>OZ005655.1:114422269-115109769 GCA_963930645.1 Salticus scenicus
TTTTATTAACAGTTTTAATTTAAGCTTGGAAAATGCTTTCATTATACGTAATATATATTGCTACTAACATGTGGAAATCGTTAATCGTTTCTATATATTCCATTGTAAAATGTGTGAAATTCCATATAAATTGTAAACTTTATTAACTCGAAACAGAAATATATATATTATATAAATATTTTTTGCAAAAACAACTTATATACAAAACCTGCAAGTTTTTGTAATAGTGTTTGAAAATGCATTGTTCATAAATTTTTATACAAAGAACAATAAACATATATGAAAAACAAATTTAATATGAATGCACTGTTTTACGGTTACAGCAACTATTTTCTAATAAGCGTTTGTGGGAACACTTTCATCTTACGACTAGTTTTGATATGGGGTTATGAAGTCCAAATTTAATATATATCTATATCTATATATATATATATATATATATAGATAGATAAAAAAAAAAAAAAAAGTTGCCAAATTTGTTTCAATTAGTTTATCTTCTTGTGTGGAAATAATAGAGCATTCTTATTATAGTAAGAATGTTCTATTATAAGCAAATACATATCGAAATCTCGAGTATAATGCTGTATGTAGATGTAATATTATGTGAAAATGCTTTGTTCATAAATATTTATACAAAGAAGAACAAACATATATAAAAAAAAAATTTAATATTAAACAATTATTTAAAACAAATAATTTACAATACTCTTAAATAATTAATATACAAAATAATTTAAAATAAATTTAAATTTGTGTTCTGTATATAGCTGTGCAATGTGTTCTGTATATCGCGCTGTGTGCTGTATATAGTTGTAATGTGTGTCTGTAAGTTTAAAGTTGTAATGTGACGAGTATAATACTGTACTGTAAGCTGTTAAAATATTTCCTATCTTCTTGAAAGGAAATAGTAAAAACCTTTCTTTTCTTCTTCTCATTAAAGAAAAGAAAGTAGAATGTAAATTTTTGACTTTTTCTTAAGATGAGATTATAAGATATGTTTTGACTTATTTTGACCTGTGTACTGTGTTCTATATATAGCTCTAATGTGTGTCTGTAAGTATAAAGCTGTAATGTGTCGAGCATAATGCTGTTCTGTAAGCTGATAAAATATATCTTATCTTCTTGAGGAAATGGTAAAAACCTTTCTTTTCTTCTTCTACGCATCAAATAGAAGAAGAAAAGAAAATCGAACATAAAATTTTGACTTATTTCGATGTTATGCAAATTCTATAGTCTTTTGGTTTTTAAATCACACACAAGACATAATAAGTGTATGAGACTATTTCCATAATGATTGTTTAAATGACATATTTATTGAATAAAATTTTATTTTAAAACTGTTACATTTTACCGTAATTCTAATTCATTATAATAATAATA
Organism: Salticus scenicus; assembly: GCA_963930645.1. NCBI lineage: Eukaryota > Metazoa > Arthropoda > Arachnida > Araneae > Salticidae > Salticus > Salticus scenicus. Next base: position 114,423,650 of record OZ005655.1, read on the forward strand.
ATGAATAAATAAATAAATAAATAAATAAATAAGTAAAAAAAATTAGAATACCTATGAATTTATACTTTATTGTATATATATTGTTATTTTATTTATTTTTATTTTTATTTTACTGCGTTTATTAATACAAAAATAATAATTTCACTTGCTGATAAATTTTATCTTTCTTTAAAAAAAAAAAAATAGTTTAGAGAATATCTATATACATAAAAGAGCAGAGTCTGTGTGTGTGTGTGTGTCTGTCCGCTATAGAAACCTAAGCCGTTTCAACGACCGGGACGAAATTCTGCACGGTTAATGTTTATGACCCGAGAAACACAACGCCGCAAGCGATTTTACAAAATTCGCCCCAAGGGGGGAGGGGGGGGGCAAAACTTAATTTCAGAAAATCCTTCATATATCAAACAAAAAAAAATCAGATATCCGTAAAATTTTTGCTTTAAAATGTAGCTAATACAAATGTCTAAAAATCGGTTTCTGAAATTTTTGAAATTCGGTCCCAAGGGGGGCGGGAGGGGGGGGGGGGGGGGGCAAAACGTGATTTCACGTGCGTAAAACGTGATTTCGCATAGTCCTATATATCTCAAACAAACAAACAAAAAAAATAGATATACGTGAAATTTTTGCTCTAAATTATAGCTAATGCAACTATCTAAAAACCAATTTCTGGAATTTTAGCAATTCAGCCCCCAGGTGGGGCAGCAAGGGAGGGGGCTATGGAGCAAAAACAAATAGAAATACAGTTAGGTCGTTCAAAATTGGTACAGATAGGTTTTAAAGGCCTGCAAGTCGAATGGGGATATTTTCGATTGTGTAAAGTTATTAGGAGGGGCAAGAAGGGGGAGGGGGGAGGGGGGCAAAAAAATATAAATAGTGTCAGATCGTTCAAAATTGGTTTATAGAGGTTTTCGATACTTACAAATCGATTGGGGATATTTTCGAATTTTAAAATTATTAGGAGAGGCGGTAAGGGGGGAGCTATGGGCAAAAACAAATAGAAATACAGTTACGCCGTTCAAAATTGGTACAGATAGGTTTTAGAGGCCTGCAAGTCGAATGGGGATATTTTCGAAAGTGTAAAGTTATTAGGAGGGGCAAAAAATAAAAATAGAGTTAGATCGTTCAAAATTGGTATATAGGGGTTTTCGATAGTTACAAATCGATTGGGGATATTTTGGAATTTGTAAAATAATTATGAGGGGCGGTAAGGGGGTGGGGCGGTAAGGGGTCTATGGGCAAAAACAAATAGAAATACAGTTAGGCCGTTCAAAATTGGTACAGACAGGTTTTAAAGGCCTGCAAGTCGAATGGGATATTTTCGAAAGTGTAAAGTTATTAGGAGGGGCTAGAAGGGGGAGGGGAGAGGGGGGCAAAAAAATAAAAATAGAGTTAGATCGGTCAAAATTGGTATACAGAGGTTTTCGATACTTACAAATCGATTGGGGATATTTTCGAATTTGTAAAATTATTAGTAGGGGCGGAAAGGGGGGGCTATGGGCAAAAACAAATAGAAATACAGTTAGGCCGTTCAAAATTGGTACAGATATGTTTTAGAGGCCTGCAAGTCGAATGGGGATATTTTCGAAAGGGTAAAGTTATTAGAAGGGCCGGGAAGGGGGGCGGAGGGGCAAAAAAATAAAATAGAGTTAGATAATTCAAAATTAGTACATAGAGGTTTTCGATACCTACAAATTGATTGCGGATATTTTTGAATTTTTTAAATTATTGGGAGGGGCAAAAAAATAAAATGGAGATAGATCGTTCAAAACTGGTGCATAAAGGTTTTTGATACTTACAAATCGATTGCGGATATTTTCGAATTCGTAAAATTATTAGGATAGACGGGAGGGGGGGGGGCGAAGTGAGAAAATAATAGAAATAAGAGTTAGACCATTTTGGGAATTTTTTCCGAAGACAGTGAGAACCCGGTGCAACATTTTTCCTAATCAGATTTTGTTTCTCTTTTTTTTTTCACGTGATATAAATTAATGCAATTCTGAGAATTCAGTAATTATAGTGATTCGGGCGTCGCCTGCTAGTATATATATATATATATATATATATATATATATATATATATATATATATATTAACAAAATTTAAAACTGTTGTCAGGACTGTTTCCATATGCATTTTTAGAATTCTTTAAAGCCAGCTTTAAGTGTATTTACCCGTGATATGATTATCACTAAAACATAAATATTTTTCTACATAATTGATAAATATATAAAACGCGTAACATACTTAATCCAAAACGGCCACAAAACATTTTAATATTAATCTCCTATTATATTATCATGGAATTTGAATGATATATAAATTATTTACAACTCTCCTTTAGTTTAAAAGTGTATTTTCCATGTTACAAAGTAAATAACGAAATCGTAAAGGATGTTTAAAAATATTCCGTACTTAACAGAAAATATTTGTAAACATCAGATTATCAGGCTTAATTTTATATTTCAGATTAATTCCGCCCCATAAATAGATATATTTTCCTTATATACGCAGGCACTGTTTCTACGAATGTCTACATAACCGGATGAATCCGTTTGACATATAGCATTTTAGATTACAGTTAAGTACGATCTAGACATTGTGGAAAAGTTAAAAAAGAGCTTCAATTCAATATTAGTTAAATCTCTAGGAGTTGAAAATTGAAGGAGTTAAAAAATAAAAGATTTAAATTTTACGAAAATATTACTATATGTTTACTGGTTGTCAAAGCTAGGGCTTTCAGAGACATATACATACATACATATATATATATATATAGTTATAAGGAAAGATAGAAAGAAAATGTCTATAAAATAAAGTTCAGTAACTAAATTATTTTTTTTTCTCCTGACTGGCATATAAAATAAAGTGTTTATATTTTTGGTTTTCATTAATTTTTTCTCTTATTTTCATACTTATTTGTGTTTATAATGTGTAATATATAAATAATGCCTAATAATCTTTGAAATTTTTTCGCTTTGTTATGGAGTAATTTTATGACAAACATTAGAGACTATTTTCCTATTTTTTTTTCATATCACAATTTAGCATACTTAAATCATTATCTTATTTTTACACCAAATTTTTGTGATTAAATATTATAGTGATTATTGTGCAAGCGAAAACTTCATGGTACATTATTGATTTTACATATACAATCGAATGGCTTGAAGTAGCATATACAAGTTTTAGAAATATAGTTAAATTCAGCGAAAAAAGTATGGAAATTCTAATTAGAATTTAAATTTCTTAAAATTTATAAAGTTCTTCTAATTTATAATGTCCTGTTGAGTCACCTATATTTTTTACTGTAAATTAGTAGACAGTGAATATAAATTATATAGAGAGAAGTTGCGATGCTGATTATATTAAGAAAAAAATGTGAGAAGTTTAAATATTTTAAACTTAAATAAATATATCTTTTTATTAAAATTCTATTATGTAAAATTCACCAAAAACTGATGTTTATTAAAAATGAATAAGATATTATAAACAAACTCCATAATGAGCAGAAATTTGCAGTATCTATACGGTCGAAAAAGCAGGATTTTTCATAAGGAGAAAATTATACACTTGTGCAGCGATTAATTAGCAACACGACACTCATGCTCAACCCTTGCCTATTTTATTATTATTATTATTATTATTATCATTGTAAAATGACTTATTTAATTTCACCTGCGAGCATCTTGCTGTTAAAAATGATTTGAAGAAATAGTTTAATCTTCAAAAAAAAAAAAAAAAAAAAAGAAAGAAAGAAAGAAAAAAGAAAAAGAGAAGGCAAAGGGGCGTGTCATCGTCAGTGATTCCAAAGCTGCCCTTAAGGCAATTCAAAAAGGAGACTCGGGACTTGTGCTTGAACATACACAACATACTACAAAAAATCTTCAGCTTAAATAAAAAATGCATCATGCAATGGCTAACACACCTTGAAATTGATGAAACTTAGACCGCCGATGCCTAAAGCGAAAGAGGCGAGAAAGCTCAACAATGATAAACTACCCTATGTTGTAATGGTATTAATGCAGTGTTAAAGTCAAGATTAAAGGATAAGGGAGTGAACCTTAAACATCAAATCTGTGAATTAGACACAAGCAGGACCCTGGCAAACACCTTTATCAGACTCCGAACACTCCACCTGAGAGGCATGAAAATCCAAAAAGATGGAACTACGAAGTACCTACACTGCAGAAATTGTTGCCCTGACACAGAACTGACACCTAAACATCTCTTCTCTTGTCATGCCATCTTGGCCACTTTGCAACAGATTAGTGACTGTCCACAAGACGATCTCTACTCGGACATTTGCCTTGACATAGCTGAAGCCGTGTTTAAAACTTTCGGTCCTATATAGTGTCCTTTTTTTTCTTTTTCTTTTTTTTTCTTTCCATGTCCTTAACACGGCAACCAACCAATGACATATTTCTAAGCATTTTATAAAACTAGTAAATACCCAAAGACTGTTTTCTATATCTTTACATAATATAAAATTAAATAAAATCAAAGTTTATCTTTTAATAAGAAAATACTATTTATAATCAAAAATTGCATTCTCATAAAAACCTCAAAAATGCACAAAATTATTTTAAAACTAACTCATCCAATTCCAATAAAACTGAGTATCAGTAATTTATATTATTATTACACCAATTAATATTTTTCTGTCGCAAATGACAAAATTTTATGCCACCAAAAAGTATTACCATTAGGAGATAATTTCCTTCGCCATTTCTGATATTTTTTTCCGCCACTGATTAGCTAAAACTGTCATTATGAGTCTAAGAACATTAGATCATATTCATAAAGTAAAATGACACTTAAGATGTCCAAAAGTTTTATGACAACTTTGCAGCTCTCGTACTGCATCAAGAGGTGATTAAAAAGCATTAAAATATTTTGAGTGCCGACCATAAATGTATGTGGAGAAATGATTTTAATTTGATGTAAAACTTAAAGTGTTATTTTTTTTTTCTAACAAGAATATTGTAAAGACATTTAACTGCAGTGATTTAAAAATTGCTTTTTTTAGTAATATTAAAGGTTCATTAAAATTCATGATGAAGATAAAAGTTGCCTTGATTAAAATAATATTTATTTTTAATCTGTTATTTCTGGATAATATTCTCAAAAATTATTTCTTATATATTACATTATTTTTATTTTTATTATTAATATTCATATAGATAATTCATATAGATAATTCATATAGATAATAATATACAGTGACAAAATTGTAAGCTGGATTTTTAATGATATGTCTCTTTTATTCCTTTATTCATACATGCTAAAATTCCGCTTTTTCCCAGACACTTCATCCACTATTTATACAACAGTTATCATCCTAATTGATCAAAGAAACATAGTACAGATGTATAGAATACTGTAATATAAACAGAGTGGTGGTAGAGTTAAACGAGGAACCATATCATGTACATTTTATTGTTTAATATTAGATTTTATACAATAAATTAAATTAATAAAAATACGCCATGTATTGTTTACGTCAAACATACTTCAAATAATTATTATATATATCTCTAACAAACAAACAAACAAAAATAAAACTTTAATTAATTGAAAATTCTTTTACTTTTGCCAATGCTCTGTAAATGCTTTAGTTTATTTTTCCGTTTTTCTGTGGTTAAAAATAAAAAGGCAAAATAATAATTTAAACATAAATACCGGGTAATCAAAAAGTCACATTTAAAATAAAAAATATATTATTGAAAAAAGCATTTATCTTAGCATCATGCAGTTTTCACTGAAATGTATCGAATAGCATAGGATGTCTTATATATATATATATATATATATATATATATATATATATATATATATATATATATAAATTAACTTCAAAATAAATGATAGAAATTATTAATTTGCATAAAATATGCTCTAAAGCAGCACTAAATTTGTATACAAATATATAACTACAAATTTAAATTATGATAACTGAAGCTATGAAAGTGGAATGTAAAAAGAACAAAAATAACTTTAACAATATTTATAAACAAGAAAATAAGTTAAATTTAACACTATTCAAGCTAAAAATTTCAATTTATGCTTTGTTTTCTTCGTCAGTAGGTGGGAACACAGATTAAAAAAAAAAATAATAATAAAAAAAACTATGTAGTACTAGTAGGTTTGTGAAGATATGTCAAGCTAGCATACTCCAGAATATATTTCAAACAAAATAGTAAAGAAAAAAACTTGAAGTTATAAAGACTGAAATATGATTTATTTTAAAAGCATTTTCTTTTAAATCAAATACTATTAATTATGAATAAAACTATAATGAAATTTTATATCAGAATTTAAAAATTGTTTTATTATATCACTTTTTGAAATGAAAATGCTAGCAAGAACATACCTCCACCTGAATCTGCCAGAAAAAAAGATAGAAAAAACTCACCACCTGCAAGAGACAACAACTGCAAACTTTCATTTCAGCTTAAAAACTTTTAAAACATTGTAATGCTACTTCCGTATCCATAGATTTCAAATACATTCCAAGTCTTGTAGAACAATATAATTCCCTCCATCAACCCACAACCTTCCTAAAAATAGGCTTTAAGTAGTTAGCATCACACTGGACACCTATATGGGACCACCAATCACAGCAAAGCTAGTAGCTGCGGATCTGTTACTAAAAATTTACATTACTAGTATAACAAGAAATGAAACTTAAAGGAGTAAAACTTAACTTTGTAAATTTTTTGTGACAATTCCGCAGCTACTAGTTTTGCTTTGATTGGTGGTCCATATAGGTGTCCAGTGCTACGACTTAAATCCTATTTTTAGGAAGGTTGTCGGTTGATGGATGGAACTATATTGTTCTACCAGACTTGGAATGTATTAGACATCTATGGATAAAAAAGAAGCATTACACTGTTTTAAAAATTTTTAAACTGAAATAAAATTTTACAGTTGTTGTCTCTTGTAGGTGGCGAGTTTTTTCTATTTTTCCTGGCAGGTTCAGGTGAGGGTATATTCTTGCTAGCATTTTAATTTCAAAAATTCATATAATAAAACAATTTTTAAATTCTGATATAAAATTTCATTATAGTTTCACTCATAAGTAATAGTATTTGATTTAAAATAAAATGCTTTTCAAATAAATCATATTTCAGTCTTTATAACTTCAAGTTTTTTCTTTACTATTCTGTTTGAAATATATTCTGGAGTATGCTAGCTTGACATATCTTCACAAACCTGCTAGTACTACTAGATAGTTTTTTTAATAGCTGTATTCCGACCTGCTGACGAAGAAAACACAGCATAAATTGAAATTTTTAGCTTCAGTAGTGTTAAATTTAACTTATTTTCCTGTTTAGTTATTAACATTGTTAAAGTTATTAATATTGTTAAAGTTACTCTTGTTGTTTTTACATTCCACTTTCATATCTTCACTTATCATAATTTAAATTTATAGTTATATATATATATATATATATATATATTAGTTACATTTTATACAGACAGATGTCGCTGTATTCTCAGTATCGTCACACATTTTAAACAGATTCACCTTCTCAAATGACGCCATATTGAGAAAACTGATTAATCTGACTTCGCAAAAATTAGATTAATCTGACGTTGCATATCATTTCAGATGTTAACGAATATTTATATAAAATATATATTACATACTACTGCTGTTAATCGTTCTAAACAAATTATGATATTTTAAAGAGATAAAGCATTCTTAGTTGAACTTTTCCCAAAAGAATTCCTAATGCCCAACGTCTGACAGCCATTCTCATGGATGACGACAGTCACACTGAGCATTTATAGTCGTAGTCGAGTAGTTTAATGTACTACACTACTGTAAAAATGTAATTTTTAAATTAAAACCTCACCTGATGGAAAAAAGTCAAACTAATTGTACAATAAATCAAGTGTTACTTAAAAATATTCTTATGTCTTTCAGTTAAAAACGCGTAATGATATGGTCAATACTTTCTGAATAATATATTTTTTTATTGTTTTTTTACTTTAAGTTCATTAAGTATTTCAAAAAATACATATTAAATACATAGTTGCCAACTTAGCACCTTTTTGACTAAATTTTAATATATATATATATTAACGTAGTCAGTTGAAAATGTTACTGTTGACTGATTAAATAATATAAATTTTTCTATTAATTTTTTCCAATAGCCAAAAAGTAATAAGTGTGCAACTATGATTACATTCCTAATTAAATAATTCAGGAGTTCTTTTTTTTTTCTTCAAATTCCAAATTCATAAACGAAAAGTGAACTGATCATTTTTCCAATTATTTTTATTTCTATTTTTTTTTTTTATACAGATTCTTTACTTATCTTATTTTGTGTAAAAATATTAATTAGTTAATTAATTAATTATTAGAATGAGGCTTTGGGAATTTGTTTCGTGATATTTGAAAAAGTAAAATATTGGTTATCTTTATTTGTTATATTTTTGGTTTTATCTTTTGCAATGCCTCCATATTTCTCTCTTATTCTTCAAAAAATAATTCTGCATTTTTCGTGGTAGGTCATGTTATTGCAATACGTATAAAATCTAAATTTATTTAAATACATTAACATAAAATTTATTAACCGATGCACAATTATTTAAGTATTTAAAATATGCTTATTGCTATAAAGAAGAAATAGTGATGTATGTGCCCATCAAAAAATTTTCTTCATTATCATTCTCGAAAAATTACATCAAAACTAAGTAAAGGCTGCGTAACAGCACCATCTATCGATTGATATATACCAAATTGAATCAACGTATTTTTTTTTATCAAAATTATCTCATATATGAAGTTTGATGTAGTTATACAAATGGAAACTGAAATTTACTCTTCTCTAAATGGTAAAATATGCCGCATTCAGCATCCGTGTTTCTGTCTATATGCAAAAAATTACTTCAGCAACACAATAGCTATGTGATATATGATGTTTGTTAAAACTTAATTCACTAGAAGCTGAGATGTATTCTTTACGTACATGATAAATCAGTGATTGAAATTTAGCCCAATTTGATTGCTTTTAACTTCAAGTATGAAAAATTGAATAAGCTGTGTAAATTCTAGTGCAGGAACGTGTAGGTAAGTCATACAGATTTAAATACCAGCAAATATTTTTGTTATGGAAATAGAATTAAATTCCACGTATTTATTCATAACCTTTGTATATCTTAATTTAAATTAAATTATCATATAATACAAATCTTACAAAAGAGGAAATCATGTGACTATTTTTAAAAAATTGCAGCTTTATGCGGAAATTGTGAATTAAAACACTAAAAGTAAATAATTTTAATATAAAACTTTATTTTGATTAAACGCATCTTATACTTATACTAGTACTTTTTTAGTACCATAACATTTAGTACAAGACATTGGAACATCTGCAAATGTTTTTTATTAACCTAATTATCATAAAGATTATAAAAAAATAATTATTTTGTTCTCTTTTCATTATCTTAAATATACAAATTTATGTATATATATATATTCTTCCTCTACTTTTACGAATGCATATAAATTGATTTCAAAGTTCGACACTTTTAATTAGTTTAAAATGAGGATAATAATTAATTGCATATTGTGTAAAATTAGAGTTTTACTTATTTGTAAATAGTGTGCTTTAAGCGTTATTTCGTTATTTGAGTAATATTGGGTTGTTCGATAAATAATTTCGTTTTTTAAAACCTTCGCTTCTAAAAACCAAGGCTTCTTCGAACGTGGAATTTTTCAATTTACCGAAAGATGGCAAGAGGTCATCCAACAAAATGGTCAATATATCATTGGTTAATGTTTGTTGTTAATATAAATAAATTCACTTTGAAAAACATGAAAAAAAAAACGAAATTATTTATCGAACAACCCAATAGATTCATTTTAATTATAAATATTCTATGGTTAGTTAAATAAATGTTACTTTGTCCCTTTTGAATGACTGATAATTTTTAATTATGTAAAGTAATTTAAGCATCTTTAATTAAAATGTAATAATTACGACGCATTTCTTTTAAAATCAAGAAACTATTTTATTGTACATTTTTAAAATTTAGAAAAATTACAAATTTAAATTCAAAGCAGTTTGTTTAAATATAATTTAAATTAGTTTGTTTAAAAAGACAGGGAAAAATTCCTTTGAATTGAGTTTATAAAGCTTTTAATAAAAATCTACATGAGAGAATGATTTAAAGATATAGAGTTTCAATTTTTAAAACAATGTAAATGGATATGATGCGTAACTTAGACCGTTGTGGTTTTATTATTTTCTAAATAAATATAATAAAACCGTTAGAATCAATGCATTGTTGAGCTTTTATTTAAATCTGAGTCATATTATTAGCTTAATTGCTTTCGGTAAAAGAGATATACGTTATTTAAACAGCTTTTATGCATTTCTAAGCTGAAAATTTTATTTTTGATTAAAATGAAGATATTTTTGCCAAACAAAGTTACACCAAGAAAAATATTTTGTGACTGACATGTAGAAACTAAGTTGTGGCTCCAATAAAAATAAATCCATGTCACTCTTAAAAATTCTAGTTTCATTTGCTAGCGAGTTCTAAAAATCCCTATTAGAATTCTACAGCGTAATTCCTGTATTATAATTTTCAAACTTATTTAAAAATCTCTGCAAATAAATGCAAACAAGAAGCGAATTTTAGTAACTAAAATTTTGGTTTATGATACAATTCTAGGAAACCAAGCTAGAATTTCTTACAATGCAAAGCATTCATGATACTCATAATATGCATATTATATGTTCTTTATCTAGAAATGTATAGACTAGAAATTACCGATCATTTTGTCTGTTCAGGTTAATTATTTACATTATACCCATAACTCGGAAATCTATATTTCTAGTTTAAGGATTTAAAAAATGACTATTTATTCGTTATAGATGGTAAGGGCACACATTTTCTTTTTCTCGGTGAAAATCCGCTAGACATGTAGCTAATGGTATTAAAGATAAATTTTACATGCATGTCTTTTATTTTAGAATTTAAAATTGATTTGGATAATCAATTTCATAACTACCAAAATTTAAAATTTAACTAAATAAAAATCCTCTTCAGCTAAATAAAATTTACTAATTTAAATTATTACAGGGCAACAAACTTGAAAAAGTTTATGAATTCAATCAGTTTTTCTACGCCTTACTTTCATAAATATTGTTAGATTATCATGCAAATTGCTAATATTATTTTAATTCCAATATTATTTTAATTGCTAATATTATTTTAATACAATATATGTTTGCACCAAAGTTTCGGTACATCAATTATTATTCATTTACAGAAGGAAAAAAATAACCATTATACATTATATTCTTCGCAAGAAATTTCATAATTTAAAATTATACAATGTTTTAGCGATTTCAGGAAAAAAAAATCCAGTACAAAATTTAGATATATGGCGGGCTTTCTAGACTGCTCCAGTATCCTCTTATGGATATGTGTGGATTAAGTGTTTGGTTAAGGCGAACTGGTAACGCTAGGTTCCTACGCTTGGGTAAAATACGCTCAGAGGGTACCTTTCTAAGGTACTAGAATGTATCTATTTCAGATTCGGAGAAAAAATATTAAATTTACAAATGGTTATGCCGACGAATTCAGTACCTCCTATCTACCATGTTTTACAGCATGCATATTCAGTGCCCGCAGCGGTCCTATCCCTAACAGCACATCTTTTCCAAATGACATCCTCAGGATGTCCTATGGATGAACATGATATCTACGGACATACTATGGACATCTTCAGGATGTATTATGGACAAGTGTGTTGTTGTGGATATTTTCACGTTTGTTTTATTATATTTTAATACCACTATTTTTTTGTAAATTTTTTGTCAGGATTTTAAAGCTAAAGCAATATGTAATAGTATACTGATTGATTAAAGTAGTGGCAAAATAATAAAAGGCATGTAAAAATATAGGACTGCTGCGGGCACTGCATATTCTACCACTGAAAGGGTCTACTTACAGAAAATTTGGTAAATGTGATAAATTATTGAATATTTATCACATTTACTGATTAGTTTATAAAATCCCCAACTCGTAATGGAGAATGTAATAAATTCAGATTCATGCATTTTGAGATAGGAGTATTCAGTAATTTTATTTTCAGTCTGTACGCGAAGCGTACAGACGTGTGTAATACTGGCTGCTGCAGAACAAAATTTTTCCTATTTTTCAGATTAATAAATTTTGAGATAGGGTATTCAATGATTTTTTTTTCATGTGCGCGAAACGTAAACGCGTGCGTAATTCTGACTGCTGCAGTACAAATTTTTGCCCTTTTTTCAGATTCATGCATTTTGACATAGGGGTATTCAGTGATTTTTTATTTTTTTTTTGAGGAGGGGAGGGGTCATGTACGCAAAGCGTACAGACGTGCGTAATATTGGCTGCTGCAGTACAAAATTTTGCATATTTTTCAGTTTCAAGCATTTTGAGATTGGGTTATTCAGTGACTTTTTTTTTCTGGATTTCACGGACGTGAAGCGCACAGACGTGCCTAATGATGGCGGCTGCAGTACAAAAGTTTTGCATATTTTTCAGATCCATGCATTCTGAGATATGGGTTTTTATTGATTTTTTTTTTTTCATGTACGCGAAGCGTGTACAACCGTGTGTAATACGCGCGATGAAATTTTTTGCAAAGAAATACTGGTGTTAAAAAAAAGAAAAGAAAAAATACACCTATGTGAATCAAGAGAGAAGCAGGGAAGAAAAACAAAACATATTTACAGGTGACAGCTATTTCGCCTCGAAATTTAAAGTTTTATTTAATATTTAATAACTGTAACGACCATTTTCCTTAGAAAATGTATCACATACTACAGAAAAATTCACTCCTTCGAACTGTGTGCTGATATTAAGAGAAATCCAATGGATAATTTCACATTAAAGTCGTGATTATAGGAAAACTATGTTTATAACAGTGACACTTCATGCGATCATCAAACAGTGGAAAGTAAGAGAACTACAGTAATTAAATCTAGGCAATAATTATGTACATAATTGTATATCCTTTTATTAGATATTTTATAATTTTTTATTTATTTGTATTGTAATATTACCATATCTGCCAAATTTCTGATTTATATTCTTTAAGATTGTTAGTACCCGCCACTTTTTTCACATTAGTCTTTTTTAGAGTATTTTTCTTTTTATTTAATCGTGGTTACATTTGAAGAAAATTTCTCAAAAAATAAAGTGGTGTGTGGAAAAAGGGGCAGGTTCTATCAGTTTTACTGAATATGACTTAGTAAACTGGCGAGTATGTATTACTTTATGCATTCGGTTATATTTTAAACATAATATATATGGGACAGATGTTATTGCAATTCAAAATGAGCGGAGCTTTTCGTCTCCTGCAATGATGTTAATATAAATGTACTTCAATAAGAAATTTATTCTGGTGTGAATACGGAATTGTTACCATAAAAAGCGGAATTTCGTACATTGAAAATATTATGCCTTTTCGATCCAGCGGCGTGAGATTAAACAGGAGGGGCAAATGGTTAAAGTGGATTTATAAAGCCTCTTGGAATAGAAATAATGTTTCAAAATCAACCAATTTTATTTAATTACAAAAAATTTAATTGTCGCATTGTTAAGAGAAAAATATCGCTTGCTTCAGAAAATTTTATCTAAGACAATTTTATGTGGTACAATTGTCTAACAGTATGGCACAAATATCGATTATATTTCCGTATTATTTAAGATTTTAATTTAAGGCAGAATTATTTTCAGAAGATAAAATTAATTTTCGCCTACCTGGGAATATAAAAACATGTTTTGAGACGGGCTGATACGGGTCACCAGTGGATACTAATTTTTCTGAAATCTTAAACCTAATTATTTTATAAAAATCGTTAGAGCCATTTCAGAGAATAACAAGATAAAATTAGCTAGTATATACAAAATATTTACTTGTTGAACCCCTTAACTGCCCTGGGTTAGGTTTTTCTGAAGTAGGTATATATAGGTTTTTCTGAAGTAGGTGAGACCGGAGTTAGTTGTGCCAGGGGGCAAGTAGTGCCGTAGAGAATGAGCCGGTAGGTTGCAGAACCTGTCGCGTCATGTGATTGAACAGGTTGATTATTGTAGTATGCTGAGTATGTTTGGAAGTATAGCATTTTGCTGTTTTTGAGATAAAATTATTTATCGGGTTTTCTATTGCAAAAGTAAATTTTGTGACCTACGTTGGAATCATCGTTGCCACGAGGGATCGTGAGGTATGTAAACTTTCCTAACATTATTTGAATATTTATATTTTGAGCTGTTATTCTATGTATTTCATCTGTTAATCATGACAAGCTTTCGGAAACTAATGAATAAAGTTCAAAACGGCGTAACACGTTGTGACAGTGTCACAATGCAGGTTTTTATATTTTAGAAAACAAGTGGTGCGAAAATACAAAAGGCATACTGAAAGAGCTAAATGTATTTTAGAATATTATAAGAGGGTTGAAACAGAAGTAAATTCCGGAAGGTGCAGTTTATAAAAAGCTCAAGAACTCTTTAGTGTAAATGCAATGTTACACTGAGAAAAAATATATACCGCTTTCCACTAGAATGAATAAGTGGCCATTTTCTAAATCCCTTAACTAGAAACATAGATTTTCGAGCTATGCGCATAAGGTAATAGACGCCAATAAACTAAATAGACGAAATTATCAAGAATTTTTAATGTACACATTTCTAGATAGTGAAACAATATTCTGAATCATTTGTATTGCGAGAAATTCTCGCTTGATTTTCTAGAATTTGGTAACAACCCAAGATTATAGTTGCTGAAACCCGCTTCTTGTATTCTCATTTATTTGCCGAGATTTTTAAATAACTTTGCCTTCGAGAATATAGGCAAACTCTCTAGAATTCTAATAGGGGCTTCTAGAACTCGTTTTCAAAGGGGACTAGAATTTATAAGGATGACATGGAACTATTTTTTCTAGAGCCACAATTTAGATTCTAGATGTCAGTTACAGAGTTTTCTCTCAGTGTACTTCTTAGATATATCAAATAACAGAAGTATATATTGAAATGGAATATAAAAAACCACGTATGATATTCGCAGTATAGGAAAAAAAAGTGCATTACAAAAAAAAAAAAAAAAAAAAAAAAAAAAAAACCTACGTTATTGGAAAAAAAAAAAAAAAAAAAAAAAAAAGAAGAAAAAGAAGAAGAAGAAGAAGAAGTAGCAAGAAATGGATAGCTCTGAAGGTGACGAAAATTGCTTATATCTAGTTAGCTTGGAGCAATATTAAATTTCTAGACGCAGAGAAAACTGTGTGCAATGACATGTAAAAGACGGTCTCATATCAAATGTACCAAATATGAGCCTTATTATATTTATATTAACTGCAAATCAGACGGTGAAACAAGCGATGACAATGAATGATTAAAAATATAGGTAGGCCTATAGGGTATAAACCTACACGTTGTAGTAAGCTAACGAGTAAAAGATCAATATGGCCAAAGATTTGTGTTGACCTATTTTTTATTTTTTTCCTGATTAACACAGTTTTTTCCTCTATTCCTATTGTTAAGTGTTTCTAAATCTAGATTTATAAAAGTCTATGAGGTAGCTTTATAAAAGTCTCCAAGTGTTAGTAATTTAACTTTTTTTTTTTTTTTTTTTTTTTTTTTTTTGGTTTACAGTGTTATTAAAAAAAAATTAAAATATTTTTATTGTGTTAGAACGTTATAAATGACCATATTTTTCATGGTTGATTTGAAATATTGCATTTAATTACTTTTTTACATATTTGTTATACGTTACAGTGCGTTTGCGTGTGCAGTTTGTATATCGCAATGTGCCGCAAGCATGTTAATACTACCCCCGCATATTACATAATGTTTACTTTATGTTATTATATACTAAATAGTTCGTTCAGTTCAAACCTTACAGCTAATACCAAAAATGACAAAAACGTCACTCCTAGCCCTGGTCTCCCCTACTTTTTTTTGTATTGTACTTATGCCAGTGAAATTACTGACACGATTTGACAATGGAATAAAATAATTTTGGCAGTGTTTTAGAAATATTTACTCATTTCAGAGAACGATGATACTTTAAAGCGAATCTCGTAAATTTTCATCGGCAGATAAGTAGTTAATTACAAGGATGCCTAATAGAAAGCTGAAATTAAATATTACACCTATTAAAACAAATAAGGACAGACCAAGTAAATAGACAAAGTTTAAACATAAATTCCTTTTTAAAGACGTGCGAAAAATGCGTTTGTGTATTCCAAGTACACCGAAATACAAATTAAACACTTTTTTAAATTATATTTTATCTATTTTTAAACATCATTCGAAAGTATTCAACTCGCACTAAAAAAAAAAAAAAAAATAAATAAATAAATAAATAAATAAAATAATAATAATAATAATAATAATAATAATAATAATAAACATTTACTAAAGCTTTAAAATTACTACATTTAATTTAAAATTAATATCTTTATTTGAGACATTTTAGATCATAACACTATAAAAACATATAAAATAAGATGCCATTATTACTTTTTTTTAATAAATAATATATTTAAAGATTTACACAAATTAATCCCCTTTAAAAACACAAGCTCTTACTGCATTAAAAGTGATATTCAAGCGTTTTTAAATTAGGTTTACTTTCTAGAATTTATAGACAAAGTTCATAATTACATTAATTTTATCTAAAATATTTTCTCTACAATAATTTATTTATTTATTTATTTTATTTTTTAACGTTTAAAATATTAACTAGGAATTTTTTTTTTTCAATATGCAGTTTGTAGAGGAGAGCAGAAATAATTATTGGTATAGAAGATGAAATAATGATGAACCTTTGCACTATGCATTGATATTTATGCATTGATATTTAAAATAAATGATTTTATATATAAAATATAGGTTTTCAGTTTTAAAATATGTAAGTGAATACATATTTTTATTTATTTATTTTTTTCAATGCATAGAAAAAGATGATAAAATGCTAAATATAAAATTAGAATTTAGTATAATGAAACATTTATGTGCCTAACTATTGTATAAAATAAAAATAACGTTTAAAATAAGAAATTCATTTACCATCAAAAGTATGAGTATATAAAAGCACACTTTAGAAACAATAAAATCAAGAGAAATGTTTCGGCTGTACATTAACCGTCATGACTGCCAATACATCAAGCAAAATAGTTAAAACCTAGTAATAAAACATTAAAAGGATGTTAAATGCTCCGAAGTCACCACTTTAGTTTCCCTCAAGGGAGAGATTTGTAGCTTCATAAATGCGTCTTCCAGCAAGACTCAAATTATCCATTAAATCAGGAACATGACCGGTGTCTAAAGAGTGATTATCAAGTTCAAGTTTAAAGTCATCAGTTTTATATGCGCGTTTATATTCGTTGATTCCGATATCACCGGTTCTGCCAAATTCATTTATATATCTAGAATTGCAATTTTACAGGCGATACATAAACGTATTGGTATTATTTATTGCATCCCACGTAAAAATTGCTATTCTACATAATATAGATGAAATTTAAAGAACCGGTGATATCAGAAAAGAACATAAGCGCGCATATAAATCCGGTGACATCAAATTTAAATTAGTTAATCATTTTATCAGAAGCTTATCGCGTTACTGATTTAGATAATGATAAATTCTTAACTTGCTGTTTAAATATGTAAATCTCGTGAATCTGTTTAATGGACGTCTTTACGAAGCTAGAATTCTCTCCTTTGAATGAAGCTAAGTGCTACTTCTCGAATTTCAAATTCTCTTTTAATGTTCTTTTTCTAGATTTTAAATGTTGTGCTTGCATGTTGACACTGATGAGGGCTTATTTATAGCCGAAACGTCTGTAAAGAAAACAAGCTTGAAAAAAAAAAAAAAAAAGATTGTTTAAGATTTCATTTTATACTGAAATGAGTTCATTTACTTTTCTTTACTTACTTTTGGTAATTTGAAATAACATTTGCTTGAAAACTTGTCACGGAAGATTTTAGAAGTGTAGTCCTTATAAAACCATCTCCGGTTTCATACATACCGACAACTTTTAAGATACCCAGGTTGCCATTATCATACAACGTTCCACACTGAGGTATGACTTCCACACAGCCTCTGTATTACGTGATTGTACCTTAGAATAACTCTCTTGATCGGTGAATCTTCGCAGCAAAAACGGTGGGGAAATTGTAGCAGAGTTTTCGTGGATCATTTGAATGTAGTCTGTCACTAGGAAGCTGATTTTAGATAATTGGAAACTCCTGATAATCTTTCTTTTAGAAAATAAGTTTCTAGCCATTACAAGTCTTCTCAAATCTAACTTTCTTACACTATTTCTTTTGTCCACTATCACACGCAAAACCAACCTTTCAGGATAAGCAAATAGTGCGTTTCTCTCAATCATGGCGTCAATGACTTTCATCAAGTTTTCCGATAGAATCTTGACAATTTTATAATTTAAAGATATTTTCTGGTCCACTTGTGTACTTACTTTTTTTATATTAAACCGAACAAACATATTTGATCTTAAGATAAAAGAAACTAAGATCTTGTTTACATAGGAATTTTTTCTAGTGGACACTTTTGTTACCGACTGTACATGGCCTGCTTCCTGCAAAATTGAATAATGATCTTCTTTTATGATTTTTCGAAACTACTGTTAGTTAACTTTTTCAATCACGAGGGTTTCATACCTCCTCCCCTCGAAATATGATCCTTGAAAGAAATAATGCTTGTCCTTGTTAGGCATCTGAAGAGTGTAAGTTCTGAGAGTTTAACATGTTTATCCTTTTAAGTGAATTTTTTTCAATAATATAGATGTGGTCATCATCCGTTACGATACCAAAATTTTTGCAACACAGTTGAACGGATAGCTGCCGTTGGTGTATATGGTAATTCAATGCGATCACATTAAACTCACTGCTCTTGGAAAGAACCATGACATAACAGTGAATATACCTAAATATTTAATCGTAATTATAATCAGCTTAAAAAAATAAACGATAAACAAATACCTGTGACACTCAAAAAATACCGTACCGCTAGAGAAATTACACGAAATGAAAGAAAACTTTTGTGCATTGTAGGAAAGTTGGATATATTATATAGTGTATGGGACAGACAGACTAGAATTGGTTTTTAAAACTAAGTGGAACTTTCAAAAAAATTTTATGTTATACTCAAGTAGTGAAGCTAATAATCGAAGCTAATTTTATTATTATTATTATTATTTGTGCATATTTTAAGTGTAATACGCTGGTAATAAACTGCGAAATGTATTCTTTTTTCATTCTTTCTGTATTTTAATCTACTAAAATATGTGTATAACTAATTGTAACAGAAACTATTTGATTATTTTTCATTAAAAAAAAAAATAAATAAAAAATCATGCAGTACGCATTGATTACTAACACTTTCCAACTGTACGCAATTGTATCGAATAACTTTTAATATTCTTTGCCTACTTTATCACACAACAGACAGAACAACTGAAAAACATGCAGATAGACTAATTGATTTTAAAATTACTCTTAGGCATTTTGGAAAGTGTTAAAAAGGCTTAACGCAAAAGAAAACACAGCCGTCAGATTATAATTACAGCTTTTAATCTCTCTGAATATTTTAGTGTAGCCTTGTAAATCTGAAAGTTAATCACATCATGTTTTATACACAACATCATTTTAGAATATTAATAATGCATGTCAATGTTTCTATGATTTTTCTAGCAGAAATATTTTTAAATATAACTTTTAAAAAATTCTGTCCTGAAACGTAATACATTGTTTTTTTTTTTATTGTTGTTGTTGTTGTCCCTGTAAACAAACTAGTTGTACAGGACCAATTAATGGCATTTTAAATAGGGAACAATCTATAGGGAACTTGGGTGTATCATTTTTTAAAAATTTTCAAAATATTCACGGATGATAAGAGCCGGAGACAAACAGATAGAAAGGTAGACAATCGAACAGACAGATGCACAAATTGAAATCATATTCCCACTAAAATTATAAGAAAATTTTAAAACGCTCATGTAAACAAAAGTGCAAGTCCAGCAAATTTTTATTTATAGCTCTTAATGTAACTGATTATTTTTGTGTGGCCCTGTAAATTTAATGCTAACCATACTATATTACATAGAAGGCACTCTTTTGTGCATACGAATAATGTATTTCAATTGCATTAAGCTTTGTGGAGAATAAAATTATTAAAATTTGGTTTACAAAAATAACTCTCATACAACACAATGCTTTGGAATACTTTCAAGTGCCACTGTACACAAACCAGTCAGAAATGTACTCTACTTTACATAAGAAACATCCGATAGGGAATTGAATAACATGTTAAAATTTCATTGAAGTTTCTATACATTAAAGGTATTAAAATATGGTTTATAGAAACTCTTCCCATAGAACACAATGCTTTCGAATACTTTTGGGTGTCCCTGTACACAAACCAGAATAGGTATTCACTCCATTTTCAATAGGGAACATCCGATCGTCAATTTGAATAAAATATATCGGTATAAAGAAATTCCATGAATATTTACGGGAATTAGAGCGCAGTAAAACAGACAGAGAGACAGACAGACGGAAAGAAAAACAGTCAGATAGATACAGAGATTGAAATTATATTCACACTAAAAAAATGATAGAAAGTTTCAAAAACGCGTAAAGTAAACACAATTCTAGCAATTTTTTATTAATAGCTCTTAATATAACTGAATATTTTTGTGTCACCCTGTAAATCTAACGATAACCGTGCTATATTCTATGCAAAGCATTCTTTTGTGCATATAAATGACATATTTCAATTTCCTAAAACTTCGTAGAAAGTAAAGATATTAAAATTTGATTTATAGAAATAACTCTCATAGAACGCAATGCTTTGGAATACTTTTAAATGTCCCTGTACATAAATCAGTAGTGGTATTTCCTCCATTTTATACAGGAAACATCCAATAGGGAATCTGAATAACATATTTCAATTTAATTGAGATATGTCTACAGTAAAGATAAGAAAAATATGGTTTATCGAAATACCTCTCATAGGACATAATGCTTTGAAATACTTTCGGGTGTACCTGTACACAAACCAGTAGAGGTACAAACTCCATTTTCAATAGGGAACATCAGATCGTAAACTTGAATAACATATATCAGTTTCAAGAAATTCCATAAATACACTCTGTCACAAAAAAAAATATATGCACCCAGAAAAAATCGAACCACAATTACGAAACTTGGTACAAATGTAGTCTGGTAAGAGGTATGCAAATGATTTCAAAGCCAATGAGACAAGGCTAAGCACGTTATGCGCATCTGAACTGCGCAGCTGGGCGAGTTTAAAAGCAGGATTTCTTGCACCGTAGAGCTATTCAAACGAATCTGTCGACTTTAATGGAAGGTATTGTGACTTGAGATGCCTTTGAGACGTAACCGGTGGCAGTACAGACAATTGTCGGATAGTGAGAGGGGCCGTAGAGAAGGCCTCAGAGAAGCAGTTTGGTCGTTCAGACATATCAGCCTCCACCTCGTTCGGAGCGATATGGCAGTTGCTTGGGATTGGTAACAGTGGGTCACGGAAGGGAGAATCAACCATTGAGGAGGGTCAAGACATCCCAGTAGCGCAAATTACTACGAAGGATCGCGCAATCATAAGAGCGACCACGTCCGCACCAACAGCGTCATTAGCCTCGATTCAATGCCATTTACCACATTCTAGGCATCCAGTAGTATCAAGGGAAAACATTCTGAGACGAAAGGCCGACGCTGGTATGAACAGCCGACGTCCATTAAGACACCTACCCCTCACCCCACATCATAAGCAGTGTCGATTGGATTTTTCTCGACCCAAAGCAAGCTGGAGTGTGACCGACCTAACGTGTGAACGTCCGTGGTGAATTACGATTCAGTCTCAGTGCTGATGACCATCGCACACGCGTGTGGAGGCGGCCAGGCCAGCAGTCTGATCCGGCATTTGTTGTCGAGCGGCATACAGCCATTACACAAGGTGTGACAGTGTGGGGAGCGATTTGTTGGGGCACACGATCCCCTCTAGTCATCCTTCAAGGCACTATGACAACTCGCAGTAACGTGGACAGCATTTTAACGCCAGTTTTCTGCCTATGCTATCAAGCCGCACAGGTGCCATTTATCAGTAAGATAACACTCGTCGACATACTGCTCGACTCTCCCAACAATGTCTTCAAGGATATGACGTACTCCCATGACCTGCCAGGTCACCAGACCTCTCCCGATAGAGCACGTCTGGGACGTGCTAGGAAGGCAACTGCAGCCGTGCCAGAATACTGATGTATTAACTGCCCAGTTGCAAAGATTATGACATGATATTCCGCAGGGGGATATAGGTGACCTAATTGATTCGATGTCACGCCGTGTTTCGGCTTGTATAGCTGCCAGAGGTTGCTTTACTACTTACTGATTTGTAACCTTTTTCATGCCCTAACTTCTTAATAAAACGATCTTTTGTTCTGAATTTTTAATCATTTGCTTATCTCTTTATACACTACACACATGTTAAGTTTCGTGATTGTAGCTCATTTCCTTCTGGGTGCATATATTTTTTTGTGACAGAGTGTATTTACGGGAGTTAGAGCTCGGACAGACAGACAGGCAGATACACAAAACTGAAATCATATTCACACTTAAAAAAATGTTAGAAAGTGTTAAAAACGCTTAACGTAAACGAAAGTACAATTCTAGTAATTGTTTATTAATAGCTCTTAATGTAACTGGATATTTTTGTGCCACCCTGTAAATCTAATGCTAATCATGCTATATTCTGTGCAAAGCATTCTTTTGTGCATATAAATAACATACTTCAATTTCCAAAAACGTCGTGGAAAGTAAAGTTATTAAAATTTGATTTATAGAAATATCTCTCATAGAACGCAATGCTTTGGAATAATTTTGAGTATCCCTGTACATATACCGATGGTGGTAATTCCTCCATTTTAAACAGGAAACATCCAATAGTGAACTTGAATAACATATTTCAATTTCATTCAGATATGTCTACACTAAAGGTATGAAAATATGGTTTATAGAAATACCTTTTATAGAACACAATGCTTTGAAATACTTCCGGGTGTCCCTGTACACAAACTAGTAGAGGCAAAACTCCATTTTCAAAAGGGAACGTGCGATAGTGAACTTGAATAACATATATCAGTTTCAAGAAATTCCATAAATATTTACGGGAGTTAGAGCGCGGACAGGCAGACGGACAGACAGACAGACAGACAGAAAAAACCGAAGTCATAAATACTTTTCAACCTTGTTGGAAAGTGTTAAAAATATTAGAAAGTGTTAAAAACGCTTAACTTAAACGAAAGTACATATCTAGCAATTTTTTTATTAATAGCTCTTAATTTATCTGGATATTTTTGTGCCACCCTGTAAATATAATGCTAAACATGCTATATAGTATGCAAAGCATTCATTTGTGCATATAAATAACATATTTCAATTCCTTAAAATTTGTGGAAACTAAAGTTATTAAAATTTGATTTATAGAAATATCTCTCAGAGAACGCAATGCTTTGGAATACTTTTGAGTGTCCCTGTGTATAACCCGATGGTGGTATTCCCTCCATTTTATGCAGGAAATATCCAGTAGTGAACTTGAATAACATATTTCAATTTCATTAATATATGTCTACAGTGAAGGTATTAAAATATGATTCATAGAAATACCTCTCACAGAACACAATGCTTTGAAATACTTTCGGATATCCCTGTACACAAAGCAGTAGAGGTACAAACTCCATTTTCAATAGGCAACGTGCGATAGTGAACTTGAATAACATATTTCAATTTCATTAAGATATGTCTAGAGTAAAGGTATGAAAATATGGTTTATAGAAATACCTCCCATAGAACACAATGATTTTAAATACTTTCGGGTGTCCCTGTACACAAACCAGTAGAGGTACAAACTCCATTTTCAATAGGGAACGTCCGGTTGTGAACTTGAATAACATATTTCAATTTCATTAAGATATGTCTAGAGTAAAGGTATGAAAATATGGTTTATAGAAATACCTCTCATAGAACACAATGCTTTGAAATACTTTCGGGTGTCCCTGTACACAAACCAGTAGAGGTATAAACTCCATTTTCAATAGGGACCGTCCGATAGTGAAATTGAATAACATATATCAGTTTCAAGAAATTCCATAAATATTTACGGGAGTTAGAGCGCGGACAGACAGACAGACACACAGACAGACAGACAGACAGACAAACCGAAGTCATAAACACTTTAGTGTTATGACTAAGTGTTAAAAAAGATAAAAATCGTATATTTTCTCAAATTTTAAGGTCGATGACCACCAGATTTATTATTTTAATGTTATTTTATTTGCTCTTCAGTTATCTACCCGAAAGACAAATTTTCCACGTTATATCGTTTAAAAAAAAAAAAAAAAAAAAAAAAAAAAAAAAAAAAAGGTTTTTGGCTCACCCTATAGTTGCCAGACGTGAACCCTTGCTAAATATTATTCAATTAAGTCTGCTCGTTTTTACGTGACAGACGGAGAAAAATGCGTTTTAGAGACCATCTTACCTTCCCATAGATTCAGAGAAAATATTCTGAGAACATTTTTGACTCCTGCGATGTCTGAAACGGGAAGATACTGCAATAATTCTTCCATTTTACGTGTTTTATTCGGAAAAATCTTATTTTTTATGGTAATTGTTTTTGCCAAGATTTCTGAACATAACTAAAACATTGAAATGTTTTATAAATATAATTTTACGTTGAGTACAAGCCTAAACCTTTGTCAATTGTCACTGAATTTCGTCTAGCCGTTTTCGCATGATATCCAGTCGAAATAATAATAATAATAAAAAAAAACGTTTTATATACCCACACCTCTCCCATGTATACACAGAAAATATTGTGAAGTTAATTTAGGCTTCCTTGATGTCTGAAAAGTAAATACATCGCAATTTATTTTTCATTCAAATCTTTTTATTGACACAAACGTTATTGCGCATGTATAACCGTTTTTCACACATATTTCTAAATTTAATTAAAATATTGAAATGTTCGATGAATATAATTTTAAGTTGGGTGCAAGCCTAAAATTTCTGTCAAGGGTCCTTGAATTCCGTCCAGCTGTTTTCCGTGATACCAAATCGAAAAAAAAAAAATAGTTCTATACATCCCATCCTCTCCCATGCATACACATAAAATATTTCGAAGTCAAATTGGGTTTATTTAATGTCTGAATCATAAATATATTACAATCATAGATATAGTAAGATATAGACTGATCATCGAGGGGACGGAAGTGATTCCTTTTTACTTGTAGAAAGACACTCTGATGGCTGTCTTTCCCCAAATAAATACACACATGAATACACACGGATAATTTAGCAAATAAAATTTATGAATAACTTATGCACTAAAGGTGCATGAAAAACTCCAGATACAGTTTCGAATTTATTTTTCTTTCTTGATTTATTTACATTTTTTTACCTGCGCCGCTGCTAATTGTATTTAAAAGAATTTTGTAAACTCCATATTACTTTCTAATATAAAATTTTAAAAATATCAAACTTTAAAAAAATATTCCATTAAATATCAAAAGAGTATTTAAGCCATAATAATAACAAAGAAACTGATCATAAAAATTATATTTTTCATAATTTAGTCAAATGTAATTTATTTATGAAAACTTATCCCATTGCTTTTTACACGTTTATTAGAAAAATTAAAAGCCACGCAATATTTCGACATTTTGAAAATTCTTCAACATTCTATTCTATTACTATTTACGATTTTTATTCTCTTTAATGGCTTATGCCAAAAAAAAAAAATTCGGCATCAAAAATCTTTGCTCGTTAACAATGGGATGATATGTTTATAGTAATTACTATATCTATGATTAAAATTTATTTTCTATTTAATTCGTTTAATTGCCAAAATCTTTATTGAGATTCTGGAAGCATTTTTTTTTTCGCATATCTCTAAATCTAATGAAATTTTGAAATGTTCGATACACAAAATTTAAAGTTGTGCACAGGCCAACTTCGAATTCGCATCCCGGTGAAGTGTTATTGAATTCCATATAACCGTTCTCCTGTGGTACCTGAAAAAAAAAAAAAATAGCGTTATAGACATAGAGACACAACGATCCCTGACCCCCCCCCTCCTCATTACACACACACACACACACACACACACACACACACACACACACACACACACACACAGAATATTTACTGAAGGCATTTTAGTGTTTCAGGATGTGTGAAACGGAAAAATATTGCAAAAATTTTTAGTTCTGAGCAATTTACAGTCAAAAGTCGGATTTTATTTATATAGATTTCTATCGTATAATAACATTCGCTTCGCCGTAGAATTACGCAAATTTATTTTCCGATAAAATTTCGTTCGATTTTTATCATTCACGTGCAAATACAATTAATTAACTTTACGTCAGGGGAAAAAGGAACGAGTTAATTATTTTGGCATCAGCTTGATATTTCTGTTTAATATGTCTAAAGTGAAAGCAATATATATATTTTTTTTATATCTTTTAAACTAATTATACCATTGATCTAAAAATACTGAGCAAACTAGATTTTATCTTAATTCATTTATTAAAACTCGACTCTCTAAACTCGATTCGTGTTGGCCCACAGTGATCAATAATGTTAAAATTAAACATACGTGCCTTCAATTCCTAAATTTTCACTGCACTGAACATAAAAGTGCAATCATATCATTGTTCAAGATATACGTTATAAATTAAATATCACCAGCAGAAAAATAAACATAAATATTTATAAAAAAAATTCCAAGAAAGATAACAATGAATTTAACAGGGAAACTCGCATAAAAAATAAGATTTTATGCAGAATTTTCTAAGATTTGTTTTACGACATGAAAAACTGCGAATAAAATTATTGAAAATTAGTCTATACAAGATTTGAAAATGAGAAACACATACGAGCATAACTTCTGAAGAATATTATAGCTCTTATAATTTTTATGTTACAAAAATTAAGCCTTAGCGAACATATACCTCATTTGCATACACATATGAGGTAGACAGTGAGAAATTAATTTAAATTCTAATTTTTTACCTTTTTTTTTTTTTTTTTTTTCTTTTTCAGATGTATAATTATAATAAAAGCTAAATTTTGAAAATATACATGAAATTTCAGCTTTCGCAAATTTTCACTTTCATGCTGTAAAATAAAAAGTTTTAAGCAATGTTTATTAGCTAGTGATTTAAACAGTGTCAAGTATATGGACATCCATTTTATTTGCATGTATAACATTAAAGACGTATAATGCATATATATGAATATCCGCGTGTTAAAAAATAATTATATATATTTAGTACAAGTGTTTTATGATATAATACTAAATAAATATTCTTTAATCAATTTATTAAAATTTGTTATTTGTTTGTTTATTGATAACACATACACATCAGATTTGTATGCTTGACTTATAGTCCGCTTGTAAATCTTCGTCAGATGAAGACAGATAGCACGCAAGTTCACAATACCTACGCAGTTCGTCCAAAGGGATGGAATTCGTCCCGCTGATTGGACGAGAGGATATAGCACAACAGCAAATCAACGATTAGGCTTCGGGATAATACTTTTCTATTTTCTTTCGATCGATGTTTTGTATTTTTATGGTAAATTTTATTAATGAAAGTATTTACAAATGTTTTTCGATAATATACTGTACATTTTTAATATTATAGATCATTTTCATAAAGAGATTAAAATCTTTTACTACCTATATTCCATTTATAAAGTGACATTATTCATTTTTTTTTACCCCACTTTAAAGATTAGTGATTTTTCAAAAACCGAATTTCTATGAATAAATAATAAGATTAAAATATGTAAAAATGTATTATTTTAATTTACTATTTGTTTTTTCTTCTGTAAAACTCACGATTTATACTATTTTTTAAATGAAATCATATGCAATAATCATATGCTAGAATTTAATTATTGCAAATTGTAGATATTACAGTCATAAGACAGGGGTTAAAAATTTGAGGATAAGTTGAAATTGCAAATTCTTCAAATATTGATGTATATTCATTTACACAGCATTAGACGCTCTTCTTCCCTTCTCTCTTAAGAAAATAGAAAAGTATTATCCCGAAGCCTAATCGTTCATTTGCTGTTGTGCTATATCCTCTCGTCCAATCAGCGGGACGAATTCCATCCCTTTGGACGAACTGCGTAGGTTTTGTGAACTTGCAGATAGCACATGACAGAATTACAATACCAAGATTTTGGAAAAACACCCAGGGCCAGCACGGGAATCGAACCCGCTATCTTTCGCTCGAAGGCGAATAGCAGTGCGGAGACATAACCACTCGGCCACGGAGGGCCCTTTAAATTTGTTACGTATGCTAATTTATCTGTTGATAACATATACATCAGATTTGTATGCTTGACTCGTAGTCCGCATGTAAATCTTCGTCAGATAATTACAGATAGCACATGACAGAATTACAGTACGAAGAAATGAAAAAAAAAAAAAAAAACAGGGCCAGCGCGGGAATCGACCCTGCTGTCCAACGCTCGAAGGCGATTAGCAGTGTGGTGACATAACCACTCGTCTACGGAGGGCCCAATTTATTTGTTAATATTTTTACTTTCCGAAAGTGAGGAAAGTATTGTAATCATGTCAAAAATCTGAATTCGAGATTTTGATGTTTCTATACGTTTCGAGGTCCCCTGAGTCAGTTTCCACTATTTTTACGATGATGTACGTATGTGTGTGTGTATGTCTGTGAGTGAACACGCTAGCGTCTAAACGCTTTGTTCGAATAAGCTAAAAGTTGGTACGCATATTGTAAGTCACCATAGTACGAACCCAATAGATTTTGGGTAATCTAGCACTTATAGTTTTTTTTGCAGGGACACCAAGAAAAATTCTTTATCATTATGGCCCATGGGACCAAAATCTTAAAAGTGCGATGGCATCTAAACGCCTTCTTTAATTGAGCAAAGAATTTATACACATATTATAGGTCACAGTTGCACGAACTGTATAGAGTTTGGAGAATCTGGCACATATAGTTTTTTTACAGGGGCACAAAGAAAAATTCTTTATCATTATGGCCTGAGGGGCCTAATTTTTAAAAGTGTGATAGCGTCTAAATGCCTTATTTATCTGAGCAAAAAATTTGTACTCGTGTTATAGGTCACAGTTGCACCAATTGTATAGATTTTGTTGAATTTAGAACTTACAGTTTTTTTAAAAGGGACACAAAGAAAAATTCTTTATCATTATGGCCAATGGGACCAAATTTTTAAAAGTGCGATATCATCTAAACACCTTATTCAATTGAGCTGAAAATTTATATGAATATTATAAATCGTTGTTGCACTAACTATAAGCATTTTGGTGAATCTAGCATTTATAGGTTTTTACAGGGACACAACGAAAAATTCATTCTTTATCATTATCATCTATGGGCTCAAAGTTCAGTAGCGTTAAATAAAACATCGTGTAATATATGGAGAAAAGTACTCAAACACTCTATTATGGTTTTCTCTCTTTTGTTTGTTTAACAACTCATCTTTCTTTACTTTATCTACAAAACTGTTAATTACTCAATGTTCGGAAAGTCGAGTGGAGTCACTCCAGATTTTTTTAAATATTAATGTATAGAGGTATCAAAATATTAAATTAAAAATTAAAATGTACAAGTGTATTTCAAAGTGTTAATAAAGTTCTCTATTTTTTAAACAAAGAGATCATAAGAAGAGCACAAATATCTCTTTCTGCTTTTTTCGAAGAAATTTTATTAAAAAGGTTGTTTTTAAATGCCTTTCTTTCTTTCTTTTTCTTTCTTTTTTTTTTTTTTTTTTTTGAGAACATTGTCCTAGTTCTTTTTATGAAACTACTGAATGCGCAGCATAAGAATGCGGAAGCAATTTTCTTCAAACTAAAAATTATTTCCGGAATGAAGAAATAGTTTATCTAAAAAGGTTTTACTCAGAAGATATCGAAATAAACATTTTGTTATTTTCGCATACCTTTTCTTCTAATAATGAAACATGATGCACATATATTTCTAATTACCTTGAGTATGCGTTGAAATAAGTAAAACTATTGAAAATTCTTAAAGAAAAAATGATAAAACTTAATACAGATTTTTAATTATATACTTGAAAATGAAATATTTTGAAATACATTTGCAAATACACATGCAAATACATTTCATCTATTTTGTTGACATTTATTTTATTTATTATTATTTTTAATTCGTTTTGAAGGAAAACTAATTAGCATAGATTGAATCTGCACCGTTCCCTATCAAACTTTCATTTATTTTCTTATTTTTTTTGTTATAAAGCTCACTATATCCATATTTACAGAACTGAACTTAATTTGCTTGCTCTATCACTGAGCTTTATGTTTGGTTACGCGTCGAGGTGCAGGGAAATCCAAAAATCATCAAATCGATGTAGTGTTCGTCTGTAGATTATTCATTTCATTAGTTAATTAGTTAGTTAATTCGTATGGACAATAACTAGAATAGCGCTACAATCTATCACTGTGTAACTACAATGATAGAGTGAGCCCAGTGAAATACCATATCCATTAGAAAGTCCTGCATCTGATTCGACATATTTAACTTATCCTATTTTGCTAATTATTTTTAGTAAATTAGTTCCCTAATTTAGCTTTTATGCTGTTATATACTATTTTCGATGCCATAATCCTCAAAATGTTCGTGTATGCAAAATGTTTAATATTCTTCCATGTTGATTAAAAAAATATAAATTCTGAGGTTACAAAGTTTTAGAATTAATATTGGAAATCCAGATTCTCTTTTGCCACTATCAAAAGTGAAATTTTAAAGCTACTGCCATCCATTTTACAATCATTCGTTTTTGAGATATTGTCTATACGAATTAACTAACTAGTTAACTAATGAAATGATTAATCTACAGACGAAGACGCATCGATTCTACAGATGGACACTACATCGATTTAATGATTTTTGGACTTCCATGTACCTCACGACGTAACAAAAACGTCAAAAAGGCGAGTTTGAAAGCTTTAACATATATTAAACATTTTCATTCTTACATTATAATTAAAAATATACAGTGATTTTGGATATATATATCGACAATTACGGCATGGCGATCTATTCGTTAAAAATGAACTCGGTCAGGAATCGTAACAATGTCAGCAAACCGATGACTGTTTTGTTATCGGAAATACGCTTGGGGGCCAAAACACTTTACTTAATTTTTTAAACACATAGACTATCGTTACGCCGATAAGATATATTTCGCCGATACTGATTCAAATATGGGCCGATGCCATTTGGTGACGTTGCGGCGGAGATGAGAAAAAAATTATGGAACCGATACTGAAGGTGGTATGTGGGCCATAATCACTTTTCGGTATGACGTACGCCTTCCGTAATAGGCCCGAATTTCGTGTTTTTGTTGGGTATATACGGTCGGAAGTAAAATTATTCGAGCGCTAGGAATAATTCCTATATAAAAAAAAAGAGTATACTTAATATTGCTTTGTTAACTTGTCAAGTCATGTTCTTAGTCACTCTAAGAACATAATTTGACAAGGATTTCTTTAAAAAAGCAATATTAAGTGTATATTTTTTATATAGGAATTATAGCTAGCGCTCGAATAATTTTGTTGTTCACTGTATACATAGAGAGAAAGAGGGATTCAACAATGAAAGTTATAATTAAAGTAATTTTAAAACTGACGCGTCTTTCTTCTTTTAGCATCAGTATTTACAATGAAATCCAGTCTTACATTTAAATTACTATAATTAATTTTTTACTGCGTTCACTCTTTCTATAAATAATAACGCAATATATTTTTTTCTATTAATTATAATTTATTAGTCAAATGTATTGTGGTACATATATATATGTGTGTGTTGTATATATGTCATATATATGTGATATATATATATATATATATATATATATATATATATTACACATATATACACGGTTTCCCATAAGTCTGCAGACATTTTAAAAATTCATAAAATATGAAGGAGTTAGTAGAATTGAACGTGGTTTGGGATAATTTTTTTCTTGTAAAAAGAGAATTTTGTTTAACAAATAAAAAGTAATAATTATAATTTTCGTCGATAGAGTTTGTAGTACATAAGCAAACACCCATGCACTCGCATGTTCACACTCCATTTTCACACATGTCCATGAAGAACAATATTTTCGTGTAATTGTTTACAAGCATACAACTTTTGTTCTTTGTGTACACCATTACCATAAATTACAGTTAGTAAATGAGTTACAGCACCACTAAATGCAGCTCCATTTGACGATTCTTCGCTAAGGTAAAATATCTCCACCACCGATAACGCTTTATCCACAAGTCAGAAACACAGTTAAAATTCCATATATGCACAAGTAGAAGAGAAAATAAAAAATGTGCTGTTAATCGTAAAAACATGGAATTTCTAGGACTCTGATTAGTATATTCCTCGTTGCGAGGCTATGCAGCGCCCTTTATCTACGAAAATTTTAACTATTTGATTTTATTTGCCAAAACAAATCTCCCTTCACAAAAATAACTTTCACGCAAACCACATTCACTTCTACTAATTCTATCAGATTTTATGGATTCTTAAAATGCCTACAGACTTGTGGGACACTTGGTATATATATACACCCAAGCAACTATCGCAAAACTTTAAAATGTTACTGTCGATAAGATAAACTAAATTTATGTTGCTCTTAAAAAAAAAAAAAAAAAAAAAAAAAAAAAGTATCAATATTTATTTTAAATGTATGCATTATAAAAAAAAATGACGAATTTGCAATATATTTTGGAAAAATTTTACAAATATTTCAATATTAAGTACGTAAAAGAAAAAAAAAAAAAAAAAAAAAGACAGAAAATCCAGTATTCAGTATTTAATAAACAAATAAAAACTATTAAAATTTACCTTTAATAAAAAAAAAGAAAAAAAGAAAAAGAAAAGAAATGGTATACTCACGAATGAAAACACCAATGCAAACGTCTGAAACGGAAGAGGGACCATAGTCTAATTATTAAGGCTTCACTCTGTCATCAGTCATATTCCCCATTCTTCTTTACCATTTTATCTTATGAGGTTTTTATTGCATCCTGTCACCTTATTCAAAAGTTATATTAAAGACTAAGATGAATGATATTGGTCATTTCCAAATAAATGTATCGCTTATTAATTTTAAATTTATTCTCCAATCTTTGCATGAATATGATGAATTGGGTGTACAAAAATATGTTAGCGGTGAAAACAAAAATTTTTTTACGGTTTTTATATTATTTTCGTGGGTTTTTACGAATGTCTTTCATTAGTGATTTGACGGTCTATTTTGGGACCCCCTTGATAGTTTTTTCGATCAAACGAGTGAAATGTTCTTTACTGGTGGAACATTTCTTTGAGAATCTTAAATTTTTTTTTTAATGGAGCCCAATATCTCTCAATGTGACGACACTGTGGGACATTTGGTGGGTTCATGGTTTTTGGCACGAAATTGATGGAATTTTGTTTCATAAAATTTGTTGCATTTTCTGAATAATGAGCTGTGGCTAAATCAGGCCAAAATAATGTAGGCATATCGTCTTTGTTTAAAAAATGCAGCAAATGTTTTCTGGGGTATCCATTTACATAAATTTCTTGATCAGTTGTGCCCTCCGTTACAAATGGCTTACTGTTATCTCCACACTGACAAATAGCGATCCAAACAAGATATTTTTTTCCAAATTTTTCCAAACTAATGGCTGTCTCTGATTCAGGCAAATGTTCAGAGTTCTTTTTTGTATAATATTGAGGGCCAGGAAGAGTAGAAAAATTAGCTTTGACGTAGGT
The DNA here is from genome assembly GCA_963930645.1 of Salticus scenicus. Lineage (NCBI taxonomy): Eukaryota > Metazoa > Arthropoda > Arachnida > Araneae > Salticidae > Salticus > Salticus scenicus. The sequence goes on from OZ005655.1 coordinate 114,457,540, forward strand.
CTCATCGTCTAAAATCCAATGAAACTTATTAGTGCTTGTATATTCACACACTTTTCTAGCTTTTAGTTTTCTAGATATTTTTGTTTTTCTGTCACTTTAGGTATTTTTTGTTTTTTATACTTTCTTAAATTCAATCATTTTTTAGCCCTCTGATCTACTGATATATTTGTTCCACATTTTTTTACCACATCTCTGACTAACATTCCTCGATTTCGACATAGTGTTCTTTCTATATTTTTGTCAAGTTGAATATCATAAGCTCGAAATTTTTCTTTACAACGAGATTCCCCTTTCGTTGACAATGTTTCATTAAATCTATTTAATACTCTTTTTGCAGTACTTCTGGAATTTTTAAGTTTTTAGCAATGTTATGTCATGGTGTCTGTGGATTCTTTAAGAATTCGTCAACGATCCTTTCTCTACGTTCACTTTCATTCATTTCTTTCTCTGAAACTACTGTAATTTATAGTATAACTATCATGAATTTGTATTCTTTAAGGTTGATACATGAAAAAGAAATTTATTTTAGATGCATAAATGTAGAAATAAATTGCTTATACATTTTCAAAATTGACCAATATCATTCGTCACAGTCCTTATTCAAAAAATGTTCTTTTTATATATGCATATATAATCCTCTTTCTTTAAACGTGTCGTACTCTATCATATGAACAATACAAAAAAAAAAAAAAAAAAAAAAAAACTACATAGATAACTATTTCCTTTCATTCAGTAAACTTAGTGTTCTAATTTTCAATCTCGAAAAAAAAATATATATTTATATATATTTTTTCAAAGAAATTGCTCACTAAGATTAAAGAACGCATGTTCAAATAACAATACTCAAAAAACAGAAATAATAATAAAAAATCATTAAATGAGAAGATATCCTTATGATAAGAAGGAACAAAAAGCCCATGGTTAACATGGGAAATAAGAAAGGGTGAAATTGACTGAGTTACAAGTTGAACCACCTCAAACACAGTCAATTATTTTGCTCATAACCCATCGGTTCTTCGGAGGGGGATCATTATCATATTGCCCTGATATATAATATGCTCACAATGATTTCGAGCCGAGATGATGAACTTACTCTATTGCAAATACTAAATGTGGGAAAGGTGTACGTTTGCTATAAATCCCTAGCAAGTTCATGAGCTAATATATAGTTGCTGTTTCATATATTCTCATTGAATTTTTGACCATATTTTAATTACGTTCTCTTCATTTTATGAAACTGACATGAAGTGGAAAATACATAGTTTTCGGTACCTAATTTTTCAATATTCTTGTAAGATGTTTTACCACTAATTCTTCATAGAAATATTTTGTAACAGTTTCATAATAATAATAATCCAAGTTTAATTGTACTATAAAATACTGTAAGAAAATAGTGGTGGTTTTTCAACTAGTAATTATGGTATATTACTCACTTTAAAATACAATTTTATCCACTACACTTATAAACTTATTTATTTACACTCCGTTTCCTGTACGAATTTTATAGCTTCGTTTAATAAGAAATATGTATTTCAGTTATATAAAATATACTAATTATATACATTCATACAAATTGCAAATTAAAACTATGTCATGAGTAATATCAGATTTCTAAATGAATACATAAAATTTAAGAAATATATTTAAATTATATTTTCATTTTAAGAAGGTAAACTGAAGAGTTTGTATAATGTTTACTTAGATATCGTCTGCGTGATACTTTCTGAAATTTAAGTACTTCTTTATTCCCGGAAATAATTTTTAGCTTGCAGGAAATTGTTTCCACGTTTTAATGCAATACGTCTTGCTGTTTTGTAAGAAATTGGAGATACTTTCTGAAATTTAAGTACTTCTTTATTCCCGGAAATAATTTTTAGCTTGCAGGAAATTGTTTCCACGTTTTAATGCAATACGTCTTGCTGTTTTGTAAGAAATTGGAGCAAGCTACACTAAGTTTTTAAAAGAACATTTTTAATGAAATCTTAGAGATAAAAATTATAGAAAATATTTCCATATTTTCTGCACATGATATATTTTATTAAATATGAGAATGTACATATCTTTAATAAATTTTAATATTCTTAGAGTAACCAAAAAGTTAGTTTGAATTGGGTAATTCATTAATATTTCAAGATATTTCAACTAATAATGTAGGCCGATCTTTTTATCCAAACCAATTAAATAATCATTTATGCGTGATCTTTTTAATAATATATATACTTTATTTGTATGTTTGTTTACTTTTTTTAATCAAAAGAAATTTCTTTATTGCAACTGTTTTATTATATTTTGTACATTCTAAAATGCTTGGACTTAATTTACTGTCTTTGCACGCGCTAGCGACAATGTACCCTGTATATATATATATATAGCAAAAACCTTATTTAAAGTACATGATTTACCTGACTTCTATACGATTTAAAAGAATTAATTTATTGTAGATATATTGGGCTCACTATTGCCAGTACATATAATGCAATTTGTGACCGATTTTCTGCAGATTATAACACCAATATGTTCAATTATTATGAATTTATTATTAATAAGAAGTCAATAAGGACTGTTTAGTGCTGAAAATTAAATAACCAGAGCAGTGCATATGCAGTAGACATACCAATTATCCAAAAATTTGCTGATGGTTTTCAAAATTTATAACTGGAAAACCGTAACAGTTAACAAAAATCTATTCATGCAGCAAATCCATCTGACGAGGCATAAAAGTTGCCTCCTCTAACTCCTCGTTTTAACTTAAAAGTTTTCCGAAAGATGGATCTGCAGAGTGTGTGAAGTTTGCGTTGATGCAAACTCCATCTTAATAACTTAATTAGGTCACTAAATGGTAAGTAAGAGAGTACAGGACTTGAATTAAAGAATAAATAAGTTTATTTGAGCAGATTAACGGGAGGGCGGTCTGGCAATCAAGTTAGCTCAGTCAGCGTGTTTAATCAATATATATATATATATATATATCAGAAATTAATTTAGATAATCTTAAATATCTCACCCCAGCAGATAGTTGAAGGTGTAGAGACGGTTGCACTCGTATACTCCGCTACTACGATTTCACTTTAGATCAGAGGATTCCCTTCAGATCCAACGTTACGTTACGAATGCTAGTAGATACGCATACCAACACTCATCACAACTTAAGCTTCACACCACTAAATCTCCACTACTTTACTTTTCAATACTCGTCAAAATAAGATTATCCACAATCCACTATAATATACTCCAACATCCACACCCATCTACTAAAACCATCTCCATCTTATACTTCCTCCTACTAACCTCCTTTCTCTTCATTTCAATCAATACTTTTAAAATCATTTCTAATTGATCTACTCTCCGAACCTAATTCGTTCGTTGCAGCAACATGCCGAAACTAAACCGACCTCGACATTCGTTGAGTCACTGGCGACGAAGTAATTTAACCGTCCCCTCTTTCTACTTTGCTGGATCCAGCTTAATTTTACACAAACTGTGGTGACGTTCTGACGTCTCAACTTCACAGTCCCCCTCCAGGAAAAAAAATAGTCGGGGAAATCCCCAACGGGTTTTATCGAGTAAATTTTACATAGCTTAATTCCATATCTAACTATCTCATATCTCGGAAGTGAGAGTGCACCGTCACTTAAATTTTAACCGGGTGAGAGTAACTTAAAAAAAATTTTTTTCTTAAATCTCTGAGAGAAAAACTCGGGAACGCCAAAAAAAAAAAAAAAAAATAATAATAATAATAATAATGATAGTAATTTTAAACTTTTAAATAAATTGCGCTCTTTTATCCCGAGGAACTCCGGGACCCTGACTGAGCTAATACCAGAGTTACAATAGGATTAACAAACGTATCCCTGTTATGCCAGGAAGGCAAAATATTAATTTTAAACTTGAGCTTGCTTGGAGTTACACAGTAAGTCGCTTGTGACAAATGCAACCTTTAAAGTTTAACACAAAAAAATTTCTTTTTTAATATACGTAACGTGACAAAGTCTTTATTGAGATCAGTGCTGGCTGGGCTGATAACTGGAGCTTTACGTCTGCACAGGAGATGACTAAACCAAGAATAGGATGAACTTGCTTCATACTAGGGCAGACGTCAGAATACGCAGGCTGTGGGCATCAGATTACGAGAAAAGATTATCAAAGGGTTTCGAAACTGCTCATCAGCAATGCGAAGAGTTTGAGAGTGCGGATGACGATTTGGGACATCAGAAAATTCGTCAGATAGACTCTGTAATATAAAAGCTTTTTACAGTAACAAAGTCAAAGGGAGAAGTTAAAATCCTCTTCTATAAAAAACGGAGACATGTTCGTCTCTATTAACATAGTACATAGTTTAGAAACAGAAAAATTTATCCCTCCTGAGCTAAAGCATAAGCGGAAAAATTTGGCAGTAAGTCTTTTTAATGTTCTATAGTTAAACACGATTTTTATGCTTATAGCTAAAAAAAAACATTTTCCCCCCTCTAACAGTACATACAGATAAACTTTTAGTACTTATACAAAAGTTTGACAAATACAAATATTCAGTTTATATGTACAGATACATCATTTATAAAAATACAAAAAAAGGGGGGAATTTTTCAAAGGGTACAGAAAAATATATTATATTACCAGCTCTGCAGGTGATGGCTAAAATGTAATAGAACTTAATACATACAAAAATTAGATATTAAGAGAGAACAAAAATGCTGACATCGAAGCGCAAACATGAATTTCGAGTTGGAAGTTCATGAATTAATTTAAATTTTGCATTTTTAGCTAGGGAAAGTCCAGTGCTTTCATAACAGTTCTCAAATATAAGGTTCCAAAAAGGCTTCAAAGTATGTCGAACATTTTGTACAGCTCCGACAGAAATGCACTTGTTAATAGAAAAAATACAGAACGGTATCACCTGATTTAAATTTGGAGCTGTAACGTCAGTAAAGTTAGAGGTCCTGGTGAAGTTGCTCGTTGTACTCGTCAGCTAGGCCACATGGTTGAAGGCTTTCAGACCGGGGTCTAGGTCTATCCCAAAAGGCTCGTACAAACGCTTGTTCGGCAGGTGGATTCATATGGAGGAGCCTGTTGTCGGAGTCTGGCTTGTCGCCAGGTGTTGAATGGGTGCTGCGGAGAGAACTCGTCCGTGCAGACCGAGTCAGGGGCTGCTAGGAATTTCTCCATGTGTCGTCCGCTAGCTGATGAAGAGGTTGGAGGTCTCTTCGAAACCCTTGCCTTTCTCTTAGGTCGGAAAGAGTCGGTGTGCACTGAATCAGGAACTGCCAATACCTTCTGTGGTGGATGTGTTCAAGAAGACTTTGAGGACGTTCAAGTATATATATTGACTCAGTATAAAAAGTTTCAGCCTAAAAAAATAAATTAATAAAATATAAATATTTTATTATGTTACATCATGCATAAAATTTAAAGCTTACAAACTGTACATTAAACAAATAAAAAATATGGAGAACAAGATTGAACAGAAAACTCTCTTTAAAAAAATCTCATAAAAATTATAAAATATTAATAAAAATAAACGATTATGGAGTGTATATTGCCATGTCAAACAGTAAGCCTCGCCTAATCAAGGTTTCTGAAACGTTTCCTTTAATGTAAGGTGTACAATCCTACAATATTCAAACACACAAAAAAAAAAAAAAAAAAAAAAAAAAAAAGACAAACTCTAAAACAAAATTTTAGCGGTGAAAAACTAAGAAAAGTTATTTAATATTTAAGAAGAAAGACTGAACATATGAAGATCGGATGTGCTAGGATCTTGCAATGTAATTTTTTTATACAATTTTCGCCTTTATACAATTTTCTGAAACTTTACATTATAAAACAAAATGATTTTACACACACATTTTCTATTAAATCATTTAAATTTTGTCTTCAACAATCAATGAAGTAAATGAAATTGACATTTATGCATATTATCATCACTTATACAGTCAAATACGAATGTGCATAATACACACACACGCACATCTTTATATATATATTTCTTTTGTGCGTGTGTATGTCACTGAACTCCTCCTAAACGGCTGGACTGAGTTTAATGAAATTTTTTGTGTGTCTTCAGGTGGATTCGAGAATGGTTTAGATTTACAAATGAAAGTTGTAACTTAATTAGTTCTTTCTTAATTAATTTTTAACCAACTCTTTCAACAGCTTTTCCACCTAGATGGCGTGAGTTGTCGTAAACACGATGTCAGAATTTATTTAATGTTGAAATGAATAATATTATAGTTTTAAAAAATTAAAGAACACGCTTTTATAGAAATGTGAACTAAAAAGCACGAAATATCTATCTTAGTATTAAAATTCAGGGTAAGAGAAAATCGTGTGAGTGACACACCGTAATATTTACATACATTTAAATCTTTAATTAAAATAACTTAGAATTAACAAAAACCATTTTTAAAAAATCTCCCCTAACGGGGATCGAACGCTGGACCTTTAGATTCGTAGCACGGCGTCTTACCTCGACGCCGCATCGTTCACGTAGGGAAAGTATTTTTTTTTACAATATAAATTTTTTGTTTGCTCCCAGAGAAGTTACAAACAAACATGAATACATACATACATACAGGTGAAGCTAATAAAAGCGTGTTAAAAATGAATTTTTAACCGTATCTTACGAAGTGTTTAAAATATTTTTTCAAAATTAATATTTTTAGAATCGTAACCGTATCTTACGAAGTGTTTAAAATATTTTTTTCAAATTTAATATTTTAGAATCGTAAACACGATGTCAGAATTTATTTAATGTTGAAATGAAAAATGAATTTTAACCTGAAGTGTTCAAAATATTTTTCCACGTTGTGAAGTTGTTCCTTCACATATATGTGTTTTAATTATAACTTTAAATAAAGGCAATAAATAATTATTATATTTTCAATAAATTAAATAGCTAATAAAAATAGATAACTAAATTCTAAATTACTTTTATTTATTCGCTTTTGTCTATAATAAATATCTTAATTCTAATAATACTTTATCCCTTATGCTATTAATAAATCGTCTGAAAAAATAAAACATATTCCTTTTAAATGACATTCATAAGCTCTTCTAAATCATTTAATAAATAAAATATAAAATAATATTATTTCCAGTCATAAGCCGTTGGATACATAATTACATTTTCATTCTTTTAAATTGCGTATGTTTATTTATTCGAAGCTAAATTAAGCAATACATTTCCGTTCTAATATCATTAAAGGGTAATTTAGATTTTTTTTATCACAGTATGTGCAATAAATCCTAGTCTGAGTGTCTCCCTTAAATAACGGTCTTCTGGCGATAAAACTTGGCATAAACTACTGTGACGAAATTAATAAATTCAAAATATTTATATTAAATTATTCTACAAACAAAGGATTAGCTTTGGCTGGAAAGTTTGGCACTGTTTTAATAATTTTGGCGTAATTCATCAGTCTGATCTTAATTGCAATAGAGTCAACTTCAGAATTCGCTCTACAACTGTTGATTGAATAACATGTAACCCCGTAGCTCTCTCTCTCACCCCTATCTTTTGCATTCTCGTAACTTTTGGTCATGCTGAAATTACACTATTAATGTACTGTTCATTTTATTATGAAACCTCTACAAAAGAAAATAAATATGTTTTGCTGCGAACTATTAGTTCTTTTTGTTTCGACGGCCTTCTTTTTCAGCTATACGGACCTGGACATTAAATTGGAACTTTAACAGTAGAATCCCAGGATTTCTACTTGACACACTTTGGTGCTAGACCAGCGACCAACCAGTTCGAGATGCATTGGTGAGAGAGAGGGGCATTTTTGTTTAAAATGACTTTGTGAGTTAATATAAAATCATAGCAATTTTTTTTAAGGAGATGGAAACTTATTTACCGCGATGGTTTTTAATCTCAATTGAAGGATTTTGATCTACATGACTTGTCGTCGCTGTATTATTTTTAAATTGTGAGAAAAATCATTGTGGATGTCACTGATTGGAGCACACTATGGATTGGACGCATCGTATCGGCAGTTTGTCCTCTTCTGATCCTCTCTTCGTGAAATACTTTTTGCTGTGTTTGGGACAATACGCCGAGAATAGCAGCTTGTGTTTATAGGTTACGCTCGACCCATCAGCTCTCCGATATTTCTCTCTGGAACGCAATATGTTTGCGAGAGCCATACAGTGTTTAGTCTATCTCCTTTAATGGATTACCGGCGCTGGTCCTTTTCGACTCTAGTCAGAGAACTTTTGATCTCATATTCCGCGACTCTGTGCTGGCCGGCCGCTGTTTCTGCTATTCGCCAAAAAATGCTTTGTGATGCAGTCCCCGCCGCTTTTTCTACTGTGGCCTTTGTGGTTTCATAGCTTGTTGTTTCATCCTGTGTTGCTTCATATGTTCTCTGCTACAGTGTCTTCAAATTTAGTACTCGTCTTTTCGACAGTTTTTGTTTTTTCAAGTCCTGCTGAGACATAATATTCATACGGGAAAGAACGATGTCCGCTTATGATTTTTTTTAATAAAGAACATATACATGAGATAACATTTCCGTGGACACTAATGGAATGTTATTTTTGTGCATGGCGAATCGAACATTAATTTTCGTGAAGAGAAATATCACTTAGAACTAAGGCCTGAAAGGTTTGTAAAATTTTGCGTCAAGTGAAATAAATCATTAAATATGCACCTATTCATCAGGACACAAGGTCTTGCTAAAATGAAGGGGTAATTGGAGAACTGAACGCGGAGAAAATCATTTCCTATCTTATTAAAATTAATAAAAATAAAGTTTTATTTTCAGGTCAAGATTATGAAAGGTTGGTGAGTGTTTTGTATATTTTTTTTTCACTCTTAAGTATCCTTGTTGATACATAATTTTTTTTCTTGGCGCATCATTAATTAAAAACTTTTTAGATAATACAAACAACAAGGATGCTTAAATATTGTCAGATTTCTGTATATATATTTTTGTTTCTGTTTCCATATAATATATTTTTGTTTCCCAATTTTAAAAGTAATAATAATAATGTAAAAAAAAAAAAAAAAAAAAAAAAAACCTTGCTTTTTTTAAATTTTATGTGTAATATATATATATAAATTTACATATTATAGTATTTTATATTTCTCATATTCATATTTTCCTTTTTATGCTAATACCGATATACAATGCGTGATGATAAATTTTTAGAAATTTCTTGATTTTTCATTCATAATGCAAAAAAAAAAAAAGGGGGAAAATAATAATAATAATTTTTTTGGTGCAATTTTTATACAAATTTGCATTACCTTTCAGTATATTTTTTATTTTCATATTCAGATTTTCCTTTTGAAAAATGTTTATTATTCTGTTTATTGTCAATAATTGAATTTAATTAATTTTTTTAATTTTAGAATTAAATTTTGAGTTATTTCTCATGTTGGTGTTTTCCAGGCAGGTTGGAAATACACATACATATACTTTTGGGAGATGTGTCGCAAAATTTTGCTTTGATATCAGTCGGTATCTTGACACCTATTTCTCCTCTTTTTACACACATATATTTTTTTTGTTCACTGATTTTAACCTGCTTGGAACTGCCATTGTATAACAAATTAATGAATAAATAAAATAACTAGAGTAATAATTTCAGTTATTCTCATACTTTTGTTCCATAAATTTATATGTTTTTATTACTTTTTAAGGTCATAGTTTAAAGCAAAATTTAGCAATATATTTTAGAGAACTTAGTTGATATTTTTTTTACTTAATATGTTACATAACTTTCACACCTTTACATAAATTATTGAGATTCATTTTCTAATTTTAAAGATAATGGGTTTATTTTTCTTATCATGGTTTTATTAAATCAAAGATTTTTATAATTGGCTTCTTAGAAGTTGAGGCTGTATAAGTTTGTGCATCACTGTGTTTCAAAACCTAACTGTCAAAACACTACACTTTTCTCTAAATACCATTATTTATCCTTTCATTTAAAAATAATTAAACAAATAAATAATTTAGGTTTATACATTTAATTTAAGTCCGTGAATTAAAAGAGGCACAATTAATATGTTAGGATTTAAGTTTATGTAATTTTGTGCCACAATGTGCATTAGTAGCGCTGCTAATTGCACTTGTGTTGTTGGCATTCAGTGCTCTTTTCCTTATCTTGAATTACTGGCCAAATTTTTCTTGGTGGGGGGATCTGCATTGATTGTCTTTGTTTGCATGATTTTACATTAAACTTCATTTAATTTGAGTATTCCTATAATTAACTTACATTTTTACTATTTAAATTTTACACAAAATTTAACATATTTTACAGAAATCGAATGATATTATTTTTCTTTAGGGTACATTTTTTTTTCATTGTTTACATAAAAATATTGTTTATATAAAAACATCTTTCTCACAACGCATAGGTACATACTCACTTACACAGTGACAGAATATATAAATAAAATAAAATATTGAGGATAAATATTTATTAATTGATTGTATCTCCAACAATTTTCATTTTTTAACACTATATGTATTCAGGACAATACGTAAATCCAGTACATAATATATTTTATGAATCTATACTGGCCGTATCTTGTTGCATGCAAGTGTCCTAAATAAATTTAACACACAATTTTCCAAATTTACATATTTCTTTTCTCATTTTTTCGGATATTATGTACATTGACTTTCATGTAAACCTAACAAATTTGTTAGTCTTGAACATAAGGTTCAATGTTTTATTTATTATATTTACCAAGCATTCTTAAATAATCATGTACAATCACTTATACAGAAAGAGAATTGGTTGTATATCTTGGATACCTAAACACATAAACATAATTTTATTCTAATATTATTTTTGGTTGTCGAAATTTTTTCAAGTTTTAATTTTTATAATAACATAACGCAGTATTTTCTTTGCCCATTTTAACTAAAATATTACATTTTAATACAAATCTTTTAATTATTTTTTTTTCTAATTTCATAAACTTTGAGAAATTTTATAACACATTATATTTTTTTGTCGGTTAGATGTTATCGCATAAATCCAGGTATTATTATGCTGGTCGTGAACATTGACATCTAATGTAATTTTTCATTTCACACATTTCTTTTCCACATTCATTCAATTTTGTTAGATGAAACCTATCATCATTTTCTAAAATTTTAACCCTTAATTACCTTTCATACGAAATTTATTTTATGTGCATAATAGTTTTATTTCGTTCATTTACGTAAAAAAAAAAAAAAAAAAAAAAAAAAAAAAAAAAAAGAAAAGTTTCAGAGTAATCGTGATAAGATAAAAAAAAAAAAAAAAAAAAGAAAAGTTTCAGAGTAATCGTGATAAGATAAAAAAAAAAAAAGAAAACAGAAACGGAAGACTGCTTAATTTTTTTTTTGAAACAGAAATAAACTCTCGCCATTCCGCCTGAGTTTGTTTGTGTTCTAATAATAATAATAGTGATATATTTTTTTCATTCAGTTCAAATACGTTGATTGCAGAGTTTTTATTTTTATTTTTACTGTACATATGATATATTTTATCGCATTTATTCGATATTTCATGTTTGTTTATTGGTGTTTATATTTAATATGTCTATCTTATATATATGGGAATATTTTATTACTATTGCTAGCAAATAATTATCACACCAAAATATATAGTAAGCTTACTTTAACATCAAATTGGGCCCACTGCTGAATAATTGCAGTATTTTTTTTAAGATAAAAAAAAAAAAAAAAAGAAAAAACATCTTTTGCACGTGTGTGAACAGATTTATTTTACTGTTCCTTTTATCAGCTGATTTGGTGAAATTCTTTTTATTCACCTTTTTGAAGTGAGATTACACTTCTTGTACTCGAGTTTTTATATTATTATTTTGCTGAGCAATTTTATAGCCTTTGAAGCTATTTATATATTTACTTTATGCGCATTTTTTTTAATTTTTGAGGCCTCATCTGAGCTCATCTCACCTCAGCTCAGCTCATCTCAGTTCATATATGCTCAGTTCAGTAGATAATACTGTTGTTTTAGTCATGACTTTTTGCTTTTACTGTTTGTTTATAATTTTCTGTGCACGTTAAATTCGCAATTTTAGCGCTTTCATCTGCGGCAATGGAAATTTATTTTTGTGGCATTTTTTTTAATTTTTTCAATTTTAATATTTCTTGGAACACTTACAGACATATACTAAATTTTTAATAGTTCAAATTATTTCAGTTGATATTCCTTTTTTACAATATTGTTTAAACATTATAACATATCACCCGTTTGATTATATTTTTAATTTTCACATATACACATTTACCCTCTAAGCACAATTGTGTTGCTCTGGTTGTCAGTATATTAATGACTTCTATAATCTATGGATTTTGACCATTATATTGGTTTCAACACTTGTAATTGTGTAGGGGATTTGACCATTATATTGGTTTCAACACTTGTAATTGTGTAGGGGATTTCACACTTTCACAACAATTTTTGAAGGTTATGTTTTATTGGTTTCCAAGTACACTTATAATTCATGAACACATGTTCTATAAATATTTCGGGTGACAAAATAAATAATGAAAATAATGAAAATAATAATAAATAAAAAGATATTGATATAAAATTACTTACTAAATTTTAAATAAATAACATAAGGATGTATGTGACTTTTGGAAATATTTGGATTGTATATTTTTCCTAATTATATTTTCATTGGTTGTCAAAGTTTCAAGGATTCTTTGCGTGAACACATCACCTCTTTCACAAGATTCATTTTTAACAAATTCACACTATTTTTTTTATCTCATTTGAATAACATGATCAGTTATTTTAACGTTTGCAAACACTTTATAATTAATTATTCTCACACACACACACACCAAAAAGAATATATTTTTTTTTCTCTCTATGTTTCTACATGTGTTCCTGTATATGTTTTCTTTTGGGTCAGAAATTTATTGTATTATTGGCTGGTTTCTCAGTTTGTCAGTCATAATTCAAATTTATTCAATAGTATTCCATTGTCTTTCACATGTATGGTTTTCCATGCTTTTCTTCATTATTCTCAAACTTGGCCTCACAACCCAATGTTTGACAGACACACACTCTCACAAAATTTTATCTGACCTATTTGGTTGCCATTTCATTGGTTCACATGTGGAGATAATTACATTTTCTTTTATTAAATTTTCACACGAATTTTTTTTACAAAAGACTAGTTACAATAATAATACACACATACACAAAAGTAAATAAATTTTTTGTCAACTTGCAATAAACGCTGTTATGTTTTTTAGAGCCTATTTGTTTTTCAAAGAAATACATAAAAAGTGAAATTTCCGTACATAGTCTGTACGTTTTAAAATTTTGTTTTTATCAAATTTTTTTCTTGTCTAAAGAGTAAAACCCTTGCAGAAAGTTTTCTTTCAGCTTAAATTAAATATTTAATTATTTAAAAATTTCTCAATCAAAATAATTTCTTTTTGTAAGGTTTGCACCACAGATGTATTTTAAATGGCCTTGAAATCATCTGTGCGTTGTAAGAAGTAGTCTGTGCAGAAGTATGTGGCTGGTTCACTCTTCCTTTTTTTTTTAAAGACTATTTCTTACTGAGCAGTATTATGGAATTATCTATATAACATACAGTATCCTTATTAAGAAAGATATTGAATATTAATTGGGCTCGATAAAATAATAGTTCAATTGTAATTATAAAAAAACAATAGTATATTTAGATTTTTTTTTGCTATTTTTGACAATTTTTATGAGTTATATTCTAATCACCTATTTCAGGTCTACTCAGAGTTTATGCATTAAAAATTCGGCAGTAATCGGTAGTATCCCCGTAGCTTTATTTTTGCTATTTTTGACAATTTTTATGAGTTATATTCTAATCACCTATTTCAGGTCTACTCAGAGTTTATGCATTAAAAATTCGGTAGTAATTCGGTAGTATCCCCGTAGCTCTCTCTCTCACCCCTATCTTTTGCATTCTCGTAACTTTTGGTCATGCTGAAATTACACTATTAATGTACTGTTCATTTTATTATGAAACCTCTACAAAAGAAAATAAATATGTTTTGCTGCGAACTATTAGTTCTTTTTGTTTCGACGGCCTTCTGTTTCAGCTATACGGACCTGGACATTAAATTGGAACTTTAACAGTAGAATCCCAGGATTTCTATTTGACACACGTAAATATTGTTAAAATGTTAAAATTAGTTAAAATGGTATATTCTTTTAAAAAATTCGTCAATATCCGACGGAGTTATTTTATGTTAAAATGAAAAATGAATTTTTAGGCCATTATTATTTGTGCAGATGGAAAATGTGCTAAAAGTTTTCCGAAAAATTTCACGATCACAAATGTTGACGGATATCCAATATATCGTCGAATAATTACCGATAATGGCGGACAATCTTATCATCTATGGCGGTCATCTATGTCAACAACATAGATATTGACATTGATAACCGATGGGTGGTCCCATATTCGCCTCTGCTGAGCAAAACATTCAATGCTCATATTAATGTTCAGTTCTGCAGTTCAGTGAAGAGCATCAAATACATTTGCAAGTATGTGAATAAAGGCAGTGATATGGCTGTATTTCGAGTTGAAAATACCAATGTGAATGCTCCTCTGGTAAATAACAACGATGAAATAACACTTTACCAAACTGGCCGGTACGTGAGCTCCAATGAAGCTGTTTGGCGTATCTTTGGTTTCCCAATTCATGAACGGGATCCAGCAGTTCTTCATTTAGCCGTCCATCTTGAAAATGGCCAGCGCGTATATTTCACGAGCGAGACAGCGATTGATCGTGCTATAAATCCACCAAAAACTACACTCACCGAATTTTTTGAATTGTGTAATCGTGCGGATGCTTTTGGTGCTTTTGCACGGGTATTACTCTATTCAGAAGTACCACGCTATTTCACATGGGCTCCAACAAAAAAATGGATGCCCCGCAAGCAAGGCACGCCGATTGATGCATGTCCCGGTTTATTCAAATCAAACACCTTGGAACGAGTATTTACGGTCAATCCAAGGCAGACTGAGTGCTTTTATCTTCGACTGTTATTGGTTAATGTCATCGGCCCTTTGTCATTTCAAGATTTACGTAAAGTGAATGGACAACAGTATCCAACGTATAAAGATGCATGCCTTGCACTCGGCTTGCTGGAAGACGATAACCAGTGGGAGTGTATGCTTGCTGAAGTAGGACTGAACTGTACAGCAAAACAAATTCGTCTACTATTTGCTATAGTGTTGACTACATGTTTCTCGGCCCGAGCAGAGACATTATGGGATAATCACAAAGATTCAATGACTAATGATATATTGCATCAACATCGTTCACGGTGCAACGATCTAACGATAGTATTCAGTGACGCTATGTAAAATGAAGCATTGATTGCTATTGAAGATCTTTGCATTATCATTGCCAACTTAGCACTCAGTCATTTCGGTATTCATTCAACAAATCGAAATGCATCTGATTTAATAAGCACTGAATTGAATCGTGAACTACAATACAATACTGTAGAAATGGCAGCGATTGTTGCTCGCAATGTCCCACTAGTGAATAAAGAACAAAGAACCATTTACGACCGCATCATGCTCGCAGTTTTGGCAGGACAAGGTGGTTTCTTTTTTTTTGGGGTGCACCAGGTGGAACTGGCAAAACATTCCTTATTTCGCTAATTCTCGCCGAAATACGATCAAATAATGGCATCGCATTGGCTGTTGCATCATCTGGCATTGTGGCAACTTTATTGGATGGATGCAGAACAGCTCATTCATTATTTAAACTGCCACTAAATATTCAAAATAACCCAGACGCAGTGTGCAACATAAAAAAACAATCGTCCATGGCCACAGTGCTGAAATAGTGTAAAATTCTTATCTGGGATGAATGCACAATGGAACACAAACATTCGATTGAGGCGTCGAACAGGACATTGAAAGATATAAAAAACAACGACAAACTATTTGGCGGCACTCTGTTACTCTTTTCAGGTGATTTCAGACAAGCATTTCCCGTTATTCCGTGTTCAACATACGCTGATGAGATCAACGCGTGCTTAAAATCATCGTCATTGTGGCTTAATGTTGAAAAAGTACAACTGAAAGTAAATTTGTGCGTTCAAAAGCTTCAAGATCCATCCGCTGAAACATTCTCAAAACAATTGTTAGATATCGGCGATGGAAAAGTTACTACAGATGAAACTGGATGCATAAAATTACCGACCGATTTCTGCACAATCATTGATTCTCAAGATGCTCTTATTGACCAGATATTTCCCGATATACACAGACGATACACAAATCACGAGTGGCTGGCAGAAAGAGCAATTTTAGCAGCGAAAAATGTGGACGTCAACGAATTGAATCTCAAGATACAACATTTGTTACCAGGAGACTTGGTGTCATACAAATCTAATGATACAGTTTGCGATGCCACCGAAGCTGTAAATTATCCAACAAAGTTTTTAAACTCATTGGATTTACCAGGCATGCCACCGCATATTTTAAAACTGAAGGTTGGATCTCCGGTTTTTTTGCTTCGTAATTTGAACCCACCACGGTTGTGCAACGGCACGCGATTAGTCATAAAAAAATTAATGAAAAATATTATCGAAGCCATCATTTTAAATGACAAATTCCGAGGTGAAAATATATTACTACTGCGAATTCCTATTATACCCACAGATGTGCCAATTCAATTTAAACGCCCTCAATTTCCAATTAGATTGGCATTTGCAATGACTATCAATAAGTCTCAGGGCCAAACGATGTCTGTCTGTGGCTTAGATTTGAGCACATCATGTTTTTCACACGGACAATTATACGTGGCTCTCGAGTGGGCAAACCATCCAGTTTGTTTGTATTGGCGAAAGATGGGATAACAAAAAATATTGTACACTCTGTTGCATTAAGGGAATGATATTGTTTTTTAGTAATATTGTTATTAGTAGCGATATGTATATAAGTTTAAAGAATCAATTTTAATAAATTAAAAAAATAAATGATTGGTGTTTTGTTATTTTTATATTTTTTCACCGTTCACAGCGCTCCATACATCTTCCACTTATATACCACATCCTAACACACTTACAATAAGTTAGTTATTTTTTTCTAGCAAAATATTCTCTAGAAATAATTTATATGACAAAACAACGTTTGTCGGGTCAGCCAGTATATATATATATATATATATATATATAATATTGTTTCAGCAATACACGAGGCGGTTCTTGTTTTCTTTTGGACTTTTTTCGCAATATCTCGCCTGCATTGCGGTAATTTTACAAGAATATGTTAATTTGTATAATAAACATCAAAAAGTAGTTTAGAAAACAATAAGAATAACATAAAAGTAAAATAAATTAGTTTTCTGTCAAATTATACACATATATTTTCTTATAGAGAATACAAATGGTAACATGTGATGGTCTCTTAAAAGCAATAAAAAATGAAATATCACTGTAGCTCAAAAATTAATGATGGGAACGAGCTGTAAATTTTGAAACCCATATTTTTTATAATGCCTGTTCTATACGTGGAAATTTAACAGTGGCCATAATTCATAAGTTTTTCGAATATGGATTTATTAATAATTTTCATAATAAAAAAAATATTTTTTAACCAAAAATATGCATGGAAAATATTTAGGTTACTTCATTCTAACGCATTAAAAGAAAACAAAACAGAATTTGAATATACTAACTTTTTTGGAATATATGAATTAATATATGTCACATTCATTTAATATTAGCATCCCCGTATTTTGACAGCTTATAACTCTATAAAAAAAAATTGTGCAAAATGTATAAACTACACCATTTTCCGGGATAATTTGATCCAAATAGTTAATTTATATATATTAGGAATGGAGTTTATATTGTAAAATATGATATTTATGCCAGTTTTAATATATAGGCAACCCCCCCCCCGAGCAAAATCGAAATGTACCGTTTTAAACAAGACGTTATTATATATCAATCGGTACCAGCCACCATTTTCTACGATAAACTACGCCGAAAGTAGTAGGGGTGGCGTTTTTGCGACTTGTAATTTCTTGAAATTAAATTTTGAATTTAAAAATGCTATTATTATTATTTTTTTTAATAAATGCCGCATGAGTGACCGAATACTTTTGTTCTAAAAACTGGTTCACAAGAAAGTACGATCCCAGGATATCCTTTTGAATGCTATTTTACTTTCTCTAAGGACTATTTAAAATTATTTAAATAGTCCTTCCTCTATATTTTTAATTAAATTCTTCAACAGAATTTATAAAGCTATTTGCTAAGGATTTGGACAGAAAATCTTTTAAATTGAATAGATGTTCTTACGTAGTAATTGTGCATATAAAATATCCTGTCTATTATATCACTTTTGTCGGTGTAGGTTTCTAAAATTAATGCCTATGTGAAAATATATTTTACTAAATTGTAGTAAATACGAAGAAATACAGGTGATAAGGAAAATGAATAATACTATTATTATAAAAATTATTAATAGAAAAAATGTAGGGAAATTTGGTAACAAAAACCTTTTATTGATAAATCTAAAAATTGAAAGAATAAAAATATTAATTATTAAACTTATTAATTTTTATGTAGTTTTCAAATAAAAATCCTCATTAAAATTTTATAAAAATTCACACATTAAATATGGCAGAATAAGCTGTGAACAATAAAACTTAATTAGATTAAAAAAATTGCCCATATTCTTTCTTATCCATATTCAAAAGGATACGAACGGTCGTACGCTACACTATTTTATATATAGAACAAGTTTAATTCTGCTGGATAAATGTTTATTTAAGTGCGTGGGTGGAGATGATTGCCCGGAAATAATAGCCCGACTAGAAAGGAAATTGCTTTTTCTTTTTTTAGTAAGTTCATTAAAAACTTTGTTTTTCCTTGTTGACTTTGTTTACCTAAAAACCATTATTCCATTTAAGAAACGTTTTCTTTATATAAACAATTAGTTTGTTAATTTAGAATTTGAACATGAAATGTAAACCTCAGAAGAAAAGCATAAAGTTCATAAAAACTGTAACAGCTGCTAGTTTTTTAGTTCCCCATCATACCATAGGTATGGGAAATTTAGGTAATCGTAAAATTTTTCGGCCTCGTTTTTTTTTTTTTTTTTTTTTTTTTTTTTACACGTTTTGAGGTATGAGGAATCCGAAAATATCAAAATGGGTATGATGTGCGTCTATGGGTGTCTGTTAGTTTGTTAGGCCATTAGTGTGTGTACACGATATCTCACGGACAAATGATCGCAGAGAGGTTAGATCAGTTTTAAAATATTATTTATGACACTGGCAAGAATCCTATTCATTTGCAACATTCTAATTAAAAAACTTCAGAAGTTATTCGAAATTTACTCTTTTTTTAACATGGGAGAATAGGGTATGTATTTATCGTAATAAATGTATTTATCGTAAAGATGTAAGAACAGCTTTTAAATATCAGTTTAGATGCTGGGATGAACATTATTAACTATAAACATACTACTTTGAAATTTTCGCAAGTTATTCGAAATTTACCAATTTCTTAACATGCCAGAATAGGCCAAAATTTCGCATGAACGTCGGTTTTCAGGGATATTTTCATCGTGAAGATGTCAGACTATTTTTAAAATATTATATAAGATACTAGCATAACCATTCTTGAATATAAATTTTCCAATTTAAAAAATTCGTAAGTCATTGGAAATTTACGTATACTTAATATAGCAGAATAGGTCAAAATTACGCATAAATGTGCATTTTGAGGGATATTTTCATCGTAAAGATGTCAGAACACTTTTTGAATATCATTTAGGATACCGGCATGAACATCCCCGACTATAATCTTTTTAATTAAAAAAATTCGTAAGTTATTTGAATTTTACGATTTACTTAACATGGCAGAACCCGGCAAAATTTTGCATAAACGGTCATTTTGAGGATCATAAATATATTAGACAACTTTAAAATAACATTTATGATACTTGTTTGAACATATTTGACTACAAATATTTCAATAGAAAAATTTCGTAAATTATTCGAAATTTAAGATTTTATCAACATAACAAAATTCGGCGATATTTCATATAAATAAGCATTTCGGGGATTGTTGCATTGAAAATAGTAGCATGAAAACTAAACTACGAAATTGACCCCAATAAAAAAAATTAATAGATTACAATAAGATCAATATATCGAACTAAATGATGGGCAGCCTATTAGGCGGGGCTTTCATTCTATCACTGTTCCAAGCATTTGATTAAATTCATTTCTCTTAACATGAATATAGTTTGTCCTGCACTAATAATTTTATGAGAACATACGTATGAGGGGCAATTGAGCAGAGTCCACCTATGCCAGCTAAATTTTTTGCTTTAATTAAACATATAGCCTTTTTTTTTTTTTTTTTTTTAAGAAAGCAGTGCTAATTTCAGGCTTTTCACCTTACACTCGTACAATCACCTCGTCGCACTTCTATTTCTTCGCAGTGCTAATTTCAGGCTTTTCACCTTACACTCGTGCAATCACCTCGTCGCACTTCTATTTCTTCGTCTATAATAATCCACTTGGCTACATCGTTTTCAGTGATTGTTTCATCTGCCAATCTTTGAGCTAGCTTTGCAAGACTGAGGAAGTCATCACTGTCGTACTCAGTTGCGCAGGTAAAGATTTTTGGCTGCCCGTAATATTTATGAACTTCTTCCATGATTTCTAAGGAGTTCATTTTTTACTTCATTCCTTAACTTAGCTGAATTACACCTTGCGCTGCACTAGTGCGGTGTAAAACCCATCCAACACACCAACCAGCCAACCTTACCATAGCTGGCATACACTCAACATCATTCTTTTTTTTTTTTTTTTTTATCATTAATTTACAATTTTATCATACTCAAAAAATATTATTTTTATGACAAATATCTACTATATCTAAAAATTTAGAAATTAATATGCAATTTGATATTATTATTATTATTATTATTATTTAAATATTTCTGAATATATTCAAATAGTATGAGGTAGGAAAGAACTTACAATAAGTAGAATTTATTAACATTATAAGCAAAATATTTGGCTTAACTTAATTTTCCAGTTACTTTGGTCACCATGACTAAATCTATATTATGTGGCATGATATTAAAAATTATGTTAACATTTTTCTTTTCAAATTGATATTTTACTTGCAAAGGATATGCAAGAGAGAGATTTAAAGTTTTATCCTAAAATACCAGCTTTCCTAAAAGATTTTTTTAATGCTATTTTGTAATTAATTGATTTTAACTTGGGAATAAATATTAAATATCTTATGTTTCATTATCATTATCATCATCAATTTTAGCCTTAATAAATCCGCTGCAGGATGAAGGCCTCTCGTAGGTGATGCTAAGCTGCCCTATTTTCAGCAATTCTTCTCCATTCTCCTCTTCCAAACTTCACAAGTTCATCTCTCCAACTACACAATGGTCTCTTTCTCGTTTTTTTCTTATCTCTTGGTATCCGAAATAAGACTTGGTTGGTCCATCTATCATCATTTCTTCTCGCAAGGTGCCCGGGACTTGTTGACCCTAGAAATAACATCAGTAACTTTGATTTGCTTGCTAATCCAAGTGTTTCCCTTTCGGTCTCTTCAAGTAAATCCTAACATGCATCTCTCCATGCTTCTGTGGGATGTTTTCTGTGGGATGTGGGACAGCTTTACAAGTTAATGTCCAGGTTTTTGAAGCATAAGTTAAAACAGGCAAAATGCACTGGTCAAAAACTTTTCTTTTCAAAGAAATTGGGAGGTCGCTTTTGAATGTAGCACTATTCTTCCGAATGCTCTCCTTGCAAGTTCAACTCGGTTGCGAATTTCTTCCACGATGTTTTCGTTCATCATGAGGTCTTGTCCAAGATAAGCATAACTGCATGCCGATTCTAACTCATCCATATCAACAGTGATCTTCAGTTGTGAAACAAAGTAATTTGACATAACTTTTATATTGCTGAAGTTCATTTTAAATCCAACGAGCTTGCTTTATTTGTTTAATCCCTGAAGCATTTCTTGCAAATTCTCAAATGAGTTGGCAAGCAGTACAATATCATCCGCAAATCTCAAATTATATATAAACTCTCAGTGAATTTTTATGATTTTCTGTTCCCAATTTAATTATTTTAAAACTTCTTGAAATACTGCATTGAAGCGTTTGGGTGAAATTGTGTCCCCTTGTCTTACAGCCTTTCTAATTTCGAATGCATTACTTGTTTTGTGGAGTTTTAATTTGCCCGTTGCTTCTTTATAAATGTTTCCAGTAAGATGAATATATTATGAATTAATACAGACGGCTCGCTATTTAACAACCGTCACGGGACCTCGGCAAGAAGGGCGTTAAATCAAATGGTCCTTAAATCAAAAGTTGCGATAATGGTTGTTCTTCATACAGCTAAACAAATTGTAGAGCATAGCATTACTATGTAATCAAAAACCATTGATTTACATAATTAAAAAAATAATTAATAATTAATAACATATATATTTATAATTAAATCATATAATGAATTTATTAAATGGTTATAAAAATTTTTAATGAAATACGAATACAATGTACATATCAATATACATTAACATATTTGAAAAAAACGATGTTATACTTTTTTGCTTCAAACGGCGGCTAGAAAGTTCCAGAATACCACTGTCGAGGCTATTGGTCATCTGAAAATAATAAGAAGAATTTTCTTCTCTTCCGAAAAAGTTCTGCAGAAATTTGATAGCACCTTTAGCTTCTTTTGTTGTGGAATGTGTTTCTGGAACTTCGCCGGTTTCTTCATCAGAAGAAATTGAAATGTCTTGATCCGGATTTAGAAACGCCATTATTGTGCCATCTTCCGAAAATTTTTCTTCGGTTTTTACTTTGTCATCAACAGCAACATATTCCTCAAATGTGAGATTTTCTGGCAAAAGTACATGTTTCCCCAATGTTTGCATTAGATGACTGAAATCTTCAGTTTCAGGATTCAGTCTTTTCACTTTTCTAAAAACTGTAAAAAAATAAGTATTACCAGCTGCAATAAACTCTCTGTGATTGGAGAAAATAATTATTTTCTCCAATCACAGAGAGTTTCTTGCAGCTGGTAATAGTTATTTTTTTACAATGCAGAAGACTGAAGTTTCAGACGACTGGAACTGTTTCAGGAGCTGTTTCTGGAACCGACGACAGTTCCTTTAGTTTCAAAAGCTGTTTTTTTCCAAAGTCCAGCACGATGGAAGCAATTTGAAATTGTATCTTGAGAAACTGCTTGCCAAGCAGAATTGGCTATATTGAATAGCCTCTAACAAAATCATTGTATGCGATTCGTTTGCTTCTAAACTGGTGAGAATTTCTTTGACTAGTTTCTTACTTTTTTTTTTTTTTTTTTTAAACACTGTATAACTGCCTGATCCACTGGCTGTGAAACGGATATCACATTCGGAGGAAGAAATTTTATCTTTAAGGCTTCTAAATTTTTAATTTTTGGTGGATGCATTCTGAAATTATCAATGATTAGTAAAATATTTCTTCCTTTATATTTCATTTTTTTTTTTTTTTTTTTTTTTTTTGTCAAGATTCCTAATTTACTCTTCAAAAATTTCTGACATCATCCATGCCTTACGATTTGCTTTTTAAATTACAGGCATCAATTTGATTCCTTTAAAACAACGCGGTTTTTGAAAATTTTCTAAGAAGAACAGAGGAAGTTTTTCAGTTCCAGACATATCAGCATCTGGTAGAATTGTTATTTTTTTATTTTACCGCTTTCCTCATGAATATGTTTCATTTTTAATAATTAAAGATCTCTCCGATAGCAACTTGTAAAATAGTGCAGTTTCATTAGCATTAAATATATCTGCTTCATTGTATTCATTCATGGTTTTTTTCAATGTTTAATCTTTCCATTGACTCAATGTTTCGAGATTTACAGAAGAGATTTCTCCGCACAGCTTTTCGAAGAATAATCCATTTAACGTCTTAAAATTTTGCAGCCATTCATCTGAGGCCTTGAACTCTTTGTTGACATTCAACTTTTCATCAAATGCTTGAGCTTTAGATTTTAATACTTTACTGTCAATTGGCGTATTCTTTGACCTCATATATTTCATCCATTCAATAAGAGCCTTTTTCCAATAGAGGATATTTCGCCATTTTATTATGTAATCGGTTTAGCGGTCGATTAGATTGTTTTGCTTTGATTTTGGCATCCCGAATTTTATGATCGTGAAAAGCGTGTTTTTTGGAATGTTAAACAATTTAGCAATTTCAGATTTCGGCATGTGATGCCTGTCGACACTTTCAAGAATTTTCAACTTCATATCGAGGGATATAGAGGATATTTTAGTTACAATAGGAGTCATTCCGACTTAGAAAAAGTGAAATAACTCCGAAAGTATTAAGATTTATCCCGCTATATGACAAATTCACGAAGAGCCTATCTAGATGGACCAGTTTCATGACCACGTGATCTGACGTAAAGTTGCACTTTTTCACACCCTAAGCGTGTGGAAAGACTCGTCCGCCCTAGGTTAGGGTGAGCCAAAGGTCCAATTCCTTCTCAAAACGCAAAGCTGTTGATTGATGCAACATTTTCTCCCTGCCGCGCGGGAGTGGGAGGGAAGATGGGGTTTGACGACGTCTGAGCGGAGAGAAGAAAACTTTTGAGAAGAATACTTATGCTTTGTCTATATTTCCTGAAAGGTCTTTAAAGCAATATTCGTATCCGTTGCTGGTCGTTAAAACGAGAGAGAAAAAGCATTAGGGGTATTGGAAAACGGTTAGGACTTATCTGAGGGTCATTAAATCATGAAGGGTCGCTAAATCTAGGTTCGCAAAATCACGAGTAGACTGTATTAGTATTCTTTAAAGTATCCATAAATGCTAGTGTTGATACGGCGTCAAAAGCTTTTTAGTAATCCACAAAAGCCACACAAAGAAGGAGTTCGTATACATTTCTTCTTTCAATAATTTCTCTAATTGTATGAATATGGTAGATGGTACTAATATCACTTCGAAATCCTGCTTATTCTTTAGGTTGTGCTGCATCTAGTTGTTTCTGTGAGCGGTTTGTCAGAACTTTATACAAAATTGAGAGGCTAAAGGGACGATAATTTCTGATATCTTCTTTTTCTCCTTTCATAAAGAGTAATATTATGTTGGCATTTTTCCAGACCTTTGGAACATTACATAATATTATACATTTGTTGAATAATTCTGTAAGAACATTATCTTTTTCTTTTAAAATATCCACAGTGATTTTGTTTTCTCTCGAATCCTTTCCTTTTTCATTACTTTTATTGCCATAGCTACTTCTTCTTTCAATTTTGCTGGTTTAGCGTCGTTTGTATTTTAAGAGGCAGATGAACCACTGAGTTGTTTTAGTGAGCTGTACAATTCTGAATACAAATTGGCCTGCCTCTTTTAGAATTTTCTCTTGATTCCGAGTGATATTTATACTTTTTGTCTTCAAAGTTAGAATTCCTTCCCTACCAAGAATCGGATTTCTCTTTGCAGTCTTCAAACCTTTATATTTTCAATGACTTACTGAATCATATCACAGTTGAATTTCCTAGTGTCCTCTACAATCATTTTCCTCAGTGTTTTACATAGTTCTAAAAATTCAACTTTTGCAGTAATATTTTCTTTGTTATATTCCCTTTTCCTCCTCTTTTCCGTAAGCTGTCGTGTCTCTTCAGAGATTTTTTTTAAACAGGTTTATCTTCTTCTGAAACAGTAACATTTTTTCCTTGATTCCAGAGCAACATTGATAAAATTCCCAGCGAACTCATTGGTGTATTCAGCATCCTCAAGCAATTGAAATTTTTTCGTTAGTTCAAGCTGACAATCTCGTTTTCTAGCTTTTAAAAGCTGTTGTTGAATTCCCTTGTTTCGAATTTGCACAAGTTTCTGTCTTTCCAATGCAACCTGGAACTTTACCTTTAAACGTACCAGTTTGTGATCACAACCAGAGTTAAATCTATTTATCGCAGCACAATCAGTAAAAGTGTATTTCTTGTCACTTAGAATGTAGTATATTTCACTTGTTCCTTCATTGGGGCTCCTCCATGTCCATTTCTTCTTTCGATTCTTTAAAAATATATATGTAATGACATAAAACTTTTCACATTGTGCAAATTTAATCAGTTTGTGTCCGCTTTCATCTTTAGTTCCCTTTCCAAATGCACCAACTACACGATCATTTTGATGTCTGGTGCCAATTCGTGCATTGAAATCTCCCATAATGGTTCTAAGGTTTTTCCTTCTGATTTTTCTGAAGGCGTTCGTAATATCCTGAAGGCGTTCGTAATATAGAATTTCTCAATAACTTTGTCTTCACATGTGCTGGTTGGAGCATAAACTTGAATTATATCAGCGTTATAATGCTTAGAGAGCTTGATGGTGAGTATTGCAACTCTATCATAAAAGCTTGAAGCTTTTATTTTCAAATCTAGAAAATCTTAATATTTCCTTCTAACTTCACTGAGACCAACAATATCCCATGTAATATGTCTTAATTCTTCTTCAAGCTCGAGGAGTCTACCTTCGAAGCTATAGGACCTCCAATTTAAAGTACATATATTCATTCCTTGGCAGCTGACCCGGTGATTCTTCACACCCTCCCTTCTTCCTTTCCTGCTTACTGCCCAGAGCAGGGAATTCTGGCTACCGGGGACTGAGGAGCATATTGCATTTAAAACAGGTATTTTTAATATGAAGGAGGTATTGGCCATGTCACACTACGCGGG
Source organism: Salticus scenicus (assembly GCA_963930645.1). NCBI lineage: Eukaryota > Metazoa > Arthropoda > Arachnida > Araneae > Salticidae > Salticus > Salticus scenicus. The sequence continues at coordinate 114,484,249 of OZ005655.1, forward strand.
TCACTACTTCTTGGTGCGAGCCCATCCGTGTTGGTTCTTAATGCTAGACATTACTAACAGCTGAACCACGCGAAGGTAGGCATTTGACATAAAGCCCATGTCCTAGTCGATTCCTTCAAGTCATGAATAATTGAATTGGAGGGTCTCCTCCCAGTTAATAACACAGGCCATTATGCAACCGTATATATATATATTGAACTGGGGCAATTTTAAATTTTAAAAATAATAATAATTTAGAAAAAAAAAAAAAAAAGAAAAAGAAAAATTAAATATGTATTTATTTTTAAGAAGAAACGTGTTTCGCAAAATACAATTTTAGAATACATTTCGCCGAAACTTCGGTATCTCAATAAAAAATGCATATAATTTTCTTTACGTACATTGTATGGAATAAGTCATGCTTAGAAAAAAATAATAAGATATTGCTAGATTAAAAATTTAATGTATGTTTCCTTCACAAGAAATTTATGAAAAAAAATTGTAAAAATCGATTTGGTAACAGCTTTAAAGAAAGAACGAATTAAATGGAAAAATTCATTTTTAATAATGATTAGAAGCATGTAAAATACATTTTCTTTAAAAAAAAATGAAATTCTGTATTAGATATAAAGACGCTTTTTATTAAATATATTTTTCGTAAGATATTTAATCTCATCAATGGTGTTTAGAATTAAAATAGAGAAATTGTATTATATGTATTTATATATATATATATGTGTGTGTGTGTGTGTGTAAAATGGAAACGAATGAAATAACTTTAATCTACTAACAAGTTAAGAAAAAAAGAAAACTTTAATTTTTCTCTTATACGTGCTTTAACTCTTATAAATTGTATTTATATGCTAACTTTACTAAGTATTTTTTGTAATTTTACAGATTATTTTGCTAATTATTATTTCACGAGTGCGAAAAATATGAACTTTGAAACAACAAGTGTTCACATATTTAAGGATTTTGATACTTAATCCACGGCTGTCAACATTTCGAATTTTTAATGAAAATTTTTCACCTCTATATTTTATTAGAAGCTCCTCATATTTACTTTATATAGTTAAATAATTGAAACTTTTTATAGAAAATTTCTGTTAAAAATCTGACGTTAAAAATAGTTACTTGATAACTATTCTATATAAATTACTAAAGATTTTTTGCAGTATAAAATGAATTTAAAATATTTTTATAAATTTATCTTTTGTAAGATTCCTCAGCATTTTGAATTTTGAGATGAGCATTTGTATAACTCCTGAATGAAGATAAATATATATATATACAGAAGTTTGATTTCAGTAAAGTTTTTTTCAGTTCAAAGAGGGCAGAGAACCAATGTAATTTTATTTTTCTGGAAATGCATCAAGATTGTATGGGTACAAACAGTTGTGTTTATAGTAGGTTGTGAGTGTACAACCTGCAAAAGTAATTTCTAGTCCTTTAATCTTCATTTATTTTTTTGAAATGGTCAAAGCTTTTAAAGTTTTTATTTATTTTTCCTTATATTTGCCACCACGTAGCCTAAGGAAATTCTCTTTCTTAGCCACTTTAAGTCTTACCAAATTATAATCCTCAAAATTTACTCATGATTTGTTTTCTTCAAACTAGTTGTAATATTTTACCCCTGTGTTAACATCCCTTTTAACTGTCTGACCACCTGTAAAACAGCGAATTTGCAATGTTGCTTTTATTATACAGTTTTATAATTCGCTAAAATAATGCTTATTTCAACTGAAATATAGAAATATAATTATACACCTCAAGGTAAACATTATGACCTTCATAATTAATATATATTTATATATATCCATATTTATATAATTTTCAATTATAAGTGTATTTTGAAAAAAAAAAAAAAAACAATATTACAAGGAACGGATATTTCCGTCATCAGCGGTCAGATGGTATATTATTTATGTAGGTGATTCTGAATACGAATAATTTCTAGAATTTGATAAACGTCATAAATAAAATTTATTATTTTTATAAAATATCGTGTTGGGTTTATAGCATTCTCTGTTTGAGATTTTTATTTTATACATGGTGATTATAATTAATGTTACAATTTCAAAACGCTATAACTTTAAAACTAACTCTGAGAATTACTTGATATTTTACCAAAAAAATTGTTAGGCAATGGAATTTTGTTTGCCAAAGGAAAAAAAAAAAAATGTTCCAAAATGTACTTTTAATCATTCGTAATATATTTGTTTCATGAAGCTTTTCTTTTTATCTTGTCACTACTGCAGGACTGCCAACCATCTCATTAATAAGCGTAGACTTGTTAACGCCCCTTGAAAATACGCCCCTTTTCCCACACCACTTTATATTTAGAGAAATTCTCTCCAAATAGTGTTACGATTAAATAAGAATGAAATTACTCTAAAAAATTACTGGTGTACAAAAAAAGGCGGTGACTAAAAGTACTACGCTTCATAATGAGATGGTTGGCAAGCATGCTTCTGGTGTTTTGCTGTAATGTAAACACGTATTCTTGTTTTTTTTCCAAAAAAAGTTGTCGTAAACTTTAAAAGTCTATCGTTTCATGCTATTTTTTTTCTATTGCTAACATCATTCCTGGGTATAATGAATGTATTTAGGCATTTCTCTTGCGATTACATCGACAGCGCTATCTACAAGCACATTTTATAAATATTCTTTCAATTCACCAAGAAAAATTCCATTGCCTCACGATTGTTCTGGTAAAATATGAAGTCATTTTGACCATTAATTTTATAATTATTGCGATTTGAAATCGTAACTTTAATTCTGTACTGATAAGTATAAAGGATTTAAGTCCATATTCTTGATTTTTCAGGAGACGAAAAATAAAGTTACACTAACTAAAAACTAATCAGCAGAATCCATTAGGAAAAGGGGATTATGTATGTTTATACGCTTTATGCCATTCAGTGATTGTCAATCTTCATTTAATAAAGGGAAAAAATTGAATTAAATATTTATACCAAAGATTAATACTAAATTTCTGATTTGAATCTTTTTTTACCAATGGATTTTCTCAAAGACTAAATGACATGGATCTAAATCCTTTATACCAATCGATAGAGAATTTTTTTCTGAGTCTGACTATGTACTTAACTCAAAATCGACTTTTTGGACTTAAATCCTTTATACTTATCAGTACAGAATTATAATCAGCATGTATACTATTTTTTTCTGTGATTCATGACTTATCACTGCAAACGTTTTCTTAATGTTCTGATACTCAAAATATAGATTATTTTGCATTGAAATACAACTAGAAATATTAGACATAAATACTTTCCTTTAAACAGTAAACAAAATTCTACTTGCAAAAATCCTAAGTATTTTTTCCTGTTCTTATTCTTGTACACGCATATTCAAGATGCAAATGTACTTTAGAATGCTCACTAAAGTATATTTACACCCTTTTGACTGCTGAACGGCTACAACTATATAAATAAAAGGGGGTTTTAGATATAATAAATTGGGTATTCACTGTTGTATGTGACAACTTAGAGCGCCACCTGTTGTAAAATGTGGAGTTTGAGTTCACATCTCGAAAGCGATGCGAGATGAGAGAGGGTTGATTGAAAAGTATAATATTGTACAGTATCATAGGTTAAAATGAAAATACACCTTTGTAGACATGGATGCTAAAACAGAACGCCTAAAACGTGGAATTGATAAGTCGCGATTTCTTTCACTGAGATGTTAAGAAACGATCTTAGAAAGAAAACACTACTTATCACTACAAGATACATTTATTTTAAATGTTTAAACATCTGTCCGTTAGTTTGATATTTACTCAGACCCTTTTTCGAACTTCACATTGCATATGTTGTAGTACAATGAGTAACAAGTATGCTACGTAAACTTCAATCTAGATTTCAGAGATGTATTATTCCTAATGGACAGAATTTTCAACATCTAAAAATAAATGTTCCCGTGATAATTATTTGTATTTTCTTTCTAAGATTTTTTCCTAGTTTCTTAGTGTAAGAAATCTCAAACAAATGAATGTACGTTTTGTTTTTAGCATTTAGATCTACAATATGTCTTGTCGACATAAACTGATTATGCTTTACAACTTTGTATTTTTTTCTTCCCCTTAACCTTGTGCCGTTGTTGTTGTTGTTGTTGTTGGGGGTTTTCTTTGAGACCTATAGCTGCTGGGGCTGTTGTCTCAATTGATCCATAGACTATGGAAGAATGACGAGAGGATAAACCACTACGATCTATAGCTTACTCACGTATATATATATATATATATATATATATATATATATATATATATATATATTTTTTTTTTTTTTTTTTAACGATTAATAGAATGCAAGAACCCAAGGGTGCAATGACGAAAGTTACTTAATGAGCAGAATTTTTGCATGAAAGCAGGAAAGGAGCTAAAATTATCACTATTTAGAAACGCGCCGAAATACTGAATGCGAATCTGCCGATAGCGACCACAAGATAAAAGAATGTGTTCAATAGAGTCCATTACGTGACAGCGATCACAAATGCCATTGTCAATAAGGTGAAAGCGACGCAACAGAGCTGGGGTAACGATCATCTTGCAAAGAAGCCGGGAGATTAGCACATCGTCCCTTCTATTGGTGGACCAGGAGCTTGTAGTTTTGAAAGAAGGAATGTCACCATGAGAGAGCGCATATTTACTCTCACGAAAAGTATTCGAAATCGATTCTTTGAAACAATTGGTAGCGTAATTGATAAGGTCCTCAGGAGAAATCCAATCCAAGAGAACGTCCGAGGGACCAGTATTCTTTGCGATTCTGTCAGCTTTTTCATTAAGAGGGATACCTCTGTGACCAGGGACCCATACCAGCCGAATACTACAAGCAAAAGATGAGGCACGGCAAATTTTATTGTGAAGCCAAAGTATAACTCGGGGAGATTTGATGGAGACTGACTGAAGAGCAGATAGAGCCGATAGACTATCCGTAAGGATTATGAAGGAAGAGCTTGAGGAAGCCAGTTAATCAATCGCTGTACCGATGGCAAGGGCTTCAGCGGTGAAGATGGAATTTATATGGGAAATCCTATACTTGAATTGGGATTCAGAGAAGCAGCCGGCAATAGCAGTTAAGGTATGAGATTTGGTCGCATCGGAAGCAAAGATATCGTGACTCGACGAGAACTCTGAGATAAAGGCCGAGAAAAAGGACTGTATGATAATATCATTTAAAGTTGTGTTCTGGAAAGGAAGTTCGGAAAGATAAAAGAAAACGTTCCCATGAACCATGGGTTGAGGAAACTGGAAAGTTACTAAACTCTCCAAGCAGGAACTAATATCATCAAGCCCATCTATGCCATACGGTAAGAAGTCGAGCTGTAGTTCTTTGTCATAATCATCAGCTTCATTCAGAAAGCTCCAAAGAGGGGACCAGGTACCCAGACAGAGCTGACGGATCCAGATTCTGAAGGATTGCAAACGAATCCTGTAGCCTATAGATAGGACATCAGCATGTTTGTGAAGGAGAGCTATGGGGACCCAAGAGGGAAGACCGAGAGCAGCTCGAAGACCACAATTCTGGAAGACTTCAAACCTCTTGATTAGAGAGGCACATGCCGAAGACAGAGTAGCAGCTCCATAATCAACTAAGCTCCCGATAGATGACGTAAAGAGCGTAACTAAGTGATGTGACCTAGCACCATAACTCTTTTGAGAGAGGGCCTTGAGAAAGTTAATTCTTTTAAAAGCTTTTACACGCAGGTAGTCAACGTGCTTCTTAAAACCACACCGACGAGAAAAGAAAAATCCTAGAAATTTCACATCGTCCGACCAATTGATGAGGCCACCGTTAATGCTAAAATTAAAATCACAAGCGCCATTTCTGCGAGAAAAATTAATCGCATGGCATTTATCCGGCCGAATGGAAAGTTTCCAGTAAGAGCACCACCGGGAAATATTCTGTAGGACAGCCTGTAGCTTCTCGTAGCAATAGCTCAAGGAGTCGCCAAATCAATAAATGAAAATATCATTGGCATAAACTAAACACCTGGTATTAAAATTCAAGACTTCAAAGAAGTCAGATAGAAAGATTGTGAACAAAATAGGGCTGAGGACCGCACCTTGCGGAACCCCGCGCCGAGAAGGATGAGGAGACGAAACCACGCCCCTCCAAGCAACTTTAATATAACGGTTTGACAAAAATTTATGGATCCAACGGAGCACATTGCCCGTGATACCGATTTGGGCGCACTTCTGGATAAGGCCATCAATATAAATGGAATCATACGCAGACTGCAGATCTAAGGAGATGCCAAGAATAAACTTTTTGTTTCTTTTTGCCCTCACAATATCTTGGTGAAGCATCATGACAGCAGTTTGGCTGTCCCGAAGTGGAGTAAAACCCAAATGTCTGTAATCAAGAGACTTATTTTTGAGAAGAAAGGTATTTATTCGCTGGGCAATCATACGCTCACATATCTTGCAAATAACAGGGGTGAGAGCAATAGGACGGTAGGAAGAGGCCGAGTACTTAGGCTTGTCAGGCTTTGCAATGGGCAGAATCAGAGCAGAGGTCCAATCAGGTGGGATAATTCCCGTAAGAAAAGATTCATTATAAATTTTTAGTAATAGCTCAAGAGAGTGGGAACCAAGATTCTTGAAGAAACAGGCAGGAATCCTGTCCTCACCAGGAGAGGTAGATTTTGTACGTTGAACAGCAGAAGTCAGTTCGGACATGGAGAAGGGTTTGTTGAGACTCTCATCATGATCTGTCCCATAAGTAAGAGGAAGAGGAGGAAGGTCAAACCCACCGCAATAAAACTCCGCGAAGATCTCAGATTGATCGCCAGCGTCAGACACAAGGGAACCGTTGTGCGAAAGGCAAAAGTTAGAATCAGGAGAGGACGAAGGACGATTTTTTAATTTATGGAACACCTTGAACAGTAAACGGGGGTCACTAGCATGCCTGCAAGCAGAGTCCCAGAAGCGCCTTTTGGCGTCCTTGATGGCCTGACGAAGTAAAGCGGAGGACTTTTTGTATTTGATCCAAAAGTCAACAGAGGCCAGCTGAGTAGCTTTCTTGAAGAAAAACTTCTTCTGGGAGAGAAGGGCCTTACAACGAAGGGACCACCAAGTAGGAAAAGCTTTCTGACGAGAATGTACAACCCGGGAGTTTCTAGCCATCGCCCGCTGGACGGAATCCGAAAAAGTCTCATAGCAAACAGAGGGGACAGACAGCAAAGAAGCGTCAATTCCTGGCAGATACGAGACCAAAAATACCGTACACAGACGGGCTGAGGGACAGGAGCCGACTCAACAACAAGAGACACAGGAAAATGGTCACTGCCGAAAGGGTCATCCAAAACCTGAAAAGAGATCTGAGGAAGGATTTCAGCCGAACACAGAGAGAGATCTAACAGTGAAAGGAAACCATTGGGAGACATATGGGTAGGGCGTGAAGAATTGATCAGGCAAAAAAAACTGTCAGCAAGCCACTCCACAAAAGCCTCACTGTAACGAGAAGCATGGGAAGCACCCCAAAAGGGGTGATGGAGGTTGAAATCTCCCAAGATGAGGGAGGGACCAATAAGACCAAGACAGAAGAAGCGGAGATCCTCAGTGACTGAACCAGAGCGCGAGTAGACATTAGTAATGTTCAAAGAACCAGAACCCGTAAAGATTCGAACGCACATAATCTCATTCTCCGAGGAGGAAAAATGAGTTGGACCAAGGGACGAGGAAAGAGATTAATTAACAGCAATTAGGAGGTCCCCGCCAGAACGGGAAGGCCTGTCCAAGCGATACACGACCTTGCCAGGAATAAAGAGGGACTTCTCAGGACGAAGGAAAGTCTCTTGAAGCACCAAGATATCAAAGGATGGAGAGAGGGTGTGGACCAGCAAGTCTAGCTTGTTTAAGATGCCTCTACAATTCCATTGAAGTAACTTGAAGGAACCCATAAAAGAAATACAAACAAAAAAAGACAAGACAAACAAAAGGTCTGACAGGCTACAGCTCAACAGAGGAATAAAAACATGGTACAGGAACAGCGAAAACATTATCCCTTCGAAGTCGCCGGAGAACTCCGGCGTTTACGCTTATCAGGCGAAAGATCCTCAATGGATTCTTGGAAGCTTTTGATTAAGTCGCTTAAGGCAGAGATAGCATTAGACAGAGAGTCCGAGTTTTTTCTAATAATTTCATTTAGCACTTTCACCATAGCATTCGTGCGATTCTCTATATAGTTTTGGATAGATGTTACGTCGACGTTTTTTGCGCTACCTGTAACAGTGGCGTATGATGACTCTTTTGGAGTTTTTTTTACAAATGTTCTGCGAGCTTCTATGAAGGATAAAAAGTTTTTGCATTTAAAGTTCAGAAGCTCAATTTCCTTAAGTCGGGCTGGACACTGGTTGTAATCAGCACGATGCTCGCCGGCGCAGTTAACGCAGGATAAAGAGCCCGTACAAGGCCCCTCATGTGAAGTACCACAAGTCGCACATATTTGGGCTAATTTACACTTGGCAGAAGTATGGTTGAATTTATGACATTTTACACATTACCGGGGTCTATCTATGAACTGGCGTATGGGTTGGATGGAGAACCACAGTCTAATTTCTGATGGGAGGGCTGTCCCGAGAGTGGTAATGAGAACACGAGAAGATTCACGAGTACATCCTCTTTTCACAAACCTACGTAATTCCAAAATGTGCAACGGATTGCTATTTTCTATTTCTTGAGCAAGCTCGCTCAAAGAAATGTTTACAGGAATGTTGAAAATTAAAAACTGGTTGGTGATGTTCTCCCATATTACACGAGAAGAAACAGCCACCCCTGCGAAATTGGACAAATTACAAATCTCCTGGGCACAACCAGCATCAGAAGTGCTAATAATTAAGCTTCCCGCTCTTGTGTGACGTATGTTGACAATTTTTCCATATGACTTAATTTTCAATTTTATTTCCGTCTGAGTTGAGCGCGGATCTCGTTTAGGAATACATCCAGACTCTGTACTGCTTATAAACATATTGTAATTTGTACCACCATTATTACCAGCCTTTAACAACATATCACTAATAGGAGCAGACGAGCGCAAAAAATTCTGATTAATATTGTCAATAGAATGGCTCTCGCCATCTGCAATAGACATTTCAACATTATTCGTTACAATATTTGACATTTCCGAGGACTCCACAACGTTAAACCAAGATTGGGCCATACCACCTGAGTTACGACAAACTCATCATAAACAAACCAATACAAAATAACTTAATTGAATAGCCAGAAAACAATAAAACAAAACAGCGCTTACCTTGCTTTCAAAAGATAAGAGAGATAGAAACACAAACCGTTTAAGAATACCACAGAAGAGAAACGAACCGAAATTAACAAAACCACACAGCAGCTAGAGGAAATGCCCCTCGCACCACCTTGTGCCATTTTTAAGATAGTAACGTCAACTTCGCCGTTCTCCACTATATCGTACTGTAAGCGGTCACATTTAGTAGTACATAGGCACTTCAATATACGGACACCACTTATGAAAACTATAGATGTAGCCGTTCAGCAATTATGAAGTTAGGGTTAATTAACAGCCATCATATACATAAGAAATCTTTTTTTTTTTTTTTAAATATGCATTATATGCATTGTAATTTCATATACATTACATGTAACAGAAAACCCTCTTCTCTCGGATAATGTTCTAGATTTTTTGCTTTATTTTTATGCGAAATTTATTTCATTATTTATTAAAAAATCAAACCTTTGTATCTGGTTTCATACGAGTTACTTTGTTCTGTTTTTTTTTTTTTTTTTTTTTTTTTTTTTCTTTAATTCATTTTTGGTCAGATAATTTTATTTTTATTTTATCTATAATGCGATTTATCGATATCATTGTTTAATTGTTCCTTTTATTTTATCTGTTATGTTACTCAATTTTACAATCACTTACAAATCCAGAAAAAAAAAGTGTATATTTTCATTTTCATTTTTTTTTTTAATGCGGTATCAACATTAATACAAATACGAATGCTTACGTACAATAATGAAAAAAGAAACGGATAAACCAGAAACAAATGATAGCTCTGTCGTCCGCTCTGGTTGGAAGATGCATTTCTTGATTATTTTCATTCGAACAGTCGACGTTTGATTCTCGAAGAGAGAATAGATGTTTTTTCTCTGTATCATATTAAAAAAAAAATTCATTTGTTGTCACCGTCGTAGTCGACGGTTGGTTTTAGAAGAAAGAACAGATAATTTCGGGACTATGTTAATTAAAATGTGATCTTCAGGATAATGTGTTTCTACCTATAAGTAGTCAACATTTTTTTCTGGAAGAGGGCAGCTGTGTTGACTCTCTGTACGATGTTTCACAGTGACCATGTCCAATATATTCTTTAGATGTTTTCAATTAAACTGTTTTGTTACACAAGCTTCAATGTCCCATCTTATCGCAGGTTTTTTTTTTTTTTTTTTTTTTTTTTTTTTTTTTAAGTTACAATGAAAGCTTCGAACTTTTAAGCCATATCGTGCTTTACGAACTGACTGAGTCGTAGCAGTATGTTACAAAACAATTTTTAAAATTTTATTTACGGATTTTTCATAGATTTTATCTTCAAACTTCAATGAGGTCTAAAACAGAAACTATAAACGCTTTACATTTATTAATAAAAGTTGTAACTATTTTGCAAATATAAAATAAAATAATATACTTATGCTAAGACGCCACACAGAACATTATTACAGAAAGAGATATTTCATAAAGACTGAATTAACGTATTTTTCGACTAAGATATATTATTCAAAATAGTTACTTTTTACATTACATATATACAGTCGGTAACAAAAGTGTCCGAACACTAGCAAAAGTTCCTTTGTAAAAAAAGTACATTTCATACGGTTTTGTTAAATAAATCCTTATCGAATCATGTTCTTACACTGACTAAGAACTGGATTCGACAAGGATTTATTTAACAAAACCGTATGAAGTGTACTTTTTTTAGATAGGAATTTTTGCTAGTGTTCGGACACTTTTGTTACCGACTGTACAATAATATTACTATGTGTTTTTGCAAAAAATATTCACTTACTCATGTGTGGAATGTCGTTTGTAATTAAACAGACCGATACCTGTCGCTTAATGCACTTTATTTGATAAAAATTTTCGAAACAGTCCAATCAAAATAATATCCGTGAAACGCAATCAGTGCAAACAGCGTTATGTGCACCAAAGAGTAAGAATACATCGTTCATATACGCAATAACAAAGAGCGTTGCAGAATTTTTCAACTAAAGTACTGTTCATAGATTGCAATATAACTAACTCGATTCACTCGTTTCATAATCTTTGCGATGATACGTAAAATTGACATAAAATAAATATTGAGATCATTTAAAAACAAATCAGTGAATTCGTTCTTAATACATGTAAAGCTTCCTCTTTATGAAGGCCTACCTACTTAATATAATCTTCACCAATAATGCCAAATTACACTTCTCTGCATGAAAATAGTCCCCAACACCATTTTTGAAAATTCTTATATAACAGACTTCCTGAATCCGAATATGACGCACATTTTGCCCTATCGCCTACCGTTATTTAAGTACAACACCCTATTTTTATCACTTTTCTTTAATTTTATGGCTAGACATTTGATTTGAAGGTGGGGGGGGGAGGATTATTTAACTACTAAATATCTACTGAGTGTTAATGGAGTTTGAATATTCTAAAGCATGAAGATTTGCGGCAAGGGGGAAATTTAGGAGGAAATTTGACACAGAAATTATATATTATATTTATTATATTTTATTAATCAATTATTATTATTATTTATTATACATTATATATATATATATATATATATAAGTGTTAAAATAATTCGTTTCAGTTCTCTAAATAAAATTACTGGCTAGAAATTTACCACACAGTGACAAAATTGTGTGGAGGGGGGAGGGGGGGAACCCGAGAAAACAGTGGGTGATTGGGCAAAATTTTTGTCACACTGATTTTCAGGAGGTCATTTTAGATAATAATCAGCAAGAATGATATCAGATCTCGAGAATAATAAATCGAGCAGCGCACTGTTATAAAAAAATATTTTATTTATTTATTTATTTTATTTTATTTATTTTGTTTTGTTTTAATTTATTTATTTATTTTGTAACCAACTTCTCTGCAGTTAGTTATGTCTATTTTTATATGTACATTTACTCTTTCTAGTGTTCATAAGGGAAAAGTGATTTTACAATTTATAATAGCATTTAAACAGCAGTTTAACCGTATGTTTACCATTCAAAGGCCTTTGTTCTTCGCCTTTAAATAATCGCTTTAAACAAAAGATAATCATACGCATGTATCTAGTTTTGAGATATATTCCTGAAATAACAACAATTTAAATATTTTATAAACAATTTAATCATATCTAATTAAAATCAAAATGAAAATTATCATGGAAAAATAATTATAATAATAATAATTATTATTATTATTTTAATGAGTAAGGTAATAAAAATTGAAAAATTAGCATGTTTCAAAATATTGTAGTTCTCAAAAATTCGTATTTTTTTAAAAATTAATAAAAACATTAAAAAAATTGTCAATTAGAATGTATTTAATAATCAAGAAGGTTTGATATTTGAAAATCGTTAATAAAAAAGTCATTTATTTAAATACCCTTTAATAATTCCTCATATATATATTATTATGACATAGTGAATTTTGAATTACAAAGAAATATTATTATATTAAATATGTACTTTTTATGTATGTAAGTAATGAAGTTCGTAAATGATATAAAAAAAAAATTCATTAAAATATGCATATGATCAGAATTAATTAACCTGTATCAAAAAGATATTTTAAAAATATCTCAAACGGATATCTTTATAATCCGAATTTAATATTGCAAATTTATTTCCATTTCAGAGGCGTACTGTTTATCTTATAAGTAACATAAATATGTGTTCTTCAAAGGAATATATTTTAGTCTTTACTTATTAATTTCTTCTACTCATTAAAGGAATCCGTAAGAAATTTTTAATTAAATATTTACGATCTTTGTCAAAATAAATAACTGTTAAAGTTGGAAAAGAAACTTAATTTCTAATTTTATATTCGTAGCTTCGTTTTTCAGAAACCAATAAACTCCCCTAAAATCATTTAAAAATTAATTTCCGAAACTCATAAAGCAAAGACAAAAATAATTTCATAAACAAGTATCTATTTTATATCAATCTATTTTACATCTATTTTATTAAGATCTTCTAACTTCAGACTTTTATTTATTTATTTTTATTTTTATTTTTTTAATTCAGGAAAAATTTAGGCAAATAAATTCTAACATCTCCTTTCTTTCGGGACGACTTTAATTAACACATTTCAGATTTTTTATTTAATAGTTATAATTTAATCATAATATACATTTAATACATAATATCAATAGCTTCATCCAATTTCTTAATATATATATATTTATATATATATATATATATATATATATATATATATACATATATTATCCTTACTTAATTTTCTAACTGATATTTATTAATTAGTTTTTATTTCCCTATATTTTTAAAATATTTTGGTAATATTTTGTGTAAATAGAGAATGCAGTCCTTATTGATTGAAATATCTATTTCTGTCGAAATGTTCCTCCTGGCTTTGAGATTTTTAATTCTCTATTATTTATTACTCGAGATGTAGTTCAATCATCCATAACGATGTAAAATATCTTCTCTGTTGGATAATGTTTATCTTCTAATTTATTAATCTATAATAAAGTCTGCATAAAGTAAAATCATGTCATAGAATATAAAAGACATAATGCTTATATTAATCATTTACTGTAGATTATTCTAACATTCTCGAAAAAAATACATTATTAGGACAAAAATAGAAACGATTCTAGTGGAAAATATAGGACTACAACCGCACAACGCATATCAGTACGAGTTATTCTTAAATAAGTAGTATTTTTTAGATTGTCAGCACATAATGTACGTTCAGAAGCTTCTATAGCCGTAAAATTATTTTGGTATTTCCAAAATTTGTATCAGATTAGTAGCCTAAATGTTCTCTTCTAAACATGGTAGACTGGAAGAGCAAACCCCGGTTTCGTTCGTTGGACTAGTCATTCAGATTTTTTTCGTAGATTTATCAAATACTCGCATAAATACCCGCCAAGGTGACTTTGAAATAAATGTCGGTTTCCCTAAGCTAGAATTCCTTGAAGATTGTTTCCCGTGAATCCGAAAGGAAAAAAAAATAAAATAAAATAAAAAACGTGTTTGGCGGTTAGTCTGCGTGACTGTCTGTCTATGAGAGTATGTAATGAGTAATAAGTACAAAACTTTGAATAAACACCATAAAATGCAATAAACTCGCAACAATTGTTTTGGGTCGAAAAACACACGACCCTACATCAGGGAACAAATTATGCACTAGTGCCGCAATCAAAGCAGCAACGTACAGTCGGTAACAAAAGTATCCGAACACTAGCAAAAATTCCTATGAAAAAAAAGTACACTTCGTACGGTTTTATTAAATAAATCCTTGTCGAATCCTATTCTTAGTCAGTGTAAGAACATGATTCGATAAGGATTTATTTAACAAAACCGTATGAAGTGCACTTTATTTGCATAGGAATTTTTGCTAGTGTTCGGACACTTTTGTTACCGACTGTATGTGTCTTTATCAACATAATTAAAGAATAAATATTAGCAGGAAATCTAAATATCAGTATCATAACGGGATGCGACTTGAAACTTTTTATTAAACTCTTACATTAGTGTGCAGATACATCTAAGAGAATTTAAATACATTACGTCTATACGCGAAATGTGCGATAGGCGTATTCACACTACACTACGCAACATAAAATGAAAAAAAAAAGAACGATTAAATGCTTAAAGAATGAGATATGATATGGAAATTATCTACCATTCGTTTACAGAGACACCCATCTGAATTTCTTTATATTAGGACTATTTCTGGAAATCGCTGGAAGTGACTTTCAAGTTACATCATGTCTTTTCATCCTGTACTAAATTTATGTACACTGTGCATTGTATATGTAATCTAAATAATATACAGGTCTACCGAAAATTAATAGAATATATAAATTACTATTTTATGTAATTGATGGATAGGATTAAATGAATTTTCTCCGGTCTATGAAAACTGCTTAGGAATGATAATTATTTTCTTATAGTTACATAATGAACAAAGTATATTGATTGTAATTGATTCAAAGTATACTGATTCAATATTGATTCTAAATTCTACTGTATATATTTATTTATTTATTTATTTTTTACCCTTGAATAAAAATCGTGAAAATTTTTAGTGATTGGTCCATGTCTATGCCAGCATAATTTGAAAATAAATATATACACAAAATTTAAATGTGGTATTTCAAACATCATATGGGGTTGCCACATGAAACATTTAACCAAAGTTTCACGAAACAGTGTGTTTGGAAGCTATTTGAATAGTTTGTAATGAACTTCTAAATTTATTAACAGCAGCGATTTCTTTAAATGCAGGTACTATGCTTAAATGAGAGGTTGAAGGGAGATTTTGCCCCTGTGTGTAAAGATTTGTCGAATAAGCATGCTTCTAAAACTATTTTAAATTATTTTTAAAATACATTCTTATAATGTACGTGTTATCCTATCTACTCCTTAATACATAATTTGTTTTTATACTGTTCAAATTCAGAGTAGGAGAAAGTCATGTGAGTGCCTCCCCCCACCCTTCAGATTTGTTAAACACGTAATATGAGTTCAGTTGTTATTTGCCAGTATTTTTAATAAGTATTTTTTAAAGTAATTATTCGTATATTCTTATTAATTATTCATAATATATATTCAAACATACATCATTTTAAATTGCTCTATTTGATCATACTTTGCAAATTTATACATAAATGAGATTTATTTTTACACTTAAATACAGGAAGCGATAGTTTCTTTAGAATATTAATAATATTGTTCTAGATTGAATTATTAAATTATTTTTTTCTCAGAAAATTCTTCCAAAGTAAATTTATGACAGCCAATTTCGTAACAGCTCCGTAGAAGGAACGGAAGCGGAGTTCAACGTTTCTTTTAACAATAAGGATAAGAAGCATAAGTATACTTTATAAGAACAATATATACTTTTTTTTTACTTTTTTTACTATGTGTTTTCCTGTATAGATTGTAGCTATTTTTATTATAAAGGGAAATTTTATTTAATATTTGTGAATAATATGCATTCGTCAAACATATTTATTTAAAATCGAAGTTATTGTTTTATAAATTTTAATGAAAAAGGTGAGAGGCGTCAATATGTACAGAGTTTTTTCCAATTGACACATTAAGCAATAATACATGCGCAAACAAAATCTTTAGAATAATATATTTATATATATATATAAACAACTAGCAGGCTTTGCCCTCTTCGCTGGACATTAAACTTAAATGAGTTGTCAAAATGCCATATCTTTATTAATAACCTAAGTTCTCGCTGTGATTGGTAGAGGTTTTCTCGCTCCCAATGTGAGGAGTCTGGTCCCCACTGTCTTCGGCACAACTTACCCACTTCTTACTTCCCCACCCTCAGCGGGTGAGTTCGAAGTTTTGCAAAATCCCACTAATGCACATATGCGTACACTTAATCAATATCCGCACACCAAAATTCGCCATTCTAAGATAATTCAAAGCGAATTCAAACGGAAAAACATGTTTTTACACATGTTTATTGCCCTCCGAATCCGAGAAGGGGGGGGGGGGGATTTCGAATTTCGTGAAATGCAGTTACAATAAGTGCCGGGTGCATGCAAACAATCTACGCACCAAATTTCGTGACCACAGAAGTCTTTAATAGGCAATATTATAAATAAAAAAATAAAAAAAGCACAGCTTAAGTATCGGAACCCTTTGGTGACTTTGAATATTTTAAGCCATTTTTGCGATGAACTGAATTGGCTATCTCAATTGTACAATCTCAATTGTAGATCTTGGCGAGAAACGTCCGAGCTACTTCGGTGCCGAATTTCAAATTTTGCCAAAGGGATCCAATACTAAAGCTGTTCCATATCGAATTTGGGTTGAAAACGGAAAAAAAGGGTAAAATAAATTAGAAATATTAGACCTATATTTATAAATTTGATACCAAATGAAAGGGGCGATTTTGCTGAATCCAGGGGTTCAAACAGTTTTTCGATGCGACAATTAGATTTTTAAAAAATAACTAAAGTATGAAATTTAAGTGGCAACGGAAAAACGGATAAAGGGAAAAATAAATTAGAATTATCAGACCTATCATTACAAATTTAGTACCAAACGAAAGAGGAGATTTTTCTGAATCCTGGGGTGTAAACAGTTTTTCGATACGACAATTAGATTTTATAAAATTAACTAAAGTATGAAACTTAGATGGCAACACTTCATTTCAATCTTTTCATAATTTGCAGTGAAAATCACGCGAATACAAAAAATTAACTTAAAAATTTATTTTTATATTTTATTTTTTCATTCAAAGCATTTTAGTGAAAAAATATTTATGGCGCATGCGCAGGCGTTTTTTACACACAATTTAAACACTAATCATAATTTTGAAAATTTCTATAGATATAATTTCAAGTTGGGTGAAGACCTAAGTTTCTGCCAAGGGCCGTTGAATTCCTTCCAGCCGTTCTCAAGTGATGCCCGGACAAAAAAAGCGACATTCGGACACGATGACACACACACAGACACACACACACACACACACACACACACAGGCAAAATTTTCTGAAGTCATTTTCGGCTTTCATGGGGTGTAAAACGTGAAGATATCGCAAAATTTTTCGATTCCGACAAATTTACAGACAAAACTCTGATTTTATTAATATAGAAGATAAACAGATATTTTCCCTTGAAAAAAAATTCCTACATATATGTTGGATATAGGAAATGAGTATATACATTTATTATAATAACTGAAAACTACGTGAAAAAAAGGGTAAAATCCAAGCAAATGAAAACGAGATAACAATAAGAAGGAGCAGCGTCTACCATGACTTAATACTAGTAGAGTGTGTTAAACAAATTGTATGGGCGCTCAACCGAAAATCTCTGAAGAACCCCACGATAAGAAAATAAAAATTTAAATGAAGATTAGTATATCATTATTAGGGGAAACAATATTACTGATATTTATAAACTAAATTTATATGAATATATATGATTTAAAATAAATTTTGGTATTTATAAATAAATTTTACGTAAACTATAAATCAATCCTACACATTGTATTTCAAAATACTATCCACTCTCTACAGCTATACTTAATGATAACAGATCATAATCATAAAAGATTATAAAGATATTTAAATATATATAAAATCCTCCATAACCAAGCACCTTCATAAGAGTGTGGAAAAAAACTGATGATACACATATATGTTTTTATTATTTAAATTAATAAATAAAACTATGTAGATTGAAAAACTCTAATCACAAATTTTTAATCTCTTCAAAGTATTTAAACTAATTTGTAACATATAATAATTATTTCTATAAAAATGCAGAAATGTATCACTGAATGTTAAATTTTTGAGAAAAATAGAAAAGATATTTTAATTAAAAAGTGATTTTAACGGGCGTTCATTACCTTAAGCTAAATGCATATTTTAAAATATGATATGAATAAATATTTTTCTTTTAGAATCTAATATTTTAATAATATTTTCTTTTCTGAAGTGTAATGTTTATCTTCCTCGTAACATAAGCATGCAATCAAAAAACGTACCCTGTTTATCAGCTCCTTCTTTTCATTAAAGGAATCCTCATAAATCGCTTAATTAAACAGCCAGGTTGAGTTAAAATAAATAAACGCCAAAAATGCATATGTATGGTTTTCTTGTACTCGCAGTTTTATTAATTAAAATCAATGAAGCATCCTGGAAAAAACACTTTTTTAACACTCAGAATTAGGCCTTTTAATATTTTGTTTATGATCTTAGTTAAATACATAGCGTATTATTTTTATGTATACTTTGTGAGCAAAACAGCGTGAAATTAAAACACACGCGTATCTTTTTTTTTTTTTTTTTAGAAAAGAAACATAAGAATAATCTATTTTGTGGCAATATATTATTGAAAGAGACTTAAATACACATAGCTTTCATAGTTGTTATGTCCCCTGATTTAAGTAGGAGATTTTATATCCGAAATTTCGGAATATTCAATATTACTATTATAACATGAAGAACGAGTCAAACATTTTATAATTAATGCTTTGTAGTCTGTATTACCATAACTGTTAACTGTTATGATTTTATTATTATTATTATTATTATTATTATTATTAATGAAAAAAGTTTTGTAGAATGAAAAAAATCTAATAATAAGTTTTTAATCTCTTCAAATTATTTAAACTAATTTTTAACATATAATAAATATTTCTATAAAAATGCAAAAGTGTATCACTAAATGTTAAATTTTCGAGAAAAATAGAAAAGATCTTTGAATTAAAAAGTTGTTTTAATGGACGTTCATTACCTTAAGCTAAATGCATATTTTAAAAGATGATATGAATAAATATTTTTCTTTTCGAATCGGATATTTTAATAATATTTTCTTTTCTGAAGTGTAATGTTTATCTTCGTCGTAACATAAGCATGCAATCAAAAAACGTACCCTGTTTATCAGCTCCTTCTTTTCATTAAAGGAATCCTCATAAATCGCTTAATTAAACAGCCAGGTTGAGTTAAAATAAATAAACTTCAAAAATGCATATGTATGGTTTTCTTGTACTCGCAGTTTTATTAATTAAAATCAATGCGGCATCCGGTAAAAATACTTTTTTAACACTAAGAATTAGGCCTTTTAATATTTTGTTTATGATCTTAGTTAAATACATAGCGTATTATTTTTATGTATACTTTGTGAGCAAAACAGCGTGAAATTAAAACACACCTTTATTTATTTTTTTTTTTTTTTTTTTAGAAAAGAAACATAAGAATCATGTACTTTGTGGCTATATATTATTGAAAGAGTCTTAAATATACATAGTTTCATAGTTGCTTTGTCTCCTGATTTAGGTCGGTGATTTTATATCAGAAATTTTCTATAGTGGTTTGACTTTATTTAATCATTTTAAAAAAAACTATGAAAGATTTCTATTAAAATATGACGGTGACCCCTGATTGCTATATAGTTGCTATGGCTCTTGATTTAGATGGGAGATTTTATATCCGAAATTTTCTACAGTTGTTTAATTTTATTTAATCGTTTAAAAATACTATGACAGATTTCTATTAAAATATGATGATAACCCCTGATTGCGATATAGTTGCTATGATCCCTGATTTTGGTGGGAGATTTTATATCAGAAATTTTCTACTTTTTTTTTTATTTTATTTAATCGTTTAAAAATACTATGACAGATTTCTATTAAAATATGATGATAAGCCCTGATTGCTATATAGTTGCTATGGCCCCCTGATTTTGGTGGGAGATTTTATATCAGAAATTTTCTACAGTTTTTAAATTTTATTTAATCGTTTAAAAAGACTATGACAGATTTCTATTAAAATATGATGATAAGCCCTGATTGCTATATAGTTGCTATGACCCCTGATTTTGGTGGGAGATTTTATATCAGAAATTTTCTATAGTTTTTTTTTTTTTTTTACTTTATTTAATTGTTTAAAAAAAACTGACAGATTTGTATTAAAATATGATGGTGATAAATTTGATTTTAAAATTCAAAATATTCACACAAGTATATAATTATAATTAGACCTGTCTAAAGTGGCGGTGGTTTCCGCCCACCCTCCCCCAAGAGTTATACTAGGCGAGTCGTATTAATCCTGGACGATAGGACCCATGCCCCAGCCCGCCCGGTTCCCGCTGTTCAATGTATTTTTCTAGTCAATTCTGTCCCCTTATTACTTCCGGTGTGAATTTTTTTTTTTTTTTTTTTTTTTTTTTTTTTCTTTTAACACACTTGACATTGTGAGTTTTTTTGCTTTTCTTCCCATGCTATTCCTATGGGGTTTTTAGCCTTTTTCCCCCTCTTTTTCTACATTCTAAAGTGGCGGTGGCGAGTCGTAGGGAATTCTAGGCGAGTCGTATTAATCCTGGACGATAGGACCCATGCCCCAGCCCACCCGGTTCCCGCTGTTCAATGTCTTTTTCTAGTCAAATTTGTCCCCTTATTACTTCCGGTGTGGATTTTTTTTTTTTTTTTTTTTTTTTTTTTAACACACTTGACATTGTGAGTTTTTTCGCTTTTCTTCCCATGCTGTTCCTATGGGGTTTTTAGCCTTTTTTCCCCCTCTTTTTCTACATTCTAAAGTAGCGGTGGCAGGAATTACCACCTATCATTCTGATAGGAATTCAGTATTTTCAATAGTTATATTATAATATGAAAAATGAGTGGAATATTTTATAATGAATGCATTGTTGTCTGTATTTTTAATGAGGAATTTACACCATAGCTGCTAACTATTCGGATTATTGTTATTTTTTATTTATTTATTTAATTATTTATTCAGTACCCGTATTCTTATAAACAAATTCCTCGTATTTAATCACAGAAAACTGATTCAAAAGTTTATAAAAAAAATTCTAGGTAATAATTCTGATTTGTAAAAATTGGAACGGTTGTCAGCTATTCTTTTGTTATCAAGGAGATGATATTCGATATACATTATATGAAATGTATCCTAAAGAGGATCAAAAGAGCCTAAATTAATGAAACTTTTAAAATCAAAAGTTGAATAGATTCTTGTATATCGTTTTGTTATATTTCATATTAAAAAAAATATATATATTGTTAAATCCAGTTTTTATGTTGTAGAATAAATAAATAAATAAATAAAATTATGCGTATTGATACCACCGAGAAAATTGCACAGAAACTCGTTAAATTCATGACACTGTTAAACAACACAATTATAAATTAATGAAAATATTGAATATGTATAGATTCGATACTGATGAAAACGAAAATGATAAACAAAAGAGAAATTTAGATTTAATTATTTTTTTACTAGCATTGAATGTATATTATTGCAATGCAATAAATGTTGCGAAATAAGAAATATGTTAACACTAATAAAAGCGATGAGTAAAAAAATAATAATTTATAAAAGAGGTTACGATTCTTGCTCGATTTGATTTTATAAGTGAATGTTTACAACTAATTACTTTCGCTGGTTATCATTTAGTTATAACTTATTGATGTGATTTTCTTGTTTTAGAATGCCATGAGTTCTTGTAAACTCTCAGTGGGCAAATTTTTCTGCGTCTGTGGAATATTAAATTCTCTAATCAGAAACAAACTGTCAGATCGTTAATTGAAACGACATATCACGTTAATTTAATTGAAGAATCGTAGACAAATAAGCAATGGAATCCTGATATTCTTTTGCAAAACGTGTGCCAATAATTTGCGAAATTATATATCTAAATTGAATCAGCTTTATGTTTCATAATGGCCCTTTGACATATTAAATTTTGTTCAATTATTAACAGTAGAAACTGAAATATAGATTTCTTTAAAATGGAAGAAATCAGAATACATCAGCGCTACCTGGATCACGATTTGAAGCAAAATTTGAAAAGCACCGACTTATATAAAGGTAAAACTACACACAAATTTATATGAAATCATGTACATTGTTTCTAGAGCTTCTGCGTTGCTGCAAATATCGTTACAGACACACTGACAGACAGATGGATATTTTCAAAAAGTATCAATTTGTGTTCTGGATTTCTCAAAACATGTAAAAACATTGAAAGTGCAAGTAGGAAAATTTTAAGAAACAGATATTTTCCCCTATTTAATATGAAAAGATGTAAAAAAATTTTAAAAAGGTTTTTTTTTTTTGAAAAAAAAAACAATTTCCATGTGCGAATCTCAGAAAAATTTTGTTTCATAACTATTTTAATGTATGTTTAAAATTTCTTAGACCAAATAGCTACGAACAAATTGTCTCAAAATATCGAAGTTATTCATATTAAAAATAATTGCTATTAAGATAACTTATATATATATATGTATATGTAATGGCCAAATTCCTGTCAGCCTCCATGTTCTGTAAAATAAACTACATTCAGAGCTGCTAAATCCAAATTTTCTATCATAGCATTAAATTAATCATATCTCCATGTGTTTAAATTTACTAGTGCTTAGATTTGCGTTTGTGAATTACGGCGTAAATAATACTTTTTGTTTATTTCTATTCAACATAAACTGCGGAAATATTGTTCATTTAAATTCTTGGTCTATACCACATTAAGACTACTTTATATATGGTATTTTTATTTGTCTACAATTAAACATTAATTCGTGTTATAAAATAGTTTCTTTTAATGTATAAGTATGTTTCAAAATTTTGTGATAAAAGTTAACTATAAGATTTATTTTTCTGTAAAATAAAATAATATGTGATACAAAATTTATTCATTTTTTACTTTCAAAAACATAAATGTTAAGTACAAAATACAGAAACATAGGTTACAACAAATGCGCTTTTTTTTTTTTTTTTTTTTTTTTTTTATTAACTCAATACTTTTCATTCCTACACATTAAGATGTGACAGAAAAATACTTATGGAATGGATTACATAGACATAACCTTTAAATTTTATTTTTCTCTAAAAGGAAGCTTTACGGTATTATAAATAAAGGTAAGCATTGGAAGACTTGGAAAAAGAGAATACTATGTTTTGCAAACATGCTAAATAATTTAAGCGGTTATATCGTAAAAACACATTATAGAATTTACTTGAAAAGAAATTTCAGTAGCTTGTCACAATTATTGATCAACAATGCTTAGAGCCTTTCATAACACTTTGGAAGTATCAGCAAATTAAATTGACTAAAATAATAATCCGACTAATTAGAAGAGAGGGTGAAAGCGCCTGTGTTCATTAAATTAACTTATTCTACAATTGGAAACTTCCGTCTGGTGAAAAAAAAAAAATGAAAAGAGGGGAAACAAGAAAAAAAAGTTTTTCATTTATTTAATTACTAAATTGATGATCTTAGCTATATCCCTTTTTTTTTTTTTTTTTTTTTTTTTTTTTTTTTTAAATAAGTGAGAGATCTTAACTTACAATTTCAGTGTTCCATGCAGCACAGACGAATCAGTTAGATATTAGTTGCATTTGGTGTAATTGGACATTTAGTAGGCAGCAAAAATATTTAACTTCTTTAAGTATTTATGCAAAACTTTTTAAGATGTCAAATATAGAAATACATTATTTAAATGTATTGAACATAAAAATTTTCAACTTAAAATTTTTATATAATATTTAGATTATAACATTTAAAAATAAAATAAAATGAAAAAGTAATCTGAATTGATGGAAGAAAAATTGTTTATAATAATTTAAATATTACTCAGTTCAGTTTAACTAACTAAATAAATCAAAATAAGAAATCAAGTAACAAACTGAACAGGAGTAAGTTTATATATATATATATTCTGTTCAAATACTGTTATTTAAATATTATTCAAACTATAATCGGAAAAGGATAAAATTATTTTATTTATTTTTAGTTAAATTAATGTATAATTCGACATTTTTGAAAGCTCAAATCAAAAAAAAAAAAAAAAAAAAAAAAGGGTAAATAAAATGAGAAAAAATGAAACAAGTTTTAAGTATATTTTACTAAATTAATTATCTTAATTAATTGTACATCTACGTGTTTGTATGAGTGATTAGAAAAATTAACTTATATTTTAAGGACCAATGCAGACATATGAAGACATGTCAAAAAATAATTAAACTTATTAAAAATTTGATACAAAATATATTTACGATAAATAAAAATAGAATTGTATTGCTTCAAATTCTTATACACTTCTCAAAATATAAAACAATATAAATCATACTGATATTAGTAACACTTTCTATGATATTTTAAATATTGCGTGTCTGAGGAAAAAACAAATTTATGAAGTTCAATGACATAATTTAAGATTTTTTCATATTTTTGTTAATTAAAATACTTATATACATATATAACATAAAATAATTGATTTTGTCTACAAGATAATAGAAATGTTTCAAACCAATTCTATCTTTCTATTATTCTTTATTGCCGAAATGTCAGTGGAGGTCTCCAAGTGCAGATTCAAAAGATTTTGGGTTCTGTCTGTTTGTGTTTCTGTCTGTTTGGCTGTGTCGAGTCTGTATCGCGACAGAGGCCACAAAAAATCACGTCATTGACTTGCAGTTTGGTACATATGTTCATGAGCTACACGCAATCAGCTATGCAGTTTTGGGTGTGTATTCCATTTGCAGTTCGTGTACAGGGACACACCAAAGTTTTTCTTATTATTACAGCCTAAGGACTGAATACGTCTGTCTACAAATAGCGACTATAAATATCAAGCTATTGACTTGTAATTTCGTAGACAGGTTTATGAGCCACACGGAATTAACTACATAGGTTTTGGTGTGTATTCCCTTTGTAGTTCGTGTACAGGGACACACCAAAGTTTTTCTTATCATTACAGCCTATGTATTTACCGCCATAGCGGCCGAAAAACTCCTCCTATTGACTTGCAAACTGGAGCACACGTTCAGGTTCGGTTTAGAAAGAGCTTAATATATTTTATGTCTATGGATTATTGTTTATCAATTGTTTACAGTAATACGACAAAGTTTTTTTTTCTCTTTATCATTACCGGTTATGGGATAAATTTCGTTTAAATCTGTTTTAGCATTGTTACTCTGCATTCAACGAAATAAAATTATCGTACATTACTAAGAATCTCATGTTTTCTGCAGAAAATATGTGTAATTAGGCTTCCAAATTAAAGTACAGAGCCTTACAAAAGTCTTCAGACAATATCTACAGATTTTAAATGTAATGGTTTCTTAATCTTTTCGAAGAGATTTTACAAAGATGTCTTCAAAATAATTAGATGACCATTACAATTAAAATTTAATTGTGAATATAGCAGCACTGATTACATTAATTACAAAATTATTTTAAGTAATTGTAACTAGATCAACTAAATTTTATATTTTCTTATGCTAAATGCCGTATGCATATATATACGCTGGAGGAAAGATGTATAAATGGTATACGCAAAATTCTTTTTTAAAATATTGTTTTAAAGAAAAGCCTAAACTCATGGTCTCTTAACAACAACAACAAAAAAAAGAAAAAAAAAATTATTTGCGTGACCAGCAAGCAAAATAAAAAATCATAAAATTAAAAAGAAATATTCCTTCTGTATATTTTTCAGTTACTTAAGAAGATGTTTAAATCTATAAGCAATAAAAGGTATAAACAATTAAACTTATGCATATCAACTCATCTATATATTAATAGGCAATCATGAAATTTGTGGTACATTTTTAGCACATTAATTATGGGAGTAGAGGGTTGAAAATGGCATCATTCGAAAGGTGATACCATTGTGCAGAATAGCCAAATGTGCAGAATTAGCCAGATGTGCAGAATACAAAAATTATTTACTTACGATGGCAAGAAGGTATCTAAAAATACTTTCATATTTTATGCATTTTTCCATTTTATAAACGCATTTTTTTCCATTGGAAATAACTTAAAGTAGAAAGTTGCAGAATCTAGCAATTTCTGAAAATTCAAATGAAACAGAGACACAATAATTAGTATAATGTAGCATCACTATAATTTTTTATTCTAAGAAAAAACAGTAATTAGATGGTAGAAATTTGAGTGAATGAGTGGTAGATTGAAAGTTTATCCTGTTGAAAATAAACTTAAGTTAAAAAAGGATTTGATTTATGATAATTCTATTTTTGTATTTCTGATTTTATCAAGACCTAATTTCATATTTCTTTTCTTTCTTCTTTTCTTTTTTTTTTTTTTTTTTTTTTTTTTTTCTGGGGCCAAGCAAAAGATTTCCTATGTTAATCATCCATTGGAATTTTTATTTATTTTTTAACATTAATTAAAATTATATCTCGATTTCAATCCCCATATTTGGGTATAGTTATTTATAAGTTACTGTCTGTGGGTGTTAGAATGAATTATTTTTTCTGTAAAATTCATAAAATTTTAATTTTAAATTTTAAAACTCTCGCAAAATAAAATGAGACTTCCATTTTCGAATATAAACATAAACATTTAATTTCAATGGAATGAGATTCATTTCAAAGGAACAGATTTGATATCTGCCGTTCTTGGCAGAAAAATAATAATAATAATAATAAAAGATCGCAAAATTATCTGGCGAACATATTTAATTCCTTCCAAAAGTCATAGTTATTTCAATAATAAGCAATCAATAGTATGAAACAATATTTCGTAGAATATATATGCATTACGAAAATATACATCTAGCATGTATGTTTTCGTATTACGCTTTTCATCGCCAAATACGCAATACACCAAGTACGAACAGATATCAAATGTATGGCCATTTTGTTTCTAGAATTTTGAAATTTAAAATAGAAATTTTGTCAATTTTTGACAGCAAAATAACTTAGTGTAACGAATGTGCACAATGACTAATTTTTAATTGTACACAAATATGGGGATTAAACTTGGGAAATAATTTTCCTCTTTTAATAACTTTTTACAAAGAATCCAATGGATGATTAACATGGGAAATCCTTTACTTGGCCCCCAACGACGGTCAGTGACGTCACCCTTCACTTGCGTATATCTTCTATATATATAAGAAGAAAGTTTAAGATTTGGAAAAACTTTTGATTTCCGGTATTCGATGAATTTACACAATTTCAGATTTTCTTGCATTTCAGTTAACTGAAATTGAGTACTTATTTATAAAAAAGTGGATTTATCACTAGCTTCTGCATGTATAAGAAGAAAGTGGATGATTAGGAATAAATTTCGATTTCCAGGTTTCGATGAATTTACACGTTTCGAGATTTCCTTGGATTTGAATTAACTGAAATTGACTACTTATTTTTTAAAAAGTGTATTTACTAGTCTATCCTCTGCATATATAAAAAGAAAGTATAAGATAAAAAAAAAATTTACATTTTCGGTTTTTGATGAAGTTACACGTTTTGAGATTTCCTGAACTCAGTTCGACCATTTTAAACAATATATCTGTCTTTTTGAGTTCAAACACTGTACTTTATGAACCAATGGACTTAATTTAACCGAATATGATATTTGGTTGGACCTTGGTGCCGATTAACTTTTGGACTATATCACCCGACATGGGAAGCTTCCATGTTGTAATTTCCTCTCATTTCAAGAATGGCTCAGCATCTACAGTGTACCAAACTTAGAGAAATGTATTGAATAAAACTCTCCTGATTAAGTTTGTGTGCATATCGACAAAGCCGCAGCCGTGTTGCTGCAATTTAATTCCGTTTAGGAGAAGGCAATAACTTTGCTTTGTCTTGCTTTGCAAAAATGTGGTCGAGTTTCGATCACTGGGTGATGCTAGTCATAGTAATTAATTTGTGCAACGTTAGTGACCATTGAACTTAAAGGTCGAAAAAAAATATCAAAAACTTGAAATAAAATGCAATATACATTTATTTATCATCACTATTATTTTTTTTTTTCTGAGACTGATATTACGTGCTTGAAGCGACATGTAGAGATATTAAAATCAGATATATCCATTCGATCCTCATAAGTAATTTCTATTAACTTTTTTCAACATGTAGCAACAGCAACATCTAATTTTAACCCCTTACTTGTCGCGCTCGTGAAAATGACGGGTTGAGAATTCGCTCTCTATTTCTCATGCCCGTGATATGGCCGGAATGTTCAAAACTAATGCTCTAAAAAGATATAAAAACAAATCATTTCTGATACCTGGAAATTTTTATATTTATTTTACACTCTAGTTGGAAATAGCAAACTATTTAAAATATAATTGGAGATAGTAGGTGTATTTTAAACTGTCAGCACTATCCAATTTTAAATATTTATAATATTTATTTTGTAATATTAGATTAGGCAGGCTTTTAAATGTACGCGTTTTTGTGCCCTGATTTTTTTTTTTTTTTTTTTTTTTTTTTGTGAACATTATGTATTTAGAATCATAAAGTGACTCGGATTCTAATTTTACTATAAATGCATCTGAGAACGATTCGGAAATAAATGATATTTGTGAAAGTTCGGATAGCTAATCTGAGAACATTGCATTATATTTACAGTGTTATATTATATATAAGATTCTTTTCACAAAATTCTGTTTTAATGTTTAAAACACATATCTTTTATTTTTTCTGCTTACTGGAAAACCAACATTCAGTCAAAATATTCCTGATTGTTGATTTTCTGCAATTGTCTTAATTTAAAGCTAAAAATGTTCCAAAAATTAAAAATAAATACATATATTAACAAATACATAAATGAAGTGTTCATATACTTAATTTTAAACAATTTTCTTGAATAAAAATAATGAAAATTTTTTTTACCGTTTTCTTAAGATTTACGAAATCGTTAAAGGTAAATTCTAAAGTACAAATACTCATCCCAGAATATTTTTATAGAATTTATTTTTATAATTTAGAGCGGACACATCATTTATTTCGTGTCTTCTAATATTGTTTTTAAATTCCGGTGGCTGTTGTTTTTAAATAAGAAGAATTACTTTGCAACGGAAAGAGTTAACACGATTTTATACGCTTTATAATCTAACGATTTTTTAAAGTATCGTAGCAAATAAAGGTTTAATATCCTAACTATCTTTCTATTTGGAAGTAGATATCTAATGGGAGTTAACTAAGATATACATAGTTATATAAATGAAACTGTTAAGAAAATCACACACTGAAAACTATCAACTTTTATTTTTCCTAAAATTATGAAAGATGTAGAAAGTTTCTAATGAACTATGCGACTGTATTATCGCATATTTGTATAAGAAAAAAAATTGTTAGATAAAAATCATAACAAGAAGAAATTCCTTCTTTTTTCGTTCAACACTCGGTAGAAGATACAATCAATCAATAATGTGCAATAGAGTAACTGAAGATTCTACTCATAAATATACACATCTACAATATTGCTGATACGTTAAATATTATATATTTTTGTGGTTGAAGAGTATACAACAGTAATCAGATTTAAGAGTATATTTATCGATATAAGGCCTGACATATCTGAACATGAGTGACGGTTTATGTTAGCAAGCAAGAGTGGAGTATATTTTATCTAAGTATCTAAAGCAGTTTTTGTTGAAGCGAAACTTAAAACATACATATTTATTCTAAAAGATATATTTTAAATTTTGCGATACATGTGCATTTAATTCCATTCAATCATAAAAATTTAAATGCAATAAAACGTTTTCCGTATTAGAAAATTATTTTATAGGAAAAAATAAATAAATAAATGTAGTTGCGCCTTTCTGATGATGTACAATTAATTTGGTGCTAAGAAGGCATATTTGAGTAATGTTAAATGTTACGTTTCTTTGGTAGTTATTTAATTGCTAAAAATTAAGAAATCAAACACTTCTCAAATAAATAATAAAAATAAAAATAATTTACTTTTAAAATCAAAATAAGTTTATAGATTTGACATGAAGATTTTATGTTTTATGATGTTTCAATAATAAGTATTTCAAATTCCTTAACTACGTACATACACGTATATATATATATTTCAGTAGTAAGATAAGAGATAATATTAGGAATAATT
Source organism: Salticus scenicus (assembly GCA_963930645.1). Lineage (NCBI taxonomy): Eukaryota > Metazoa > Arthropoda > Arachnida > Araneae > Salticidae > Salticus > Salticus scenicus. Next base: position 114,514,814 of record OZ005655.1, read on the forward strand.
CCTTTAGTTTCTTTATTAAGTTTAGCATGTGTAAAAAATATTTAGTACATTGAAGCTTACATAATTTAGAAAATATATTGATTACATTATTATTAGATATAGCTGAAAAATCACTGACCGTCACGTGATTTTATATTTATGACTAAATTTAATTAAAGAACTATATAACTTCGCAGCGTCTGTGTAGTTGCTTATGTAAATATACCCATTATTATTTTTTTTTCTTTAGTGTCACGTATACAGCAATTGGTGGTAAAAATATTTTTGCTATGCCGATCCAAAAAAATGAAATTTCACATTAAGATCCTTATTATCATAATAATATTCCGCAACACATTACTAAAGGATACTTTCAAAGTCACATTCAAGGATATGGAGAATATCCTTGAATTATTATTATTAAATGCTTATGGAGAATATCCTCGAATTATTACCCTAAAACGCTCACTTGGTTGACAAATGTTTTATTTTTAGTTTTTCTTAGATAACAGTAATTTTACTATTCATTTATAAAGATTTTGTTTTACCAGTGGCACTTTTTTTTCACTTAGCATTTAATCCTACATCTGGTAAAGAAAGTATCATATTTTTTTTTTCTTTCTTTCTCTTTTAACCAATGCAAATGCATCTCTAAGTGATATATTATGACCAAATAGTCGGCTATATAAATGATTTATATAGTCGATTGACAAGGTTAGTTATATTAAAATGATTGCCAAATTCAGAAAATATTTATAAGTGATATATATAATCTTTAAACATGTAATAAAACAAAAAGGGTCAAAAAACACTCCTCCTTATTTTCGGAAATTTATTTCTTGAGTATAAACTGGAAAAATGCTTCACTTCATTTTCCTTAAACCATATATCATAAAATACCGATTCCAACTGAACACCAAAACCTTCGTAATTTCCTTAAACGCTTCTCACATTTTCATCAGAACCAAATGCCAAGCTGAATTAAATCGACTGGTAACCTTCTCCTGTACTAACTCAACTCCTTACATAACAGCGCAAAATTTTCCAGAAATGTAAAAATCACATAACGTCGAATCATTCTAAATGTTGTAGAGACGCTTTGAAGCGTTTAATTTGATTTATATTAATTTCACAAACATAGAAATGTCCATCATTTTAGCGAAAAATCAGAAACGAAACAGGAAAGTTTCAATCACTTATGAGATAGTACGTTGAAACGGGTGAAAATTTGAAAAAGATATCGAAGAGTATGTTGAAATGTCTTACGCAAATGAAAGAATGTAAGATTTTTGCAATATAATTAACAGATTCTGTGCTGTATGTGTCCCTTGACAACCTTACACTTTCTCCGACTCCATCGCCATCTAAAAAAAGATTTGACTAGTAACCTTATGTCTTCTAATCTAACAATCCATGCACAAGCTCAGCTCGATTTCGAGCACTCGCACTTGAAAGTGATTGAGTGGTGCCTCACATCCCTACAAGATATGGTATGGACGTATCACATGAGATAGTTTTCGCTCAACTCTTTACTAAACACATCATTATAGCCAACACACTCAGCCTGACCTTGTTCAAAGACACCACATTTTCAGATGATCAACTTTTTCGACAGTCTTTCAAAAGAGTTGACTGTGTTCAGCGTGCTCATCAAAATTGACCAATAGGAGGGAAAAACACGATTTTTTTTTCTGGAATACCTCACGCTATCAGTACAGGATAAGCCTACGAACAGCTTTTCAGTTTTCCCGTTCGTTCAGCTTCCGCAACTTTGAACGACGCTGAGTGAACATGTTGAGAGTAATGTTGTGACGGAGTATATACGCTTCCGAGTGATAAAACCATTATTAAAATCGCCACTAAATAATTATATAAGTTCATAAAATACAAATAATTTATATATATATATATAACGAAATAACTCTAAAATTTATATCTTGTGAAGTACCTTACAGCAGTCTTAAAATAGTTATGTCATTAAAATAACTATTAAATAATTATTTAGATTGATAAAATATAATTTATTTATAAAATAATGACAAATCAAAATAATTACAAATTTTATATTTTAGGAAGTTTTTGCAGCAGTCTTTAAATAGTAATTGGTTTTGTAATCTTTGTATGGAAATATATATTTATGAAACAGAGACTCATGTTTTCAAAAGTGAAAACCGAATAACTTTTCTAAAAATATTTGCATTGCAATTCAGTATCAAAGTTAGTAATTGTTTTATGTATAACCTAAAACTTTGCCTTTTATAGAAAAAAAATTCAAAATTTATTCAAATGTAATGTATAATATAGTGCAATTCTGTAGATGTCTAGAAATTTTCTTATGAAAGACTAAAGAGAAAATCAAAGTTATAAAGTTACTTAATGAATGAACATAATTTCTTGAATAGAAAATTTATTTTTTAAAGCCATTTTTTTTTTTATTTGTAACACTAAAAAATTCTAATAATATATTAAATTTAAATCTTTTGTCGACTCAATTCCACATTCAATAGAATAAAAATCAACAATAATAATTCAGTTTTGATAAATTTTTAACATTAAATTATATTTTATTACTCAAATAAGTTTATTTCAATTTCTTTTTTTTTTTTTTTTTTTTTATCCTTGGAATAATACAAAAAGGTTTTTTATAACGACAGACTTACTATAATTTCTGTTTTCTAATTTAACCAATTAGAAGAAAAACTATTAACTTTGAGAAAAAGAAATAGTGTAAAAAAAACACTAAATTATTTTTTTATTATTATTATTTTACTTTATTTTTTGTAAAATTAACTTGCTTTGACTATTAAGAAACTAAATGCTAAAATATTTTTTACTGAAAATAAAATAAATTTCAGTTTATGTGAAAATATGCTTTAAAGGAAATATATTTAAAAATTAAATGAGATTACTAATTTTAAGTATAATTTATGAGTAATGATTTTTGGCGAATATTATGCATTAAATTGCTAAATAAATTCGATGTGGGCATACATGGCACACTTGTACATATATCAAATTATTTATATTATTCTTGTGACTTTCTCAAGTATGGCTACTGATATATAATCGGGTAGGTCCTATCTTTATACAGTATCTTGCAACAAAATTCTTGCAACAATTGCTGGAAAGGTCCAAGCTGAAGGAAGTATCATCCTGATCTGAGGAATGTTTTCACGTCAGTCCCTGGGCCCATTCACCATTTTGAAAGGCACGATGGATGAACAGATATACACATTTGTCCTTTAGGACAATGTCCACCCCTTACATGCAGATTGTTTATCCTCAAGATGATGGCATATACCAACAAGACTACGCGACATGTCATATCTATTTCTGACCCGAAACATTTTTACCTTAAAATATTACATTCTTCTGTTTTGAACTGAAAGAAAAATGTCGACTATAACCGACATCTGTTGATTGAAAATTATACTTTACATGTTTTGCTAATTAACTCGATCGTTCATTTCCTGATTTTATTACATACAACTGTTTCAGATGCAAAAATGTAAGTGAATGTCGTGGATGTCTAAACCGTACGATCGTACGGCCTGGGCCTGAAAGAGATATAGCTCGTAGTATACGTATATAGTTCGAACCCTATCAGGATGAGTTTACCGTATTCTCTTGGCCACCAATCTCCCCAGACATAAATACAATCGAAAATCTGTGTCTTCGATCGGGAAAATGTCAGAGCAGGAATAGAAATGGGAACTCCGCTTATTATGCGGATACTGAACCACTGAACCACCCTCGCTAATCATATATGCGATATTTCTCCCACAACATCCGTTGCTGAGTGTATAATCAGGCAGGTTGCTCAGTGGTAGACCACGAATACGAGAACTGTAGTTTCCGGGTCCGATTCCCGAGTGACATTTTTCACATTGTTGGTATACAAATTCGAACTTGCACTCCATTTTTCTAAATTAATAATAATAATAAAAAAAGAATGAGCAAAATAGATTTATATATAAATATATATACATACACATACACACATATACATATGTATACATTTATGCATAAGGATCAAATAATATAGTAATAAAAAGTTATTTTTTCCACATTTTAAAAGCCAGAATAATCTTTTTTTTTTTTTTTTTTTTTTTTTCATTTCTATTCTGAAAAAATTTTGTTAATATTAGCTTTATGTAATACATACTATTTACTTTGATTTAAAAAATTCCTGTTACTTTTCCTTACATTAAAATAAAATACGGTTTCATTCCTTTAATAAGCAAAAATTTCCCCCATAAATTTACCAAAACCTATAAAGACTTAATAAATATTGAATCTATTCTTACCCTAAAAATGATAAAGTTCAAAATAATCTGTTGAAACTCTGACGTTTGGACATCATCAATCAATTTGTCTATAAAAGTATGATTTTTTTCCTATCACTGCATTTTTATGCACCAGTAAACTTTAACAGATTTTAAATATATTATATCTTCCTACAGTTTTCTTTTTTTTTTTTTTTTTTTACTTTTGAATTTTGAATTCCTCTTTAGAATATTAAAAACCTTTGTAATATATATATATATATATATATATATATATATATTTAAAGAAAGTACCTGTTACTTTTTATTACTGTTGTGAATTCATTTATTTAATTAACTCACTAAAACTATTGTTTTCTTTTTAATTTGCTATAAAAACATTGTCGGCTTTTTAGTGGCTACATGTAATAAAGTAATTGGAAATGCTTTCCGATATTGTGGAATAGAATTAAGGATGAAACGCGTGAAAAGTGAACATAAAATATATATATATATATATATATTTCAGTTGTTTATTTTTTATTTTATTTTTTTACATGTCTATAAGTTAAATTTGTTTTTCAGTAAAAAACAAGAATATAAAATTATAAAATAAGCATATTCTTGTAAAATAAGCATAAACCTTTTGCTAATTTTTATTATGTTATTAAAATTTTAATAAATCGTAAGTTTAATAAGCTTTTTAATTCCTGCGTGCTAAACTAATTAGACTATTTAGTTTTAAGTTATCGATTAGAATCCCTAATTACCTTTTGGACCTTTGCCACCGTTATGCGATTCATTTGAAAATTGCCAAACTTACATATGTACTTACAATACATACATAACTTCGAATATTAATCATACAAATTCGTACTATTTACCTCGTTCTGAACTCGAAATTCTTAGACTGTTCAATATATATCTTTAAATAATTATTAAAAAGTAATATTAAAATAACGCATAATGATTTAACGTATAATAAATAACATACAACAAACTAACGTATAATATACAGTGGTGGAAAAGACTTTAAGGCCACAATTGAATTTTTTGTTTGCATTCAAAAATTAAAATCTCTTTGTAAGTTACTTTACATTTAATATATAAAATGTAAGAAATAAAAAAATAATGAATCGAAAATTTTAAATACCTTTTTTTTCGATATGAAGTAAAATTATGTAATGTAATCAAATAGAAAAAACTTTTAAGACCAGATTTAAAAGTGATTGGCTGCATAATGAGATGACGTCACATTTGCATAGTTTTGTGCGGGGCAGTTTCTAGAATAAAACGAAACAATTTAATCATTTAGCTGAGTATAGAATCAACTGAGATTATGGGTAGAGGAAAATTACTGAGTAAAACTGAAAAAGGTAAAATCTTGGCATTTCGAGGAAGTGGAATGAGTGAAAGGCAAATCGGTAGCAAAATCGAGAGGTCTAAAACTGTAGTTCATCAATTTTTCACAGATTCATGGAGATATGGTACAAAAAATTAGGGGAGGAATGCCTTCAAAATTATCAACCAGAAGGAAAAGAAGTGTTATAATAATGGCTGTAAAAAACAATGCATATTAATCAGCAATAAAATTGGTTCTAAAGCTTCAAGTAACCTCTGGAACTGTTAGAAATTTCCTGAGTCGTGCGGAAAACATCAAATATTTAAAATTAAAAAGCAAACCTAAGTTTGAAAAACGGCACATTGAAGCAAGATTGAAATTCGCAGCATCTAATACCTTAAAAAACAATTTTAGGCGGAAATAAAGTTCACAGATGAAAAGAAATTTAACAGGGATGGATCTGATGGTTTACAAAACTATTGGCATGATTTAAGACAGGATCCTACGTTCATTCTCAAAGCAAGTACGAGGAGGGTTATCTGTCATGATTTAAGCATATTTCTGTGCACGAGGTAAAACTAATAATCTATTCACTAAAGGTAATATGAACTCAATTTTGTTCCATTAAAAGATGGGGTTATGGCTCAAAATTTGATTTTGTTGCAAGAGAATGCGCCTGAGCCACAAATCTGTTTCAACCATTTCTTGCCTAACTGAAAAATTCTAGACTTCAACACCATAGAAAACATGTTGGAAAACTTTGCTCGCAAGGTATATGAAAATTACAGTATTATTCTTTTTCTGAGCTCAAATCTGTTATTTCAATATTCAAAGCATGTGATGAAATATCGTTTCTAACATGCAAAATTCTAGCAAATTTCTCCCAAAATCGTCTTTTATAAGTAATTCCTGTGAAAAGAAAACACATGAAGTACTAAGAATTAGAATGAAATATTTTTAGTTGATGTTTAACTTTGTGGTCTTAAAGTTTTTTCTACCCTTTTATGTTGCGAAAAAAAAATCACTTGCATATAATATATTGTTACAACCATTCTTTTATAAAACTATGTGAAGATTTATTATTTTTTAAATCTATTTACACTATTTGATGTTTCTTTCTTTTTTTTTTTTTCATTAAAATTAAAATTTTTGCAATTTCACATGTGGTCTTAAAATTTTTTCAAACTTCTGTATAATAAAGTATAATTTACATATGATTTATGTAAGGATTTTTATTCTCTAGAACTCAGTTTTAATCATATGACTAAATCATTGTTTTTACAACATTAATAGACAAAATAATAGTAAGAAGAAGAAGAAGAAAAAAATAATAATAAACATTTACAAAATTGTATGAAACTTAAAATAATAATAATAATAATAATAATAATAATGAAATATCATGTAATTTTAAAGCAAACTGGAGTTTTAGAAATTAAATGCAATATTTTGTTTAAATATCATATAAGAATATAAATAGTTTCTAATATCTATTTTTAAAATGTATGTTGTGGAAAAAGGAAGAAAGTATTTTATTTTATTTATATGCATTGTTTTTTTATGCTAATTAGAAAATACACTCATTTAGTTTCAAAATCAAGTTTTGAATATTAATTCAAACTTAATAGTCTGTTCCAAAAGTTATTTCCTTTTAAAGGGAGCAAAAGATTTATATTTATGATTAATCGAAAGAGTATATCAAAATGAGAATTACCTGGTTTCAAAAGGTACTCAATCACCTTAACCCTTTATGTGCCGCGTTATGAAACAGGCAAAAAATATATTTAAAAGGCATGTTTTTAGTTTTTATAAGAGTTTTTTTTTTTTTTTTTTTTTTAAGATATCTGTGCAATGAAACTATGCATATCAGCTCATCATTGTAATTAATGAGGATTTTGTGAGATGTTTTTTCGGTGTGCCATTTTTATCTAGTGGTCGAAAAATGTGTTCGGACTTTTAAAAAGTGTAAAAGAGTATTTTTTTTTTTTTTTTTTTTTTTTTGTCCTTATATTTTTTTTATGATTGGCGGGAGATTCTTGAAGTAACATAGGGTTCAATTATAACTTACTGGAAGATCCTGAAAAATTTCAAGGAAAACAGCTATAGCAGTCTATACAAACCTTTCTGAAACATAAACGGCTACATTTAGTATTTAGTGTCTTGTAGAGATATTAAAGGGAGGTTGTATACATATTTTACCTTTGACACGTTATCCATAAATTGAACATTATAAGTTCTTTAATATAATGTTACTTTAAAGTACTGTAGGCAAGTAAAGCGTTAATCCATTTTATCCCATTGTCCTATTTAAAAAATAGCTTTAAAAAAAAAAAAATGTGGAAATCAGTATTTGTTTGGCGCGAATATTTTGTCAGTTGGAAAACATAGAAGTATGTATAAGCTTCTGCAAGCGTGAATTATGTCTCCCGCCCTCTCCTCCTCCGTTTGGAAACTTTGATTATTCCTCGCATTAGTTGACATTCTGTATCTTCACTTTGCAGTTGAAGGATTCTTTCTTCTGAACTCTCATGTAAATAAAAAATATTTCTCGAATAAAGTAACATTTTGTACATGGAAATTGCTTTTCACTATTGCAAAGAACACTAGAGCATGTAACTGCAATTTTCATCCTCTTTATCCCAGTATCTTGTTTATAGGACGGATCGGACTTCTTATATAAAATATAGCACATACATACACATACACATGTATTTCACTTTCTTGTATGTTCTATAGATGAAAGTATCAGTTTTGTAAAACTTTTCGACCTCAGGTTTTCCATGGATTTCAATTGCAAATTTAATGTAAAATTAATCTTTGCCAGTAGCAGTTTCTTGTATCGCCATATATACTTCAAGATTTCGAAATATTTATTGTAAATGTATATGAACAGATAAAAAAATTATTAAAAGAAAATTGCAAATATGCATCGGCTAGAAACAGAAGTTGGTATTCCAACATTCAAAATTTTAACATAAACTGTATTCTTGAATTATAAGAGGCTGATCAAAACAAACCAATGAAAATTTCAATATAAATCAAAATTTTACTTTTTCATCCTCTATAAATCTCTTGTAATAAACTAACATTATTTAAATATGAAACATTTTAATGATAACTGTCATTTTAATAATTACAATAAAATATAAAAGAACTTTTTAAAAGAATCCATTGTGACTCATGATAATATTATAAAACCATAACAATTAAAAAGTAAATAAAGTTTCGTTAAGTAATGATAAAAATGATAGTTTGTCATAAATGAATATCTTCGTTGCTTGAAGCCATTCGAAAAACTTTTGAAGGTTGATTAAATTAAATTGACTGAAATTAAAATCAGACTAATTAGAAGCGAAGACGGAATGTGTTAATTTAATTAATTCATTTTACAATTGGAAACTTACGTCTCTTGAAGATAAAACAAATGAAATCGGGAATAAAGAAAAATGTTAAATTGATTTCATTACTTAATTAATGATTTTGATTACTTTTTTCTTTCAATGTATAATAGTTTTTGATTATTATTATTGAAAGTTTCGGTAATCAATTGAACTTTTGGGTTTAAGTCAGTTGAAAGAAAAGACGGAAATTCTGATATCATTGAATTGGTATCAAAGTAAATTTATTGTATTATAAAAAGTATAAAGTATTAAAAAAAAGTAATTATGTATTATTTATACCGCTCTCTCTCAGACATACATACATGCACATATATATATATATATATATATATGTATATATATATATAAATATATCATTGCAGCTAATTAAAATGCTTCAACTATTAGGCTACCCTCCCAAAAATTCAGTTCAACTATGTTACCCTAATTTGCTAATTAAATTTATCAGGATACTTTTGTACTTAAGTTTTTATACATTTAAGTTTAATACAATAATTACCATAATGTAAATATATGTGAAGTATTCCATTAATCCACCAAGGTAAAAATTTTATTTTTTAATAGCTTACGAAGTTTAAAATTTAGAATAATTATAGTCAATAATTTTCTTGCTAGTATCAAATCTGTTATTTAAAAGTGATCTGACATCATTAAAAAGAAAAGGTCTGTGCAAAGATTACGCAAATTTTGCACTAGTCTGCCATATTAAGAAAATCGCAAATTTCGAAGGATTTACAAGGTTTTTAAAATAGAATGTACATAGTTAATAATGTTTATGCCAATGTCAGAAATGCTATTTAAAAACTCGTATGATATATTTATGATAATATAGGTACACACACACACACACACACACACACACATATATATATATATATATATATATATATATATATATAATGGCAAGGTATTATACGAGACATCAGTTATTTTTTCCTCTGACTATACATCACGTGCTTAAAATATGAGGTACAATTAACTCATTTTTTTTTTCTTTTTTAATGAAAATGGTGTATTTTTGAGATCATAAAAAATCATATTTTGTAATTCTTGAAAATGAATTTCTCAAAATTTTTTATTGTTTCTAGGAAATTCTTTACTGTAAAATAATTTTTTCTGTATCTCTAAAAAGGTCAGTATTTAAGAAATTAAATAGATTTATATATAAATACAAATATAAATAAATACATATATATAAATTATTAAACATATAATAAACGAAAAGAAATCCCGAAACACATAGGGGCTTCTTCCGCGAAGCCGCCCCCCCCCCCCCCAAGTAGGGAATGGAAAATGAGAAGTTTCCGAGAGAAGCCAAAATATACGTCTCCAGACATCGACTTCTCAAAGATGAAAGAAAAATATATGTAAAACTATGTAATTCTAGATTAAAAATGAATAAATGATTTTTGGATTAAGGATTAAGGTTTTTTCTTTTAAGTTTTTAAGTCTGACAAATTGGTTTTTCTGTGTTAGTCATAAAGCTTTAAAAATATTATGTTTACACGAATTACATGTATTATGTTTACACGAATTAACAGATTTAAAATGGTTTCCAATAACACTTTCCACCTGAATATAGCTCTTGAAAACCTTAAAAACAGTTTAACCGTTAACCGCTTTCCTACTTTATTACTAAGTAAACATTTCAATTTACCTAAATATAATCTTATAGAAGATTTTCATTCCTCGCGGCGACATTTACAAACTGGTAAGTTGTCCTACCAGCCGAAGAGGGTTCTCTCTTTTTGGTGTGGGAGGTTTTTTTTTTTTTTTTTTTTTTTTTCATTTTCTTTGTCCTTATATTATTCTTATATTTTATATTGTTTTATTATTATTTACTAATATACATTATTTATAAAATTAATGTTTTATATTAATTCATTTTTAATCTTGAATTCAATAGTTGTATATACATTTTTGCTTTCATCTTCGAGAAGTCGATTTTGGGGACGCTTCAAGCGCACTTTCCCTCAGAGGCATTTCATTTTCCGTTTCCTACGTGGATGGGGGATCCCCTGAAGAAAGCCTCCGTTTATTTTGGGATTGATTTTCATTTATTATTTGTCTTTTAATTAATTTTCGTTTTATATTTTCTTTTACTGCAATTTGCGCATTTGTTTATAAATACTTAGTTTCAAGTTTTTATAAAATTCATGTTTTTTTCGTAATTAATTTTCAAAATTTTCATATATATATGTACAAAATTTAAACTTTGATACATAATCAAATAAGTATTGCAAGAAATTGTGGATTGTATTACAATGGTTTAATAACTTTACGGTGAGAAGTTTTTTTAAGGGTAATATATATATATATATATATATATATATATATGCAAATTTTTACTTTGGACAATGTTATTTACCCCTGTGCTTTATATATGTAGCGTTTCCTACAGCTTTTCTATGACTACCTCGATCTTTCCGTTAATTTATTTAGATTTTCTTTCTTTCTTTTTCTTTTCTTTTCTTTTTTTTTTTTCTTGAACTATGAGATGCATAAAATGCTTCCCCTATGACTGACATTAAAAAATTAAATTCAAAATGAGTTAATGTAATCTAGCTTCTTTCACAACGAACACTTGAGTGAGCGTTCATGAATTATAGTTTGGATATGGTTCAACACACACAGTGAAATATTGTTGTGAACTTAACAGAATAAATTTATCCTAATTATAGCACTTGCGTCGTAGATGTTTTTAAAGTGCAGATAGATCTACATGAAAAATGTGGAATTGTTTTAATTACTATTATTTGCTTAAGCAATACGTTTTATCGCTAAGACATCGTAGTATAAATCGCATTCTCGTATATCATTTAACTAATTTTATATTAAAGCATTCAAGAACACAAGAACTTACCAAGAACTTATTTTCAAGTACTTACCCTATTTATAGACAGGAAGGTTTGAAAGGGTTCCCACAATCTTTAAGGGTAGATCTGGCCTATCAAAACAAATCCTTTTACATAGGAAGATATGGGGTGCCTAGGAAGATACAGACGGGAGCGTCATTTCTGCGAGTTTGAGAATGTCCTGTGAGGAGCTGTTTAAGCAGTAACAAGTGTCTATAAGTGACCTGGAATATTTGAACGCATTCGCTAATCCATGATATGTAGTTTTAAGGTTTGTATTCTTGTAGATGGCAGCAATCATATATATATATATATATATATATACATATTTTTCTACTTATTTAGCTAGCGTGCACACGTGACATTTTTGCTTGTATGCTCCTATGTAAAAAAATTATTTTTTTTTGTTTGCCTGACCTACCCTTAATGTTTGTCGGTACCCTTCAGAATAACCCTGTATATTATGGAATAAAATATATTAGTTATAAGTGTGAAAATGTATCTCCTAAGAAGATACATGGGTTTTAAAATCTCAAATAATCAATTTTTATTATTACTTTATCTAATAGTACAATATATCTAGAATATTTTCTCAAAAAATCAAGTAAATCAGAGTAAGCATCTACACAGAGAAAGAAAAATAAACCGCTTTCGCCTAGAATGAAAAAGTGGTCATTTTCTGAATCCTCAAACTAGAAATACAGATTTCTGAGTTATGGATATAAAGTAAACAAACAACCTGAACAGACGAAATGATCGAGAATGTCAGTGTATACTTTTCTGGACAGTGAAACAATATTATAGATATTATGAATACCCCGAATCCTTTGTATTTCGAGAAATTCTCGCTTCATTTTTTTGGTTTTGGGTCATAAACCAAGATAATAGTTACCAAAACTCGCTTCTTGCGTTCGCATTTATTTGCAGAGATCTTTAAATAAGTTTCACTTCGATAATATAAACAAACGCTCCAGTATCCTGATAAGGGTTTTTAGAAATCGCTTTCAAAGGGGACTAGAATTTACAAAGATGGCATGGAACTAATTTTACTAGAGCCACAATATACATTATAGATATCAGTGTAGAAGAGAGAGAGCCTTTGGAAATTATCCTCATTAAATTCGTATAATTCAAATAGTTACATGGGTTTCAGAATTTAAAATATATATATAATAAACTAACAATACAATCTATCTAAAATATTTTCCCTAAGTGTCTGATCAATCAGAATAAAAGCCTAGAAGTAAGAGCCTTTGAAAATGTCCTACATTAGCTTCATTTATTTCCTAACACTAAGAAAAAATATATACAGTCTCAATCTAGAATGAATAAGTGGTGATTTTCTAAATTCCTAAATTAGAAATATAAATTTCCGAGCTATATGCATAAAGCACGCCAATAAACTGAATAGACGAAATGATCGAGAATTTCTAGTGTGCACATTTCTAGAAGGTAAAACAATATTCTGAATATTTTGAATATTTTGAATATTTTGTATTGCGAGAAAGAAATTCTCGGTTGATTTTCTAGAATTTGGTAATAAACCAAGATTATAGTTCCTGAAACCCGCCTCTTGTATTCACATTTATTTGCAGAGATTTTTAAATAACTTTGCCCTCGATAACATAGGAAAACGCTCTAGAATTCTAATAGGCGTTTCCAGAACTCGCTTTCAATGGGGAATAGAATTTATAAGGATGACATGGAATTTTTTTTTCTAGAGCCACAATATTGATTTTAGATGTAATTTACAGAATTTTGTCTCAGTGAAGTAAAACTTTATTCGCTTTTATCTGAAAAAACTATTTTTGAATTCAACGGATATGATTTCTAGAAAACTAGTGCACTCCACAAAATAGAATTGACCAGTTCTCGAACCAGGGATTTTTTTCTTCTTTTTTTCAGATTACAACTTATTTTACAATATTATACGTTCAGTAATATGTACTGAAAATTATACTGTTTTTGCATACAAATCTGTCAAAAATTGAAATTTCTGTTTTGTTTAAATCCGTTGTTCAAACACGAGCTGTACTTATCAATTAATAGAAGAAAAAACTTCGGATAAAGCTACCATGCAATAATTTGTCTATCTCGAGGACACTTTTGTCTAAAGGGTCACCAGAAACAAGTTTCCACCGGCTTAGTTTTCCAAATATTTTAATGGAATTTTCGAAATGTTGCTTAAATATTTTAAATGGCTAAAAATTTGAATAACAAAGCTTATTTATTAAATTCAAAATAATAGAAATCTTTGAAACCCATGTAAACACTTAAAAATACTCAAAATTTGATTATATTATTAAATAAAATTGGACAATATTTATACCAAAAAATCATTAAACAAACCAAAAAAAAAAAAAAAAATGTTTCAACAATGAACTCTTTCCTTTTATGAAGTAAATAAGAACCACCTAATGACAAATTTCATTTCTTATTCTTTTTGATATTCGATAAAAAAGACAATATATCAATAACGAGCTATGATGATATTGAAGATCCCGCTCATAAATATACACATCTGCAATATTGCTGATACGTCAATATTTTATGGTTGGAGATTAAACAACGAAAATCATATTTCCGAAAGATATTTAGCGATATTTTGTCTAACGAATCTAGTATGATTGAGTGTTTTTATTATCGAATATGAAAAAGGATTGTTTTATTTTTGCTAAAATGTATTTTTCTGAAATTGTTAGAAACAAAGTATAAGTTGGTAACATTTATTACAAATGATTTTTTTAATACACAGAATTATATGAAATCTTGTATAAATCCCATCATGTAGTTGGAGTTTTGCTATTTTAAATATTATTTTTTCAGTATTTTAAAGTTACAAATAATATTTTTCATTATTTTTTTTCCTTAAGAATTTTCTTACAATTTCATAAAAGAATAGGTTTAATCTTTAATTATCTGTTGTTATTATTAATATTATTATTATTAATAAATAACCACATAAAAAAAAAAAAATAAGAAGAAGACGAAGAAGAAATCGTGTTTATAGAAACACTATCTTTTAAAATATACATAGTACGTTATATAATATTTACAACATCTGTGATTTGAAATAAAATCTTCGTTTTATGAAACTATTTAACATTAGAATTTATGATCAATTATTTAACTTTTTTAAATGAATTAAAATTTCAATTTAGCATGTAAAATGCTCAACTTCTATGGATAAATTTTTACAAACGTTTATTCTTAATTTCTTTACGCACATTATATTAGAATTTCTGTCTAACTGTCATCTAAATGGAAAAAAAAAATTGGGAAGTAAAAATCAAACGAAATCAATTACCGAATACTGTACTTATTATAAACTCATTTTTAATGGAGGATGATCAGAAGACATAAAATGGACCTAAATAATTAGATGCCTTCCAATTTATAACCAACTAATACATATGTCGTAAAGACAACTAATAAATATTTATATATTGTTCTTAAATAAAATCGAAAAAGCCGTTTCTGTGTCATCCATTTTGGAACAAAACTGGTCTACTGATCACGGCTCCTATTATTTTTTATCTAGTAACTAAGTAATACATGTCTAAGAGCACTGAAAAAGGATTTTATACAGCAAGTTTGAAGAAGATCGTTGGAGTTGACTTATGAAGTATCGACCTTCATCACCACTACCGACTTTCATCAAAATTTGAAAAAATCAGCATTTTTGCAATAAACTACCAGTACAAAAGGATATCTTAAGTAGTTAATATAGCGATTTTGAAGAAAATTCGTTGATCCCATTTTTTACCAAAAACTCTCTTGTGAGACTAAAACTGATATTGATATATATATATATAGTAGAAAGTTCTTCTTTTCCCCTGACCTTGCTTGCCGCAACTGCTGAATCCAGGACCACGTGATTTGGTTTTTGTTTCCCGTACTCAGAATATTAAAGGAAGTGTATGTTCATGACGTGGACGGCGCTACTTCCTCAACGGGCTGCTGCTAAGAGCGTTGAAGGAATAAGATTCAGTTTTCGACGGAGCTTGTGTGCTTGACGGACGCAATGCCTGTATTTGAATACTTTGGTTTTCACATTCGACGCCTTCAGTGAAGTGCCAAATAATTTATCTATGTGACGAGATGTGAACAATTCGACGTACTATTAAAATAACCTTTGATAAGCAACTTTAAATGCTCATTAGCAT
Source organism: Salticus scenicus (assembly GCA_963930645.1). Taxonomy (NCBI): domain Eukaryota; kingdom Metazoa; phylum Arthropoda; class Arachnida; order Araneae; family Salticidae; genus Salticus; species Salticus scenicus. The sequence continues at coordinate 114,530,822 of OZ005655.1, forward strand.
CTATGTAAATATTGTAATATAATTTAACTTTCATTATTAAAATTTAAATAATTCGTAAATAATAGAATTAGTATTCTTAAAGTTCTTAAACGCCCACAACCCACTGGATACTATATCAGAAGTGGGATTGAACGTTAATTTTTAGTTAACATCGCTCGTAATTGATTAGGATCGAGAATAAACCGTAAGTTTTAATTTAACTTAAATTTTGGATTGAACGCACTACAAACTTTTATTGGACTGAACTGTCTATTTAAAAAAAAAAAAAAAAAAAAACTGTTCTTATAATACGAACTGAACTTTTAAATGGAAAAATTGCATAAACTTGGAATTTCTTCATATGCTTAATGCATGTGGGATGAATGATTTTTAAAGTGTGTGGTAATACTTCATGATCAACAGAAATGTTCACACCTGTGAAATCTTCTTAAACTAAAGCAACGAAGTATCTGCAAATTCTGCGGAACAGCCACGGATCATTTGGATGGAGGTTTCAATAAGAGATTTAGGATAATCAAGCATCGGCTGCTATTTTGGTTCTACAAAGGTACGTGTGATTTTGTTTTGTTGTTACAATGGTTTCGTTAGGGGATATCCCCAAAATTGGCGCTGCACTGAGGGCTGAGAGCTATAGTAAAGTTAAAATTCTGCATCGCTTTTTATTTAACGATGAAGGTGACAGGAAAAACCGATGCAGAATAAGAAAATTTATAGGATTTAATTTTGCTGTAAATGATGAAAATTATATTTAAAAACAAAAAATAATTGACGACAATTTTTCGTTGAATGAATTAATTATTATTTGTAATGTATTAAATGTCCCTTTTGATGGGAGCAAAAATGAACTGCGAGATCGATTTTATTACATTTGTGTGACACGGAGTTGTTAAAACAAGAAAGTTCCGAAAATAATTCAGATGAGGAAGATTCTCAAAATGAATCGAGCAGTGAATCCGAAAGTAGTGGCGATAATGACGTCGAAAAAATTGACTCCTCTGTGCAATGCCATATGAATGATAATAAGTGCTATGAAAATGATTGTGATTATGATGATGGTAAAATAAAAAAAAGTATTTATTTATTTAGGAGGTATATAAATGTTCCTGGTGTAATCATGTAATCTGAAGGAAAAGCAACTAATGAATTTCTATGGGATCTTTAAAAAAATAGTTTGAACATTTTTTTGAGAAATGGGTTTACAGTCTCATTTCTGGCATTCTAGGTCTTACTTTCGGTTTTCCAATGTTAAAAAAAGTTAGGAATGTCATCTGTATGTCGAAATTGTACGAATTATTACGTTTCTTATTTATTTATTTATATTTTTTTAGGGGGGGGGTAGGGTAATTAGCCACACCCATATATACACACTGACCAATCTCCAAAGAAAATGCTTTTTTTCGATATCCGATGGTAGTCGGGAGATGAATATATATATATATATATATATTTCGTACAGATTTGTTTATTAAATATTCAATAATGTTCTAAGATTTTTCTAGATGCATAAAGATAAAGAAATTTTTACTATGATTTACACATTACTTTTTTATTTGTAACATAGGGATTAAAACAAACAATCTTTGCTTCGGATTGAAAATTCAAACATTACATTATAAATCAAAATATATATTTGTACTAAACTTTTGCGATGTTTATCGGCAATAAATATCCCAAAGACTTTATTTAATTTTCAAAAATATTGTCATCATAAATTGTGAAATATTTCGCGTCACTCATAAATTGTGAAATATTTCTCAATAATTCTACAAATTATTTTCCTTTGTTTTCCTTTTATTTTTTTTATAATTTGCAAATATTTTAATCAGTGATAAAAACATTATCTCCCATAATTTTGAAGTAACGCGACAAGAAATTTTATTTCTAGGATTCAAGCCTAAAAAAAAGAAAAAAAAAAAAAAAAAAAAAAAAAAAAAACACTGTAATGTGTTGCCGAAAAAAATTATACTTAAAAAAAAAAAAAAATACTCGCACACACACATGTACGCCAAACACATTTGTACAAACACCCGCACGTACGTAAACACACATACGCACACAAACACTCATACCCATGGACGTAAGCACACATACCTATGCAATTAAAGGGAAAGTGAGATAAATAATGTCTTCATTACTATTATTTTAATAATAAAAATAATAAAATCTTGTACCGCTGATAAATAATAAAGCAATATAACTAAAAGTAAAAATAGTATTAATAATAATAATAATATTTCGACTTTTAAATCTTTTCCTACATAAACAAGGTAATAAAAACTACTTTTCAAACTATTTCTCTGTGCTAAGAATGAAACAAATAAATAAATAAATAAAATAAAATAAAATAAAGGAAAAGGAAATGAGTCACTAAATAAACTCCTTCAGCATTTTTTTTTTTTTTTTAAATCCTTGATCTCGAAATCATCCCTTTAAAATATTTTTAAGACAACTTTTAAAAAATATATTATGTGTAGAAAATTATAAATTTTATTGTGTTCTAAAACTAAAATATTTAAATATTAAATTACCTGGCCACTTTCAAGTATAATTGATATTTTAAATATACTTTTACACGAAAACATATTGAATATTTGCCACAAAAAAAAAAAAAAAAAGAAAAGAAAAGAAAAGAGAAAGAAGATAATTATAGCCGATATGATAAACCAATGGAAAAATCTTCATCTTGAATTAACTCTACTAAAGCATAAAATTACTTAATTATTTTTTTCTACTTAGTTGTGGAAATTCAATAATATTTAATATTCAATGCAAGTGTAATTTTTATTCTTCTTTTAGGAAACTACAAATATAAGAATTCCAGTGTCATTAATCAATTGTTAATCTTTAAAAAAAATTCTTTGTCATTGCATATTTTTTCTCTCTAGTAAAATCCAAAGAAACTTACTTTCTCTAAATACCTTTCATATAAATATACAGTGACTTTAATTTGGAAAGAGAAAAAAAAAAGAACGAAGGTGATGATTTTTTCCCTTGAAAATCAACACGCTTATGCTTCAGGAAACAAAATTAAGTGTGAAATAAATTGATGACGGTGTATAGGTGTCCCGATAGAAATTTATTCTTGATATATATATATATATATTCTATCTTTTGGGTGCATTAAATTGAACAACTTACCGCGTGTTTCATTTAAAGTTTGAGATACTTTAAATGTTTATTAATTTTATTTTATTTTTTTATAAGTGGTATTCAATTACCTTTTTTTAAGCATAGCACTAGTATTAAGCGAAGCACCACTTACTCAATCAGTAAATCAATCAGTTATTTTATCATGTCAGGAAGGTACAAATCTCATCTATCAATCTATTTATCTATGTATATGTAGAAAAATAGGAAATTAAAATTTGAAAATCGATTAGGAAAAAATCTGATTTTTTTTCATAAGAACTTGCAACTAAATAGTTATAAAGCAATGCACAGCAAAAGAAAATACACTATAAAAATAAATTAATAAGCTCATAATTAAGGAAAAGCAATCCCAAAGTACATGGGCGTCTTCTTCCTTCTTGAAAATATGAAATTAAAATTTGAAAATCAATTAGGAAAAATCTGAAGTTTTTTATAAGAACTTGAAACTATGTATTTATAAACCAATCCGCAAAATGCAGCGAAAGGAAATATAACATGAAAATAAAGTATAAACTGATATATAAAGAACAGCAATCCCATAACACATGGGGATCTTCTTCATTTGGCTTCTTTTCATATTGGCTTAAAGTACACGTGATATATATTTATATCTATATCTATATATGTGCGTGTGTATTGTATAATTATAAAAGTAATATTTTGGGATTAAATTATAGTATATATATATTTAAAACTACTTTAATATTATATTGTTAATTTATTTTTATTTTTATATAGAGTATATTTAATGTTAAAAGCATTTTAAAGATAATCATATATATATTAAAATACCATTGAAGTTAATGATATTGACAAAAAATGTTATAATTTTCAATTTATATTTTGTGAAATGATATGCATTAAAAATATGTCTTTGCTTTATTATATTCGTCCGTATAATTACTTCCCAATATTTAAAAAAATACTTTGAAATGATATTACACATTAAAAATATTTAAACTTTTATATTAAATATACACATACACTGCATAAAAAAAGTAGACGGACACTTACTTGTAATACTTTAAAGCCGTTTATTTCTTTAATTAGAGATATGATGTTAATTTCTCTAATATAATTATATTCTTGAGACATCATATATTATTATTTTTTCGATATAGATTCAACCCTTTTCAAATATGTAGTGGAAAAATTCAGGAAACAAAGATGGTGCATATTTCCACTGTAATTTTTCTTAAAAACAGTAGACGGACACATCTTGTATCGCTAAAATAAAACGATTTTTGTAAGGGGTTCTTCTCTCATTTGATTTAATAAGTTCGTATACTCTGTTAGGCATCGAATCAATGAGATTCTGGATCTTTTTTAGACAGAAAATTTCCCAAATGTTTGTAAGAGCTTCTTTGAGCTGGTGAATTGATTCACATTGGCGTCCATCCTCATAAATTTTATGAACAAGTATAGCACAGATGTTTTCTACAGGATTCATATCCGGACTCTTGGCTGGCCAGGGTAAAACATTGAAGTTGTTCTCATGAAACCATTTTTTATCGTTGTTAGCGGTGTGTATTGGCGCTCCATCTTGTTGTAAAATCCAGTTTCTCCTCTAAGATCACACGCAAATGGCAAAAGCTCACTCCTTAGTGTTTCAATATAATCTTTGCGAGTCTGCTTCTTACTAAGGAACGCTAAATTTGTCCTTCCACCATAGCCAACAGCTAGCCACACCATCACACCACCACCAACAACTTGCCGAGTAGAGTGCACTTTGTCTTCTTTCTCCAAACTGTGCCAATAATATTGATATCCACCTGGGACGTCTAAATTAAATTTTTTCTCATCTGAAAAAACTACAGATATCCACTCTGTAGTCCAAGACATACTGTTTTAAGCCCACTGTGGGTGTTATGTCACGTAGGGATCCTTCCAACATGGATGATGTTTTCTCTTCTTATACTAAGCTCTGAGTGCTTAATGGGGTTATAAATTGTCTGTGAGAAGTTACGTTAATAATTCCTGTGCTTATTCGAACTGGAATTGATGCTCCAGTTTTTTTCAGCTCAGTAAAAATTTTTCTTTGGTCTGTAAGAGAAAGTTTCTTTGGCCAGCGACTCTTTTTCTTTACGCCATGGGATTCAGGAGCATCTAGAAAATCGCTGATGCTTCTTTTGCTTATTAGAAGTAGCTGACTAATTTCTCTGACTCCTTTATTAACATTTTTCAGCGCTATAATCTGTCCTTTCTGGTAATCAGTTGGAGGAATCCCTCGTGGCATGGAACATTCATCTCCAAGAAATTTAACTACGCAAAACCATCTTGTCAAGCACGTTAGCAATTGGCAAAATGCCAAATGTACATGTACATGCAAAACTGGTATTCCGCAAGAAACACCCACTTAGATAATTGCAGTTTTTGACCAGTGTCCGTCTACTTAAAAAAAAAAAAAAAAAAAAAAATATTGTGCAAATGTATATCTTTTCTCTTTTCTGCATTTCCCTATATTAAAATTATAAATAATTGAATATTTTTATTTGTCTGTCAAAACTATGAAGATTGATAAGTATAAGCATGTTAAAAAATTTTAATTGACATTTCCTATTAAACAAAGACCGGGTTTTAAAAAATTGTAAAGAAGTGTCCGTCTGCTTTTTTTATGCAGTGTATATGTTATACTAAATATATTGAATTCCTATGATTTATTTTTTCTAAGATGACATTGAAATTTTTGTTAATTATATACGTATTATGATATCTGACTGTGTATGTTAAAACAATAAGTAAACAATCTGAAGAAATATACACTAGCTACCGATAAGTATTTGGGCACTTTCGAATTTAGACGTTTTGTCATATATCTAGGAAAATTCTTTGAGAAACATATTGAAACTTTGGGAGCATAAAGAACATGTTACACCACATATGTTTTCGCAAAAGTTTTCTACCAAAAAAAAAAAAAAAAAAAAATTGATACCCTGTAGAAAACAGGGCTTGAAATGTGTTTTGTCTCTATCATGTAACTATGAGGATATCGGTATAAAGTTTTATGAGGCTACTACTGTAATCTCATGGAAATATACCGGTTTATTTAAAAAAATGCAAATAAAATTACAACTTTTTTAATTATAACACGTAGGGTATTATACCCAGTGCAGATCCATTTCAACACTTGGCATACTATATTAGATACAGCATACTGCAATCAGATTCCAAAAATGTTAAATACGTTACGAAATACGTGCATTTTCATTAAATAATTAAAAAAAATAAAAAATTAAATACTTTTAAAAAATTTCATTTAAATGATTTAAGAGCCAAAGGTATTGAGCTACATATATGAAAACCCCAAATAAATGTCGTGTAAATTAAAGAAGTTATGAGAGATAGAACGAACAGAGATTCAGTTGTCTCAAAAAAAAAAAAATAAATAAATAAATAAATAAATAACCATAAGTGGTTTTACTCACATTTTTATTTTTATTCAATGAATGATAATACAATGATCGGTGATTGTAAATAAATATTGTAAGAACCCCCTATCATCCGCCATTCTTTTTTTTTTTTTGGGGGGGGGGGGAATGAAATTTTGTTCATTCTATTTCTCACAACATTTTTAGTACACGATGTTTCTTTGGAGTTTTCATATAAGTAGTTCAATACTTTCGGCTGTTGAATTATGCAAAGGAATTTTTTAAGCTTGCGCATGCGCAGTTAATAGTTATTTTGTAAAAATGTTCCTATTTCTTAAGATACTTATCATTTTTGGATTCTAATTGCAGTATGTTGTGTCTATGACTTCCTAAAAATGCGTTGCACTGGGTCTAATACCCTACGTGTTACAATTTTAAAAATGTAATTTTATTTGCATTTTTTTTTTAAAGAAACTGTTATATCTCCATGAATATATGTACTAGCCTCAAAAAAATTATACAAATAATTAGAAAATAATCACATGCTTTTCAGGCATTACTTTCTACACGGTGATCCAAAATATTTTCATTTTGTTTAAGATTTTACAGGTCCTCTTTTCCACTTTAGGATAAATTTTTTGCTTAAATATATGAAGTATAACATATTCTTTATGCTACCAAAGTTTCAAGATGTTTCCTGGAGAATTTTTTGAGATAGGGGAGATCCGTGTAATATGGACCATCGTGTAATACGGACCATGACAAAATTGATATGTTCAACACTAGATGGTGAAAACGTCTTATTGCCTTTAGTGAATATTGTTGTTATCCAAAGCAGGAAACGACTTGTACATGTGTTCCTGCATTTGTACGATTGTGAAATTGAGTTTTCGGTTTATATGATCCTTGATGTATCAAGTATGTTAAAATGAAAGTATTATTTTCTGCTGTTTGGTAATTTTAATGTAATTTTCTCGCTAATAGTAGCAAATGTACTTATTTTCTGAACAATTTAGACATGTGTTTCATGGGCGCCAATTTGCATAGCGATATATGATTGGAGACGACGTTGCTCTGTTTATGCGTGTAATATGAACTATGCTCTGTTGTGTAATATGGACCAGTGGTCCATGAAAAAAACAGGGGGATTTTGTTAATGCTCTGCGTACATATGCCGCACACTCAAATTCTTGAGGCTATAGGACAGGCCAGAGAAGCAGGGAAAATCAAGCTATCACTTTCTTTGCATACTACCCATTGGATATAGACTTTGGACACCCCCTTTTTTTATTCCCCATTAACTTTTTTTTTCGTCCATTTCTACTATTCCCGAGGGCTGGACAAGTGTATGAAGGAACATGCTGGATAGTTCGTTTCACAATTCCAAGTGTGTCAACTGTTCGGCATGGACCAGTTGGTCCATATTGCACGAACATATGTGTAAAATGGACCACCGATACATAAATGCTTACGTTTATAACATAGTGGAAAAGACCGGTTTTACCGATACATAAAAAATAATAATTATTTCCTGCAGTTATTAATAGTTCCTAGAGTGCTTTACCAAGCTTGAACCATGCAACTATACAATTTTAATGAGCAGCCAACAAATTAAATATTTTATTTTAATAATTTTAGTTTTATGTGCATTCTTGCTTAGAGGGTCCATATTACACGGATCTCCCCTATTTGACAAAACATCTAAATTCGAAAGCGTCCAAATTCTTATAGGTAAATAGTGTATATCTTATGAAATATAAATTAAAATTTTAAATTGGAAAAAGAAAATAATTATGTAATAAAAACCTTCAACGATAACACAATTAGATTATTTAATATTTTTGATTTTGAAAGTATTTTTTAACAATATTAATTAATCAAATTTAATGAAAAAGTAATATATTTTATATGAAAATTTAATTCTAAATGTTTTATTTCGTTTGAAATAATGTCTTATTGTGATTGAAGTTTACAGCGTACTTTTTAATAACAATAATAATAATTATATATGATAATTAATTTAGTAATCATTGGATAGTTTTTAAGTTTTAGGCAAATAACATTTTATTTTATGTAAATTTCTAAAAGTACTCCCAGATATTAAAAAAACCGTCCTCTATAATTTTCTATACAAATTCTTGCAGTGCAAAGTATTTATTAAAACCATTTACTGAATTTCTTTTTAATGATAAATGCAAATTATTTGAATCTCAAAGGAGTATAACGCTAAATATTGAAATAATATCAGTCATTTTAGTGCGCAATAAAATACTTTTTTTTTACTTTATTTTTTTTAATAAAAAATAAAAGATAATTTTATTTTAAATTGTCAGACATCTATAGTTCAGCTCTTTGTGTGATATGTATAGCAGATTTCTTAAAAAAAAAAAAAAAAAAAAAACATATTGATAATTCAGTACATTTCTTTCTTAGTTCACTAATATTATTATATATATATATATATATATTATTTATTTCCCAATTATTTTTCAAAAATAATTCTCATTCTGCACATTTATACGAATTTTTGTTTTATATTGCCACATTAAAATTATAAAAAAAAAAAAAGAAAGAAAGCAAAGAAAGGAAAGGAAAAAAAAAAAGGAAAGGAAACAGGATGGCAATGACATTTGTTAAACAATTTCGACCAAAATATGGTAGGTATTAATTTATGTTCAGATGCAACCACATATAAATTTGCATTAATTTCTGTGCATTAGTTGTTGAGCTAGAAGTACCACAAAATTTTCTAACGCACAGACAAACAAATAGGCATTTTAAAAAAGATCGTGTCCTCGGCCTTTCATAACGTGTTAATCTCTCGAAAAAAGCAGACTGGGAATTTTTACGAACCCACCTTGCTTTTAATATAGAAGAAAATAATAATTGCTATAAACTTGGCGTGTAATAAATAAAAAAAAATATGTATTTATTCTGCACTATACGGTGTTCTGCTACAAATAATAAAAAAATAAATAATAAGTTAATTATTAATGCAGATTTTTTTTTTTTTTTTTTTTTTTTTTTTTTTTGTAAAATACTAAGGGGATCTGCCCCCTGCTCACTCCACTCACCAACCCCCGAAGGAGGCTTCGCCCCCTCCACGACTCACTTTACTTATTAACACATGCAGAACTCTAACCCGCCTATTCGCTGCCTTCTTTAACTGAAAAGGAATATTAATTGTGGCTATTACAAGACAAAAGCAGAAAATTATTATGGAATTCCTCATATTCAATGTCAAATTGAAATAGATAATATATATATATATATATATATATTTTAATAGAAAGAAAATCATAATATCTAGACCATTTTGCATTACACCTTTAGTATATGACCCCTTTTATTTCTTTTTTATAACCTTAAATCCGGACCACGGTACCCTAGTCGGTAGATCGCCGAGCTCGTAATTGGAAGATTGTGGGTTCGGTTCTCGAGCCGACCAAAGACCGTCGTGTACACAAATGGTGGCTGGTGCACGTAAAAGATGTCGTGGCCACGATATCCTCCGTGTTCTTATAAAAATTATACCTCTGGTGGCCACCGAAGCTGGGGAGCTATCCCCTTCGTGTAGGACCAAAACTGCGGTGGCGTGTCTCCGGAACATCCATAGGGGTGCGTCCCAGACCGTCGCCAATTATGCATAGTGCAGTAATGGTGCGACGTCAATCACAACCTAATTATCTACCTACCTACATTCATGGATCATATTTTAATTTTCCCGTGTAAGAAGATTAATTTTATAAAAGTAGAGAGAAAAAGGTTGATATTTATTTTCTTTGTTTTTTACATCCATGGTTTCGGGCCGCGGTACCCATAGTCGGTAAAACGCTGAGCACGTAATCGGAAGATTGTCGATTCGGTACTTGAGCCGGCCGAGGACCGCCATGTACACTAATGGTGGGTGGTGCACATACAATCTGTCGTGGTCGCAAAGTCCTCCATGTTCTATCCCCACTATACCTCTGGGGATCACCAAAGTGGAAGGGGATCCCCTCTGTTAAGGTTTAAAATTGTGATGACATGTCTCCGGAACATCTATAGGGGTGCGTCCCAGACAGTCGCCAATTACCCATAGCGCAGTATTGGTGCGACGTTAAATCCAACCAACCTATCTACCTACGTACAACCATGGACCATATTTTAATTTTCTCGTGTAAAATGACTTCATGACAGAAGAACAACGTCACTGGGAGAAACTTTTTTTCAAAATGGCAAATAGTGTACCTTCATAAACTTGTCGTTTTAGTTAATAACTTCTATAATTAAAATGATAGAAATTTCTAAGCGGCTGAAATGTCTACCTTGGAGTACTCGGAACACATTGACACCTCTCATGACGCGAAGGACCCTGCCCTCCGTCAGATGATGCTGTCGCAGACAAAAAAAATTCGATGCCAGTGACAGTAACTTTTTTTTAATATATAGAGATAAATAAATAACCATAAAAAAATTATCTATTCAATTTTGTTATTCATAAGATTAATATATATATGTATATATATGTTTAATATAAATTTTTTGTTTATTCATAACGCAGTAGATAAAGGGTTAACTTTTTTTTTTTAAATGATTTTTGATCCTATGTAGTTCTATGGACAGTTGGATATTGTAAACGCACGGATTAATTTCCAAATAAAGCTATATGTAACTTATAATTTAATACAAATACTCATTTTTCCTCAAATATTTATTATGTTTATATTGTGTTAACAGCATATTATGCCTATTAAAATTAAAATCAAGCAATTAAGTAAAATTTTCCATCTTTGCTTTTTCGTAACATAAATTTATTACAAGTATAATAAAAATTTACTTTTTTGGACAGTGCATTTATATATGCATTATAAAAATATGCTTAAATTTGCAGAAATACCTGTCATAGTGCGCAATATGTACGAATGGTTTGAGAGTTATTGTGCACAAATCAGTAGTGCTAGTTATATCATTTTCAATGGTCGTATGTAACACATAATTTAATAGAAATGCTCATATTTCCTCAAATATTTATTATGTTTAAATTCAGTTAACAGTACGTTGTGTCTACTGTAATATATCAAGTTTTCTAAAAAAAAAATGTCCTTGGTAAATTTTGTATTTTAAAGGCATGACTGACTGTGAAAATTCTTCTTTGAAATTTAGAGTATTAAACTCATGAATGTTTGCGTATATATGTTTTCATGTGTATCAATATTGAGTTAACGTCTAGAAAACTATTAAAATTAATATACATATGTTTTTTTTTTTTTTTTTTATGTTTCACGCAACTTAGTTTTGCAATTTTCTCCTCCATTTTACATTATTATACTCAAAATATATATTTTAAACCTATGTGTGCATTAGTACGCGGATTGAATAAGTTAATTGTTTACAATTATTTTCCTGCTCAATGTTAAAAATTTGTATGAAATTTCAGCATTTAAACATTACAAAAAGAAAAAAAAAAAAAAAAAAAAAGTCAATCAATCCACAAAGTAATATTGTCTTATATATAAATACAGATAGTTTAGAAATCCCCTATCATATTCTTCAGCTACAGCATATTTTAAACATTTATATATACAGTGTAAAACAAAACAATATGTATATATTGTTACTGAACACTTTCTTGAATTCAGGTTATAACCTTTATTGCAAAGTATGAGGGATTCTTCATTTTCTTGAAATTTAATGATGATTGTTAAAATAATTTTCTAGATAATGGACAAAACTTTTAAAATTCCCAATATTTTCTCTAAAACATTTAGAAAAATATGATGGCATTTATACTTATAATATTTTACTGGCACAATTATCAGCTTACTCAAAATGCTTTATGGTAAAAATAATAATAATAAACATACATTTATTTGCCTTGTTTTGATAACTTTTTTTTTAGTACTATGCAATAAAAAATATCGACAAAAATAATAATAATAATAATATTAACGAATTAAAAACATTTTTATTTTATTTTATATTCTTTATTCATACATTCTGTATATTATTACAGCAAATATTCAGTTAAATTAAAAAAATAATTTAATGGGGAAATAATTAAAAGCAAATTAATGCAAAACCAATTTGTAACAAAATTGCAAACTATTTCAATGATCTTCCTTTTAAAAAATTACCTAAAATTTTGCATCAGAATTTTTTTTTTTTAATTTTTCATTATATATATAAGAATGACTCTATGGAGGATTCTCAGGAGTGACTAATTTCAATACCCCCCCCCCCCCCTTTTATTTACAGCAAACTTTCCATTATTCTTTTGAAGATGCATACTATAGACGATTGTTAGAGACATAACTACATTAAAAAAAAAAAAAAAACCTGGAATTCAAAAAAGTGACTGCAGTGTACCCTGTTACATGTTCATTTGTTATTGATACTTTGAAACAAAACATAAATAACGCTAAAGATTTAAGTGCTAAAGTTAAAATATTTTTTCATTGTTTCCATCTCTTTACAAAATATCATTAAATGATCTATAAATTCCAATTTAAATTACTTTATGTTTCTCAATATTTCATAACTGAAGAATTAAACTCCTAATGTATATCTAAGGAAACTCCTACTTATATATTTCCATGTGGAATAAATAATTTGTAAGTTACTTATATTTATCCTTACTTTGTAATATTGAGCTCTTTCCCTAGAGATCTAAATTCCGGTAATAAATGGCTAATTTACTAAAACAGATACTCAATAACAACACCGGTTTTATCCAGTTAGAAAAATCTTTATTCATTACTGACCATTAAAGACACTGTGTATTAAAATATTATTCCATATAAATTAGCTTCTAGGAAAAGTATTATTTGTTCCCTGGTGTGGGGAGAAAGAATTAGGAGTTTCCTAATTGCACGCGACTGCATATTTAAAATTTTCCTATTTATTTGCTGAAATTTCGGAATAGCATAATTAGGCTTAATAAAGTTACAGTAATTGGATTCTTTATTTTGTTTATTTAATAAGAACTCATGCATTTTTATATCATTAAAGGACTTGCATAATGTTAAATTCAATATAAATTTATTTATTTTTTTATTTATGTTTTTATTTTTTAGAAAATAATTTTTATTTTTATTTTTTCTAATTTTTAAATATTTTCGAAGTAATATTTTGTTTTTTTAAGTTTTGCGCTGTTAAAGTCCAGTTTTATTGGTTGTAAATGCATAAAAAACTAATATGCTGCCACCAAATATATTTCGCAATATTTATTATTACTATTTTTTTAAATAAGAATGAATTGTTTTACTTAAAAATGTTGGTGTTAATTATGTACCAATGAAAATGTTTATTACAAAGAACAAAAAATGGCATGAATTTTTGTTGACTGACCAGAACCAAAATGTAATGGGCATTTATTTATGGTATTTTAATAATGTATTTGAAATTTCATATCATTTTAAGTAATTCTGGGTGAGTTACGGAATTGCGGATAGGTATTTATTCTTACTACTATTTTTAAACAATGAAATGTTTTACTTAAAAATTTTGTATTAATTATCTAACAACGAAAATGTTTATCACAAAAAACGTAAAATAATACGACTTTTTTTTTTTTTTTTTTTTTTTTTTTTGAGTGATCAGAACCAAAATTTAAAGGGCATTTATTTGTGTCCCTTTTATAACGTATTTAAAATTTAATACAATTTGACGTAATTGCGAATGAGTTACAATTACATTTCAGGCAAATGAAAATGCCGTACAACCGCACGAGTTATCCAGCTATTTACTCTTAAAACTGGTTGTTTCTTTGCAATTTTTATAAAAAACTGTCAGTTTAACTGATCTTACGTTTCCTAACATTAATGGCTAAACCATACCTTTTAACTACGAATAAAACTATCTACGACCGCAACGTCAAAGGCAAAAAAATGTATTAAAATTTTGACTTGCATCAATTTTTAAATGGAAAAATTTGGTAAGCTATTTTACAACACTTTCTGGATTTTCGTTATTCATATTTAAATTCTTAATTCCATTCGACGTATATATATACGTCACTATCATTTACTGTACAGATTGCTAGGGATAAAATGTAAAAGATTTAAATACTAATATGCATAAGATTTTGGTTAAATAATCTTACGATTTTGATGATCACCAAAAGGCAGAGTTCAGGGTTCAAAACAATCGGACCGCATAATATACCCAACAAACACATGATAATCGGGCCTGCTATGGAAACATACAGAATACCGATTATAGAGATTATCGGTCACGTACCATCTTCAGTGACAGCTTCATAAATTTTTTGTCCACTCCGCCTTAAACCCGTCAAATAGCATCGACACAGACTATATGAGTATGGTCAAAATATAATTCATCGGCATATTGACACACTATAGTTTCGATGCCGTACGGTAACACACCATCGATGTTGATATTTAATTGGACACAATTGGCCAGGTGTCCATTTTTTTCTCCCCTCGCAAATGCCTCCCTATTATGGTCGAACCACGGTCGAACCAATGGGCAAAATTTTCTGTTAATCGAAAGAAACTTTTTTCGGGAGAACTATGTCTTCATAAATGGACTTAGCTTTGTAATTTTACAAACATGGGCATTGAAATACAATAATATTAAATACGTCTATGAAACATTCTGATGGATAGTGAGATATTTTTTTATGTCTGGATATCGTTGCTGTTATATCTGGGCTTGTTTTGTTGCAACTATTTGGTATTGCATCAGTGGAATGACAAATATATCATCCTAATCGTGGAACGAAACAATACCATATCACGGAAACCAATTCACTTATAATGGAATTTGTGCGATTGTTTATTGAATAATCTTTAGACAAAATATAATTATCCATATATTTCGGACCAATTTCGAAAAAAAATTGTACATCTATATTATAAACGGTTTTTTTTTTTTTTTTGTACCTTAAAACTATCGAGATAAAGCTTAATAAGTATTAATTATAATAAATTGTATGTGTAGATGTTTTAAAAACTTTTTAATTTAAAACGAATCTTTAAAAGTCGTAGCCTATGGTATTTTGAAAAAGTTTTCTTTCCATAAACTGATAATTAAAAGAAAAAAAAAGGAACTGTGAACATGAAAACCAGAAAAATTGCTGTTTTACATTTAGGTTCAAGTAAAAATGTGAATGAAAAGAGTTTTTAAATAAAAATAAATAAATAAATAATACAGATATAAACAAATTGTTTAAAATTGTTTAATTAAAAATTCTCTTTCTTATCTTCAAAATATTCAGATCGTTGATCTTAATATATATTTGTGTAATTTTATAAAAGAGTCAATTTAATCAAATACGTTTCGCGTCTAAATGCGCGTTTTTTATTGATTTTTTTTTTCAAGCATAATTCCATGCAAATAAGATACACATTACTTATCATTTACACAAATATGTTATGTTAGTTAAATCTTAATTTTTTATACTCAGATTTTTTTTTTTTTTTTTTCACAAATAAACATTTTAAAATAACCAAATTTTTTAATTTGTTTCATTATTTTAAGAATTATTTCTGCATAAATGTAGATAGCATATTTAAATAAGTAATAGTAATTAAAATATTTTCATTAAAATTTGGCACGTTTAAATTATTTTACTTGATGGAATTGAATAAGTCTCAAACTAGGAGTAAAATAAAAGTATACGCAGAACATCTCTGAATAGTACCTGCGCATACTTAATGTGATTAAAAAAAAAAAAAAAAAAAAATCTCTTAAACAAAATTTATTACTAAAAAGTTTCAGTTTTGTTTTTCTTCGATGAAAGAAACTTAAATCTTTAATATTTGCACTATAATTTCAATTTGTGAAAGTAACTTTTCCACTGCTAAATTAAAAATTGTTAAAATTAAATGAAATTATTATTATATCAAAATTGTATCTTCATATGATGACTTTGATTTTGATCAATAGATGGCGGCTACACCGTCCTGCTGATTGACAAATGACGAAATGCGAAATGCTTTCCTTTAAGACATTTTAAATTTTAAGACGTTCGTCTTGAATGTTTTATTTAAGACATATGATTATATTAAGACACTTTATGTTAGTTTATTTGCACCGCAAGTTCATCAAGACATAAAGTGTGCTAAATTATGATAACTATTTCTTCTAAATTGTATATTAAGGCTTTATATTACCAGTTATACACAATAGAACCGGGGAGATAGCCTTCCTTTAAATGAGAGATATCGCTGTGTGTCAACGTCATCTGTTGAGGGATTTGAACCAAAAGTTGATAGGCACTAATTTATGTTAAGGTTAAACAGCAGGTACATTTAACCTACGTATGAATTAAGCTAAATATGATCATTAGTTTTTGAGCTACATTCGCCACAATATTTTTATCACTCATATATAGACAGACTTTTCTCAAATGATTAGATCATGTACTGAAACTCACAAAATATATTACTCCATTGAACGCCGGTCGTCGAATTCTTTTTCAAAACTCATACTTTCTTCTATTGAATATGGAGGAAAGTAATAATAATATATGGTATTAAGAAGAGATGCTCTGTTTGAAATGGAATGGAATTTCTCTAAAACGAAACAATAAGCAAAAAGTTTTTGTAGAAAAAATAAAAATATTAATAAATAAATAAATAAATTATAGTTTATTTTAAAATAAGTTGATATTTTTATTATAAAAGCGTTTCCAAAAAATAACACTTTTTTAAAAGAAGTAAAAAAACCTTCATACCTTAAAATTTCAAAATCAGTATGTTTAGTGTAATTTTATATCAGCCTTAGTGAGTTTTATGCCCTTATGTTGTTTTAATACTAATTCATCCAAATTCCTGGCAGATTTCTTTTCTTCCCTCCAAGGAAAATTTATAGATATATATATAATAGTTCCACACATTATTCCTCTTAGATAATATTTTCTATTTTTGTTATAGTGACAAAAAATGTGCTTTTAATATAATAACTTGTAATAAAAACATGTATCAAAATGTCTGAAAACATTAATATCTACTTAATTCATAAAAATAAATCATTTTTATGGGGAGAGATTCTTTTCAAGTACACGAAGAAAAATTTCTAAGCGAACATTTATTATTCCTTCTAATTCTCTCAGTAAATCTCAGATAAAAACAAACAACAACAAAAAAAAAAAAAAAAAAATGCTATCACAAGATATAAAAAATTAATACTATAAGAAAAATATAATAAAGAGCGGTTTTAGAGTTATTTAAAACTGAAAGTTACAGAAATTAAACACTAACGCTGTAAGTTATATACACACATATATATATATATATACTTTTTTTTATATATTTATCTATATGTATAATAAAATAAGATGTGTGTGTCTGTTTGGTGTATATATTTCCGGAACTTTTTAAGAAAACGGCTGATCGCAGAGCTACACAAATATGCATGATGGTTAGTTATGGCCTGTGCTGATGCACTTCAAAACACGCTTTTTGAATTTTTGATAGATTATTTCATAATTAATTAAAATATGAACATAATAACTTTGTAATAGCTTTATAATTAGTCATTTAATTTTTGCCAAAAATTTTTACGTGTTATTTATTTCTTTATTTCTTTATTATTATTATTATTATTATTATTATTATTATTTTCAAAGTAAAATGAACCATACTTTCACGCGAATAATGAAAAAAAATATCAAAATTAAACGACAAACTGATGTCTATAAAAAAAATTCTGTGTCTCTTCAGTATCTTTTTTTCCATTTTCCCCCTCAGTTATCAATATTAAGTTAACGTTTTAGATTCCATCTTGGATATTTGGTTTACGAATTATTCGAATTATTTCGAATTATTCGAATTATTTTTAAAAAAATTGCATTTGAAAAAATATTATCATTGCTTATCATTCATTGTTGGTCAGCTGATCGCGGTATTTTTATGTATCATAAAGTAAAATATTAGCTGTTTTCTGGAAATTTTTAAAATAGGTAAATGAGTAAACTTACTTTTTTATTTAATATATGGCTATGTTTTGTTTCGATTCTTATGGCTCAATCTACACTAGACCCTTATTACCCTTATTATTTAAATTTAAGTATAATCAATTATCGCCTTCAAAATAACCTGATTCCCGAATTAGCAATTTAGTTGAATATGGTATAAAAGAGAGTGCAAGTAATATATATATATATATATAGAAAACAATTGACAGGAAAATTTATAAATATATAAGTTTTACAGATTAGAAAAAACCAATAGGAGAATTACAAACCAATGCGCAAGATTGCAGCGAAAGGAAATGCAAAACTTAGATGTAGTAATATATAAATGCAGAAATATATAAGTAAATGAATGAAATTATACCCCAAAAAACACTGAGATCTTCATCAGGGAGGCCCCCTCAGTGTAGGGGTGAACGAGAAGTTTCTGAAAGGACAGTAGCTATAAGCTAATAACTATCCTTAGCCCCCAACTTCTCACCAAACAGAAAAACACCAATAACTGAAGAGAAATCAAACATACATATAATGTATAAAACTACTAAAAATATTTTATAAAATTATTATTATATTTATTATTCTATATAAAAAAAATAAAGGGGAAATGTTTTATGATAAATTAAAACATATGTGAAATCATGATAATTTAAAGAGAAGAAGAATGTATCAAATAAATCAATTTCTGTTTTTAGCCTTTTTTTTTTTTTTGAACTAATTTACTACTTCATGCATATATAACAGTTTTAAGAAAAAATGACGAGATAAACAAACATTCATTGGAATATTTATTGATGCCTTGCTTGTTCTTTTGATTTTTGTATTCTGTAGTCTCGTAAAACAAATGATATCAAAAGAATTTCTAAATGAGTCTTTCTATCTAAAATCTTAAAAGTGGAGAAATATTTTTAATATACAGGGTGATTATAATTAAAGTTAAGATTTCAAAACGCTATAATTTTAAAACTACCCATCAGAGCGATTTGATATTTTACTAGAGCAATCATGCGGCAGTGTAATTTTGTTTGAAAAAAAAGTTCCAAAATGTCCCGTTAATTATCCGTAAAGTATTTGTTTCATGAAGGTCCTCTTTTTCTCTTTTTACTATGACTGTTTCCGCTGTAAACATGTATCCTTGTCTTTTTACTAAAAAAAATTGCAGTAAACCTTTGAAGTATATTGTTTCCTTCTATTCCATTGTTTGCTAACAACATTACTGAATTTAATGAGTCTATTTAGGCATTTCCCCTGACATCACCCTGACAGCGCCATTTATAGGAACATATTGGAGATATTTTTTTCCTCCCCCAAACACAATTTCATTGCCTCACTATTGCTCTGTTAAAATATCAATTCGCCCTGATGGATAGTTTTAAGATTATAGCATTTTGAAACCGTAATTTTAATTGTAATCACACTGTATTATTTTATACATGAGAAAGTATAAATCAAAAATTGTTGTGCGGATAAGGATTTTACTACTTGTGCGATCACAAAACGTATTAGCAGGAAACTGTCGTCAACGACAGTGAAACATAAATTTATTGTATGGTAAATTTTAACATGACGCGGTAGCGCTTGAGCACAAATTTTAAAGAAAGAGAAATAGATAATGAATTTAACTTCCCTTTAGGTAATCCTGATGTATCTGCATTGAAAGATGCGAGAGCCACTCTTACCGAGTTTACATATTCTTTTTCTCATTAATTCATAAATTCATTTTTATCTGACTAATAAACTTGTCTTTAAGTAACAAAAAAAAAAAAAAATAATAATAAGAATAATAATAATAATGATATTTATAAAGACTGATGTAGAACATACTATCTATCTCAGAAATTTAATACATCAACCTGGAAATTAATTTTAGATAGAATGGAGTAGAAGGCTGATTTTTTTACCAACTATGTGAAAAATACCAGAGCCGGGAATCGAACCCGGGCCTTCCGCATAACGCGCGGATGCTCTAACCACTGAGCTACCTTGGCTGATAACCAGCTCGGCACTTCTCACATAATTTACGTTGGCAAGGTCACCGAGTCTGCATTAAAGCAGCTATATCAAGTGACAAATTTAAACATGGCATAACTCCAAACGGCCACGAAATTTCAATTCAGAAATTTAATAGTTGGTAAAAAAATCAACCTTAGTTGGTAAAAAAATCAGCATCAAAATCATCTAAAATCAAATCTAAAATCATCATCAAATCAAAATCACATAGTTGGTAAAAAAATCAGCCTTCTACTCCATTCTATCTAAAAATACTATCTATCTCTTTTTATTAAATACAAAATTATGGAGTTGAATAGCATTCAAATGCTCCATTACACAAAACGAAAGTCAAAGCATACACTGAATTAATACACCTACAATTGCAATATAGAATTAAAAATGTACATCACGTGATTCTCATTCTTCTAGTGACTGGGTGATATAGTAGTTTTTGCCAAATTTGTTGTCAGAACTACTCACTACCTAAAACATTTTTACGTTATATTTTCACATTTAATAAAGTTATAAATGTTTAATAAGAACTTATTTACCAAAAATTGATTGCAACTGAATCTCAGCGAATTCCAAAAAAATTGAGTTTGAAGCAGTAAAGTGCAAAATCACATTAACTTCATCATCATCATCTTCTTCTTTTTTTCTTTTTTTTTGAAGCATAATAATAAAATTTAACCTATCAGCCTTTTAAAAATAAATGCAATTTTAAAAGTTGAAAATTTTATACATGTGAAAAAGGAAAATACATTAGATAATAGGATAATGGCGGACCCGTTTCAAATTTCCAAACACAATAGCATTGTTCAGTTTTCGGTGACAACAAGCTATACAACCCATAAAAAAAAAAAAAAAAAAAAAAAAAAAACAGTTTAAGAATAACATCTTAAGTGCATTAACAAATTGTAAAGCCGTTAAAAAAGTTATAGTATTAAAATACCTTATTTTAAATTACCAAAACACACATCGTTACACACGGTGTCAGCTCAGCACCACAAAATCCTCTGATTTGTGCTCATGATATACTTGTCATATAACAATTTCTGCATAGAATCTCTATGCATGAAGTCAAACAAAATGTCCAAAGTGGTTTCTGGCAGTTTTGATTTTCCTCCCAACAATGGCATCCTCAATAGGAAAATCGTACAATGGATAACATGAAAAGGGAAAAAACAGAAAATATAATTTAACAAAAGATTCCTAGAGACCATAATAATTCATGATCATGAAATACTCATCTGTCTGATATCAACAAACCACTGCTCTTTTCGAGCTATATGTCTGGGAGACAAAAACAATAGATGTTTAATCTTTTATATTTGTAAGCTAACGTCGGTTGTTTTATTTCTGCAGGGGAATATTTTGGTTCGTCCAAAAAGTCAGTTTCTTAATAATCTTTATAAAAAAAAAAAAAAAAAAAAAAAAACACGAAATGTAATTAACTGGAAATTGTATTTGAACGATGTTACGAAATTCCAGGTACTTATCAACAAAACAAACACCAGAATAGATATATATGGTTTCCCTGGCAAATAAATTTCAGTTTACCAGTATCAAAGGAATCTGCCACTTTAGATGGAGCTCAGCTGTGAACGCCGCTGGCTGTCACAGGCTGGCTTTCCCTTAAAGCGGAAAATTACTTCGACCAAGATATGCACAAAATTGTCTCATAGTAAAACAAATGCTTTCAATTTGGTTTGATGTTGAGGTGGCTGAAAGATTAAAAAAGGATCAAGTATATAATAGGTGGCGTCAATCTTGGAGCAAGGTATGCAATAAGAGTGCGTTATCACTCAAAATTAAATAGCCAAATGAAACGCAATCTTAAGGGAGTAGTGCTTTTTGAAGAAATGAGAAGATCATGATTCAGTGGTGGTAAAGAAATATCATGCTTTTAAAACAAACGTTTATTTACTTTTTTATTATTTATTTATTTTATTTCACGTATAGAAATATTAAAAGTATGCTTTTCACATTTTTACTTTCTCTTACCCATAAGGTAGAGAAAGTATTGTTTTTGGGTCAAATTTTCGAATGCGAGATTTTGTTATATTTACACGTTTTGAGGTCCGCTGAATACGAAAATCATGTTCTTAGCAAATGGTCTGTGTGTATGTCTGTGTGTGTGTTTGTGTGTGTGTGTGTCTGTCTGTGTCTGTGTGTGTCTGTTATCAGCATATCTCAAAAAAAAAATTGCGGTAGAAAGTTCAAACTTAGTATTCTAAATGTGTATCATATAGGGATGCTACAGTAAGCTTTTCGTTAAGATCAAGCAAATGGTTCGTGTACAGGGACAATCAAGAGAATTCTAATACATTACGTCTATGGGGGAAATTGCAGGTAAGTAGAGTTTAACGTCTATAGACTGCACTAAACCAAATGAAACGAATATATATTTTTTGTAATAGAGATAGTTAACTGGGGAAAAAAATTTGTGTATGTAGGAGCCTCGCCTCCCCCCCTGGGGGGGAAGTCCCCCCTCGAGGGGAGTAAATTTTCATGATGGGTATCTTTCAAAAGAGCTCGCCAATACCTTTAAAACGAATGGTTGAACCATCGATCTGTGATAATTTAAAACAAAGTTATCGATTTTTTTTTACTGTTAACGAAAAAAAAAAAAAAAAAACTTAGAAAAACTTTTTTTGGATATTTGCTGTTATATACTACTTCTCTAATATGGAAATCGTCTGCATTATCATAAAAGATAATTTTTTAAAATAATAATTTAAACAAATTATTTTTTTTAAACAGAATTATTTTTTAATAACCGAATTAAATTCTATATAAATGTAGGTGCATTAATGAAACGGGGGGTTGAGGGGGGCGGTAGCCCCCCTCACACAGAACTAATTATCATATAAAACTCTTCCGAAGCCTAATTTGAATTGTTTAATATAGGTTTGCATGGCAGTACTCGTTATCTTACCTCTTAATCTCCAACGTGTATTTATAGTATTAAATTTCAGGGTAAGAGAAAGTCGTGTGAGTGACACACCAGATTATTTTTTCTGTAACAGAATAGGAGTATTTCTTTTCGGTAAGCACAAAAATGTATTATATAGGCTTACCTCTATTGTTCATTTTCCAGCGATATTTTGTAGCAAAAAATATTTTTAATGCTGCAGAAGATAGTTAAACACTATTCCCTTTTGATGTCAGTCACGTTTCTACTTCAAAATTTAAATTTAAATTCAAGGAGAAAGTAAAAATCGCATAAAAAATGTGTGAACGCCCTCTGTATATATTGTATTTATTATCTTTACAAAGCTTCCTCTGTATCTATATCATTACATATAAAAACACTACTTCCCGATTAACATGAACAAATATTTAATCACAGATTCTTCCAATAAAGATTTCACACATGTATTTTCGTACAGTTTTAACTAATAGATGCTGAAAGGGCTTCATATGGTCTAGAAAATCACAGAAGGAGAAATAGCATCGCTACCTGTCAGACGATAAGTATTTAAAGTCAGATTTGCTTTCCATTATGATACGACCCTCTTGCAAATTAAGTTTAGTGAATTTAAAATTATAGAAGCTGATATGTAGTCTTTTTCTAGCATGCACACAAAGGGAATTGCACTATTGCAAAGACACCGGTAGGACAATATGCATCCAAGGTAAATTAAAAGCGTTTTTCATAAAGTTATTCTCATTTATCAATTTTATGTAAATATATATGAAATACCACATAGAGAGACAATTATTTAAAAGTGTTTAAATTGTCTTGAAGACGTAGAAATCCATCAAAGTTAGAAAAAAAAATAAAGAATTTAATATACCTTCTTTTATGAATATAGAAGAAAGACATAATGCATTGAAAATAACGTTTTCGGCAATAATTTTTATTAATGTATACATAGGATCAACCTGACATATTAATTTCAGTCTTTTGCAGTATACATATAAAAATGTCCATTAATTAGATAATAGAAAATAAAAGAAGTAGATGCATGTTTTCTAATAAAATATAAAAAGCACACTATTCTATTGTAACATATCGTTGGTTAATAAATAATATACGTGCCTAAAATAAGTGGAAGATATTATTTTAATACTATAGAAAATCTGAACATTTAATCTCCATTAATAAAACCCGAAACTTCACTTTCGGTAATTAAATGACTTTTCGAAAATTTGAAACACAGCCAACATTTCGTGTTATACATTTATAAGTTTAACACAAATTAATGAAAATGGTGAAACTTCTTTAAGGCATACGAAGCAAAATACACAGCATAGTGAATCATATATTTATCAATTTAACACTAGTTTTTAGAGCAGTATTATAACATTTTATATGGGCATTTATTGCAGTTTTTAAATCAGTATATAATAGTTATTCTACATTTATACATCAATTTATTTTAACTATTATTATAATAATTATTATTTAACATTTTATGCAGTTACAATTATCTTCATTTAAATGGATAACCCTACCAATATTGATTACAAATAGCATAATAAATTTAATATATTTGTGTAATATTTACTGCGTTATACGTTTTAGTTGTTTTTTTGCCTTAATATGAAACCGAAAATAGGGTGTATACTTCCAAATATTGAATAAATCCAATTATCCATAATGATGTATTCTGTATCTAATCTGGAATGACAAAATCGGATAAATAAGTAAAGTAATTGCTATAAGTTAATTGTAAAGTCAAAAATGTGTAAAATTACTTGTATTTAATTAAAAAATGCCGTCTAATATATATATATATATACTCAATAGCTTGATTTTATGTTTCAGTAAAATGACACTTTTAAGTTTATGAATTTTCGTAAATTAAATTAATCTCAATTTTTAATCAAAATTTAATTTTAAATTATCACTATTAGGTTATTTATTAAAATCAAACAGTTCACTCAACTTTATCCTTCAGTTGACAAATACAAATTCAAAAATAAATTAATCGTTCAGTTATTTAATACGATTCCAAAATTAACTGTGAATCCAACTGTATACAGCCACATGTATGTTTAGTGATCTGGCTTTCCGTGCAAGCTACTTATACAAGTGTTTCATGTGTAATGTATGTTATACTTTAGTTTTATTAATTATTACTAGCATTTCATTTAACTATTATTATTAGTATTTAAATTAATAATATTGAATATGCTGAATTTAAATATGTTTGATTCTCATTTGGATTTTCACATATCTTTTCAGTTTAAATTTTCTCATTTTTTGGGGCATTATAGGGTATAGCTTGTTGTAAATGTTTAGCAATTTGCATACAACAAGATAGAAATAACACCTATTTTACATGCAACATTCATTCTATACCCTTGAAAACGTAATGAATTTGCATGTTTCAAGTTATGGATGTTTGATAGTCGCAATCTTTTTTTGAATTTTTTCTGTTTCATCTTTATCAGTGTTTCTTGATTTCATCTATTCAATGTTTGAAAAGGTTTTCAATATATATATATATATATAGAGAGAGAGAGAGAGAGGGAGAGAGAGAGAGAGGGAGAGAGAGAAAGAGAGATATATATATATATATGTGTGTGTGTGCGTGTGTGTATATATATATATATATATATATTAAATGGTCACATCTTCTATAATCCGAAAAAATATATTTGATACAGTGCTTAAAAATATTGTATATCGTAAGTTAAATATATCGACAGTGTTACCAGTTATAAATCATAATTGTAAACATGACGGTTAATAAATAATAATGATAAATAATAATCAACAGTACAATATTTTTTAGTTTATTTTCCTTATTTTATTCTACAACGTATTTTAATAATATTTAAGATATTATTTTTCCGTATATATTGCAATGCACACAACAATGCATTTAGATGACTTTTAACTTATGTGTACCCTTTTTCTGTTTTAGCAGAACATAATATGTAATAAAATTATTTTTAATTTTTGAAAAATCTATTAAATTAACTGCATTGGATACATACTACTTACATACATGCATACGTGCGCATACATACATATTCATACACACACACATATACATATATATAATGAAATCCATTTCAAACATTGCACAGGAGGAAATGATATGCTGCATGAAAAACAGGAAAAAGAGAAAAAAAAAAATGGGAACCCGTATAGCGACGACATATAACATCATTACTTCGTCAGGGGCTTTGTATGAATATCGTATAACAATAGGAGTAATTTTTGTTTTACTGTATACGCTTACCAAAAATTTACAGTGCACCAAAATGAACACTACAAACTAAATTCATGAAAAAATAAAATGGAAATTTCAGAATAAAATGAAGTAAAATTTAAAGAATAAGAATTATAATTATGACATATTTTAAAGAATATCCTGATAAGTAAATTAAAGCAAAAATTCATAAGAAGATAAAAGGAAACAGAAAAAAGTAACATATTACTTACAGAATAAAGAATTAGGATATTTCTTACTACCTATATCCTAAAGAAATCCTAAAGAAGAGATCCTAAGAAATATCAGTGAAGAAAACAAAAAGCCATAAGGTAGAATCTTACAATTTTAAAATTGAAACTGTTAATATTTCAATTAAGAATTACAGTTCATATCAAATTTATATTTATACTTAAAATATAAAACCAAATAAAATTAATTATTATTTATTTTATACCAAATCAGTCAAATAATAAATATATAAAATATATATATATATATGAATATCTAATTGTTTACAGCTTAATATTAGAAGTTTCACGAAAGAGAAAAGATGGAACGTTTATACGAAATTTTGCTCTATTCCGCCATGTTAAAGAAAAATGAATTTTCATATTTATTTATGCTTATGTAAGAATTTAATTAATATTTTAAAGCTAGTCTAATAACCTTACTGTAAAAATATTCCTTCTAATGAACGTTTATAAAAATTTTGGCCTGTTCTCCTATATTAAGAAAATCGTAAATTTCGAATAACGTACGAATCTTTAAAATTAAAATGCTGTAAATCAATAGAGTTATTGCCAGTGTCTTTGGTGCCATTTTAGTACTGGTCCAACTACACTGCGAAGTTTTGTTTTTAAGATATCGTGTACACAGACTAGTTAACTATCCTACTAACAGATATTCTACAGACGGAAACCATACCGATTTTGTGACTTTCAGATTACCCCCCCCCCCTCAAAAAAAAAAAAAAAAAAAAGTTGTCTTAACTTTTTACGATTACCTAATTTCTCCATATTTATAATATGATAGGGAATTTTATGCATGGAAAAACAATAATAATAACTAACAATCAAATTACACATGTTTATCATTCTGATCAGTTTGACTAAAAAAAAAGAAAAAAGAAAAAAAGAAACTTATTATCTGTATATGATTACACAAAATATGACAGTGCAAGTGCAAACAAGATAAACTAAATTTTTCTTTATAAAACAGCTTTTAACAAATAGCAGTTTTTCTCTGTATTCCCTATACATGTTTTAGAATAAAACGGAAGAAAAAAAAATACTTATTGTCACATCGGTCTTATAAAAACATTTTAAATCTATATGCTCAACTGTTATCAAAATAAAACATTATCTTCCCAGAAATACAATCCCTCCTCACAATAACATACAAAAATACTATGAAAAAAAAAAAAAAAAAAAAAAACTTTACTGCCTCAGTACTGCGTGCGGAGGGAGGGATTCACCCAACAAAAGCTGCATCCGAGTGTGCGTGAAACTCGCTTAGTAGCCCAGAAGACGGATTAATGTTCGATCCATCCCACCTTCAATTGAAAAAGCTAAGTCCATTGTCCACTCTGTTGATTTTCAAAACACTTTTGGTCGCCAAGTTCTTTTTATATTATTTTTTCTAGACGGGGACAGAAATTTGGGGCGGGTTTTCACTCTGCAGGAGGTGTTTCAATGCAGTTTGCTTCACTGAATCGCTTTTGATCTCTAGCAGGACTCCTTTTGGCTATGCGGGTAGTGTACTCCACTCACAATGCTTTTATTGTGAAGCGTGCTCTTTACTAGATGTGGGTGCTTTGCGAATGAGAACT
The DNA here is from genome assembly GCA_963930645.1 of Salticus scenicus. Classification (NCBI taxonomy): domain Eukaryota; kingdom Metazoa; phylum Arthropoda; class Arachnida; order Araneae; family Salticidae; genus Salticus; species Salticus scenicus. Next base: position 114,559,250 of record OZ005655.1, read on the forward strand.
AGTTATAATTACTAATTGGAGTCTAGGCGAAAAGGTTGTCACATTCTATGTAAATCAGATAATTTGCCTGGAGTCTAAAATTAATTGCATTTTGTATTTTTATTAAGGAAGGGGAAAAAAATGTGTGTAAATTCGACACAATTATAATTCATTTTAAAAAGATATGTAACGAATTTTTAGATTATAATTGAAACGTACTTTACATTAGCTTCATGAAAAAATAGAAATAAATGTACATAACTGTAATTAGAATCTTTAATCAGAAAATGTATTTATGAAATTGTTATTAAAAGCAAGCGTTTGCAATTACTTTTGTATTTATCTCTTCATGACAATTATTAAAAAAAAAAAAAAAAAAAAAAAAAAAAAAAAAAATCTTGACTGTTTTGTGTATGTAATAGATATACTTAAAAATAAATAAATAAATAAATAAAATTAATATAAAAGAGTCGAAATCCATTCATAATAAGATTGAGGAATATAAACACAATAAATAAATAAATAAATTTAGTTATTTTATATTATTTAACGTTAATTATTTATTTAAATGTTTAAGTAATTATTTGTTTATCAGAGTACTTTAATAATACTCTTTGTAATATTAAAGAATGTCAAAAAAAAAGTACTTAAAACCGTTTGTCTGTTTTAGTTTGTTCTTTTGATTATTATTACATTTTATTTATTTATTTTCCCGCAGTGAAATAAACATATATTAAAAAAAAAGGTTATATATTTACAGGGATGGAACATGGGCGCAGAATTCATACCGGAATGTGTTTAAGAAATTTCTCTTCCTATAATATCGTCGATTTAAGAGGTAGAAAATTTTCTTACATTGATAGTGGTATGAATTCTGCGCCCGTGTTCCATCCCTGTATTTATAACAAGTGTTAAAATTATTTATATAAAACGTTTATTTATTTAAATAAGTTGTTTATTAACATCTAGAATAAATAACTAATAGACAAAATTGAATATACACTAAGCAACAAAAGAAAGAAAAAAAAAAAAAGCCGCACTGCAGAAAAAATGACTTATGCCTTTTTTATTTGTAATAACTTTAAAATTGATGTTTGAAACAAATAAAACTCTTTTTTTTTTTTTTTTTTTTTTTTTTTTTTTTGCATAATACCAAAGGGGTGAAATGATACCTATGTACATTTTCGATTTAATAATTCGCTTTATTGCACTCTACGAGGTACTTTTTAAAAATCTGTATAAAACTTTCTTTTTGAACATGATGCAATAACCATACACTTTTTATTTTAGTATGATTTATTATATGAAATAAACAAGTTATATCTCAATATATAAATAAAACTATTTATTTGTTAGATCTAAGAAATTTTTTATTAAAAATAAGTATTCTGCTTGGGTTAATTCCACCTTTATATGGAATTACTGCTTTAATGCGGAATGGTGTAGTTTTATACAGTGTTTTAATATAAATATCAGAAATTTCAATGTGAAAAATATCACAAATATTTTTTTCTAGTTCTGTCAGAGTTATAGGCTGCAAATTTCGAATCCTCTCCCCTCTCCCCCGCCTATTTATAGACGACACATTTTCGAGCGGATCGCGATTAGGACTATTTCCATGTCTGGTAAAGAAGAAATTCTACTATATTCTTTGTGGGATTTCACTTAAAGTAAAAAAAAAAAAAAAAAAAAAAGGTATGATTACTTACAGAATTATAGATTCTCATGGGAATGGATAGGAAATTTTGACAATTTTAAGTGAATAACCTTACCACAGACGCCTTGTAGTAAGGTGCATTATCATCTTAAAATTATGTTTGCAGAAATGTCCAAGATACCTCCAAAATAGTCGGTCAGACACCACTTTTATGAAGATTGTGTTTTATTTCGAGTTAATTGATCCATAAAAATTTGCCCGACTGTTTGAAAAGTTATGCACCTCCGTACCATAATGTACGGAGAATGTGGCATTGTTTTAAAAGTGCGATTTTCATTAAGTCGGTCATATTTCCGTTGTCAGATCTTCTTGTTTTCTTCAGCTCAAAATATTTTAAACTTGACTCATCAAAGAGAATCAGTTCAGCCCAATAATTAACTAATCATTTTTTAATTTTTTTAGCCATCTGAGGTCTTGCTTTTCTAATTCTCTTCACTGAGAATGGAATTTTTTCAGATTTTCTGTGATTTAAACCTGCTTTGTTTAATAGTTGCTGTACTGTAATATAGAAATTATGCTGCTAAACATTTTTTCTGAAGTTCTTTTATGTTCTAAATGTAATGCAAACCGATTTTATTGGCAATGGCTTTTTAAATTACGGTCATCTATCTTGGATGAGCATAGTGGCCACCTAAAACCAAATTTCCAGTTTAAACGGCCAAAAATTTTTATATCTTGCTGAAAACCCTTTTAGCAATATTTCGTTAACAACATAATGCAATCTGTTAGAAAATTTGCTTTTTAAACGATAAAATTGGTGGTTGTAGAAGGCGAAAAAGAAAATATTCAAGCGCGGCTTTTTTTTTTTTTTTTTTTTTTTTTTTTCACTTCTATAATTTGAGTTCATTGATCATAATGAAGAATTTTTTACGTCCCTGTAAAAAAAAAAAAAAAAAAAAAAAAAAAAAAAGTACTGCCCTCATTAAAATTTACAGAAATCTTACTATGAGGACCAATAAACTGCCCTCCAAGTTTTAGAGCAATTGAATGACTCAATTAGGTGCTATCGCACGTAAAATAATCTGAATCCTTTGACTGAATAGCAAAAAATCATTCCTTGTGTCTCTATAAAAACTATAAAATTCACATTCATCATAATCTGTACGTATCCCGTGACCTATTTAATACACACCAGTTTTTAGTTTAATCGAATTAGACTACTAGTTGCTATTGCATATTAAATAATATCAGTCCATAGATTCATAATGATAAAGATATTTTATTTGTATCCATGTGAAAAGTTTTAAGTGCTAGACTCATCAAAATTTATTAAGTTCATATCACGGTAACTTATTGCGCACCTACCAACTTTCAGATCAATCGAACAAAGCATTTAGACGTTATTGTGTTCACTCAGATACACACAAATAAACACACACACACACACACTCACACACGTATATCACCGAGAAATAGGAAAAATGAACTCGGAAAATCTCAAAACGTTTAGATACACCAAAGTGTTAAAGTCAATATTTTTCAGGATTACAATACTTTCCTTACGTAATGCATATTTGGAAAGTAAAAATCTATAACTATGTTTTAAATAATTACAGATTTATGGTTGAACCTTTCGTTTTAAAGATACCGATGAGTTCTTTAAAAGATAACTATAAAAACCATAAAATAATACCGGTAAAACGTTGTTCCTCATTTTTTTTTTTTTTTTTTTTTTTTTTTTTTTTATCGTAGTTGACTATTATTTAAAAAAAAAAAGTTTCAATTTTATTATCATTTGTTAAAAATAAATTTCTTGTATATATTTACAGCACTTTTTCTTTTTTTAATGTTAAAAACTTAGGTAAAGGAAACGGCAACGTTATCTATTACATGATTTTCATAGAGAAGTTGTCAATATGCAACTATATATCAATTTGTATAAAATTCTATGTAATAGTTCCCGAGATACATTTGCCACTTTTTTTTCTTTGTCTCACACACACAGAGAGGCAGACATTTTTTTTTAAATGGTCAAATCGTGTTCTAGATCTCTCAAAACCTGTAAACCCATCGAAAATTGGAAGTCAAAAATTTTTACGAAATTTTTGCTTTCTTCTATTTAACACTAGAAGCACCAAAACCTTCTTTTTGACGGTTTTCGTTTCCAGAACTTTAGTTTAGACCGCATCACCGTGAAAGCGCACTAATTAGCCAAAGCTTGCAGACTGGAGTAAAGTTTATTGTATTGTTGATTGATTTATTGAGTAGGTTTCAACGTGATGTTAATATTATACCATGGGCGATTGACGACGATCTGGGACTTATGTTTATCGGTAGTCTGGAGATATCCTATCACATTTGGTTCTTCCTAAGATGGATGTTTATTTCATGATTGAAAAAATACAGGGTGATCCAAAAGTCAGGACGAACTTTAAAAATGAATAATTCGAAAACGAATCAAGATACAAAGATACGGTTTGCACCAAACGGATGAAAAAGAAACCGGGTTTATGTGGCAACGAAAAAAAAAATAGTTCTGTTGGCGACCAACAGATCTCGCCGTATTGTTTTATTTCACCAAAATATGATTTACAAATGAAAAATTTTTGACAACTTACAAGTCAACTTTAATTACAGTTAATTAGTACTACTACAGTAACTATTCAATGTGCTGTCAATCATTCAGAAGTACAGCTGTGAGACAATTCACCACATTCTTCACAGCATTAGTAGCATTTCTTGCGTTACGGCAGACACATTTTAGTGTTGCTAGTGATGCCGCTAGGAATAAATGACGATGGTCTGTGAGTCATCCCAAAGAGTAGTCCATGTTTTGTTTTATTCGCCGGAAAACACGAACTCTTACGTAGGTATTGGAAGTTTGCAATTCTAATCGAGATACGGAACATCATCATGTTGGCGATCTTTGGAGAAACACGCCAAGTGGCACCTTCTACTGGATTTTTTTCCGAACGAGAAATCTCCGCGCTTCTAATGTTAATATAAGGGAAAGTAAATTTAATAGGTGGTTTTGAAGAAATACGAGATACTAAGTTTAATCGAGTTCAGAACATAAAGCCTATTTTTCAATAAAACTAATTTGATAAATTTCATCTAATTCAATATTTGTTCTTAAAATACATTCAATGTTCTCATTTTTATTTTTAACTATTAAATATAATCAATCTCTTAAAGTGCAGTCTTAAAAGAAAGATTTCGAAATAGCTTTTACACACAACAAAGATTTCGTAGTTTAAGGAAAGTCTAAACTAAGATTTATATTTTCCCATAAAATGCTATCATTTAACATTTCCTCCTAATAATTACCTTCTTCCTGCAACATTTGTTAGCCAGTTCCCAGGAATAAATGATCAGTTATATAGCTTTCCATATGAATAGAATTCTAAGAAGGCTTTGTTCAATGACCGCATAGAATTACTCTCAGAGAAACATTTGAATATGGAGAGGTCTTATTTCATAGATTTGTTGAGGTACTGGTTACAATAATCTTGAAATCAAAAGAGGTTTCGAGATCTATTATAATGTAAAATAGATTTTTATATTGTTCTGAAATAAAGAATTGTAGAAAGATTAAGCCCCTCTATTTATAGTAAAGATTCATATAAATATTAAATACATGGAAAACAGAATACAGAAAAATATGACTAATAATATCTGCAAAAGAATTTTGAAATTATGTTCAAGAATATTTTTTAATTAACTATTTGAAAAAATAAGGTTAAAAGCTTAAAACTGAGTTTTCCATAAAAGAAAATTTAAAATTTTGACCATTTCATTTTCATACAATTTTAAAATATAAAATGCTGATTTTAGAAGAAGGAATAGATTTTTTTTTCCTCATCCTTTGAGAGCACAAATTCTGGGCCACTGGGAGGGGGGGGGGGGGGTTCCTTGCTAACGGAAGACAGGCTTCATACAAATTCGAGCTTTTCCAGAATCTTCCACCATTAATCAGACAATAAACTATAAAAAATAAATTATTTTTAGCCCTTTGTTAATAGAAAGGCTTATATTATACGAAAAATTACGATTTAAATTTATAACAGAAGTCTCAGGAAAAATGTCTAGACAGTACAGAGCTTTTAAAATTTCAAATATGTATTCATTTCCCTCTTAATAATAGCTGTAACAGAGAAAAAAGTTTCTTTTCTTTTTTTTTTTTTTTTTTTTTTTTTTTTTATGGTTTTAAATATAATTTTTATAATATTTATATTTGTTTGTAATGTAAACTTTTTTATAAACCATTTTATATAAATAACTGAAAAAAAATATATTGCTTGTTATGGTAAAATAATATCTATTTCTATAAAAGTTACTGCCATTGGCGTTTTTTTTTTTTTTTTTTTTTTTTTTTTTTTAATTGTTTTCGACCGCATCTCCTCGCGAACGAGAGGGTCCTCCGTATCATGATTTAGTAAAGAATCATAATCATGTTAAACAACTATTGCTAAAGAGATTTAGGTTAAGCCCAGAGATTTTTAAAAGTGAATTTAAGAGAGAAGAAATTAGATTTGTTTATATAAAGGTTTAGGTTTTAAACTTAAAACAAATTTAAATAATTTTCTAAATAGGAACATATTTAGAATAACCAGATTAGTGATTTTTAAAATTTAGAGATGAACATTTAGAGATGCACTTACGCCAAAGAATTCTTGTCCGCAACCACGATGACTATTTTAATTCTAGCCAAGCTCTAAATATATATAGAGATAATAAAAGGGGGCGAAAATGATAATAATAATAATAGTAATAATAATAATAATAATAATATATTTAAAATATTTACAATAATCACATAAGTAATTTATTTTCAATGCATCTGACTAAATTATATTCTAGAATGCACTTTAAAATGTTATCTCTACTACTGCTAGCACCCTTTTAAAACTAGCTGTACAGTAAAAATAAATGTAGAGTATTATATATTGTCCTAAATTAACTAAAAGAATCCAATAGTGAAAAATATAGGCATTGGTTTATAATTTCTATAAGCAAGCAATGATACCCAAAAAATTTCATAGTCAAATAATGACAAAATTTAAGTCTCCAAGGGAGTCAGATACCAAAGATGTAACGCTAACTAGTTTAGATATTGCAAATTTTTCTCTGCTCAAAAAAAGAAAGAAAAACAAAAAACAAAAAAAAAAGGTTACTGCCATCGTTGTTTATTTTGTGTGTCTAGGTATCTAGTCTATACTTCCGCTGAAAAAAGTGGCAAAGTGTTATTAAGTTGTCAATCCGAAAAACAGATTTCTGACAGATTATTTCATTTAAAAACGATATAGTAAAATATTGTGTATTTCTGTATTTCCATAATATTGTTCTGCTTCTTTCCAGTGTTATGTATTATTCTAAGATCCTACGACGGAAGGAGGCCGCTCACCACTACGCAGCGGTTTTGAGCGTTTTTAACCTTTAGAGAGGGGCTCCATTATTCCTATTCAAAGAAAGTAAAAGCTGTGGAATTTGAACTTGAGGTGAACTGTGAACTGCTATGAAATTGCGGGATTAGTACGCGAAGCGAATTGGCGGGACGGGGGAGGGGTGGAGCTTCCCTCAGAGTTTGGTGAGCGGAGCGAGCAGGGAGCAGAGCTCTCTAGTTGTATAAATTTATTTAATTTTTACTATTATATTCTGTTTTAGTATATTATATTTTCTTATATATATATATATATATATATATATATATATATATTTAACTTTTAAGTTCAATTAATTCCTTGAATTTCTCTCTTAAATATGACCAAATTGGCTTTTACACACAACAAATATTTTCAATTTTAGGATAGTGAAATTGCTTTTATACGCAACAAAGATTTCGTAGTTTAAGAAAAGTCTTAACTAAGATTTATATTTCCCTATAAACTGTTATAATTTATCATTACATCCAAATAATCACCCTTTTCCTGTAACTGTTGTTAGCCAGTCTCTAGGAATAAATCATCAATTATATAGCATTCCATAAAAGTAGAATTCTAAGGAGGCTTTCTTCACTGACCGCCTAGAATTATACCCAGAAAAACATGTGGATTTAAAAAAAAAATATATTTTAATGCTTTGGGGAGGTAATAATTACAATTACAATAACCTTTAAGTAAGATAAAAAAAATATATATTGATATTTTTAAATTATAAAGAATTGCAGAAAGTTCAAGAACTCAACGTATAGCGAACGTTCACATAAATGTTTAATTACCCGTAATACAGAATAGAGAAAAACTGAAAAGATATCTGAACAAGATATGCAAAGTTATGGAATGAATATATTTTTATTTAAAAATATTATAAAATTTTACGATTAAAACTAAAAAATGAATGATAAAAAAATGAACAGTGAAGAATTTATCATTTCACTTTTGTGCAAATTCAAATTTCAAAAGCCGTACTGGAAGAAATAACAGAATTTCTTTCTCCTTTCGTCTACGATTAGACCATGTAAAGTCATTAACAGGGTTCTTTGCTAACGAAAAAATAAAAGGGGGGGGGGGGTCTTCTTGTTTTTTACCAAAGTTTTCCACGATTCTTATAAAGAGTTAATATGTTTTATTTTTGATAACAGAAAATTGCTAATTATATTTAGTAATGGGAAAAATTATGGATCTCGGGAAAAATTATGGATCGTATGAACCCTGGAGATATATATATATATATAAATTATTTCTTAATTCTAAAGCTTTTAAAACTGCAAATGTGATGTATATAAATATAAATATAAATATATATATATATATATATTAAATTTTATTAAATTTTATTGCATTATATATTTATATGATTACAGTATTATATATATCATACCAGCTTTAAAAGGGGGAAAAATTACTTAATTGTTTTTAAGTAATAAAGTTTAAAATACAAGATTCATAATATAAATAATGATTTTTACAGTACACTTTCTATAAAGATTTTTTTTTTTTTTTTAAATAACAGTAAATGAATATTTTTTATTATAATAAATTTTAATCTATAACCATATTCAATTTATATTATTGAATTCCATTTTAGCATATACAATGTCCTTATGCACATTATTAACAATAAAGAACAGTTAATATCTTAAAGTTTTCTCTTAAGGTATCACCAACTGGCTTTTACACACAACAAAGGTTTCATAGTTTTAAGAAAGTCTAAACTAAAATTCATATTTTCCCACAAACTGATATTATTTAACATTTTCTCCTAATAATTACTGTCTTTCTGCAACAGTTGTTAGTCAGTCTCTAGGAATAAATGGTCAGTTACATAGCTTTTCATATGAATAGAATTCTAAAGAAGCTTTGTCACTGACAGCATAGAATTATGTTCAGAGAAACATTTGAATGAGGAAAGGTCTTATTAAGCGACTTAACCCTTTAACGTTCCCTACTTAATTTATTTTAAAAATTACTAAACTAAATGTAAAAATGGCTTTTACACACATAGCTGATCATATATATATATATATATATATAAACAGCATAGTTCTTTTTCGATAAATTTTTGTTTGAAACATCTATAAGTTAACTTTATTAAATTCCAATAATATTTAATTTAATAAATAAATAATTTGTAAGAAAACATTATTGACTAAAAAAACTCGTAAAAGTTGTTTCAGGTGAAAATAATAATCCAGCTCTTCATTAAATGAAAAAAAAGAAAGAAAGAAAGAAAGAAAAAAAGAAAGAAAAAAAAACTAGACATGAGTGCATAATTAAACCAAGAATTTGCACTCGCGCACACTAAGGAACTTCAAGTGACTTATGCATTTAGCTTTCTTTGAAGCATTATTTGTTAAATTTTGGAATAGTGCTGCTATCTACCGAACGAAAAAGGAACAAAAGTTTAAAACCTAATTAAAATAAGGGGGAAATGTTAAAAAACTGCTGAAAAAAAAATGTTAATTTTTTTCAAATGTTTGGTTTTGCTGCGAAACCAATGAACGCTAAAGGGTTAAAAGAGGAGAAGGTTCTCAATTCAAACCGTATGCTTTTTTTTTTTTTTTTTTTTATGTCTACTAGCTCATAAGTTCTGAATGAATGCTCGGATTTTGACACATTTTGTTTTTTTTATTGTTAAGGTCTTGGTCTGAAATAATACCCATTGTAATATCTTTATGCACAAAAGAAATTACAGGGTGCCCACAAAAGTCTGTCCCAACTCTTTTAACTGATTAACGGCTGCAACTATAGTCATAACATTGGTATGTAGGTATAGTAAATTGGCTATCGTCACAAGATTCAACCGCTTACAGTGCCACCTGGTGGAAAAAACCTGAATTAGTGCTTCTATCTCGAAACGGTCACTGTAAGTGGTCACATCGATTAGTGCATAGTCGTTTTTAATAAACTTCAAAAGGAGGAAATTCTTAATTCAAACCATATGTTTCTGTTTTTTTGTTGCTATTTGTCAGCTTAAAACTTAGTTACAGATGCTCCGATTTTAATAACTTTTTTTCGTTGTAAAATTCTTGGCTTGAAACAGGTACTATTTTGATTTCATTAAGATACATAAATAAATTACATGCACCTATTATTTCATAAATAAGTTACAGGTGGGCACAAAAGTTCGCTTTCACGCTTCTAACTGTCTCTTCAGTGGATAATTTTTGAGATTTACATATAACGTGTTTTGTGCACATTGAGTCACTTCATATATTTTTCAGTGAACTCGAAATAGCTTGTCGTTTATTGAGCTATGTCACTTTTGTTGTGTGTTGTGATAAGTGAAACTGCCATCGAACATCTTCTCATGTTCTGCTGTATGAGTACGTTTTCATTGAAAAGGGACACATAAAATATTTTAGTAAAAAAATAGAACCGACTCCAAAAAGCAACTGTTGTTTAAACAACTGAAAATAAAATGAAAATTGCCATAAAATAAAATTGCAAATTGCGCCTAAAAGTATAAACTAAATTCTTTCGCCAAACAACTTAAACACAATAATTATTCATAACTTTTGAAGAGGGCACAAAATTAAATAAAATTTTATTATTTTATTCAATAAAAAATCAATATCTATTTAAAATATACATCTCCCTTTGGTATCTGCAAAACACAGCTAAAAACTACTTTGATTCAAGTGATCAATTAAGATTTCGAAAGCTGCAAATGTTTGAAAGGAAAAGTCATGTAACTTCGTAGGAACATAAATATCGAATTGCGAAGAATCCACTGTTCTACGTAGATGCTAATAATTGACTGATTGTATACAGTGATAAAATAATAAAGGAAATTATAAAGATGGATAATTTAAGACAACAGCGTTTGTAGCTATCGGTCTAAAAAAATAAAAATCTGTAAAATAAAAATCAAATTTTATGTATTTTTGCACCGATTTCAAAAGTTATGAATAATTGCAGCGTTTATGTTGTTTGACGAAAGAATTTATTTTATACTTTTAGGGCGCAATTTGCAATTTCATTTTATGTCAACTTTCACTTTATTTTCAGTTGTTTGGATAATAGTTGCTTTTTGGAGTCGGTTTTATTTTTTCCAAAATAATTTTATTTTAATTAATCTATTTGTTAATTCTGTTACTACAATAATCGTGAATATAAAATATATTTTCAATTATTTTAAAGAAAATATTTATACTGTTAAAATGTTAAAGAAAATGCGGAAAGTTTTAGTATTCAACTTTGACTACATATTCTCGTAATGCAAAATACATGCAATATATACATAATACTAAAAGTCTATAACTAACAATACATTAGACAAAGTCTTTAATGTTTATGCACGAATATTTTTTTATTTAAAACTTTGTAAATTATGCGATTAAAAATTGAAAACTTATTTGTTATAATATATAATATAAACAGAAAGTTTTGATCCTTTAATTTTTATGAAATATTTTAGGAAATATCAAATGTGGTTTTTGAAAGAATGAATATGTATATATATTTTTTTCTCCTACCGTATACCATTTTTGATAGCACAATCACTACTGATGGGGCTCCTCACAAATAGAAAACGGGGTTCGTATAAATTTGCGTTTTTTACCAGAGTCTTCTACCATTCTAAAAAACTATAAACAATATATTATCATATATATATATATATATTTTAACGCGTAGGCTAATATATAACTAAGAAGATCGAAAACTCATGCAATTCGCATTGGTTATGAACACTTTCCAACTGTACGTACTCACTGCATCGTTTAAACTTCAATGTTCTGTCTACGTTATCACACAGTGGATAGACAGAAGAGCAGACAAATAAATTTAATGAATTCATAATAACTCTTAAACACTGTTGGAAATAGTTAAAATTGTTTAACGAAAACAGAAATGCAATTTGCGAAATTTCCAATTCTAGACTTAAATTATCTGAATATTTTATCGTAGCCCTGTAAATATAAACGCTAAGCGTATTGTATTATATTATTTTAGCATATTAAATATAAATGTCTATTTCCTTATGTTTTTTGCTGAAGAAAGATAAATCTGATATATATAAGAAATTATCTCCTAAACCGCAATGCATTTGTACTTTTTGGCTGTCCGTGTACACAAACCAGTTATGTTATAACACTTGTTAATGCTATTTGAAACAGGATGAATCTGAATTGCATAGTGAATAATTTGTGAATAATATAAGAATTTTCCATAGTGAACTTGTATAACAGATGCCATTTTTGATAATTTCGGAAAAGATTTACGGACGCTGTAGGCAGCCATACATACAGTCACACATAATAATAAACTAATTCAAATCATATTCATTCTTAAATATTATTAGGAAGTGTTAAAAGGCTTAATAAAAATGTAAACGCGATTCTTGCTGTTTCCTTACATGGACTTTAGTTGGTATAAAAAAATTTATGCAAGCCTGTAATCTCGATGCTAATTCTATTATATTCTATAGAAAATATTCTTTTGTGCATACGAATAGCATATTTCCATTTCATTAAGATTTGTGCAAAGTAAAGTTATTAAAATAGGGTATACATAGAAATACCTCTCATAGAACGCAACGTTTTGGAATACTTTCGGGCGCCCTGTGCACAAACCAGAAGTGGTGGTTTCTTCATTTTTAATAGGAAACTTTCGATAGTAAACTTGAATAACAAGTGTAAGTTTCAAGAAATTCCACTGATATTTACGGGAATCAGAGTGCGGACACACAGTGAGACAAACGGGAGTCATAAACACTTTAAAACTTTGTTATTATTATTATTATTATTATTATTATTATTATTATTTACTTTCTCTTACCCATAAGGTAGAGAAAGTATTGTTTTTGGGTCAAATTTTCGAACTCGAGTTTTTGTTATTTTTACATGTTCTGAGGTCCCCTGAATACGAAATTCAGGTTTTTGGCAAATGGTCTGTGTTTATGTCTGTGTGTCTGTGTGTCTGTCTTTCTGTCTGTTATCAGCATATCTCAAAAACAAATTATGGCAGAAAGTTTAAACTTGGTATTCTAAATGTGTATCATATAAGGATGCTACAGTAAGCTTTTCGTTAAGATCAAGCAACTGGTTCGTGTACAGGGACAATCAAGAGAATTCTAATAGATTACGTCTATGGGGGAAATTGCAGGTAAGTAGAGTTTAACGTCCATAGACTGCACTAAACCAAATGAAACGAATATATATTTTTTGTAATAGAGATATTCAACAGGGGAAAAAAAATGTGTATGTAGGAGCCTCGCCTCCCCCCCTGGGGGGAAGTCCCCCCACGAGGAGAGTAAATTTTCATGATGAGTATCTTTCAAAAGTGCTCGCCAATACCTTTAAAACGAATGGTTGAACCCTCGATCTGAAATAATAATAATAAAAAAATTATCGATTCTTTTTACTTTTAATGAATAAAAAAAAAACTCTTTTTTTTTTTTTCTTGGACTTCTTTTGGATATTTAGTGTTATACTACTTCTCTAATATGGAAATCGTCTGCATTATCATAAAAGATAATTTTTTTTAAATAATAATTTTAATAAATTATTTTTTAATTGCCGAATTAAATTCTATATAAATGTAGGTCCATTAATGAAACGGGGGATTGACAAAAACTTTCCCGAAGCCTAATTTGAATTGTTTAACACAGGTTTACATAACAGTACTCGTTATCTTACCTCTTAATCTCCAACCTGTATTTATAGTATTAAATTTCAGGGTAAGAGAAAGTCGTATGAGTGACACACCAGATTATTTAATACCTATATATACAATAATATTTGTGATTAAAACATTAAAATTTATACACTATTTAACTTAACTTAAGTGTTTGAATATTTCACATATGTATACTGTATACACATTCTATACTGTACGAATATTCGAAGTAGGCGAGAAATATTCAAATATTCTATTGCACCTTTTAATTTTTAATATTTACTGAATTATTCGATGATTCAAATTTATTTAAATACCTGATAGATAGTAAATATTTGGGAAGATGAGTGAAACTACTCTAGATATTTTTTATCTTACTTTATTGTTACTTTTATTTAAAAATATCAAAAATTACGCAGTAATTTAAAAAGTAAATGGCTGTAATTATAAGTAGAATTATCTGCATATAAATCTAACAGTCATTAGAAGTAAAGACCTACTTCTAATGGCAGAAATAAATGTCTAGATAAAAGAGAGTATTAAATGTTGAAAATTTTAAAATTTACGAACAAACATCATAATATGCACAAAAGTTTGAAACTGATCGAAAAATATTGGTATTGGGAACTACTTTCGAATACTTGTGTCCAGTAGCTGCTCGTGAATGGTATCTTGGGGGTGTTTCATAAAAACATCAAGAAAAATTACATAGAATGGTACCTTAATTTATTTAATTAGCTGATTCGCTTATTTTGAGCAACTACGTAGAGATGATGACTGATGAGACTTCAATAGCCAATCAGATGAATGAACTTCCCATGCTAACAAACTATTTTTAATGACAAGCTTGCAGTGCTCCCGAAACGTCAGTCACGATCCCCAACCGTCAGTGTCAAGCATAGATATAACACGTTGCAAGGATATGTTATGGAAATTTCCTTTTAAGAATTTAAAATTTCAAAATACTACACAGCTTCAGTAGAAAATACACTATTCAGTGAAATTTGTTCCATACACTAATAAGTTCATATACAAAATTTTACATGTACAAATAATATCCTAATTCCTTCGTTAAATACAAAAAAAATAAATTCGATGAAATTATAAAATAAAAATATAAAATGAAATGAAATTTTCTAATATCATAGAAAATATTTTGCAAGGATACGTAGTTTTAAAGTAACATATCCTTAATAATTATACCAAACTACTCTTACTATAACTGTTTTCTCACAAACATTGAACGTTCTAGTATTAATATTTAGAATTTAAGAATAATACAAATTTCCAGATTACATTTCAGTTGACTTCTAAATGTCTTTTGTGTACATAAAAGTGTGTATAGATTCGGAAAATTTAATTTCTAAACCAAAATATATATTTCCTTTAACTGCAATCCTTTCACTCTTCCCCTTAATAATTACCCTCTTCCTGCAACAGTTGTTGGCCAATTTCTCGGATTGAATGGCCAGTTACATAGCTTTCCATATGAATAGATTTCTAAAGGTGCATTGTTCTACGACTGCATTGAATTACACTCAGAAACGCATACGAATCTGCAAGTGTGCTTATTTCAATGGTTTGTTAAAGTCGCAGTCGCAATAATCTTAAAACCAAGAGGTTTTCATTATTATAGACAAAGTCTATTATTATTGTAATGCTATTATTGTAAGAATTTTTTTTATACATTTGACATCAGTTTGATGTACAAATGAAATAGTTTTAAGAGGTCCTGTTCCACTAAAATGATAAAGTATTTATTAAATTAAATATATGTATAGGGCAATATTTTCGATAATTTTTCTAATTATTGAGTTTTTTATATAAAAATTTTAGAACTGATCTTTAATCTACATGGTAAATATTAAACTTCTCCTTCCGAAATGAAAAACTCTAAAAATTAGTTTAAATAGGTTTATCACATTTTAAGGAATAATTTGGAATTTGTTTTATATTTCTCTATTATAATGTAATATATATATATTAACAAGTATTTTATCTTTAAAATACGTATTACTATTTTTTAATGATACAATTTTCTCCCGAGATCACAAAGAAAATTTGTGAATTCATAATCGCGAATTGCCTTTGGTAAGACGGGTGAAAAAGTCAGCAGTTTTGGCTAGTCACAAATTATTCGCCATTCTGACAGATTTCGTTTCAAAATTTTCACGGTAGTTTTATCAACCATATTTGTCATGTAAATAATCATCGTTTATTTTATTTTTAAATGTACTTTTCTGTACAAGTTCAAAAGCACAGTCATATTTCATAAATGCTATTTTAACACATTATATTTTTCATTTGTTATAATAAATACAAAGCTCAAATCCAGTAAACTAATATAAAAAAGTACGCTAAATGATTCAGTGAATTATCCCAAGCAATTAAATGGTTACCGACTTTTCCAGTTTTCCCTGTAGACTAATTACCAATATATTTTAATAGTAATTTTTAGTAAATTTTTTTACTAATATCTACAGTTAATTTTATTGAAACATACTATTAGACAATAATGGTGATTATCCCTTAAAAGAGATCCTAAATTTTGGAAACGATGCACTTGAAAGGCATGGAATATTTTGCATGCCCACCAACTGACATGTCGATTATTTGATAATGACGACTGACATGTGAACCAACTGACATGTGAATTATTTGATAAGACTCATCGAAATTATCGCTTGTAGTATGAAGTCACAATACAAGTTCACCTCCTGGTGGAATACCAGTGCAATAGAACATATATGTAGTATTAAATTATGCTATGCATTAAAAATTCAGGTGATTCGACCGTTTAAAGAAATCAACCTAATATATAATTGTGGAATGCATAACACAAATAAAAAGTGTGTGTGTATATGTGTGTATCATGTGTGCGTATGAATTTGCAATATATAAAATGTATTAAATATTTTAGATTTACATTCTGTGTATTAATCAATATAATAAATTACGATTTATTACTCACACACAAAACCACACACAAGGGGGCTGTTGTTCGGTGTAATTTGACAGGTTATCAACAAAGAGCGAAAGTTACGTTATTGTTATTCTTAAATTATTACTATTAAATTACTATTATTGTTGTTGTTGTTGTTGTTGTTACTATTAAATTATTATTATTATTATTGTTGTTGTTGTTATTACTATTATTTCTATATCGTATAATTCGTCTTGTACCCTAATTCAAAAATATATAATTGTTTAAATCAGTACGACCGATTCAATTGTTTTTTCAATTCGAAATTTTCAAAAGAGGGTCTAATTTGACCTTCAATCAAATTTCTGGGAGTCCATAACATGATAGATTGATTGGTATATGCTGAAAAGGAATATATGACAAACTTTACAAATAATGTCGAAAGAATAAGTTTTCATAAATGCTTCAACCACACAGCAATATGTAATAATATTTTGCGACGGACTTATGAATAAAACTTTGATTTTTTGTTTTATATAAGTTGTCTGCAGTACTTTAGTGGGAGAGGTAGAAACAATAGGTAATGTTAAAATAATTTATGATAGAACAGGGCTCGAATTAGCGTACATAAACTTATAAATCCTATAAGTTACTGAAACTTAGGTATTGTTCTTGAAATACCACAATTTATTTATAAATAAAAGGCAATGCATTATTCCTTTTGATACACAGTAGTGCTGGGCGATGTTGAAATTTCTTAAATCGATATATCATTCATCAAAAATACCGATATAAGGATATATCGATTTAAGGCAGCGTTACAAACTATAGGGTATAATCCTTACACGTAATTACTTTTAGTAGTTTTCGACAGGATGTAGAGACGGTTTACAGTTGGTTGGGCTTAACGTTGCAGTAGTACTACGCTACACTGTTAAAAATTTCGTGTTAGTTTGAACCAAAAATTGTTACTGAAGTAGCTATAACCACCTGATGATTTAACTTTTTACCGTGATTTAGTAATTTTAGATTAACCAAATATTGGTATTATGAAGTAAAAAAAAAAATAATAATAAAATAAAATTCGACCGAGGCGGTGATTGAACTGAAGACGTTTTTATCTCCTGTCAGACATTCTGACACTGTGCCACGCTTTCTTGCTTTTTATGTTTCCTTGATTTTGATAAAAGGGATTAAATTTTCTAGTGTCTTATCGTGACCCATAAGTGAGTTGTTGTTCAAAATTTGCCCTTTAACCTATGTTTTCGACCACGCTTTTAATTTAATCTTGCTTTGATTTCAATAGTAATTTTACTGATTTTACCCTTGTGAGTAGATGTATGGTAGCTCTAATTTTGGTGCAACTTAAGTTCAATCGCAGGAAGTAGAAAACTTAAAAATGAGGTTGAACCATATTAAGGTATTGCTTATAACTTTTCTTCATATGTAGTCAGCAGCAAAATTATTCGAGCGCTAGCATATTATACCTATATAAAAAAGGTATACTTAATACTGCTCTTTAAAATAAATTCTTGTCGAGCCATGTTCTTAGCCCGTCTAAAAACATGATTCGACAAGGACTTATTTAACAAAACAGTATTAAGTTTTTTTTTTTTTTTTTTTTTTTTTTTTACATTGGTATTTTTGCTATCGCTCCAACAATTTTGCTGCTTACTATAGTGAATCAAGTTTGAACTGAAATTTTTTACAGTGTATGGCGAACTGGTGACGATCTGGGACGCACTCCTAAAAATGGTACGGATACATGCCATCACTATTTTGAATCTTCATGGAGGTGATGGCTCCCCCGCTTCGATGAACTCCAGAGCTATCAAATGGGAACATGGAGGACAGGGGGGCCACGGCGGTCTCTGACCAGCTCAAGTATCGAACCCGCAATCTTCCATTTACGAGCCAGGCGCTCTACTGGCCGGGCTACCGCAGCCCAGGGACTAATTATAAATTTTGGCACTTTTGTAAGATTTTTTTAAATATACTGGAAAGTATTTATTATATCCTTACGTTCTAAAATTGGATGATAATGCCATTTGTATAGCGATGTGTACAAAATGTGAATAAGCGCTAATTTATATCAAGTATGTAAAACTTTTATGAAATTCTGTGCATTATTTCTCGAGCTATAGTCGTTGGGATTTTTTTTTTTCACACACAAGCAGACGGATAATTTCAAAATAGTCAAAACGTTCTCTAGACTCCTGAAAACGTGTAAATTCACTGAAAACCAGAAGCTAAAATGTTTTACAAGTATTTTCTTGTAATGAATTGAATACCTACAGAAAAACGTAAAAACGCGAAAATCAACAATGTACCCTAGAAAAATTATATCAGTTTGACCAAATAAAAAAAATGTCCTCGAAATTATTGGTCCGCGGTAGCCCAGGCGGTAGAGCGCCGGTCTCGTAATTGGAAGATTGTGGGTTCAGTGCTCGAGCCATCCAAAGACCGTCGTGTACACTAGTGGTGGCTGGTCCACGTAAAATCTGTCGTGGCCGTAACGTCCTCCATGTTCCCATCAAAAATTATACCTCTGGGGGTCACCGACGCGGGCGAGCCATCCCTTACGTGGAGGATCAAAATTGTGATGTCATGTCTCCGGACCACCTCTAAGGGTGTGTCTTAGACCATCGCCAATTGCCCATCAGCGCAACACTAGTGCAACGTAAAATACAACCATTATTATCTTAATCACAGAAATATATTTTTTACTAAAATAAGACCTTTGAAAAAGTCAAACAGACTTCAGATAAAGATATAATGCTTTAATACTAATTATTATAAAATTATTCATTATTATCCATAGTTCAAAATTTATACATCTCAAAACAGTATAATTAATATAATGCAGTTTTGTTTTACCACAAATGATATTATAGAATTTCACACTGATGCGTGACTCGCGATGTGGCATTTCGTGACTAACATTCAGAATATTTAAAACACCCCAATTTATTATTGTTTTTTTTTAACTAATTTATAAATTCAGAATTTTATTATTTCTTACTACTTTGTAATGGATTAAAATATTTATATTCCCCACTTACATGCGAACGAATTGTAAAATGGCTGTCAGCAGAAAATTGCTAATTAAGAGAAGAGCTTTACACATGTTATTAAATTTCTATAGTGCCTTGAATCTCCTAATAAATATAATTCTTAATTGAAATTTTCTAAAATACAGTTTCTTAAAAAAAATCACGAGATTTTCTTTTTTATTGAAATTTAAAAAAAAATATTTGTTTTAGATTAAATATTACAAAAGACAAAAAGATTTAAATAGCTATCTCATTATAGGGAAATAAAATTGATAGAAAGAAGAACTATTTGGTGCATTTGAAGGGAAAAAAAAAAAAAAAAAAAGTTGCACTTCGGGAGTGCCGACAGAAGTGGAAACCTGAACAATTACGTGTGTATTTCTTGAATCGGTTGGAAATATTTTATTGTGTAGGAAATACTTTTAAATGAAGTGTTTTTTTATTCATTAATATAAACTACTACTACAAAAATTATATTACAATTTTATTTAATGCGCTAACTGGAATAGAGACAGTGTCCGGAGATGAGAGAAGTCGTGTAGAGCCGCACCAGATTGTAAAAAGTGAGAAAAATGACAGCTTTGGCCTTTCTCACTGTTTTGTGAGGTCTAACTGCAACGTTTCCGGCTGCAATCTTTAAGAGAGAGTGTCCGGAGATGAGAGAAGTCGTGTAGAGCCACACCAGATTTTAAAAACGTGAGAAAAAGGGCGACTTTGGTCTTTCTCATGGTTCTGTGAAGTCTAACTACAACGTTTCCGGCTGCAATCTTTAAGAGACAGTGTCCGGAGATGAGTGAAGTCGTGTACAGCCGCACCAGATTGTAAAAACGTGAGAAAAATGGCAGCTTTGGGCTTTCTCACGGTTTTGTGAGTTTTAACTACAATAGAAACAGTCTCCGGAGATGAGAGAAGTCGTGTAGAGCCGCACCAGATTTTAAAACAATATACAGTATATAATTATTAACACTTCACATTAGCAAGTTAATTGCATGATACATTATTTGTATCATACAAGGATGGAAATCGTCTGCTGACGATGACGCGAATTCAATGATTTTTGTTCACCCAAAAGTTTTCACTTCAAATGGAAAGCGTTAGCTGACGATGACGGAAGTTCAATGATTTTTGTTCACCCAAAAGTGCTCAACGCGCCTAAAGAAGTTTTCACTTTAAAAAATCAACTTTCACCGTATTTAAAATTATATTTAAATACCCATAGTATATACTGTTTGTTAATAATTAACTTCGAAAGAAGTAAAAATTACATATTTAACTATTAAAATAATCATATCTAAGACAACGCCGTTGTTTGAATTAATTTATTTTTGACAATATGACAATATCATATTCTGTACTGAAATTAATGAATAAATATTATTAATTACATAAAATATTAGTAAAGAATAATTAATTCACCTATCTAATAAACAGAAACTAGTGTCTCTTATTTTTAAATTATAGAAACTGGCAAAAAATATAACAAAAAATAGCAGATGAAAACATTAATATTGATAAAATAAATCTCTAGTAATCAAAAGAATTTTGAATGAATGAATGACTAGGCGAGTCGTATTAATCCTGGACGATAGGACCCATGCCCCATCCCGCCCGGTTCCATGTCTTTTTCTAGTCAAATTTGTCCCCTTATTACTTCTGGTGTGAGCCTGTTTTTTTTTTTTTTTTTTTTTTTTTTTTAACACACTTGACATTGTGAGTTTTTTTGCTTTTCTTCCCATGCTATTCCTATGGGGTTTTTAGCTTTTTTCCCCCTCTTTTTCTACATTCTAAAGTGGCGGTGGCGGCTCTAATTCTACATACTACATTCTAAAGTGGCGGTGGCCCACCGCCACTTTAGAATGTAGAAAAAGAGGGGAAAAAAACCTGAAAACCCCATAGAAATAGCATGGGAAGAAAAGCAAAAAAACTCACAATGTCAAGTGTGTTAAAAAAAAAAAAAAAAAAAAACGGAACCACCGCCACTTTAGAATGTAGAAAAAGAGGGAAAAAAGCTAAAAACCCCATAGGAATAGCATGGTAAGAAAAGCAAAAAACTCACAATGTCAAGTGTGTTTAAAAAAAAAAAAAAAAAAAAAAAAAAAACAGGCTCACACCGGAAGTAATAAGGGGACAAAATTGACTAGAAAAAGACATCGAACAGCGGGAACCGGGCGGGCTGGGGCATGGGTCCTATCGTCCAGGATTAATACGACTCGCCTAGTATTCGTCATTCAGAATCGGTTTTTATTTTGCTTCTGCACCTGCGTCTGCGTTTCTTAAAACCGTAATCATGGCTCGAATGAATGAATCTTTTAAACCGATATTCTCTTTTTCCCTGTGCGCCTGCGTAACACTAAATCGAAACGGCACTTCAAATATTCTCTTGATTTTTTGCGGTTTGATTGAGTCAAGATTTTCATGATTTAGCTGTCTATGACTGCGCATGCTTTAGACTAAAACCGATATCCAGTTGAATGAGTAGCGATCTGGCATTATTCCAGCTTGAATCGGTTTAGTCTAGAATCAGATTTTCGCGTGTTTTGATGTTTCTGCATCGATATTTTACGGAAGATGAAATATTTAAATCGAATAAACGATATTAGCGTTAAACCGATATTTTATTTTACATCGATATAAAGCCCAGTCCTAATACACAGATTACATATCAATTTATAAATATTTGAAAACCATTACTAAATATTTATTGTTATAATTGTCTTCCCGGTTAACGAAAAAGAATGATACTTTGCGATAAATGTGTAATTCTAATTCCTATAAACTATATAAAGATAAGAAATTAATAAAATAGGTTAAAATGCAAATTACCCTTAAAACGATTTTTTCCTCTTTCTTTGTTTTCCTTTTTTTTTTTTTTTCTTTCTTTCTTTCTTTCTTTTTTTTTTTTTTTTTTTTACAAATTACAATTATAACTTACATAGGCTTATTATTGAATCAAATATCACTATTCTAAAGCGACCACAATAAAATCAAATAATTTTGAAATACAATGTACAGCTCTTACTAACACAAAGTAAATTTAATGTAAATATTCCGATATGTGAATCATCCAATCATATGCAATTAATCTTATCATAAGGTCAATTAAGAAAGTTACTTTAACAATTTCAGTAAAATAAGTATCGAAACAATTTTAACTACTTAATCATGTTTGAATAATCAGAGCACCTCCTCCCTTTGGAACATAATGAGTGGAATAGAAATTATAAAAGCATAATTCAGACGAACATATTCATAATAATAAAGATTTCATATAATAACTTGCTTCAAAGTTAATTAAAATAACGATAATTTGCGGCATTTGAATCTTTTCAAATTTTATTACTACCAAGCATCTTTTCCCATCTTTGAAGTCATTTAATTTCCTTTTATATGCAATAATGAATCTGAATACGGTTTCGAGATGTCGTAATCTCGTTATAATTATTTTTATTAGTTAAATCGTGTTTATCGCCCTCATTCCGTAACTTCACTAATATAAAGTAATATCTTAATGATACCTTTAAATTCATGAATATGTACAAAATATTTCAGTAAATTTATTTTAATGATGAAGTCTGAATTGAGATTTAATTGTGAGAATAAGGATTCGTTGTTAGAATTTCCAAATATATATAATTAGAGACTACAATAGGCAATAGTGAGCAATAAATTTATTTAATATTTAAAAAATAATTGCATATAAATGTATTACTCAAACAAACCACATTTTTATATATGAATTAATTATATTATTTTAGATTAAAAAAAATAATAATAATAACGTTATGTAGGTAGAAAAGCGTAGAATTTACCGCCGACTTTCAACTCTAGGGACACACGGCTTGGTGATACGCCACCGATAGAGGGTCTTCTAAGTGTTTCTAGCCCATATTCACTCGTTTAGACCTAGAAACGTTACTTGGATTTGCACCTGGCACCTCCCGTCCACCACATTTCAGTAAACCTCTCAGTTACTGATGCAGTATATATTAACACACTGCTGTCGGGGTATATATCTATTTTGAATTGTATTCCCCAAATTTTGGCCTTTCCCTAAACGTTAAATTATTTTGAAAACTGTTTTACATATTCGTGTTTAATCAATTTAAGTTTTATCTTCATCAATCGATAACGTAAATGTCATTGCCACACACACACACACACACACACACACACACACACACACACACATATATATATATATATATATATATATATATATGCCCGTTTATATCGGAGGCCAGTACAGTCGTGTATAAATGCCGACGTCACTTACAGGGTTAAAGAAAAATACGCAAAACCATTTTGTAAAACAATATAATGTTTAAAGATTTGCCTAAGTGCAGAACTAAATTTTAAATTAAACGAGAATTCATGTTTCACAGTGCGAATATGTTAACTGGAAAAAGAAAAACTAACTACAAATTAACTATAATATATAAGATAACTAGATAACTAGGTAACTAGATAACTAATAAACTATAAAATAACTATAAAAATATTTAAAAACTTTAAAATTTCAAAGAAAAAATATATATAAGCAACCTCCAAAAATTGCAATATCAAATTACACTAGATTCGGGTAGAAATAATATGAAAGGTCTTTTCATTAGACGAAAATATGTACTGTAGCTCAAAGTGAAATCTGCCATACAATACGCCTACAACATTTAAAAAAAAAATAATGGATAATAATGGATGAATTATTCTAAAGTAGACTGCAGTATTACGATGATTAATATAACTCTTGTTCAAGTGAAATACAGCAAAATATAAAAATCAAAATTTGCTGCAAATTCGGAACAGGTATAATAAAAATACTTTAAACGTTTGACATGTTTTTCGCATTATCTCCCGTGCTGTAACCTACAATAAAATAAAATGAGGAGAACCAATTTATTCATTTTAAATAGTGGCAAATATATGCATTTGAATATTTTCTTGGTTGTAGTAAATTAAAAAAAAATTTAAACATAAAAAAATATTTATTTTTCGGAAATCCCTCCTTTATATTTAAACAATTTTTAGTCCTATCATTAACACAAAATGGTAAGGCTGGAGATTAATAAAGTATGAGGGATGGATCTATATAGATATAATATGTCATGATATAGTATAGATTAATATATATATAATATTATATAAGAAATTTTAACTGATATCGGATTTTAACTGATACCCATTCATACAACGTGAAAATTTTATGATTTGGTCATTAATACATTAAAAATCAAAAATTAAACAAATAATAATAATCTATGCATCAACTGCTATCGATTTCAACTATTGCATCAATGGATACAGAAAAAAAAATTTTGCAAAATAGGACTCTGCTCAATTCCCCATTCTATATTTATTCTTAAAATTTTCTGCTATGAACCACCCTATATTTATGAAAAAGGCAATAAATTTGGTTGAAGGGCAGTAATGATTATAAACTGAAATGCACTACCCACTAGGCAATATACCCCTCTTTAATACATTTGCATAATTCTAATTTGCTACTTTATTATTATTATTGTTATTAATATTACTGAATTTTTATTTTAGTTTTTATGCAGTGAAATTATATTTCACGTACAATAATACACGAAACCAAAATTTATGCGAAATATTGCTCAATCTCGCCAAGTTGCAAAAAAGTATAATTTTGAATAATTTATAAAGATTTTAAAGAAGAATACAGATAACACAGGCCTTCTAAATCGTATCTTTTTTTTTTTTTTTTTTTTTTTTTTTTTGCACTATGCGCTGAATTCAGAAATGATTGTCATTTTTTCCTATCACGTGAGTTTTCATAAAATCAGAAAAAAGATCGAAAGAATTCACCTAGAGACTATGACAAATTCGAACCAATTTATGTATAAAATACATTAAAATCGGCTATTATTAACACAATATCTTTGAAATATATATATATATATATATATATTACATTAAAACTTCTTTTAGAACATTTTGCCTTGTGCATGGCTTGAAGACCTTGTGGGGAGGGGGAATTCTCTATGCAAATCCAACGATAATCTGGTAACACGTTAACACACTATCGTCCCTTATATCTTCTTTATATTAGCTCTCCTTATTCTTCACACACACCACACAGATTTTCTGGGAAATAACTTAGATGGGACTTGTAAAAATAGAGCTTTAGACTCATACAATACCACTTTTTGTCATAACTGTATGTGAGGGAATTTTGTGAATAATTTTCCTTATTCAACATCCAAAAATACATCAGAAAAACATATCACCCTGAAGAAGAAAAAAAAAATCATCGTTGACCTGTGAAATCAATAATGTCTAGCCAGTATCACAAATGATATTTTAAATTCTGCCTCGGACAGCGTTAGTCAGATCACAAAGCGCCAAGTTTGTCCCCACATATCTTACCCGGAACCTACCGTTGTGACTTAACAGCACACTAAATATATAATAATTAAATGTGAGTTTTAAAAATCAGTAAATAGAAAAGAGTAGAAAGATAAAGAAACATCTCGAATGGAATAAAATTTAAGAAGGTGAACATCATAGAAGGTGAACGTCATTTAAGAAGGGGAACGTCATAGCATTCAACTAAATTTTTAACTGAATGTGTTCTATGTTAAAACACATAAAAGTTATAAAAAATAGAAGTTATGTCTAAGGAAATCAGAAGACTGAAATGAAAGAACAAGCTGTCTGAATATATTTACTAAATAAAGCATGTAGAATAAGTAAATTCCAAAAATTGAAAATAAATAAATAAATAAAAACTTCGAAAATTTCTCGATAAGGTTCATTTTTTCATGATGTAAATTACCACTCTAGAAAGATTTGTACCACTGTGATCACTGGCCTCAGTTTCTGAGAGGATCCGCCTTTCATTATTTATATAGATTTTTACACATATCTGATTATATATATATATATATATATATATAAACTTTCTCTTTAATCCCTACTAAAAAAAAAAAAAAAAAAAAAAAAAAATACATTATTGTCTAATGCAGAACATCATTAGTAGATTTATAGGTTTATCGAATCACACTTGCTGTTAATAACGGTAAAACATTCCATTGCAGTAAAAAAAAGGATGTAACAGCTTTTATTTATTCATAATTATTTTCATTTAATGTGATACATTTACACTTTACGTATATCATAACTGATACGTTCTAGTTAAAATTTCAGTAAAATTACTTCAGATCTGTCGAAGAACTTGTAATTTTATTTAAATACAACTAAAAACTAAATATACTAAAACCATAGAACTATCTTATTAAAATAAGAAGTAATCGTTTATATTGCACAATTCAACTCAACCTTACATTCAACTTTAAAGGAAGAACATTTTATACTTTCTAAAAAGTTTTAGTACTTTAATAATTATTTAAGTATTTATTAAATTAAATTATTATTATTATTATTTTAATTATTATTATTATTTTAAAACAATTTTAAATAATATTTGTTTAATTATATAATTTTACTTAAATACAACTAAAAACTGAATATGCTAAAATCATATAATTATCGTACTAAAATTTAAAATAATTGTCTGCATTGAACAATTCAACAAAACCTTATTTTAATCATTCAACATTAAATAAAGAACATTTTAGACTTTCTAAAAATTTTTAGTACTTTAATAATTAGTTAAGTATTTATTTAATAAAATTTATTTATTTTTTTAATTAATTAATTTAAATATTTTTACAAATATTTGTTTAATTATATAATTTTATTTAAATGCAACTGAAAACTAAATATGCTAAAATCATATAATTATCTCATTAAAATTTAAAATATAATTGTCTACATTGAACAATTCAACAAAACCTTATTTTAAACCTTCAACTTTAAATAAAGAACATTTTCGACTTTCTAAAAATTTTTAGTGCTTTAACAAGCATTTTGCGGACGTCAAAAGAAAAATATATGCGGAAGAAACTTCTTCTATCACTCTACAGTCTTCTTATGGTTCAAAAATACCCAATAAATTTCGGATAACAATGCATTTTAAGGTTATTTTGTTCGTTTGTCATAGATGTCCTGTTCTTCTCTATCGAAATATTTCCATTTCTGTCAATTTTCCAAATGCCGGAAGGGAAACATTTTATCTATCATCTCAATTTTTTTTAGTACCGCATCATATATGCATCATTTCTATCTCTATTTTTCTCATTCTATTTATTTATTTATTCGAATACATAGAAAAAATAGTTCCAACTAGTTATTTTCTCTATATTTTTTTAGGATAGTATATTGTTAAAGATTTCTAGAAACTATATTTTTATGAAATGTTTTCCGAAAAAATGTTTATGCATAATATATAATTTAAATTTTCACATATATTATTTCCATTCCCAACGTATTTTGATTGTAAATAAGATGATTTTGAAAAATAATATGAAAGATATATATTTCAAAATGTTTATTGTAGTTCTTGTATTATTAACTAAGGGTTAATAAAATTTAAAAAAGAAAAGAACACTTTGAAATAAAAATAAGTAATCCTTAGAAGTATGCACTCTAAATGTAATTTTTATTTTCAAAAAGATACGCCATTTCAAACTTTTGAACCGCTGGAAATTGTTTATTAAAAATTGTATAATATATTATTCGTAAACAATAGTAAAAAGTAAGTAAAAGTAATAAAAGTAAGTAAATTAACAAATTTTAGAACTAATAAAATGATGCTCATTTGTGGATTATGGCCGATTGACTATACATTAGAGTCTTAGGCCTAAGTGGAATATCTAACGTAGAAATTTTTCAAAGGAGAACTGCCCCGTATTTACACGAATTTTCGTGAAAACAAAAGAAAAATTCTAACTGTCAAGTCCACGGGCGTGACCTGGGATCGAACCCCGACCTTGCCATCTTCCGCGTTTGAGAGTGAAACTTCTTGCGAATTTTTAGGTACTTTTTTAAACAATAACTCTCTCTATATGTATCTGCAATGTATATGTAGGACAATATGATGCCATTTCTCAAAGCATTATCAGATTTCAATAGAAGTGAAATTAAAAATAAACCAGATATAAGTAAAATGAATGTATTTTTACCGTTAAAGCATTAAATTAATTATAAGATAGGAAAATATAAGAAGTTATAGACCATGGAATGTGTAATGTCTTTCAGAGATAAATCAAGTACTCAAATTACATAGGTAATGTTTATCTGCGTTAAATTGAGTATGACCTCGCTTCTTTTCTTTAATTCTCCATTTAGGTTTGGTTAACCCTTTGCGGCGCAAGACAATTTTAAACATTTAAATTATACTGCCACCGGAATTCATGAACTGAATTAAACTAAAAGAAATTTTAAATTTTAAGGTTTAAAAAACCGGCCTTTTCTGATATGTTATAAACGTGAATTTTTGCTAAAATATTTCCGGGATGAATTTTTGCAGCTGGATCTTAAATTTTGCGTCCTCGTGGCGAGGACACCGCGCGTTAAGGGGATAACTTAAGTATTCCTGAAAGTTTTCGAACTTGTTTCGTTAAACTTTATTACACGTTTTAAAGTGTTGAAAATCCAAAAGTCACAGGTATGGTGTACGTACGTAGGTATGTTAATTTTGTAGTATCTTAGCAAATTAGTTTGTTAATTAGTTAGTATATTGTAATCTGTGCACAATATCTGAAGCACAAAAATCATAGAAATATCGGGAAAGATCCCAAATACCACTTATGATACAGGATAAATCTCTATTGATTTGCATTAATCTACGTTAAAAATTTCGTGCTTTAATCGAAATTTTTGATTTCTACACATGGGAGAATAGATTGAAATTTTGCTTAAACGTGCATTAAAAAAATATTTTTTTCTTAAAATTTTCGGAACAGTTTAAAAATGTCAGTTATAATATTGAAAAGAACATTATTAACTATAAAAAAATGTACTTCGAAAATGAAATAATATTTTTATAATAAAGGTGCCATGATACTTTTAAAGTAACTATTATGATACTTGCTTGAACATATTTGACTATGAATATTCTAATTGGAAACTTCGTAAGTTATTAGAAATTTCAAATTTTTTTAACATGAAAAAATAAAGCAATATGTCAGATAAACATGTTTTATGGATATCGTTGCATTGGTATAGAATTGTATGAAAACAAAAGTACGAAACTGAGCCTATTACAATTATTTAGCAAACTATCATAAGGTAAATTTATCAAATTAATTTTGGGTTTCCTATTACATGCGACATTTCAGTGTGCGACCATGTAGAGAATTCGGTAAAATTTCCGTCTTGTATTAGTATATAGTACGCGAAATAGTTGGAATTTATCAGGACAAATATGTGGTTTGAAAATGCAAAGAGTCCACCTATTTCAACTAGTTTAATTCTCCACCATACAACACAACCTACATATACGCATTTGGACACTTTCGAATTTAACATTTTGTCAAATTTCTAGAAAAGTTTTGAAGCTTTGGTAGCTTAAAGAATGCGTTATACCTCATATATGTCAGCAAAAGTTGTGCCTGAAAAGGAAAAGGGGACCAGCAGAAAATTAAAGGAAAATCAAAATGTTTTGGATCACCCTGTAAAAAGTAATGCTTGAAATGAATTTTAAGCTGTAGCATGTGTTCAAGAGGAATTTTTTAATTATCATAATAAATTTTTAAGAGGCTACCAGATACATTCATGGAGATATAACTTGTTCATTTTTTTTTTTTTTAATTTGAAAAAAAAAAAAAAAAAATCACCTTTTTAAATTATTACAAGTTGGGTATTAGACCCAAAGCAAAGACATTTTCAGAACATTTAGCATACTTCATTAGAATGTCTAATGGCAATACAGTATTCGCTGATTGTAAATAAATATTGATAAAATCCCCTATCATTTTCTGTTTTTTTTTTTTTTTTTTTTTCTTTTGAGAAGAACGAACTTAAATTCTGTTCATTCTATCTATTATAACTCTTTAAATTTACACGATATATGTTTGGAGTTTTCATATAAGTTGCTCAATACATTTGGCTATTACGTTATGCAAATGAATTTTTTTTTTTTTTTTTAAGTTAGCGCACGCGTATATAAAAATTATTTAGTAAAAATCCTCATATTTCGTGATATATTTAAAATTTTTGCTTTCTGATTGCAGTATGCTGTGTCTAATGAAGTATGTCAAATTTTGCTCAAAATGTCTTTGCACTGGGTCTAATACCCTACGGGTTATAATTATAAATTTGGATTATTTTTTTTTTCAATGTTTAAAAAGTAAACCGCCATAACTCCATAAATATATGTAGTAGCCTCTTAAAAATTTACACAGATAATGAAAATATTCCTCTTAATCAGATGCTACTGCCAAAATGCAAATCAATCATTACCTTTTACAGGGTGATCCAAAACACTTTGATTTTTCTTTAATTTATTATTGATTAAATTTTCCTTTTCAGGACACAATTTTTGCTGAAATATATGAGGTATCACGTTTTCTTTACGCTACCAAAATTTCAAGAGAATTCCGATAGAACTTTTCCAGTTATTGGATAAAATGTCTAAATTCGAAAGTGTCCAAATACTTATTGGTAGGTAGTGTACCTACCAATATACATATAGTGTACCTATATGTGTATTGTGTAGGTAGTGTACCTATAAGGAATTTCGGTGTTCGTGAAAAGCTTCGACCGTGATTTTTTTTTACACGTTCTGAGTTATGAGGAGCCCAAAAATCACAAATTTTGTGTCCGCTCATCTGTCATGAATTCCTGTATTACAATATAGAAAAATATAGGAAGCAGTAGACCAATGGTCGGGAAACGACGGCTTTCGTCTCACATGCGGCTTTTTGCCTTCTTGAGATTTTAGCAAATTCCAGCTCAGGAATACATTAATTACGTTAATAACAATAAACCAAACAACATAAATAAAATTTAAAAATGTTCGCTTTCAAATAATATTTTAATCGTTGGTACTGTTGACATTTGGTTCTGTTCAATAATGACTTTGCCAAACACTGCAGTAGACCATGGGATATATAATGCCTTTCAAAGATAAATCAAGTACTCAAACTGCAAAGCTAACTGCTTTCAAATTCCCGTGTGTCAATTAGTTGATTAATTACACTGCTCCACAAAAAAAAAAAAAAAAAAAAAAAAAAAAAAAAATCCAGATCTGATACGATTTTTGCTTATTCTTATGCAAAATGACTTCTTGAATCCGAATATGACTCCCATTTTGCCCAGTCACCCACTTTTTTCTAGACACACCATCCCCTCCCTCAATTTCATTCCCTGTTCGATAATTTTATGACCATGAATTTGATTTGAAGAATGAAAAATAATTAATTTAACACCTAAAAAAAAAAGTAAAGTTTTTAAAATAGCATTAAAAACAGATTAAAAAATATAAGATATGTAATGGATAATTTCAGTGGCAAATCCCCCCAAAATTTTTCCCTTGTCTCAAATGTTCATGTTTTAGAATTTTCCAACTCTGTAGCACCTCAAAAGATATTTAACGGTTAAACTTATCCTCCCCCTCCTAAAATCAAATTTATAACCATAAAATCACCGAAAATGATAAAAAATAGGGGGCTATTTCTAAAAAATGGTGGGTGATAGGGAAAAATGGGCGTCATATTCGGATTCAGGAGGTCATTTTACATAAGAATATGCCGAAATGGTGTCAGAGGCCATTTTCACGCCGAGCAGTGTTATTTAGTTAGTCACTTTGTATATTATATTGTGCATACATTACCTCCAGAACAAATGAATATACAGTGTAAGATAATCTCATTTATAATGCTGGCAACATCCCTATTGATTTCAATCATACTAGTTTGAAAGTTGTGCACTTAAATAAGTATTTTTATCGTAAAGTTGTCACAGAAGCTTAAAAATATAATATACTAGCAGGCAACGCCAACTTCGCTGGTCCCTATTTTTAAATGAATCGCTATAATTACTGAAGTCTCAAAATTGCATTAATTTTTATCACGTGAAGAAAAACAGAAAAAAAAATCTTATTAGGAAAATGTCGCACCGGGTTCTCACTGCCTTCGGAAAAAATTCCCAAAATGC
This sequence comes from Salticus scenicus, assembly GCA_963930645.1. Taxonomy (NCBI): domain Eukaryota; kingdom Metazoa; phylum Arthropoda; class Arachnida; order Araneae; family Salticidae; genus Salticus; species Salticus scenicus. Next base: position 114,591,941 of record OZ005655.1, read on the forward strand.
TCTAACACTTATTTCTATTATTTTCCCCCTTCACCCCCCACTCCCGTCTATCCTAATAATTTTAAAAATTCGAAAATATCCGCAATCGATTTGTAGGTATCGAAAACCTCTATATATCAATTTTGAATGCTCTAACTATATTCTATTTTTTGTGCCCCTCCGCCTCCCCCTTCCCGACCCTCCTAATAACTTTACACTTTCGAAAATATCCCCATTCGACTTGCTGGCCTCTAAAACCTATCTGTACCAATTTTGAACGGCCTATTTCTATTTGTTTTTGCCCACACCCCCCTTCCCGCCCCTCCTAATAATTTTACAAATTCGAAAATATCCGCAATCGATTTGTATGTATCGAAAACCTCTATATACCAATTTTGAACGATCTAACTCTATTTTTATTTTTTTGCCCCCCCTCTCCCCTCCCCCCTCCTAATAACTTTACACTTTCAAAAATATCCCCATTCGACTTGCAGGCCTTTAAAACCTGTCTGTACCAATTTTGAACGGCCTAGCTGTATTTCTATTTGTTTTTGCCCATAGCCCCCCATACTGCCCCCCCCTTCCCACCCCTTCTAATAATTTTACAAATTCGAAAATATCCGCAATCTATTTGTAAGTATCGAAAACCTCTATGTACCAATTTTGAACGATCTGACGCTATTTTTATTTTTTTTGCCCCCCCCCTCCCCCCCCCCCCCAAAAAAAAGGAAAAAATCAAAAAATGAGTTTTTGGAATATTTTCAAGAAGACGTTTGGCGGTTTTTTTTTTTTTTTTTTTTTACATGTTTGAGCTATTACTTTTACTCGAAAATCCGTATTTTTCTAAATTTGCCTCCGAAAATCCCCCTTCTCCCGTTAAAAATCCAAAAATCGAAAATCGCAGGAAATGATTTTTTCGTATTCAAGTCTAGTCTCCCCATCTGCAATTTCTTCACTGTGAAGCTATTTGGAGCCGAGTTATACATATAAATGTGTTTTTGCCTTATGCGCCTCCGAAAATAATTCATACCCCCTTCCCTTCCCCCCTTAAAAATCCAAAATTCCAAAATCGCAGAAAATAATTTTTTTGTTTTCAAGTCTAGTCTCTCCCTATGCAATTTCTTCACCGTGAAGCAATTTGGAGCCGAGTTGTGCTTATAAAGGTGGTTTTTGCCTTCTGCACCTTCGAAAATCATTTATACCCCCTTCTCCCGTTAAAAATCCAAAATTCCAAAATCGCAGAAAATGATTTTTTCGTATTCAAGTCTAGTCTCTCCATCTGCAATTTCTTCACTGTGAATTAATTTGGAGCCGAGTTATACTTATAAATGTGTTTCTGCCGCCTGCGCCTCCGAAAATCATTTTCACACCTTTTCCCCCTTAAAAATCCAAAATTCCAAAATCGCAGAAAATGATTTTTTTGTATTCAAGTCTAGTCTCTCCATCTGCAATTTCTTCGTCGTGAAGCAATTTGGAGCCGAGTTATGCTTATAAAGTTGTTTTTGCCTTCTGCACCTCCGAAAATCATTTTCACGCCCTTACCCCCTTAAAAATCCAAAATTACAAAATCGCAGAAATGATTTTTTTGTATTCAAGTCTAGTCTCCCCATCAGCAATTTTTTCACCGTGAAGCAATTTGGAGCCGAGTTATGCTTATAAAGGTGGTTTTTGCCTTCTGCCCTCCCGGGGGGGAACGGGGGGGTATTTCGCAAAATCCCGTCTTAGTGAGCGTCAGGGTCCTAAAATCAACCTGCTCACCAAAAATTGTGACTCTATCTCCCATAGGATCGCCACAACCGTGTTGAGTCAGTGAATCAGTGAGTTTACACTTTTATATATATAGATAATACTGGCACACTGTAAACGTAAATGTCTTAAATTTAGTTTCAAAAGTGTCCTAAATGTATGGTCATTTTTTAAGCGAAAAAAAAGTCTTACTTTTTAAGACACCTTTTTGCATCTGAAATTAAGACATTGCAATGTCTTAAAACGCCGCCATGTTTTAGGCTTAAAAACACCGCCATGTTAGGCTTAAAAACACTACCGCTTTTAAAGCCTTTTTATAAATAAATAAATACGGTGCAGGATTATGTTTTTCTGATAAAAAAAGATTCTAGGATTGTTTAGAGCATTAATGAAATATTTATATTTAAAAAAAAGTACAATTACCCGGCACTGGGATACGAGCTCGCACTGTCCGTGGAAACCGAAATCACGAGCTAAGCACAGTCGTATTCAAGCATTTACCAATCACGCCACCGTTGAATAAAACATGAGTTTTTATGACAAAATATACTTCAGTATTCGCGAAACAGTTCACAGAGTTATGTTTTATTTCAGAGATTTATTAGTGTTTTATTTCTGATTTTTTTGCTATAAAACTATTGATAGCATTGATCTTAAAGTTAATCTATATATTAATAGGCAAGCATAAAATTTGTAGTCCCTTTTTAACATATTAATTATGGGAGTATAGGGTTAAAAACGGTATCATTCGAAAGGTATGGTTAGCCGGAAGGTGCGAATACAAATATTATTTTCTTACGATGTCAAGAAGGTATTTAAAAATACATTTATTTTTTATGCATTTTCCCCCATTTTTCCCTTTTATACACGTATTCCTTTACATTAAAAAATACCTAAAAGTAGAAAGTTGTTAAATCTGGCAATTTCATAAAGCTCAAGTAAAACCATAGACACAGTAATTTGTATAATGTAGCATCACTATACGCAAGCGAAGTGATGACGTCACTGTCTGTCCATGGAGCCATGAAAAAGATTTTCTGTGTTAATCGTCCACTGGATTTTTTGTAAAAAATTATTAAAAAATAACGGAAATTATCTGCCGATTTTAATACCGACATTTGGGTATAGTTATATATAAGTTACTGTCTACATGTGTTTGATTGAGTTATTTTTTCTGTAAAATTGATAAAATTTTAATTTAAAATCACGAAACTCCAGAAAAAAAATGGCAAACTTCCAGTTTCGAATGTAAACATAAACATTTCATTTTAAAGGGTGATATTTAAACAATAAATATTGAACTAATATACTAAATAAAAGGAAAATGGATTTGTTACTAGCTGCTGCATGCATAAGTAGACGATACGGAAAAAATTCCGATTTCCGTTTTTTGCTGAATTTACATGTTTTGAGCTTTCTTTACGTTTCAATTAACTGAAATTGGCTACTTATTTTTTTTAAAAAGTGTCTTTATTGCTAGCTTTTGTGGGTAGAAGAAGCAAGTAGAAGATACATAAAAACTTTTGATTTCCGGTTTTCGATGAATTTACGCGTTTTGAGATCTCCTTGCATTTTAATTAAGTGAAATTGACTAGTTATTTTTATTTTTTAAAAATTGGATTTATTATTCTTTCCTCTGCATATATAAGTAGAAAATATAAGATTCTGAAAAGTTTTAGATTTTCGGTTTTCGATAAAGTTACACGTTTTGAAATTTCCCGAACTCAATTCGACCATTTTTGAAAAATATTTTTTTTTTTTTTTTTTTGTTCAAACACTGTACTTTATGAACCAATCGAATTAATTTAACAGAATTTGATACTTGGTTGGGCCTTGGTTTGACATGGTACCTATTAGCTTCTGGGCTGTATCACAAAACAAGGGACGTTTTCACGTTGCGATTTTCTCTCATTTCAGGAAAGGCTAACATATACAGAGAGAAATAGTTATATTAAATAAAACTCTGCTGATTCAGTTAGAGTAAATATCGGCAAACAATTGCCGCAGCTGTGTTGCAATTGCATTCCATTTAGGACAAGGCAATAACTTTGCTTTGCTTCGCTTTGCAAAAAAAATGGTCGAGTTTCGACCACTGGGCGATACTAGTAATTATTATTATCTTAAATTTCATATGTAGAGGTATAGATTTTTTTCATAATGCAAAACAAGTATGTGAAGATTGCAGCCCTCGATGATAACGATTTCTTTCCTTAAAGTGATAATTAAATAAAAACAAACTATAATCATGAATACAAGAAAATTTGTTGTTTTACATTTAGATGCAGGTAAATATATGAAAGAAAAAAGTTTTTAAATGAATAATAATAAGAAGGTATGAAAGAAAAAAGTTATGCACAAATTATTCATGATTATTCACTTATAAATTCGCTTTCTCATACTTGCTACATCCGTTTTCACACTTTTTCTTTTAATATAAGAAAGCTTTAAAGACAATTTTTTTTTAAATTAACAAAATAAGCTTTATATGTAAGTATGTTTTTTATGAAATATGTTAAAGATAATAGCATGCAAATATCATTCACATCTCTAGAGTTTTATTCCATAAAAATTTAATTTCATAAATCTACCATAGTTTAAGTAGCTTAACTGCTTATTATATAAAATAATAATATGTTTATTTAATGTGGAAAGAAGTAGGATAAGCATATTTACTTAAAGTAGATTCCATATGAAAATTTTTCTAAGTAATGCAAGTGTCTGAATTTCTGAAGTGTCTGAAAATTCAAACGCGTTTTGCTGTATGAAAATTCACGTATTTACGTGTTTCAGACATTTTTGTGTCTAAATTGGTAATTCAGACACATTTCTGTTTTAAATTAAGATATATATAATGTCTAATCTATATTTTAAGACATTTATGTGTCTTAAATGCTGTTTCAGTTGTTTTTATGTCTTACTTTAAGACCCTTTTATTTGCAGTGCATAATAATCATTAACTATGATCATTTATTTTGAAAACTTCGCAAGTTATTCAAAATTTAGGAATTTCTTAACATTACAGAATAAGTCCAAATTTTCAAAATACTGTTAACTATGAGGACTATTTCATTCGTACAAAAGCAAGATCACTCTCTAAATACCATTCATGAACTGACTTGCACATTATTGACTACCAATATTCTAATTTGGAAACTTCGTAAAAATTTTAGACGGCGACCTTATAGCATGAACTTTCAAATTCATTTCTCTTAATATGAATCCCATATAAATTTATGAGAAGTAATATATGATGGAGAATTAAATAGAGTCCATTTTTACTCACCAATTATTATACATATATAAACAGCATAGATACATATTTTAAGGCGCTTGACCATCATTTTAATGATATAAAAAAGGGAAAATTTACAAGAAAGGTCGCAAAAGAAAAAAAAAAGCATTCAAATTTAAATATATATATATATATATATAATGCGATATATCTTAGTGATGGAAATAGACTGTGTTTTTTACAAGAACCTTGATTTTGTACCATATGACAGTTTTGTATTTACTCTCTAAAATATAAAGTGTGAGATCTCACTCTGAAAGAGTGGTATATCACTCTTTGAACATGCCAAAATGGAGCCAACCTCTAAAGAGTGAAAAGTCTCTTTTCGAAAGAGTGAGATTTCTCACTCTTTATTAAGAGTGAGATTATTCAAAACAATTTAAAGAATATGACAGTTTATTTTTCCTTAAAAAATTGCGTACACTACACGATGTTGCTTCATTTAACCTGGCGAATCGACTCCAATTCAACGGTGCAAAGAATGCAGTTTGGATCTGTCGGGAATCGAACCCAGGCCGTTCCCGTAGCAAGCGAGTATCTTATCCACTGAACCACTGAGCACATATACAAGCTGCTTAATTTACATTATTAAGTCATTCTCATACGTGATGAATCATATTTTTAAATTTTTACTTCATTTATCAACAATATAAAATTAAAGAATTCTAAAGGATATTTTAAAATTTAAATTATTTTGAAATTGCTAAAATTAGAATTATTTTAAAAGCTGTATACTTGAAAAAAAATCTTAATGACAAGCAGTCATTTAAAATAGCTTATGCGGAAAAGAAGTTACTCAAGTGTACATGTTTAAAAAAATAAAAATAAAAAAATAACTGTTCGCATACAAATCTACAGAGTTTCCTGAATAAGTCTCCTGTTCACAAGTATAGAACTTGCTGTTGATTTTAAATATTAGTAAAATATTATAGCCAAATTTTTGAATATTTCACATGTGTTAGCTGTCAATAAATATAATAAAAATATAAACTGTTACAGATTTTAAGGCGTTGTGCATTAAATATTTGCATTGATATTTTCTTTTATACCTTATATATTTCTAAATAAAACTATTTACTTTTTAAGACTAATTTCGTTATGTTTCTTGTGATTTTCGATTCTCCATTAATAATATTACTTCGATTTTGTCAATCGTATAGAAAAAATAATTTACCAAACTATCTTTTAACATAATTATTTTCTTTTTTTTATTCTTCAAAAATCTTCAATACGTTCTGTTAAACAAATAGATACATGAGATCGTTCGGAAATAGTCCTTCATATTTCTTTCGAAATATGATAACCAGATGGCGCCAGCAATTTCTCACTCTACAAAAGTTTCATCTTGCAATAGATGACGACCTCACTCTTTGCGACAAAGTGACTATGCGTCAATCTTTCACAAAAAGTGAGAAGTGTCACATTTTCCAGAGTGATAATATTGTTTTCTCACCTTCATTGGTGTCAAAATAGGGGTCACTTTTTTAAGGAGAGAGATTCTCACTCCAGAAATTTTAGAGAGTAATTTTATCAAAAATAAGAAATATAGTAGAAAATAGAAATTTGATATTACAGTTAAGGATTGAATAAGTGATTAGTTTTCTCATAAAAAAATTACCAATTCTTTAATTTGAAAAGTAAAATAAAACAAAAACAGTTTTTTATCTTAAAATACATGAGTCAAATTAAAATGCATCGATATAAAACAAAAAGGACAAAAAATTAAAGAAAAAAAAACTTTCTACACATAAAACCAAACTGCTAATTGCTCCCAAAAATTGCAAAAGCATATAATTGAAAGAATTATTAACGATATTTTGACCTTTATCTCACCGGAAATATATGCAGTTCCTAAAATATTGACGTTTAAAAAAAATACAAATAGGGCTAAAAGACTGTGACACATTTGAAATTTAATATAAAATCAAATAAGTTGCGTGCATGAGTAATGTTCTCACAACAAAGATTCTTGGGGTAAAATAATAATAAGCAAATAAAAAAGAAATAATTCAAAATTTTGCTTATAGATGGCGATGTTCCTTAAAAATAGCAGTGGAAACATCAAAGACTAAAAAAAAAAAAAAAAAAAGAAACTGCAACTTATTTTGCGAAGACGTGAATTGGCTTGAATCGCTCTTTGAATTAGTTTCGAGCTGTAAACGGAGGAATGGGATTTCTGGTAATATCCATACCATTATTAGCATTCTAAAACTCTTTTCTTAATTTCACAGAAATTTTTGAGACAGAATAGAGTAATTATATTTATTATTATTAGAAAATACTAGTACAAAACGCACACGTGAATCACATCTCTTGTGCGTACATATTAAAACATTGCAGTGAATTTCACAAAATAAATGCTCTTTATTTGCTTACCTTCCAATCTTTATATTTTTGTTTTGCTGTTTTAAGGTATAGCGCCATCTATGAACAAAATTTAGGACTAACATTTTCATTTCTCTAATAATCTGTTTAAAAAAACTTTTAAAACCCAAATTCATATTATAGCGTATCATATAAATCTTTTCGAAATTAAAATAAAATTTAATTTGAAAAAAAAAAGTAACTTTTTTGTTTATTAACCAAAATATGGGAAATTTGAACTGTGTTAAGAAAAGAAAAAATATTTCTTAAAATTCACAACAGATGGCAGCAGCACATGATTGCTTATAAGTTTTGTGATTTCATTTTCTGATTAAGGGCCAATATCTGCAATTTAATTATTCGTTTGAGGCACCTTTTTATTATTATTTTAGTTTATTATTTTTTTTTTATATTATAACTTAACATTTTACTGATTTGGTTAATGTTTATGTGTCTTTCCTAATCATATTTATTTTTTATTGTTAATTGTTTCATTGACATTTTAGTGAATATTCCACTCAACAGAGGGCTCTTGTAGTCCACAAAAAACTGTTTTTTGCTTCTAAAAAGAAATGTAAGAAAAAGGCTTCTTAAAAAATTTTTAGAATACTGTGTAGTCAACGATAAATTTTCTTTTATCAATTGACACCTTTTCTACTAATTGTCGGCAGAAATTAACACTCCGGGCCTTCAGGTTATCGAACGCGGGACTACCGGATTACTAACATGGCGCTCTTACCAACTGAGCCACGGAGAGACAAGTGAAAAAGCTTGTATTTACCTTAAAATAGAGGCGCATTTTTTATTTGGTTAAGATTCACAAATATACCGTAGTGAATGACAGTAAGTGCATAAGAATTTGGGGAAAAAAAGAAAAAAAACTTCACATCGTAATTTTGTATTGTACTGTATTGTCATAGTAACTCTCGTATGTCAACTTTATGATTTCATATTAAAGTCTAAAATGTGTTAGAGATTTCCGGCCTACTTTATGTGTTTATCATTATTTTCAATAAAGTTGTGGCTAACTATGTAAATCAGTAATTATCTTGCAAATTATATATACAAACGTGAGAGTTTATTTTTAAAACGTAATATATAAATTAGAAAAAGAAAAAAAGAAAAAAAGAAAAGAAAGAAAGAAAAGAAAGAAAGAAAATAAAATAAAAGACAAATAAGTTAAAAAAACAACAAGGTTAAAATTATCTGCATGGTAACAACATATTGATTTTCAATTATCAAAGGAAAAAAATCCAATTTTCAATGTAAATAATCAAATTTTAATATTTTTCCTTTATAAATTCTCTGTTGATAACATAAAAGAATTTAAAGAACATCATTTTAGGATTTTAATGTAGTATAAAAATGAACTGAAGATATTTTTAATAATATTTTTTAACAGAAAATTAAAATAAATGTAGTACATATTATACTTAGAAAAAAATAAATTAAGTTTTGAATCAAACAGTGTATTTATGTTAATATCAAATTTATAAAATCCCCTTTTTTTTATTCAAATATATATATATATTTTTAAAATACGATTTTGAAATAAAGAAGAAAACGCTTTTTGTAAAGCACGTAAATTTAAAATTTATATCTTATAAATTTAATTTTCGACTAAATACAATTTTGAGACAAAAATTCTCAGAATATTTCATTTTTTAATTTACATAACGAATATATTTAGCAACATAATGTTGTATAAATTTTAAGAAAATAGTATTTTGTCGTGATTACCTTGTTTTAAAAAGAGTATTAATTTTTTTATTAAAATATTGAATGTAAATTTCTCTTGCATTTTTAAGCTTAAATAGGTATTTTCAATTCAATTATTATGAAAATAATTTTATATCATCGTATTTTTTTTTCTCTTTGCAACAGCATCAGAATTTTATAATAAAAATTTAATTATCTTTGTTTTTTAACTTGAATATGGAGAAAAGCACTTGATGTACCAATTTACTATATATTTAAAATATATAAATTTAATTTTTCGTTAATTATTTTTGTTTTTAATACCCATAAATTTTTATTTATTTATTTATTTATATATTTATATATTTATCTATTTAATTATTATTATTATTATTATTTTAATTAGACACATTACCGAATTTTATTGTTGTTTTTAAACAATAAGTAATTTAATGAAAAATTGTGCACAAATATGGAATATAAAAATGATTCAAAAATTACAGACCTTAAAAAAAGAAGTGCAATTTGATTTTATAGATACGTGTGAAGAGTTAAGAAAAGAAGCCAATACAAATTCTAAAAATTCAATGAGAAAATTATAAAACCTATAATTTGAAAAGGAAAATCTAACTAAATATAAATTGCACCACATTGTCAAAATTAAATTACACACCAAGTTCCCGGAATGAAGTTAGAAGCTGAATATTTAGGAAAATAAAAATCACCAAGTCAAAATTTGCACTCCACACGATGAAGAGAAAAACAGATTCACAGAAGATTTTGTACACATCAGTACTTGTGGAGAATACCTTAAACACTGTCCTGTCGAGACTTAAATTATTATACATGTGTATATAAAAAACGTTTCGACTTATCATACTTTGAGTTATTTTATTTACTTTATTTTGTTAGGTTTTGTTCTACTCTTTCAATACGTCACTGATTCGTCTCCGTGTGAAAATCTGTATTATTTTAATCGTAAAGAATATGGTTTCGTGTTTTAATTTTATAATGTAGAGTCTGTTTAAAGTACCTTTTATGTGTCAGAGAGATAAGGAAAATAAATAGTATTCTTTATACATAATTTCGTAAAAAAAAAAAAAAAAAAAAAGAGAGAGAGAGAGAGAGAGAGAGGGAGAGAGAGGGAGACGGAGAGATAGAAAGAGAGAGAGAGAGAGAGAGAGAGAGAGAGAGAGAGAGAGAGAAGCATTACTTGAACTAAAGCAATTGATATTTCATTACAAAGTAACAACAGTTATTTAGACGAAATTTTCTTTACTTTACTTTTTTTTTTTCTTTTGACTCATTCCAAAGATGTGAAAGATGAACAGAATTCCCGATGTAAATACATGCTTTTATCTCATCATTATTATTATTAACGTATTACCGTTGCTGTTCTTCTTTCAGGCTAACAAGAGCTGAGAGTAGCCGAAAGATGTGGGGTGGGTAGCCAATGTAGAAGAAATGTGTCCCTGACCGCCATTCAGTACTTTAAATGCAGCAGCTATACCACTGAAAGTCCTTCATAAATTTCTAGACAAGAGGGAAGCGGAAGAAATCTTCTCGCAAAAAGGAATTTAGCTCCAAGAAAGATTTCCCCATGCAGCAGCAGTTAAGACATAAACTTGTGGTATGCACATACCAAAATTTTAAGGCCCATGCCCGGCTTGGCCAAGCCTGTGTGGAAGCATTCTTTCCCAGGTTCGGCTCGAAGTTAAATCTAAGAGTTCTAACTGAGCCCGGCCCGAACCGGCTTGTTTATTTATTTGCAATGAAAGGCTCTATCTCAACAAAATCAGATAAAATGAGGCACTACCCTGTCCTGTGCAATACAAAAAAAAAAAAAAAAAAAAAAAGTATTTTTAGCAATTTTTTTAGTGCCTCACTTTTTTGAGGTTTCATGTAGCTAGGCTATATAATAACAATTAATATAACTACTGACCACTTTGAAGGCAATTATATCTTAACAGAAATTGGTTATTACGGACGGTTGGAAAGGTACACAGGCAAACAGAATGACAAACAAAAATATGTATTTATGTAACGATGTAGAAAAGGATTAAAAACGGTTAATACTATTATGAATCTACTTTCATTCCCCCTTATATCCAGTAATGTTTCCGATGTTTATTTATTTATTTATTTTGACTCTGTAAGCAACACGTTAATGCTAATCCAACAACTTTTAATGAAAAAATATCTTTTTTGCAATCTCAGATACGGTGCTAGTTTCATTACATTTAGTATTCTGGAAAATAGCTAAAATGTGTTTAAGAAACATACTTCACAGTCCTTAGACTCTATGGATCATAGGACATAAAGCCTCATCGAAAACAACGTATTTAATTTCTTTTATATTTACATGTGCTCAAACTAGTAGCGACATGCATACAATTTTTATTGGACACTTTTTATTGTGTCCTTCAATAACATAAAATATTTTCTGAGAAAAAAGATGATTAGACAGACAAAGAGACAACTAGGTTCATTTTTTAGCAAAACAAAATTTCATGCGGCATATTTGCATATAAAAGTATGTAAAATAAATAACTAGATAAACGTTTTATCATTTAACTTCTTCGTTAATTAATTTGGAAAGTGGTTATAAAGTTTTTCACATCCGACCGGCCCGAGGACAATTTTATCCAAGCCAGGCTTGAACCGAGTATAAACAAAAAAATTGAGCTTGAAGATGCAAAAAGATGCTAAACCCGAGCCCAGTTTCGTGCAGACGTCTCATGTAAGCATCGGAAAGAAAAGGCGTATTCAAATTCGGCAGCGAGCCAAAACAGTAACTGCTATTGTAGACGACTGTAGAAGCTACGATTGTTTGATTTTTTATATTCATTATACTCTTGTGCATATAACATCATCGTTCAATTGTAATTTTTCCAGGAAACGATAAAAATCAATTTAAAATGAGTTGGCAACTGCTGACTTTCATCCCATTAAAAGATGCGTATGAATATTTCTTATAATATATATATATATATATATATATATATATATATCTTATCTTCAGAAAACTTTTAGTGTTCACTCGTAAGCTGCTATCTGCATAGGTCAAATATCACAGAAATCTGGTTTTCTTGAAAATTATTTTTAACTGTACTAACTGTATTTCCAGAACATACTGTATCTTTTATAGGAATTCGGTGCACGGGTATAAGTAAAAATTTTCGATTTTCAAAATCATTAAAATGAACGTTGAGCAAACAAGCAGTTGTACAAACGAATTAGCCGAAAATGCCAAAAAGTAAAGCAATTTGCTATTAAGTTTAATATTGCATCATTTACGCACGTGATTTCATGAACTTCAACTGCTAAATAGTGGACATTTTACAGACAATTATAATGGAAATTTCGATAATTAAGAATGCAGATTTTACTTTCATAATTAAATTACTTTTAATCTGACTTGGCATTTTTGATTTATAAGTCCAACAATTGTTACAACTCGATGAAAGTGCACGCGCATCACACTGAGAAAAAATTCTGTAACTGACATCTAGAATCTAACTCCTGGCTCTAGAAAAAATAGTGTCATCTTATAAATTCTAGTCCCCTTGAAAAGCGTGTTCTAGAAGCCCCTATTAGAATTCTAGAGCGTATACCTCTCGAGGGAGAAGTTATTTAAAAATCTCTGGAAATAAATGAGACTGCAAGAGGCGGGTTTCTGTAACTATAATCTTTGTTTATTACCAAATTCTAGAAAATCAATCGAGAATTTCTCGCAATATAAATGATTCAGAATATTCAGAGTATTCAGAATATTGTTTCACCATCTAGAAATGTGTACACTAGAAATTCTCGATAATTTCGTCTATTCAGTTTGTTGGTGTGTCTTATGCGCATAGCACGGAAATCTATATTTCTAGTTAAGGGATTTAGAAAATGACCACTTATTCATTCTAGAGAAAGGCGATACATATTTTTTTCTCAGAGCAGTCATTATCGTTATTCATCTTTACAAAAGTATCGATTGGTAATAAGGTTATACATATATATATATATATATATATAACCACAGAAATAGCGTTTTATATATATATATATAAATAAGTTTTTAATACTTTGAAAGGTATTTACTGACAAAGGATTTGGAGAAAAGACTCATAAGTGTAATAATTGCACATTCTTTTTCTTTTTCTTATTATTATTTTAAAAGCACGGATTTTAACACGTATTGCCCAATAAATGTAAAAATGTTATCATCATGAGATTGAGGCAGTTATAATTACAACAATTTATCTCACAGCAGAAAATAAAATTTTGAGGCAATATCAAAGAAATCATATGATACTAGTATAACAATATTGCTTCATATTACATTAATATATTTTCTAACAAGGTCTACCATATCGACCAACTAAGTGACGACGATAATTCAACCGCCTTAAATTATATTTAAAAAAAAAAGCACCACAGAAATAGCGTGTAAAAGTAATAAGTGCAAAATTTAAATAAACATCTACAATAGTTTAAGGTCGAAAGAAGACACGACATTTCATCAGGCGAAAATTTAGCTACGTATGCTACAAATAAAACGACAATTCACTTTTCCATCGAAAGTTACCGCTTTGTTTGCTGCATTTGTGCCTATTTTGTTTTCCTGAAGAAGGGTCATGTATTCATTCGACCCGAAACAATTGTTGCGAGTTATGGCATTTTAGGGTGTTTATTCAAAGTTTTATACTTAATTTAACCGCATGTTTGTAGCTGTTTGTAGCTGTTACTAAATTTGAAGATGCTTGATTATACATATAACAAACTTAGTACAATTACTTAAGTCACAATTTCACGAATGAAAATTTCACAAATAAATTATGCAAACAAGCATAGTTGATGCTTATGGGAATTGCAGAAGCATTGTAAGTTTTGCAAGTATACATGAAATCATCAAAGATTACCTTTGGCGATTTCTAGTTTTCGTCATTAGTGTTGTCAAATTGGGAAAATTCTTTTTAAATTCAGATATATAATATACAATCTGAATAATATTGTTACAATATTGTAAATAATTGTGTTTATTTTTGTATAAATTCTTTCAAAGAGGCTTAGTAAGTTGATAGAGTGCTAATTTTGTCCATTTCTAGTCATTTTAGCGTTGAAATAGCCTTATTTCCCCTTAAAAACGCATTAAAAAGCCCAGTAATGCAGGTAATGGATTTGGCGCCAAATTTGGCGACTTTTTCCCACCTTGGCGATTTTTTTGGTGACCTTGGCGAGAAAATCCTTATATGGGATATACCAAATATGGAAGCTGTAAGTTGATTGGTTGACCACTTTCTAGAGTTTTCTCGAAAAATCTGGGTTCCATGGAACAGCATATAAGGAGCGCTTCCTCGCCAAGGCAGTCAGTTCAGTTCAGATCTCAGCCAGCTTCGCTAGTGCTTGCATTGCTCTTGAGCCTCGTTGAGAGAGACTTGCTTCAAGTGTTATTGCTATACAGTTTGTACTGTGGATTTGCTATTGACAGCTGTTGTTTAAGCTGTGGTTACTGCTTGAATTGAAGCTGATAATTGGTTTATTGACCTGTATTTTTCTGGAACTTTCTGTGAATAAATTACTGAATTTTTGTAATTTGGCCTTTCATTCCCGGACAACTCACGAACCCTCAAGTACGCAACATTTCTCGTGTCAGAAGCGGGATTGTCTGTGAATGGTGATAACGAGAGCTATGGAGCAAGAGATGAAAAAACTTCTAGAAACCTTAGCTACCCAGATGAATGAAATGAAAGCCGGACAGGAAAAGATGGAAACCGGATTGATAGAGAAAATGGAAACAGGACTGGAAAAGATGAAAGAAGGACAAAGAGAGATGAAAGCAAGTATGGAGACATCGCAAAGAGAGTTGAAAGACACTATGGGTGAAGTTCAGGAAGAAATTAAGTCAATCCAAGAAAAAGTTGAATGCAATCAAGAGGAGATGAAGAGAGAACTTTCGGCAGTAAAGGGAGTGATTGAAAGTAAATTATCGGATAGGGAAAGCAGAGTAGATGGAATGGAAGAGAAAGTTTTGAAAATAGAAGAGAATTTTGAAAAGAAAGCTATGACGATAGAAGAAAATGTTATGAAGGTTGAAGAGAGTGTTACAAGGATAGAACGGAGTTTCGAGGAGACAGTTAAAGAAAATTTTGATCAGGAACTGAAAGAAAGGTTTTCAGAGATAGACGGTAAATTGAAGAGAATAGAAGAAGATCTGGAGAGAAAAGTGGAAGAAAAGTTAGAATCCATGCCCCAGGAAACTGAAAAGAAAGAGAGAAGAATCCAGAATCAGGAATTTATTAAGCTAGCTACCTACGATGGCAGTTCCTCCTGGCATGTATATAAGACGTAGTTTTCCATCGTAGCTGAAGCTAACGGCTGGGACTCTACCGCCAAGTCAGTCTACTTAGCAGCAGCATTACGGGGAGATGCAGCTGAGATATTGAGAAATGTTTCTAAAGAAGAAAGGAACGATTTCGAGGCCTTGACTAGAGCACTGGAGCTACGGTTCGGAGAGAAGCGTTCTAAGGACTATAGTCGCCTCCAGCTAAAGTCCCGTTACCAGAAAACGGGCGAAAGTTTGCAAGAGCTGGCAGCGGACATTCAGAGATTGTCACACCTAGCATTCTCAGACTGTCAAGCTGACACTCGTAACGACTTAGCTCTTCAGTACTTTATCGATGCTGTTCGGGATCCAGAAATTCAAAAAGCGCTGAGACTGTCCAACATCAGAGACGTAGAATCAGCTTTAGGCTATGCACTTAGGATAGAGGCAGCCCAACAAGCCTCCCGTAAAGACCGCCATACCATAAGAGCAGTCTCATTAAATGATACGCCTGCTGATGAGAATGAAATGAAGAGAAGTTTCGCAGAGATCTTAAAGAGATTGCGCAGCCTGGAAAATATTATAGAAATAAAGGATCGGAAGATAAAGTGCTGGGGCTGTGGAGGGGATGGTCATGTGAAGAGGAACTGCCCGTACGACCAACGATAGGAAATCACCCGGCTTCACCATCACTGCAGGGAAACTAAGAGGAGTCCATCTCGCGGGGCGGAGGTTGCCTAAAATTAAAGAGCCCCAATTTACAGTATTTCATGTTTCATCGATGAGTGGCGGCGATAATGGACTTCACGTCTATGGCCAAGTCAACAACGCCACCTGCCGGATAATTCTGGACACAGGAGTCAACGTGACCATCATTAGAACGGATTTGGCTCAAGAACTAAAAGAGAAGATCATCTGGACGCCGCCCTGCGTTAAACTCCAGACTGTGACCGGAGACGAAATCAAAATATATGGAAAAATGAACTTGACCATCACTTTTGGGAATGCCAGTTACCATCATATGGCATATGTGGCTGATATAAGAGATCCTTTAATCATTGGAATTGATTTCCTGAGAAAATTTAACTTTAAATTGGACTTCAAGAATAATGAACTGCATTCGAGTTCGGAAGACATCGCTGTGTTCAACACTGAAAATCAAGACATTCAGACAATTTGCCAGATAACAGCCAAGTCTGAAATTTCCATCCCTCCATACACAGAGACAATAGTTTCAGGAACACCTCCCACAAAGCAATACTTCCGCTATGGACTGATTGAATACCCGAATACAGACAATAGCCCAAGAGGAGTTCTGGTAGCTTTATCTCTAGTTGATCTCTCAAAGAGTACTATTCCTGTGAGAGTCGCAAACATCAGCGATAAGGTCCGAACAGTGAAGAAGGATGCGGTGTTAGCAGCCTGCACTCCTGTAACATGCATAAACCGCCCCACGCAATCAACCGAATCCAAGTCTTCTGAGCAATTAATAACGGAGCTACTCAAGAATGCAGAATTAGGAAGTGAACAGAGGTGTGCTGTGAAGAAGCTACTCCAAGAATTTAAAGATCTTTTTTCTCGAACACCTGAAGACGTCGGGAGAACGAACATCACCCAGCACAGAATTGATACAGGAAATCATCCTCCAATCAAACAACATCCAAGAAGACTTCCATTTGCTAAACAGGAAGAGGTCACTGAACTTCTAAATGAAATGCAGCACAATGACGTCATCGAGCCATCAACGAGTCCTTGGGCATCTCCCATAGTTCTGGTGCGAAACAAAGATGGTTCAACAAGACTTTGCGTGGATTATCGTCGTTTGAATGATATCACGAAGAAAGACAGTTACCCTCTTCCCAGAATTGACGACACATTAGACACACTTGCTGGCAATAAATGGTTCTCGACTTTAGATCTAAAGAGCGGTTACTGGCAAGTAGAATAACATCCTGATGATCGTGAGAAGACTGCATTCAGCACGGGACAAGGACTGTGGCAATTTAAAGTTATGCCGTTCGGATTATGTAATGCACCTGCCACCTTAGAACGCCTGATGGAGACAGTGCTAAAAGGACATTCCTATGAAGCCTGTCTGGTGTATTTGGATGATATTATCATTGTGGAGCGCACCTTTGAAGACCATCTACGAAACATCCGAAAGGTGCTGGAGAAACTCAGAATGGCCAACCTCAAATTGAATCCAGGCAAGTGTAACTTGTTCCGTCGTGAAGTGAGCTACCTTGGCCATATCATCTCTGCCGAAGGTGTGAGAACTGATCCTGAGAAGATCTCTGCAGTCGAGAACTGGTGTCGCCCTGAAAATGTACACCAACTGCGAAGTTTCCTGGGGTTATGCACTTACTACAGAAAGTTTGTCAAGGGTTTCTCAAATATTGCCAGACCACTCCACAAGCTGACGGAAGCCAAACAAAAATTCCTGTGGACAGATGAATGTGAAAATGCGTTCAAGCGACTTAAAGAGGCCTTAACATCATCGCCTATCTTGACGTATCCACAGCCCGACAGACAGTTCATACTTGATACAGATGCCAGCCATGAGAGTGTCGGTGCTGTTCTGTCTCAGGAAGTTGATGGTCAAGAACATGCCATTGCCTATTGGAGTAAATGCCTGTCTAAACCGGAGCGAAATTACTGTACCACCAGGAAAGAGCTACTCGCCTTCGTAAAAGCCATAGAACATTTCCATCATTACCTCTATGGCAGAAGATTCCTGCTCCGGACTGACCATGCATCTTTAACGTGGTTGCTCCAGTTCAAGAACATGGAAGGACAGATTGCCAGGTGGATACAACGCCTGCAGGAATATGACTTCGAGATACGTCATCGTAAAGGGACTCTACATGGTAATGCAGATGCCTTGTCACGGAAGCCCTGTTTGGAAAGCTGCAAGTACTGCTCTAGAGCCGAACAGAAATACCTGCCGATAAATCCGGTTGCCTGCCAAGTTACTGTCTCAACAACATCAGATCAAGATCCCGATCCATGGAGTGACGAAGAACTTAGAAAAGCCCAGTTGGAAGATCCTGACATAAAGCCAATATTACAGCTGAAGGAGACGACCAGCAACAGACCTACCTGGCAGGACATTTCCAGATTCAGTCCCATTACGAAGAATTATTGGGCACTTTGGGACTCTCTTCATATCAGAAACGGCATATTATACAGAAAGTGGGAATCTGATGATGGGTAAAGCTTCCGATGACAGATAGCATTGCCAAGATCAAGAATTCCAGATGTTTTAGAACAACTGCATAGTAGCTCTACCGGAGGCCATTTTGGGGTAATGAAGACTCTGCAGAAAGTTCGGGAACGCTTCTACTGGTGCAAGGCAAAGGAGGATGTGGAGAAATGGTGTAAATCCTGTGATGCTTGTGCGGCACGTAAAGGCCCGCAGAAACGAAGTCGTGGAAGACTGTAACGGTATAACGTGGGAGCACCATTTGAACGGATTGCACTCGACATCTTGGGTCCTTTGCCACGGACCTCCAGTGGAAATAAATACATCCTCGTTGTGATGGACTATTTCACCAAGTGGCCTGAGGCATATCCCATTCCCAATCAAGAGGCATGCACAGTCGCAGAGGTCCTAGTGCAGCAATGGGTGTCAAGGTACGGCACGCCCCTACAACTTCATACCGACCAAGGCAGGAACTTTACCTCCGATGTTTTCAAAGGACTCTGTCAACTACTCGGCATTTACAAAACCCGGACTACACCCTTACATCCCCAGTCGGACGGCATGGTCGAGAGGTTCAATCGTACCATCCTGAATAACCTCTCTCTTCTAGTATCAAGGAACCAGCAAGATTGGGACTTGAAGTTGCCATTGTTCCTGCTGGCTTATCGAAGTGCTGTCCATGAAACCACCGGCTATACTCCAGCACAGATGCTGTTTGGACGTGAACTTCGTCTCCCTTGTGATCTCCTGTTTGGTTGTCCACCTGATGCGCCTTCATCGCCCGAGGAGTACATCCAAGATCTCCAGGCACGATTTGAGGACGTACACAACTTTGCTCGGGAGCGGATTAACATGGCAACGGAGAAAATGAAGACAAGGTACGATCTAAAGGCTACACAACATGAGTTCCAGGAAGGAGAGAAGGTCTGGTTGTGGAATCCTGTTCGACGCAAAGGACTCTCTCCCAAGTTACAGTGCAACTGGGACGGACCATACGCAGTCTTAAAAAGGCTGAATGATGTAGTGGTGCGGATCACTAAAACACCTTCATCAAAACCGAAGGTGGTGCACTATAACAGGCTAGCCAAGTACCACAATTAACGGTAATATTAAAATTTAAAAATGTAAATACTGGTAAAATCTGCGCATGCGTAATGTAAATATTTGTATATAGATACTTGTACATATTTGAGAATTTTGTAAATATTTCTCACTTGATTTTTGTTTCTATTTTGTCGTTATATGCAACTTAGTTTTGTACTTGAGATTGTGTAAATTTGGTTAGTTTCGCCTCTTAACCAAGGGTTGCACTGCCCGGGACGTGCAGTCCTTGGGAGGGAGGCAGTGTTACAAAATTGTAAATAATTGTGTTTATTTTTGTATAAATTCTTTCAAAGAGGCTTAGTAAGTTGATAAAGTGCTAATTTTGTCCATTTCTAGTCATTTTAGCGTTGAAATAGCCTTATTTCCCCTTAAAAACGCATTAAAAAGCCCAGTAATGCAGGTAATGGATTTGGCGCCAAATTTGGCGACTTTTTCCCATCTTGGCGATTTTTTTGGCGACCTTGGCGAGAAAATCCTTATATGGGATATACCAAATATGGAAGCTGTAAGTTGATTGGTTGACCACTTTGACTCGAAAAATCTGGGTTCCATGAAACAGCATATAAGAAGCGCTTCCTCGCCAAGGCAGTCAGTTCAGTTCAGATCTCAGCCAGCTTCGCTAGTTCTTGCATTGCTCTTGAGTCTCTTTGAGAGAGACTTGCTTCAAGTGTTATTGGTATACAGTTTGTACTGTGGATTTGATATTGACAGCTGTTGTTTAAGCTGTGGTTACTGCTTGAATTGAAGCTGATAATTGGTTTATTGACCTGTATTTTTCTGGAACTTTCTGTGAATAAATTACTGAATTTTTGTAAGTTTGGCCTTTCATTCCCGGACAACTCACGAACCCTCAAGTACGCAACAATATTATTCGCCTTATTTATTGACAGATTAAATCAGCTACTTAATATTATTCTAAACAAATGGTAGATATTTAAATTAAGATTTTATAATTTGACTATTAAGATTGTCATTATGAATAATGTTTTTCTCTTACATTTTTCAGATGAAATGCTTTCAATTTTATACCTGGTACATATTAAATAATAAAGAAAATTTAATAATAATAACAAGTCCTTCCGGCTTTTTCGGAAGGGTAGGTTGATTTCTTTTTCCTTATCAAGTAGCCGTCATTTTGTTACAAAATGGCGGCTACAAATTATTAATGCACTTGGTAGAAATATTGATGTAGGCTATGCACATATGGAGTTTTAAGCAAATCGGTTCATAAATACATTTTTATCTGAATTTAAAATTTTCAAGTGGCCGGCGCTAGGAAACAAAATTTTGGGTTAAGTTGACAAATATATGAAATGTATTTGTGAGATAAGTCTACTGTACATATATAGTTCGAATTAATTCAAAATCTCAAAAGTCATCGTGTTTAAAAATTAAGTGGCTGCCACTTCGACCAAAATGGCAGAGAAAGTTTCTCATCTAAGATATCGTTGCAAATTTGAAAATAATTTTTTTGTAAAAATTCTTTCAAAGAGGCTTAGTAAGCTGCTAAAATGTTAGTTTTCTGCATTTCTAGTTTGTTTTAGCATTAAAATAGCCTAATTTTTCCTTAAAAACGCATTAAAAAGATCCAGTAACGCAGATAATGGATTTGGCACCAAATTTGGCGACTTTTCCCTATGGCGACTTTTTTGGCGACTTTTGGCGAGAAAATACTTTTTATCGATATACCAAAGTTGGACGCAATAACGTGATTGGTTCCCGAGTTACGTGAATTTTCTAAATTTTTGTTGTTTGAATGATATATCCATTTTTCAACTTTGATTTGAATTGATTAAGTATTTCTAAAGTTGCCGTGCTAACAAATTTTCAAGTGGCTGCCACTTGGGAACAATACAGTGGAACAAATTGCCAAGCAAACACATCCAAGATATTTGAAGCATAGGTTCACTGTCCAACTGTGGTTTAAATCAGTGCCGTGTTTCAAAAGTTATTCTTATGGGAAATTTTCAAGTGGCAGTCTAAGTGGCTGCAACTTGGAAACAAAATGGCAAAACAACTAGTTCATCGAAATCATCCAGTATATTTGTACGATAAGTTCATTGTCCCGTTCTAGTTTAAATTAAATCAGTATTTCAAAAATTATCGTCATAAGAAATTTTCAGGTGGCACCACTTGTAAAAAAAAAGTGGAGTGAGATGCCCAGCAAACTTATCTGAGATATTTGAATGATAAATCCACTACCCAAATTTGATGCGAATTGATTCTGTATTACTAAAGTTACCATAATAACAAATTTTCAAGTGGCCGCCACTTAGAAATAAAATTGCGAATCAAGTCACCAAGTGAAATTATCCTAGATATTTGAACCATAAGTTTAGTCTCCAACTTTTATTTGAATCAGTATAGTATTTTAAAAGTTATCGTGATGGCATATTTTCAAGTGGCAGTGTGATTTCAAGTGGCTGGAACTTAGAAACAAGATGTCGGGACAAGTTGCCCAGTGAAAACATTCAAGATAATTATATGATAATATCACTGTCCAAATTTGGTTCAATTTGGAGTATTTTTTCAGAAGTTATCGTGATTTTAAATTTTCAAGTGGGAGCCTGATTTCAAGTGGCCCCGCTTAACTTAAGATATCTGCCACTTTTTTAAAAATGGCGGATATAGTTTATCAATAAACTTCATTAAGATCTTTATGTGGTCTGTATTTACATCAAAATTCAAACAATTTCGAAATACGCTTTTTACAATTTAAATTTGAAATTTTCAAGTGGTCTGCACTTGAAAACAAAATGGCGGAGCAACTTGGTTAACAAACTCATCTAAGATATTTATAAGTTAATTTAAGACACTGTTCAAATTTGGTTCCATTTGGAGTATTATTTCGGAAGTTATCATGGTTTTAAATTTTCAAGTGGTGTCCTGATTTCAAGTGGTCTCGCTTAACTTAATGCGCCACTTTATTAAAAATGGCGGATAAAGTTCATTAATAAAGTTATTTGAGACACTTGTGTAATCTATGTACACATAAAAAATAATCCGGAATACGCTTTTTACAATTTGAATTTGAAATTTTCAAGTGGTCTCCACTTGAAGACAAAATGGTGGAGCAAATTGGTTAACAAATTCATCTAAGTTATTTATAAGATAAGTTAAGACACTGTCCAAATTTGGTTCGATTTGGAGTATTATTTCAGAAGTTATTGTGATTTTAAATTTTCAAGTGGTAGCGTGATTTTAAGTGGCCCCGCTTAACTTAAGTTATCTACCGCTTTATTAAAAATGACGGATAAATTTCATTAATAAACATCATTGAGACCCTTATATGGTCTGTATTTACATCAAATTTCAAACAAATTCGGAATAAGCTTTTTACAATTTGAATTTGAAATTTTCAAGTGGTCTCCACTTGAAAACAAAATGGCGGAGCAACTTGATTAATAAACTCATCTAAGATATTTATAAGATAAGTTAAGACACTGTCTAAATCTGGTTCAATTTGGAGTATTATTTCGGAAGTTATAGTGATTTTAAATTTCCAAGTGGTAGCCTGATTTCAAGTGGTCCCGCTTAATTTAAAATATCTGCCACTTTACTAAAAATGGCGGATAAACTTCATTAACAAACTTCATTGAGACTCTTATGTGGCCTGTATTTACATCAAAATTCAAGGAAATCTTGCTTTAAATATGCTTTTTACGATGGTGGTTTGAAATTTTCAAGTGGCTGCCACTTGAAAACAAAAAGTCGGAGCAACTTGGTTAACGAACTTGTCCAAGATATTTATAAGATTAGTTCACTGTCCAAATTTGATTCGATTTCGAGTATTATTTCGGGAGTTATCGTGATGACAAATTTTCATTATAGATAGGTAGATAGATAGATAGATATATAGATAAACGAAGTGATTGCAATAGGTCGATTTCTAAAGAAATCAACCTAATAAAAGAAAATCTTTATCTTTCCGTAGAAGCAAATCCAAATCATTTAAAATATGCATTAAAACTTGATAGCTATAGCAATAATAATAATAATAGTAATATTCTTAAATATATTAACAACGAAAATTTGGCCATATTTAAAGAAGCTTTACATGCAAAATAAAATAATATAATATATAAAGTTCTGCCATACTATCAAAAATGTTTCATATGGTTCTTATAACCTTGCTTTACAATTTCATCAAATATATATATATATATATATATATATATATAATTTTTTTTTTTTTTTTTTTTTTTTTTTCTCGCTTTAAAAATAAAGTTTTTCGTTATTTAAAAGAAAATCACTAAATTATCTGCTTAAGTTTTTATCTGTTAAAACGTTGGTAATATATGAAATGTTGATTTAAATGAGACGTCACATTTTCTCTATAACCATTATAAAACTTAACCATGGTTTTTACATATTTTATATGAAACTTTGATTTAAATATTAAATGAGCCGTCATATTTTCCCATAAACTTTATATAGCATATTTTTTAAACACGACAACATTTTATTTTGCTCTAGCAAATAAACAAAAGTTGAAAATATTTTATTATTCTTAAGAAATAACCTACACATCTGAAAAGCCCCCATCAGAAATTTTTTGGGATAAATTCTAGAAAAAATTTACTCTTATCATTCTCTGAATTCGCTTTAAAATTACATACTTCAGTTTTATTTACCTAAAACAGAGCGTGGTAGATTAAAAGATGTTTTAGAAATATAATTTATAACTTAATTTTGTTAATTTTACGCATTCTTTTAAAATTGTTAAATTCGTGTGTGTTTCATCTAATTTTTCGAAGATAAAAATGCTTTATATTAATCATTCTTATAGAACTTTTACAGTTAAATACCGAATATGTAAAAGATTGCAAATTAAAATTTTAATTTACACTTAAATTCGTAGGGAATAAACTAAAGAAATAATCAAACCTTATATATATATATATATCGTGTGGCACTCACACAAATTTTTCTTACCCTGAAATTCTTCACTACAAATAATGATTGAAGATTAAGGGGTGAGATAAACAACACTGTTATTTAAATCTAGGATAAAAAACAAGTCAAATTAAGCTTCAGAACAGCTTTATATGACAAATAATTCTGTGTGAAGGAGAGCTGCTGTTCCCTCAAACTCTCGTTTGATTATTGCCCTTACATTTATATAGAATTCAAATCTGTTATTAAATTTATAAGTTCGCTTAAAATTATTCAGACAACCTTCACCAGATAAATTTCATTCCTTGAAACTTATAAAACTTTTATAGTAATTCACTTATATTAACTTCAAAATCCAACATTTGACTTGTCTTAACACTTTCAGTCGCAGTGTTTCTGCAGATGGAACACCTAATTTTAATTCTCAAGGGCAAAACTTTTTTAGCAAAAATTTACATTTATAACATAGCAAAAAAGGCCTTTTTTTCTAACAGGAAAATTTAAAATTTCTTTTATTTTAATTTTGTTCGTAAATTCCGGTGGGAGTGTAATTTAAATGATCCGAATTACCCTGCGCCGCAAAGGGTTAAACTATTGGTTTTTAAGTTACACTGATAAGAGATAGATCAAAGATCAAAAGTTAAAATCTTGACTTCGGTATTCAGGAAATCTTAAAACCTGTAAATATAGAAAAAAACAAGCGATCAATATTTAGCTTAAAAATTATCTTATTTACCGTATGAGTATGTGGAATTAATTTCAATTCTTGAGCAGTTTTCCTAGACATGGTAAAATATCATAATAAAGCAATTCCATTAATTATATTTAATAAAAATAAATGTTTTCGCTTAATTATTGGGAGCCCTGTACATTTTCTAAAAACATGTACGCATCACAAACCACTCTATATTAAAATTTTTGTAAATAAAAGGTGCTGAAAAAAACTCAAGTACGTAAATAAAAAATGCTAAATAAGTCATATTTATGGAGCATAAAATGAATTTTCGAAAGTAATGATGAACCTATATCTGTGTTTTAGAGATAAGAAAACTGTAATATCTAATTCACTACATGACCTCAAGGCATTAATTACGATGGAGAGACATTGAGAGATTAGAGGCATTATCAGAATGGGTGGTGAAGTGGCTAAATGTGAGTCTTTTTGTAATTCCTATACTTCAGCAATAATTTCAAACCAATGATTATGCATCCCAGAAGACAAATTCAAGGAGGGTCAAGCGCTACATCAATTGCCCTGACCGATATTTGCGGTTATTTGCACTAAGAACTTGAACCGCAAACCTAAAATACCTTACTACCTCCCTTTATGGAGATATCTGAGACTTGGTATCAACATCTAAAAAAGCTATTTTTTTACGCGAGTCAGTTCGCCAATGAGTCCAGGTTTAGTCTCCAATATGATAGCAGACGTTCTTTGATTTGAAGAGAACATAGAATTTTTATCATTCACCATGTTATCAGTGAAAAGGATTCATATGAAGATGGTAGTGTCTGTGTCTGGGATGGTATCTTTTTAAGTTAATGCACAACCTCTATGTATTTCTCCGTGGAATCGTGAAAATTCAAACCTATAGACATGGTATTCTTGAAGGTTACGTGCACTTTTATGCCGATGCAATAGGCAATAATTTTCTGTTACTGGACGACAACACTAACCTTCACTTGCTGTTAATCATTATAATTACTATAAAACAATTCAGTGCATAGAACGTTATCTCAAATACCGAATTTGAATTCCTTCGAATGTGTATGAAGACATTATGTGAGTAAATAGAAATATGTAATCGCACTGGCGATTACATTTTTAAATACGTCGAGGTACTTTATGCAGTGTAATAATGTGCCAATAAATTCTACATTTATATATCCCTTCATCATATTTCTTGTTTTTACAAATTCCAAATATATCAATGTAAACACAAAACTATGTTCGTTTCAGTTAGTTATGATGAACTAAATGAAGGAGAATAATAATATTTCTTTTTAGCAATTACATAGTGAATTTGTCATTTAAGAGTTAAATTCTATTAATATATATATATATATAGCACATCGTTAAATAAGTCCCGGGACTAATCTCCAGATAGCTTCACAAATGAAATATTTCTGTGTGGGTAAAGTAAACCTTAACTTTCAAAAGATACACGTTAAAGTTTCATGATATTTCGATCGTTTGTTGCCGGGATATCAAAGTTTTAGTGACCCTACTTTGGATGTTTTAAAAATGTTGAACAAAGCTGAATTTCGACAATGATTTATCAACTCATGAAATTCAGCTTTGTTCCTCATTTTGAAAACATCAAAAGTTGGGTCACTAAAACTTTGATATTTCGGCAACAAACGATCGAAATATGATGAAACTTTTACATGTATCTTTTGAAAGTTAGGTTTACTTTACCCATACAGAAATATTTCATTTGCGACGCTATCTGGGGATTAGTCCCGGGACGTATTGAACGATGCGTTATATTCATCATATATAGTGGAAATGGTTACCACCGCTTTATTTTAATATTACTTTCAGAGAAAAATTCGATTTAAATTTTTTTATCTGTTAATTACTTGAAAGAAATTAGGGTGTTGTTTAGATTTTTTTTTAATTCTTTTTTCTCATGAGTTTGTGTGTGGCAGTGGGTGTTGCAGATAATAATAGACAATGCATATTATTTGAACAACTTAAAAACAAATGTTCGGTATTATAAAAAAAGAAAAGTTAAATTTTATCTTATGTATGTAGATAACCCCTGGTGTTCATATTTTTTTGTAAATGGGAATTACACACAATGCTTATTTCACGAGTTCTTAGTACGTGCTAGAATAGTTAACATGGTTCGTCAATTATCGCTCGCATTTAAATTTCAGTCTGCTGCCGGTTGTTACAGAAAATTCTTTTGCTTCACACCTTACGTACACGTAAACGTTATTCTATCGTAATTTTTTAATAGTACATTGCTGGCTTGATGGAATCTATTCCTGATTGTTAGATGCTCATTGAATTATTCACTCCAGTCTGAGAGGATTTATAAAATCGTTTTGCTGCTTTTTTATCCTTCTCCTCTGTTCGTGGCCACTCTAACAATCTTTTTTTGAAAAATCTGCGGCTCTCACTTCTTATCGAAAACCAGCGATCACAAAATCATCGCTGAATGTGTATTGCTTCTAGGGGTAATAATACCCCATATTAAAGGCAATATTCCAATTCAAACTGATGCATATAATTTGTTAATTTTACACATATGCTAATTTACAAAACGCAAAAAATGTCTATTTTTATTTTCTTTTTTTACTTTACTTTCATGTTTTTTTAGTCCTTACTAAGTATTGCATACTATGGTTCAATTTCCTTGCATTCTAGACGTAGCTTTATGAGAGGTTGATATAACTTTTAAAAATTTCTTTAATTTTTGAAAACTATTGCAATAATGATAAGAGCAATATTAATAATACCACATGTTATTCCTTTTCATGGTTTCTTTTTTTATTATGGATACGCGTTTATAAATATATATATATATATATTATTTATTATTATTATTGTTATTATTATTATTATTTTACTTTTTTCATTTTATTTCATATTTCTAGTGCTTCCTGATGCATTTTTTTCTAAAACTTTCGGCGTTTTCTTTTTTTTTTTTACAATATTTGAAAGGTTTTCTTTTTTAATTGTTTACTTCTTATTAGAAGATTATTTATACCGTTGTTTTCACTTCACTTTTCTCTTTATTTATGCTTACATCAGCCTTCGTAGATATGAAACATTTTACTTGCAGTTAGCGAAAAGCTTTCATGTGTTTAAATCCCGTATAATTTTCTGAAATTTTAAATATGTTTTAAAATTTCTTAGCTAATTTTAATGAATTACACCTATTTTTAATGCCCTTATAAACCGATCAAACCTTTTATTCGCAAGCTTCATCGAGACTTTTTACAAAAACCTGAAAAAAATATATGAAGAAAAATTACTCAGTTTAACAAGTGTCTTTTAAGAAATTCAAATTTAAAAATAAAATAAAATAGAATGAAGTAATTAAATAACAAAACACATAGGATATTACATTTTAGAAAGAGTTTTATATAAAATAACTAAAACAGAGTTGGATAAATTAAATACATCAAATTATTAAAGTATTTGGATACTTCATATTAACTTTAAAAGAAAAAGCCTTATTACCTTTTTTTTCTCTTATACGATCCATTTATTTATATTCCTTTAATCTCAATTGCGTTACTTAAAAAAACAACCTTATCAAAAATGTCCTACAAGATCCTTTTTTTTTTTTTTTTTTTTTTTTTTTTTTTTTCCCTTAATCACAATAAAAATGTCTACAAAAGTACTCATAAATCTTATGATAATGTAACGAGTTTCATTTTTATTTATTTATTTATTGTAAGAGTGGAGGGGAAATTTATGTCGATATTATTTATTCGGTGATTTCGAATAACTATCTTACGGTTCAAAAAACACCAATATATGTCAGATAACAGCGCATTTTAAGGTTTTTTTTGTTTCGTTATCATAAATATATATATATATATATTCTACACTGAATTACTATTATTCCTGTCAAATTTCAAAATGCCGGAAGAGAACTATTTATCTGTCTTTTCAAATTTTTTATCATACAACATCATATTTTTATACACATCTTTTCTTTTCTTTTTTTTTTCTCTCTATTGATTTATATTAAGAAATTAAAAGGTGTGTTAATTTTGTTAATTTCATGCATATCTCTCATTTTTAACATAATGTAGTTTTTACACATCTCTTTATTTCGAATTAATTCCACGTAAATGTACTTTAAATATTTACTTTTACTTACACACATTTTTATAATAATCATGTAATATTTATGCTAGCATCAATCCCTGAGAAATATTTTGTTACAAAGAAATGATATTGTAAGAAAATCATAAAATTTATAATTACTTGGTACTTTCTGGCCTATAATCCGCAGATTTGTAAAATGAGTTTTACACCAGAAACTTTAATTAATATACAAAGGTACTTTTAAACAAACTTTTATCTCTTACAGATGTAGCGTTACTTGTAAATTAAATTTTCTGATGTCCTGCGGACTATAGGCTGGAAAATATGGTAATAACATTTTGATATTTTTATGTTAAGTGAATAAATTTATTTAATATTAAAATATTGTTAAATTTATGGAAATTATTTAAGTTAATTGTTCCTTACAAAGCGAGAAATTATTTAACATGCAATATATATTTTTTTATACTTATAATAACATCAAAGGAATGATAAATAATGAACTGCACTAAAATTTTATTAAATCAGTTTAGCTATATGAACTTAAAGTAACATATGTAACATAATATAAATAAATTTCTAATGAGATAACATAAGCCATTTTTTGATATATTGCTTCAAATTATACTAACAAAATCTTCAAATAATAGTTTTAGCGTTATACTTATTCGTAAACGTATGCGGTAGACTCTCGACTAAACTGGAATGCAAGATTTTTTTTTTTTTTTTTTTTTTTTTTTTAATGGAAGGTTAGAGTGACATACGATATCCATACTCTTAAAAAAATAGATTTAGGTGAAGTTAATCACGTTAATGTTGTGTAAACATTAAGAAAAAGTATTACGATTAAAGAATTATTGAGATTAGTGCCATCTAATAACAAAAATAACATGTCATAAATAGATAATATTTCTGCCCTTTGGTTCATTCCGTTAACGATAATATTTTGAATCTTAACTATATTTGCTTGGGGTTTTCATATAAGTAGCTGAATACATTTGATTAATAATTTATGCAAATGAATTTTTGTAAAAGTTTGTGCATGCGCAGTTAAAAACTGTTTAGTAAAAATACGTATATTTAATTAGCTATTTATTACTTTTATATTCCGATCGCAATATATTCCCTATTAACACACCTGTCCATTATACATCCTGAAGATGTCCATAGGATGTCCTTTCATCTATAAGACATCCGGATGATATCATTTGGAGAAGATGTGTCGTTAGAGTTCCGTCTAATGTAGTATGTCAAGTAAAAAAAAAAAAAAAAAAATAGAATTTCATTGGTTTGACACTTAGCAGGTAATAATAGAAACAAGAACGGAAAGTCTTGCGTTTTGTATAGATTATTAAGAATTTCCAACGGTACAGAAATTTTGCCTTTAATGTATTTAGCCTATTTAGTCACACAACAAGCAGACAGAAGGACATAAAGTAAGACTAATTAAATTTATAAGCATTTTTTAGATGTTACTGCACATAAACTATTAGAAATATCTATTACGTTTGAAAAAAAAAATCCATAGTAAATTTAAATAACATATATTATTTTCAAGAAACTCCATGAATATTTAAGAGAGTTAGGCGCAGACAGACAAACGCACACTCAGATTTAAAGAAAGACAGATAAATGGGCTAATTCAAATTATAATTACTCTTAAAATCTCTTAAAAAGTTTTAGATATGCTTAATAAAATCGAATGTAAAATTCCAGTAATTTCCTATTTTAGACATCAGTGTATGTGAATATTTTTGCGTGTTTACGTAAACCTTAATACAAATCTACATTCTATAGAAAACCTTTCCTTTTTTTTTTTTTTTTTTTTTTTTGTACATATGATGATTAATGTTGATTTCATTATTAGTTGTGCAAAATAATGTTATTAAAATGGGTTAATAGAAATACCTCTCATAAACCCCAATGCTTACAAATGCTTTTCAGAGTCCCTGTACACACACAGCTGTATTTACTCCATTTCCAATAGGGAACATTCCGTAGGGAAAATGAATAGCATATATCAGTTTCCAGATATGTCATGAATATTTACGGTAATTAGAGCGCAGACAGACAAACCGAAGGCATAAACACTTCTCTCTAAAAATGGAAAGGAAAAATTCTCTCAAATTGAGACATTTTTCACTCAATCGACATATTGAAAGTCAACTTCTCACGTTGAGAGAAATACCCCTAAACCATTAAGCTACTGTAAGCAGGTAAGATTTGACTCAACTGAAACAAGTTACTTTTTAGAGAAATCGGGGCCAAATTTGAGTAAACCTGTTTGATTGCTGGAAAAATATATATATATATATATATATATATATATATATATATAAATCAGATTCTTTCCGCCGGAATCGAACGCGGGTCACCTTTGATGGAGACGCACGGGCTATCACTACGCTACTATTTCAAACAAAAAGCCATTCTCAATCATTCTCAAAGGTGGAAAACATTACTTATCAATTTTTACTTGTTTTATATATAACATAAATCTATGGGAAATCCAATAAACTTCCTTAAAATAGCACTATTGATTTAAAATTGAGAAAAAATTCTTGAAAACAGAAACTCTAGCAGACATTTTAGAAGTTTGCAAATTAATTTTGTATAATTTAGTTCTTTTAGAAAAATAAATTCTTCTACGTAATGTTACAAAATTTTTTGAATAACTATGAGTTGAAAAACAAATATGTACTGGTTTGTTTATACATATTATTCCCGATGTTGAGTTTAATTATAATTAATACTGTAACAAATTTTTTAAACGATTTACATGCATTTTAATAAATAAGTTGAAATGACAATAATAAAAATATTAAATAATTTTAGAGATACATAAATTTCTACATTATATAAATAAATTGTTCTTTTTCTTTATACTTCATATATTTCTTTAAGAAACAGTTTTTAAAAAGACATTCACTGTTCATTTTTAGTTTTTTATGTCAAACACTCGTGACTTGATAACTCTACTATTTTTTGTCAGTTGTATATAAAACATTTGTTATATTTATGTAATATATATATATACATATATGTATATCTTTGATAGTTTACTTTCTAATTATCGAAAGTCCTCAACACATTAAAAAATATATATATAAATTAGTTAGTTATAGATATCTAAAAATATATTTTTCATGTGTCATTTTAAATATGATCGATAGATGGCACCACCAATACGCAATTTTTTTGAAACAAATGAAAACTGATCGAAATTACTTCAGACAGGAGCTGACAGTTTAACGATCAATTTGACTGAAAAGATTTTTGATCAGAAAAGACTGATTTTACTAAAAATTTGACTGTTTCCTAGAAATTCCTCTCAATTTATGGCTAAAAATATTTCGTTCGCTTTTGAGTAAGCAAATTCGGTCACACATTTTAAGGAAGTTTTCAATTTTTTTAAAAAGTATTAAAAAGGGTAATTAAAAAAAAATCTTCATATATTCATGTATATAAAAATAATTG
Organism: Salticus scenicus; assembly: GCA_963930645.1. Classification (NCBI taxonomy): domain Eukaryota; kingdom Metazoa; phylum Arthropoda; class Arachnida; order Araneae; family Salticidae; genus Salticus; species Salticus scenicus. The sequence goes on from OZ005655.1 coordinate 114,624,804, forward strand.
CATATATGAATATTTGCAAATATATATGAATGTTTGTAAGTCTCGTATTAATAATTGCAGATGATAAGAACAAGTTTTATAACAACATGCTGTAGCCAGAAGGAATTTCAAGCATTAATTTTAAAGGGTGATCCTCAAAATTTTATTTTTATTTTTTTTCTTCATTATCGTACTAGCCTCTTTTTTGTTTTCTGGCTAAAACATGTATAAAAATATGCAAAGTATAACAAAATTTAAATGCCTAAAGTTGCAGACTAATTCGTTAACAGTTTCCTAGATATTTGACAAAATACGTGATGTAAAAAGTGTTCGGTTATTTACTGAAAATTAGTATAGCAGATCAGATGGTAGGCATAGAAAATCTCAGACGGTTTGAGAAAGTTAGACTGACAAAAAAGAAAAGCAAAATAAATAGAAAAAAGAAAACGCAAAATAAAATAAATAAATAAATAAAATACAGAGAGTGAATACACTGTTAAAAATGGTTTCTTAAAAATGAGCTAAATTGTCTCAAAATAGCTCCGAAACAATATATACTTAAATTTGAAAACCCTTGTACTCATTTTTGAGTATATTGACATGTCAAACATGGGGATTTTGGGATTCTTATTGTTCAACCCCATTTTTTGGCATGTAATTATAATAAAAAAAAAAATACATGGGTTTTCAAATTTAAGTATATATTGTTTCGAAGCTATTTTCAGACAAGTTAGCTCATGTTTAAGAAACTACTTTTTACAGCGTAGAAGGGGACTGATTATAACGAGCGGACATAATAATAAAATATAAAGATAATTATTACTTTCTCTTACCCATAAGGTAGAGAAAGTATTGTTTTTGGGTCAAATTTTCGAATGCGAGATTTTGTTATATTTACACGTTTTGAGGTCCCCTGAATACGAAAATCATGTTTTTAGCAAATGGTCAGTGTGTCTGCGTGTGTGTCTGTGTGTCTGTCTGTTATCAGCATATCTCAAAAACAAATTATGGCAGAAAGTTCAAACTTGGTATTCTAAATGTATATCATATAGGGATGCTACAGTAAGCTCTTCGTTAAGATCAAGCAAATGGTTCGTGTACAGGGACAATCAAGAGAATTCTAATACATTACGTCTATGGGGGAAATTGCAGGAAAGTAGAGTTTAACGTCTATATACTGCACTAAACCAAATGAAACGAATATATATTTTCTGTAAAAGAGATATATAACTGGGAAAAAAAATTGTGTATGTAGGAGCCTCGCCTCTCCCCTGGGGGGGAAAGTCCCCCCTCGAGGGGAGTAAATTTTCATGATGAATATCTTTCAAAAGAGCTCGCCAATACCTTTAAAACGAATGGTTGAACCATAGATCTGCGATAATTTAAAACAAAGTTTTCGATTTTTTTTTTACTTTTAAGAACAAAAAAACAAAAACTTAGAAAACAAAATCGTACTTTTTTTTACTTTCTCTTACCCATAAGGTAGAGAAAGTATTGTTTTTGGGTCAAATTTTAGAACGCGAGATTTTGTTATATTTACACGGTTTGAGGTCCCCTGAATACGAAAATCATGTTTTTAGCAAATGGTCTGTGTGTATGTCTGTGTGTGTGTCTGTGTGTCTGTCTGTTATCAGCATATCTCAAAAACAAAATATGGCAGAAAGTTCAAACTTGGTATTCTAAATGTTTATCATGTAGGGATGCTACAGTATGCTTTTCGTTAAGATCAAGCAAACACGTGTACAGGGACAATCAAGAGAATTCTAATACATTATGTCTATGGGGGAAATTGCAGGAAAATAGAGTTTAACGTCTACAGACTGCACTAAACCAAATGAAACAAATATATATTTTTTGTAATAGAGACAGTTAACTGAGAAAATTGTTTTGTGTATGTAGGAGCCTCGCCTCCCCCCCCCTGGGTGGGACGTCCTCCCCTGGGGGATTCATGATCATAATTCATGATTCATAAATTTTCATGATGGGTATCTTTCAAAAGAGCTCGCCAATACCTTTAAAACGAATGGCTGAACCATCGATCTGCGATAGTTTAAAACAAAGTTATGGATTTTTTTTTACTTTTAACGAAAAAAAAACAAAAGAAAATCGTACTTTTTTTTTTAAATATTGAGAATAAAATGGACTTTTTTTGGATATTTGGTGTTATACTACTTCTCTAATATGGAAATCGTCTGCCTTATCATAAAAGATAATTTTTTTAAATAATAGTTTTAATAAATTATTTTTTAAAAAGAGAAATATTTTTTAATAACCGAATTAAATTCTATATAAATGTAGGTGCATTAATGGAATGGGGGGTTGAGGGGGGCGGTAGCCCCCCCTCACACAGAATTAATTATCATACAAAACTCTTCCGAAGCCTAATTTGAATTGTTTAACTTAGGTTTACATAACAGTACTTGTTATCTTACCTATTAATCTTCAACCTGTATTTATAGTATTACATTTCAGGGTAGGAGAATGTCGTGTGAGTGACACACCAGATTATTTTTATTGTATTTTTTCTTTTAATTCTATCATATAATAAAAGTGAAAAACTGCACAAGCAATCACTAAATTGCTTAAAAATTAATAAATAATTAATATTGCATACCTTAATTTTTTATAACTGAAAAATTAACAAAAACTTTTAAAATAGATTTCAATAAAAAAAATAAATAAATGAAATATGTAATCAGTAAAGTTAGACATATAGATATAATATATAAACATAAATATAATTATATATATATATATATATATATATATATATATATACGTTAGAAAGTATCTGAATTTTATTAGTAAAAGTTCAAATTAGTATCTTGATTTTTACCATCCTTTTATAATGTAATGCACTTATAGTTCTTTAAACATTTCACAGTATATCTCTTAATTTCTAAGATCTATCTATATAAATGGCTAGGAAATTTAATTTTACTCTCTGTGTAGCCGCACCGACTATAACATCACAGGCTAAACAAAAAATAAATGAAAAAAAAATGCTAAATGAATTTAATGTTTATATTTTTACGTAAAAATATGATCACGTGATATCTTTAAAAGAATGTAAAAATTAAGAATTTATGTGGTGAATGTGGTATCTGTATAAAATGTTTATAAAAAATAGATTAAAGAAATAGAATCAAATAAATAGAATAAAGAAAACGTCTATAAGAGAATGTTTAAAGAGAAGCATCTATGTTGGTTACATTTTGTTTTACAGCTTGAGCTTTTAAATTTTAAGTATTATCTACAGTAGGAATAATCACATTTTCATGCAAACGCATATTGATGCTACTTTATTGATTTTTAAATTGTGGATCTCTTTTGTTTGCTTTCTCTCATTCTCTATCTCGGATCAGATGGATCCTAGCGGCAAAGACGATTTGACTTTTAATTTTTGCCATAACCATCAGCAAGTCACAAGGACCTTAGAAAAAGTGGGCATCTATTTATCTGAACCTGTCTTTGTTCATGGTGAACTGTACGTCGCATTTTCGAGAGTCAAACGTTCTTCAGATGTTAAGGTGAAAGTTCTCTTTATGCCCTGACAAAGACGTCTAATTAAGATACGCGAAAATATTTTCACCAAAAACGTTCTGTTTAAGGAAATTTTCGGCTTTAACAATTTTTGTGGTGTTAACAACTTTTATTTCTATAAATACGGCTAAATAAAGTCTTTATTAGTTCTTTGTAGTATAAAAAAATGGTCTGAAATTTTCATCTATTTCTGTTCGGAGATCTTTTTAGTGATAAGATCTACTCTACCTTCATTGATTTCATGAATTTAAAGATGATTTCTTTAACAAACTTTGATCTATTGGCACGCAAACAGCATCAGACCGTGTTTTGTAGATTTCGAGTTTGACTTTTCTAGTTAAAAAATATTTGCTAACAGTAACACAATATAATAATGTTCATAGATACACATACACATACAATACATGGACAAACATACAATAATGTTAATGTGTCACATTAATGTTTTCAATAATAATGTTAGCAAAGGTACTAACATTTATAATTCCAAAATTTTTTTTTTTTTTTTTTTTTATGCTTTTTAAACATATTCTTCGAAGATTGGCATTGTTTTAGTTAGGTTTTTAATGGTTATCATTAATAGTGAAAAAGACAAAATTTATTTTCGACAAATTACTGAAAAAAAAATGTGGAATTTTCTAATTTTTTTTATTTTTTTTTTTTTATTTACGCTTTTAAAAAAAGAAGGAAATATATATATAGTTGTATATATATAAATTTTTATGACGCGTTTTATAGTAGAAATAATAATTAAAAAAATAAAAAATAAAAAATATAAATTAATATGCGGCAAAAAATAAATTAATTAATTGCGGCATCTGTTCTTTAAATAATGAGAACTTGATATAAAATTATTTATGCATAGAAATTAATTGCTGCATTGAAAACGTTTCTAAGAATATTCTTTGCGAGAAATGAAATCAAATCTGCATTAATCATTTTAATCTTTTGCATCATCATATTTCCCTTATGCGCATCTTTTATCATTTCAAATAATAAATTTTAGCATGAAATTATTTGTAAAGCACCAGTAAACTTCCTTTGAAATCATTAGTTTTAATAGCTTCCATCATTTATTATTTGCAGATGTATTTCTGATAAACATTGAAAATGATAATGAAATTCAGTGAATCAACATATTTTTGAAATCTTGTACAAATGATGTAGTTATACTTTCTTATATTTGCTTGTGCAAATCCAAACTAAAAGATTTTTGAATTATAATTCTTAATCGATTTACATAGATATTGAAAATAATACATAATAGTTAGAAATTCGTCCTTTTTAAAAATTAATTAGTAAATTTAAAACCGTCTTCACAGAAACTTTTATTAAATACGTATGATAAATTAAGGATAAAATTATGCTAATCTAGTCCGGTTTATAATATTCAATAGCTTCCTTGATATTTAATTTAAAAATTTTACTATAAGTGTTTATTAATATAGCTTGAAATATTCAAAAAGAAAATTTGATTTGGTTGCTTATGCAATAAGAATTTATTTCAACTTTGATTTTCCTTAATCATACACAGTTGTATTAAATTAAATACAGTCAATGTATGTGTGTGTGCATGCGTGTGTGTGTGTGTGGGGGGGGGGTATGTCTTACATTTCCTCCCAAACCATTGAACCGATTTCAACGAAACTTTACACAGTAACTGTTTACGACCAGTGTTGATGTACTGAGGGTATTTCACATTTCTAGCGCATGCGCAATGTGAGAGGGGAGGAAAAACACTCTGAAAAATCATAATTTAATATGATTTCTATAGTAACAATTCAGTTAGAAACTTGATATATAGGCTAAATTTAAAGTATAATTTTTTCCTAAGTAGAGGTTTTTAAAAATTTGAAATTTAAATGCAATTAAAAAAGGCATTGAAACGATCAAAAAATTTCTTTATTTACGCTTTCGTTAAAATTTCATATATGTGATTTAAAAGTTTTACTGTGAATATTTCGCAATGACTTATTGTCTTAATACATTTAAAAAAAAATCAATTCGTATAACATGTTAGAATGACGTCACTTTCAGAAAACCTCCCAAGCGAAGTAGTATACGCCTTTAAAAATAGAATTATTTTGTAAAAGAATTCGACAGGAAACGTGCATTTGCATAGATAAAATTGCTACGCTTTATTATGATTGTGTGGAGCTTGTATTAACTAACGATAGAGTAAGTAGAATTAGTATTCATGACTCCAAATTATAATATGATACAAAAGACTTTAGCATGATACGGATAAATATTTAATTCGTCTGCATAACAAAAAGCTTTTTGAAGTGAAATCTTCTTTAGGCGCTTTGGGCGTTTTTGAGATGGGAGAAAACCATTTAACTCGCGACACTGTTACCATAACCGACACCTCTGTATATAAGTATGTACATGCATATATTGTGTATGTACGTACATAGATACACATGCATGTTGATATTTTTTGAGATGGGAAAAACCATTGATCTTGCGACACTGTTATCGTAACCGACATTTCTGTATATAAGTATCTACATATATTGGCCCCGCTTACACGAGAGTTGAGTTTGGGTTGAAATACATTGATAATATATCATTGATGATATACATTGATGATGATCTATATTCATGTCGGAACTTTTCGAATCGAAAAAAACAAAAAATTCATGTTATAATCAAACTTTTTTAAATTCCCCTCCTTTTTGTATGCTACCTAATGCATTCATGCAATGCATTTCTATCTTACCAACAATGAACAATCTAACACACTTTCGATTGTGAGAATCGCATAACAGTTCAGAATACAATTCAGTGTACAATTCAACGCACGTTTCTGTTAATGCAACATAGATATTATAATTGTGACAATTCTTGAAATCCATTAAAATATTTTTTTTCTTCTTTGATTTAGCTAGCTACAAATAATGTATCATACAATTAACTTACTAATGTGAAGTGTTATTAATTATATACTGTATATTGTTTAAATAAGAAATATTGTACTGTAGTACTTTTGAGTTTGTATATCTATCATTGCTGATAAATTAATAGAACTGCTGTTCATCATCACGCAAGTAAACAATTATTTAAATAAATAAATAAATTTACGTACATTATTTTTAATTACAAATGAAAAAAAAAGCTAATATGTGGATAAAAATGTGTATCACTATATAGTATATATGTACACGTCAGCTGTCTCTTTTTCTTCTTATGTTGGTCATGAGATCTGTACCAACTGTTACGGTGCAGGAATGCAGCGCATGCGCGCTTTCTCTCTGCTTTTAAATTTTGAATATTGAGCGCTAAATTTAAAACGTTAATATAGTAAAGTGAAAAAACTTCCAAAAATACAGCTTTCAAATAATCTATGCTTTTGGTTTTAGGTTTCACTCAATGATGGAAAAAAATACGGATGAACCTCACGAAGAACGAAAAAGAAAAAGACAGATAAATGGCTCATCCAGTGATGGAAAAATAGAAGAAGAAAGAAATCGAAAAAAAAGAGAAAAATGTAAGCGATATAGTGAAAAGAAAAAGAATGAGGTCGCTGGTCTGCCCATCAGTGGCTCCTCTGATTTCGATGAGAAAAAAAGAGAAGAAAAAAGAAAACAAAAAATTAGAGAAAAGATTAAGAGATACACAGAAAAGAAAACGAATGAGGTCGCTGCAGTGTCCATCAGTGGCCCTTTTGATTCCGATGAAAAAAAAAGAGAAGAAGAAAGAAAAGAAAATAGAGAAAAGAATAAGCGATACAGAGAAAATAAAAATAAAAAGAAAGAAATTGAGGTTGCTTCTCTGTCTATGGCCACTGCTGATTCTTCTGGTACAAAAAATGGAACAGGCAAGACAAAAACAAATAAACGCAGAAAAATGTAAGCGGTATAGAGATAACAAAAGAACATCAAATTTACAAACACAAAGTATAATGGCGAGAAGAAAGCATTTCCCACTTATTTGGCTATGACGATTCACAAGTCTCAAGAAGTGCTTTTGATGCTATTGTTTATGAATACAATAGTTGTCACACAAGAGAATTGGTTTACGTTGCATTATCAAGAGTAACTGATACAGAAGGTTTGTTCTTGGTTACTTAAGAAGATACAAGGACGAGCTGGAAATTTCATCATGGCAGAGTAAGATACTTACTTGTCGATGATTCAAACGCAACAAAAAATCAAAAGTCATCAACGACTCATCTTGATGATTTATCGATGAAATTGAAACAATTGCATGAAAATAGTTAAAAACCATTACTCAAACATTCATTAATTTCGTTTCTAAAAAGGATTTTCATTTAATTGTCAAAGTTTACGTGCGCATGTACAAGATCTAGCAATAGATGCTATCGTTAAAAAAATGAATGTGTTAATTTTAACAGAAACTCACATGGGTGACGAAGAAATAATCGACATTCCTAATTTCAACTTTGTTGCAAGTTTCATAAGACAAGATCGTCCAGCAGCAGGAGTAGCTCTTCATAAAATGTTGTCTGATGTAACGGGTATATTTTTCACAAATCATATGGATGTGCACGCTAGGTATACCAGTATGTTTAGTAATAATGTTTCTGATATGGGTGATATATGTGTTTGTCGTCGCCACTCTGAAAATGGACAGCTAATTGTAATGGTTGCCGTTTATATTTCACCGGATAAATCTTTCATTGCAATACGAGAAATTTTGAATGAAAGTTTATTTATTTATTCTAAAGACGCTTCTGTATTACTTCAAGATAAAATTGGGAAAAGATTTAATGATTTGCCAATGATTTTGGGTGAGAATTTAACACCAACTTTGCAGATGATAAAAATCTACCATTAACTGAATTTTTAAATAGAGAATTTCATTTAACGATGACCAATGATCTCAATCTTAGCGCAACGAGATATAAATCTACAATTGATGCGGTCTTTACAAGATATTTAAATAGATTCGAATCAAAATTGTTTCTATCATATTTTAGTTACCATAAACCTATAGTATCAGTTTTGGAATATAATTATAATAATGATGATGATGATGATGGAAGAGTTGTTAAAATTGTAGATGAAAATTCATCAGTTTGTTTGGTATTCATTTCAAAGTATACCAATTAATTAAATTTCATATTTCATGTATTTGTAAATTTACGTTTTAAGCAATAGATTGCAATTTTTGTATGTAATATGCATTAATTTTTAATCCACAATAGCGCATTAAATAAAAATTGTAATATAATTTTTGTAGTATTAGTTTATATTAATGAATAAAAAAACACTTCATTTAAAAGTATTTCCTGCTCAAATATTTCCTGACGATTCAAGAAATACATACGTAATTGTTAAGTTTTCACTTCTGTTGGCACTCCCGGAGTGCAATTTTTTTCCCTTACTACAGGACATATTTATAAATTACAATCATGTGACTTAATATATATATATATTCAGAGTGTCCTAAAAGTTCCAGTACTGGCGCTGATGTATTTTTTATTTACAAAACAACAAACCTTAAAACGAATATTTTTATGCTAATGATAAAAGGCACATTTGAAATAACGGAGGAAAAAATACAGAACTTACATTTATAATAAATGTTCAAAATGTCCACCCTTTTCTAGGAGGCAAAGCTGAACTCGTTTGCGCATGTGTTTAGAAACGCGTTTTAACATGCTGGGAGTGACTTCTTGTAGAGAAACCTGTACACACCTGCACAGAACCTGTATTACGAAATTGTCGAACGAGCTGATATCATATTTTTACTCGGTATTGCATCCTCTGGATATTTATATCGCCAAACGTCTTTGCATCTTTCATACGATTTACATTCAAAATAAGCTTCAAACAGCGTAATTCTCTAAATGCGTGATAAACTCATTTCACTATGAAGAACAAAATAACATAAAACTTTATTCTCACACAACTTGAGCGAGAAAAGAAACAAACGATAAAAATTAAAGAATTGATGCAATAATAAGCAGACGATAAAATTTAATATTTAAAAAAAATCATGGACACAGTGAATTATTTAAGTTGGAGTACTGGAACTTTTAGGACACACTGTATATATATATTAGCCACCCTGCTAGTAACAAGCTCGACATTTCTCATATAATAACCGTTGGAAAGGTCACCTTATCTACAAACGCAGATCTAATGGTTATTATGTGAGAAATGTCGGGCTGGTTGTTAGCCAAGGTTGCTTAGAGGAAGACCATCCCCACGTTAAGCGGAGGGCTTGGGTTCAATTCCCAGCTCTGGTACTTTTCACATAGTTGGCATAAAATAATAATAATAATAATAATCTTATACTCTAAACTACAAAAAAAGAATTTTCACGGTTGATAAGTTAATCAATAAATTTCTAAATAGTTTAAAATATTTTAAGAAGTTAAATGGTAAAATTGGATATTTTCAGGCATCCTGGCATATTGGAAGTGTGACAACGCAAAATCGCTGTGTGAAAGAAATATTTCTGTCGTACTAAAGATTGTTTTAACAATCCAGGGTTATGTTTTACATATGAATTAATGAAAAAATAACTGTTTTGGAGAAAACTGTTCACATTTTTTATGCTTACTAATAAATATAGGTATTTTCAAAATTGAGACTCGTTATTATAAAAATGAGTTACTTAAAAATCGTGACCTGTGAAGCAAGCAAAACCAGCTAGTACATTGAGTATAACTTCTGTTTATATGTATGAATCAGTTACGGAAGTTTTATAGTATATTTGCAAATAATATATCGAATGTAAAGACAATGTAATAGCAGAGTTCCTACGTATGTTTCTCAGATTTATTTAAAGTTTCCATATAATATTTTTAATTTTTTCACAATTTGAAATTATTTAGTAAAATTTGAAATTTCCTTTTATTTTTGCAAGAAGATTTATGTTCTAAAAAAATTAAAATTTTGAAATTTCAAAGCACCATAAGAACCATTTTTTCCAACATCATCCTTTAAAGTCTACCAGAAATATTTACCAAAATTTTACAAAAATATCTATAAAATTGCTATTGAAATTTTCAAGTAGCAAAAATGGGCTAAAGTGGGTTACTATGATAATGACATGAAATTTGTGGAAACCTATTCATTGAATTATTCATTCAAATCTTTACAATTTTAATGAAAAAAAAAAAATCGTTAGATACTTGAGGGTAAACAAATAAAATTTTAATTAAAGAAATAGTTTTAGAAAAATAAATCACATGTTAAAAAGCTATATCAATCATGGAATCAGACTGGTTTTATTAAAATGAAATTTATCCAAATGGAATTCAAGTTATTTCATAAAATAACATTTTATTTAACTTATTAATTTCAAAGAGAAGGCGTAATTTATAAAAATAAAATTTACAGTTTAAACTGAAAATTTTTCTTTGCTAAAGTTTTTTGATTTCGAGTACGATTTTCCTCTGCATAGAATAATGTCTATTTATCTTATTTGAACTACATTCTATTATAATTTTTTTTACCAGAAATAATTGACACAGAAGCACAAAACTTGGGTTGTGTATAATGGTTGAATAGATAAATAAATGATGAAACAATATAAAAAGGACTTATGTAACTATGCATCATCTTAAAATAGTACAAAAAATTGATTTTTTTTTTTTTTTTTTTAATTTGGAACCCTTGATTATCTCACTTTACAGCCTTTTGATTATCTCTCATTTTAATTAATTTAAAACACTGTATGACTAACATCAATGAAAACAACTTGAGTGATTAACTTAATTTAACTTTCATTTATTAAGAACTTTAAATAAAGGGAAATAGTGGACTTTATAAGTACTTAACTTAATTAAACTTAAAACATATCATAAATCTCAAAAAAAAAAAAAAAAAAAAGAAAAAAAAAAAAAAAATGATAAAATTACGTACTCACAAAGTTTGAATTAAATCTTATAGTATCAAACTCTGATTCAGCCTGATAAACAAAGTCGTGCTATCGTCACATTAGAAAATGATTTCACTCCAAAGGCATTGCAATGTGCATTCGTAACTCATGATCTAGATACTCGATCAACAGTACGGTTAAAAAGCACCATCCGAAAATAAAATACACTTTCTGAATTCGAATGTTTCATTTCAAAGAATAAACTGTGAAAACAGTTCACTCCATTTTCTTTTTAAATATCTATCTTAAAAATACCCATATCCAACTGAACACCAAAAACTTCGCAAATTCTGACTTATATATATTGATTTGGTCCGTAAATAATGGTCTTTTATTTTTTATTTAAGTTTAATTTTTCCGAAAAAAAAATCAGCAAATAATACATTTTTTATTGTTGTTTAGAAATTTACAACGTTCAATAAGCTATCCAATGCCTCGACGGTAGAAATCGTAACAAAGAAATAGTCCAGCCGAGTTTTTATTCAACAAAGGATCGGTGTTGGTCTTGGAGATTAAGGCCAATTGAATGCGGGGGTGGTCTTTCTAAGTGGTCCCAGAACATATTTATCGAGAAGAATCGAAACTGATGGAAAATCCAAGGCGTCAATCCGTTAGAGGAATCGCTGCTTGTATCCATGAGTTGACCAACGATGCGCAAGCAAACCAGTGCAAATTGTGACTCTTTGATTTTTGTTGTGCTCGTTCAAAGTATAATAACCCATGCGTTCAACTTTTGTACCTTTGCTTTGAACTAAAAGAGGCGTTCTATGATACTATTAGGCAATTCCATTATTTCTGCCAATCACCTCGTGATTTGGTGGCAGATTTTTGTTAATAATCCTGACTTATTCACTCTTTATCGAACTCAACAGAGCGTTGGGTGCGATACATGTTTCTGAGGTTGAAAATACCGTATTTGAATCGATTAAACCAATAGCGAGCCTTCTTAATGGGGAACGTTTCTTTGCCATAAATTTCACATATCTTTGGAGCAGCTTATATGGCTTTGGCACCTTGATCAAATATAAAAGACATAATGTGTCAAAAATGCTCTTCTTTGTTGACTTGACAATCCATTTTAATGACCTGGGAAGATAAAAAGTACATCAGCATATAAAATACAACTAAACGCACTATTTTACAGAACAGAAAGTTTGTATCCGATGACATAAAACACACTGTAAAAACATTTTAGGTATCACGCAAAAAAAAAAAAAAAAAAAAAAAAAGTCAGAATTTTTTAACCAACTTAATAGAATAAGTAATATTTCAAAATTTCAAAATTCAAACATTTTTAAAATCCTGTCTATTTTGTGTACATTAAAGAAACGATTTATCAGATTTGTTAGTTTCATAATAAAATAATTTTATTTGTAATTCTAAAAGTATCCATTTCCTTTTTGACACATTTATTTTCAAGTATTTACAAAAATTTGTTTTTATATCCTTTTCTTCCAATATTTTACGAACAGAATATTAAATTGGCAATGTTAAACTAAATTAATTAAGAAGACGGAAATTTCAATATTATTCCTTCTGCATCAGATGATATTTTTGTCAAAAAAAATTCAAGAACTGTGCAATCGACTGGAAATTCTATCAAAAATAATTTTCGTTGTCGCATTAAAAAAAAAAAAAAAAAAATCGTCACTCAGACACTCTTACAGTGAAGTTAGGTTTTTCGGAAATTAAAATGAGTTTATCAGATAAATAATTTTATTAGATTCCGAAGTACAATTATTACGGTTAAAGTTACCGAACTTTATATAATGAAAATGGAAATACGTTAATTTCTTTAAGCTAATAACTTTGTACTTTGATGTGATTTAAAACGAAATATTTAATTAGAGAAACAGATAAATACGTTATTTTTATGAAACAGCTCAATATAGCAGAAACACGCAGCTTAGATCAATGAGAGACGTGTGCATGATATAGACATAAAGTGTAATTATATTTAACATTTTGGCCAATTTATTACCTATATTCCATAAAAGCAATTTGATTGATGTAGGATTCAGATAAGAAATTCAGACTTATATGTCGTTAGTAAAGTTGTAGTATTGTATCAGAAAATTTCCGTCATAATGTTAAATAGTTTTGCAAATAAAACTCTTGCACCTTGGGTGTTAATACATAATATATGTATTTCTTGTACAGGGACATAAAAAAATAATTCAAAATATTTATGGCTACGAAAGGTAATGAGGATACGTTCAATTTAATTAAAACAAAATTCCAAAAAAAACTTAGTAATTTGCAACATTTCTAAAAGAAATATTAGAGAATTTTTTTTTTTTTAGAATCAGTTTTTAATTCAGTGGTTAATAGCTTTCTGAAAACATAAAATTGTTTAACAGAAAGTAAAGTATAATCAAAACTAATTACTAATTGCTACATTAAACCTTTACACATGATATACAAAAACTAAAAAATTTCAATTTCAGCAATCCTCATTTTCATTTTTTTTTCTTTTTCTTTTTCCTGAAAATAATTTATTGTCCAAATTTCTTAAACTTGATTGATACTTGATTCATACATGGCATCAAGAATTATTTAGCGTCAGTTATACTTAACTATTTAATTATTTAATTAATTATTTTTATTTATTTATTTATTTATTTATATTAATTAATTTATTTATTTATTTATTTATTTATTTTACATACAAATTTATTTATTTATTTATTTTTGCGAAATTCGATTTTATTAATGCTTCCGGTGGTAATCATGATACGTTTATTTTAATGGAATTTTTCTCTCTTATCATCCGAAATAAAACCTAGTGTTTTGCGAACTTGTAAAGGAATTTTTTCAGAATATCTTTAAAATAGCTTAATTGGCTTGTAAAAAAATAAATATGACTAGTACAAAGTTCTCTAAACAAATAAAAATTTCATATATTAAAGCATTATCCATAATATAGCTAAGAACTACAACATGTCATTTCCATCAACAGAAAAACTGTGTAGGTTGAACTCTCTGTAACTGGACACAAGCCATTAATTAATTACTTAAAGAAAAAAAAGAAAGAAAGAAAGAAAAAAGAACTATTGTATGAAAGTTCATAGAGTGATTGGCATAGATTAAGAATTGTATGGAACATTAATTACTATACTTGCTATTAATAGTTGCTTACACTATTGGTCATTTTCCTTTATTTTCTCAGAAATCAACATTGATACGAGATAAGTTTCCTCAAGGGGAAAAAAAAAGTAACCATTTCTTCAAAAAATCACTTTTAAAATCACAATTTAATATGATTTCTATAGTAACAATTCAGCTAGAAACTTGATATCTAGGCTAAATTTAAAGTATAATTTTTTCCTAAGTAGAGGATTTAAAAAAATTGAAATTGAAATGCAATTTAAAAAAGGCATTGAAACGATCAAAAAATTTCTTTACTTACGCTTTCGTTAAAATTTTATATATGTGATTTAAAAGTTTTAATGTGAATACAATGACTTATTGTCTTAATTAATTTAAAATTAAAATAATTTCTTATAACATGTTAGAATGATGTCACTTTCAGAAAACCTCCTAAGCGAAGTAGTATACGCTATTAAAAATAGAATTATTTTGTAAAAGAATTCGACAAGAAACGTGATTTGCATAGATAAAATTGCTACGCTTTATTATGATTGTGTGGAGCTTGTATTCACTAACTATAGAATAAGCAGAGTTAGTATTCATGACTCCAAATTATAATATGACACAAAAAGCTTTAGCATGATACGGATAAATATTTCATTCGTTTGCATAACAAAAAGCTTTTTGAAGTGAAAACTTCTTTTGGCGCTTTGGGCATTTTTGAAATGGGAAAAAACCGTTGAACTCGCGACACTGTTACCGTAACCGACACCTCTGTATATAAGTATGTACGTACATATATTGTGTATGTACGTACATAGATACACATGCATGTTCATATATTTTGAGATGGGAAAAAACCATTGAACTTGCGACACTGTTATCGTAACCGACATTTCTGTACATAAGTATCTACATATATTTGCCCCGTTTACATGAGAGTTGAGTTTGGGTTGAAATACATTGATAATATATCATTGGTGATATACATTGATGATGATCTATATTCATGTCGGAACTTTTCGAATCGAAAAAAACAAAAAATTGTCACGTTATAATCAAACTTTTTTAAATTCCCCGCCTTTTCGTATGCTATCTAATGCACCCATGCAATGTATTTTTACCTTTCCAACGACGAACAATCTAACACACTTTCGATTGCGAGAATCGCATAACAGTTCAGTATACAATTCAGTATACAATTCAACGCACGATTCTGTTAATTCAACATAGATATTATAATTGTAACAATTCTTGAAATTCATTAAAATATTTTTTTTCTTCTTTGATTTAGCTAGCTACAAATAATGTATCATACAATTAAATTACTAATGTGAAGTGTTAATAATTATATACTGGATATTGTTTAAATAAGAAATATTGTACTGCAATGCTTTTGAGTTTGAATTTGTAAATCTATAATTGCTGATCAATTAATAGAACTGCTGCTCATCATCACGTAAGTAAACAATTATTTAAATAAATAAATAAATTTACGTACATTATTTTTAATTACAAATTTTTAAAAAAACTAACACGTGGATAAAAATGTATATCACTATATAGTATATATGTACACGTCACCCGTCTCTTTTTCTTCTTATGTTGGTCATGAGATCTGTACCAACTGTTACGGTGCAGGAATGCAGCGCCTGCCCGCCTTCTCTCTGCTTTTAAATTTTGAATACCCAAACATTGAGCGCTAAATTTAAAACGTTAATATAGTAAAATGAAAAAACTTCCAAAAATACAGCTTTCAAATAATCAATACTTTTGGTTTTAGGTTTCACTCAATGATAGAAAAAAATACGGATGATCCTCACGAAGAACGAAAAAGAAAAGACAGATACATGACTCATCCGGTGATGGAAAAGTAGAAGAAGAAATAAATCGAAAAAACAGAGAAAAATGTAAGCGATATAGAGAAAAGAAAAAGAATGAGGTCGCTGGTCTGCCCATCAGTGGCTCCTCTGATTTCGATGAGAAAAAAAGAGAAGAAAAAAGAAAACAAAAAATTAGAGAAAAGACTAAGAGATGCACAGAAAAGAAAACGAATGAGGTCGCTGCAGTGTCCATCAGTGGCCCTTTTGATTCCGATGAAAAAAAAAAAAAAAAAAAAAAAAAAAAAAAAAAGAGAAGAAGAAAGAAAAAAAAATAGAGAAAAGAATAAGCGATACAAAGAAAATAAAAAGAAAAAGAAAGAAATTGAGGTTGCTGCTCTGTCTATGGCCACTGCTGATTCTTCTGGTACAAAAATGAAACAGGCAAGACAAAAACAAATAAACGCAGAAAAATGTAAGTGGTATAGAAATAACAAAAGAACATCAAATTTACAAACACAAAGTACAATGGCCACAAGAGAATTGGTTTACTTTGCATTATCAAGAGTAACGGATACAGAAGGTTTGATCTTGGTTTTTAAGAAGATACAAGGACGAGCTCGAAATTTCATCATGGCAGAGTTGGAAACGCACTTGTTGATGATTCAAACGCAACAAAAAATCAAAAGTCATCAACGACTCATCGTGATGATTTATCGATGGAATTGAAACGATTGCATGAAAATAGTTTGAAAACCATTACTCAAACATTCATTAATTTCGTTTCTAAAAAGAATGCATAATCTTTTTTTTTTCATTTAATTGTCAAAGTTTACGTGCGCATGCACAAGATCTAGCAATAGATGCTATCGTTAAAAAAAAAAAAAATGAATGCGTTAATTTTAACAAAAACTCACATGGGTGACGAAGAAATAATTGACATTCCTAATTTCAACTTTGTTGCAAGTTTCATAAGACAAGATCGACCAACAGCAGGAGCAGCTATTTATAAAAGGTTGTCTGATGTAACGGGTATATTTTGCACAAATCGTATGGATGTGCATGCGAGGTACACCAGTATGTTTAGTACTAATGTTTCTGATATCGGTGATATATGTGTTTGTCGTTGCCACTCTGAAAATGGACAGCTGATTGTAATGGTTGCCGTTTATATTTCACCAGATAAATCTTTATGTGCAATACGAGAATTTTTGTATGAAAGTTTATTTATTTATTCTAAAGACGCTTCTGAATTACTTCAAGATAAAATTGGGAAGAGATTTGATGATTTGCAAATGATTTTGCAGATGATAAAAATCTACCATTAATTGAATTTTTAAAAAGAGAATTTGATTTAACGATGACCAATGATCGCAATCTTAGCATAACGAGATATAAATCTACAATTGATGCGGTCTTTACAAGATATTTAAATAGATTCGAATCAACATTGTTTGTTTCCTATTTTTAGTTACCATAAACCTATAGTATCAGTTTTGGAATATAATGATAATGATGATGATGATGATGATGGAAGAGTTGTTAAAATTGTGGATGAAAATTCATAAGTTTCATTGGTATTCATTTCAAAGAATAACAATTAATTAAATTTCATATTTCATGTATTTGTAAATTTACGTTTTAAGCAATAGATTGCAATTTTTGTATGTAATATGCATTATTTTTCATGTACAATAGCGCATTAAATAAAAATTGTAATAATATTTTTGTAGTAGTAGTTTATATTAACGAATAAAAAACCGCTTCATTTAAAAGTATTTCCTGCACAATAAAATATTTCCTGACGATTCAAGAAATACATACGTAATTGTTAAATTTTAACTTCTGTTGGCACTCCCGGAGTGCAATTTCTTTTTTCTTACTACAGTACATATTTATAAATTACAATCTTGTAACTATATATATTATATATATATATATTAGCCACCCTGCTAGTAACAAGCTCGACATTTCTCATATAATAACCGTTGGCAAGGTCAGCTTATCTACAAACACAGATTTAATGGTTATAAGTGAGAAATGTCGGGCTGGTTGTTAGCCAAGGTTACTTAGAGGAAGACCATCCCCACGTTAAGCGGAGGGTTTGGGTTCAATTCCGAGCTCTGGTGCTTCGCATTGTTGGCATAAATAATAATAATAATAATAACAATCTTATACTCTAAAGTACATAAAAAGAATTTTCACGGTTGATGAGTTTATCAATAAAATTTCTAAATAGTTTAAAATATTTTAAGAAGTTAAATGGTAAAATTGGATATTTTCAGGCATCCTGGCATATTGGAAGTGTGACAACGCAAAATCGCTGTGTGAAAGAAATATTTCTGTCGTACTAAAGATTGTTTTAACAATCCAGGGTTATGTTTTACATATGAATTAATGAAAAAAATAACTGTTTTGGAGAAAACTGTTCACATTTTTTATGCTTACTAATAAATATAGGTATTTTCAAAATTGAGACTCATTATTATAAAAATGAGTTACTTAAAAATCGTGACCTTTGAAGCAAGCAAAACCAGCTAGTACATTGAGTATAACTTCTGTTTATATTTATGAATCAGTTACGGAAGTTTTAAAGTATATTTGCAAATAATATATCGAATGTAAAGACAACGTAATAGCAGAGTTCCTACGTATGTTTCTCAGATTTATTTAAAGTTTCCATATAATATTTTTAATTTTTTCACAATTTTAAACTATTTAGGAAAATTTGAAATTTCCTTTTACTTTTGCAAGAAGATTTATGTTCTAAAAAAATTAAAATTTTGAAATTTCAAAGCACCATAAGAACCATTTTTTCCAACATCATCCTTTATGTCTACCAGAAATATTTACCAAAATTTTACAGAAATATCTATAAAATTGCTATTGAAATTTTCAAGTAGCAAAAATGGGCTAAAGAGGGTTACTATGATAATGACATGAAATTTGTGGAAACCTATTCATTGAATTATTCATTCAAATCTTTACAATTTTAATGAAAAAAAAATATCGTTAGATACTTGAGGGTAAACAAATAAAAAGTTTAATTAAAGAAATAGTTTTAGAAAAATAAATCACGTGTTAACAAGCTATATCAATCATGGAATCAGACTGGTTTTATTAAAATGAAATTTATCCAAATGGAATTTAAGCTATTTAATAAAGTAACATTTTATTTAACTTATTAATTTTAAAGAGAAGGCGTAATTTATAAAAATAAAATTTACAGTTTAAACTGAAAATTTTTCTTTGCTAAAGTTTTTTGATTTCGAGTACGATTTTCCTCTGCATAGAATAATGTCTATTTATCTTATTTGAACTACATTCTATTACAATTTCTTTTACCAGAAATAATTGACACAGAAGCACAAAACTTGGGTTGTGTATAATGGTTGAATAGATAAATAAATGATGAAACAATATAAAAAGGACTTATGTAACTATGAATCATCTTAAAATAGTACAAAAAATGGATTTTTTTTTTTTTTTTTTTTTTTTTTTTTTTTTTATTTGGAACCCTTGATTATCTCCCTTTACAGCCTTTTGATTATCTCCCATTTTAATTAATATAAAACACTGTATGACTAACATCAATGAAAACAACTTGAGTGATTAACTCAATTTAACTTTAATTTATTAAGAACTTTAAATAAAGGGAAATAGTGGACTTTATAAGTACTTAACTTAATTAAACTTAAAACATATCATAAATCTCAAAAAAAAAAAAAAAAAAAAAAAAAAAAAAAAAACGATAAAATTACGTACTCACAAAGTTTGAATTAAATCTTTTAGTATCAAACTCTGATTTAGCCTGATAAACAAAGTCGTGCTATCGTCACATTAGAAAATGATTTCACTCCAAAGGCATTGCAATGTGCATTAGTAACTCATGATCTAGATACTCGATCAATTTTCTCGAAAAAAAAATCAACAAATAATACATTTTTTATTGTTGTTTAGAAATTTATAACGTTCAATAAGCTATCCAATGCCTCGACGGTAGAAATCGTAACAAAGAAATAGTCCAGCCGAGTTCTTATTCAACAAAGGATCGGTATTGGTCTTGGAGATTATAGTCAATTGAATGCGGGGTGGTCTTTCTAAGTGGTCCCAGAACATATTTATCGAGAAGAATCGAAACTGATGGAAAATCCAAAGCGTCAATCCGTTAGAGGAATCGCTGCGTGTATCCAATGCGCAAGCAAATCAGTGCAAATTGTGACTCTCTGATTTTTGTTGTGTTCGTTCAAAATATAATAACCCATGCGCTCAACTTTTGTACCTTTGCTTTCAACTAAAAGAGGCGTTCTATGATACTATTAGGCAATTCCATTATTTCTGCCAATCACGTCTTGATTTGGTGGCAGATTTTCGTTAATAATCCTGACTTATTCACTCTTTATCGAACTCAACAGAGCGTTGGGTGCGACGCATGATTCTGAAGTTGAAAATGCCGTATTTGAATCGATTAAACCAATAGCGATCCTTCTTAATGGGGAACGTTTCTTTGCCATACATTTCACATATCTTTGGAGCAGCTTATATGGCTTTGGCACCTTGATCAAATATAAAAGGCACAATGTGTCAAAAATGTTCTTCTTTGTTGACTTGACAGTCCATTTTAATGACCTGGGAAGATAAAAAAGTACATCAGCATATAAAAACAACTAAACGCACTATTTTACAGAACAGAAAGTTTGTATCCGATGACATAAAACACATTGTAAAAACATTTTAGGTATCACGCAAAAAAATTGAAGTCAGAATTTTTTAACCAACTTAGTAGAATAAGTAATATTTCAAAATTCAAACATTTTTTAAATCCTGTCTATTTTGTGTACATTAAAGAAAAGATTTATCAGATTTGTTAGTTTCATTATAAAGTTGAATTTTATTTGTAATTCTAAAAGTATTCATTTCCTTTTTAACACATTTATTTTGAAGTATTTACAAAAATTTGTTTTTACATCCTTTTCTTCAAATATTTTACGAACAGAATATTAAATTGGCAATGTTAAACGAAATTAATTAAGAAGACGGAAATTTCAATATTATTCCTTCTGCATCAGATGATATTTTTGTCAAAAAAAAAAATTCAAGAACTGTGCAATCGACTGGAAATTCTATCAAAAATGATTTTCGTTATCGCATTAAAAAAAAAAAAAAAAAAATCGTCACTCAGACTTTCTTACAGCGAAATTAGGTTTTTCGGAAATTAAAATGTGTTTATCAGATAAATAATTTTATTAGATTCCGAAGTACAATTATTACGGTTAAAGTTACCGAACTTTATATAATGAAAATGGAAATACGTTCATTTCTTTAAGCTAATAACTTCGTACTTTGATTTGATTTACAACGAAATATTTAATTAGAGAAACAGATAAATACGTTATTTTTATGAAACAGCTCAATATAGCAGAAACACGCAGCTTAGATCAATAAGAGACGTGTGCATGATATAGAGATAAAGTGCAATTATATTGAAATTTTGGACAATTTATTACATAAATTCCATAAAATCAATTTGATTGATACAGGATTCATATAAGACATTCAGACTTATATATCGTTAGTAAAGTTCTAGTATTGTATCAGAAAATTTCTGTCATAATGTTAAATAATTTTGCAAATAAAACTCTTGCACCTTGGGTGTTAATAATATATGTATTTCTTGTACAGGGTCATAAAAAAATAATTCGAAATATTAATGGCTACAAAAGGTAATGAGGATACGTTCAATTTAATTTAATTTATTTAACGGATGATTCCAAACAAAACTTAGTAATTTGTAACATAATTAAAAGAAATTTTAGATTTTTTTTTTTTTTTTTTTTTTTTTTTTTTCAGAATTTTTTTTTAATTCAGTGGTTAATAGCTTTCTGAAAACATAAAATTGTTTAATAGAAAGTAAAGTTTGTTCAAAACTAATTACTAATTGCTACATTAATGCTTGATTCATTTTATCCATGATATACAAAAACTACAAAATCTCTTTTTCAGCATTTCACGTTTCCATTTCTCTTTTTCCTGAAAGCTAATTTATTGCCCAAATTTCTTAAACTTGATTGATACATTATTCATATATGACATCAAGAATTAATTAGCGTTAGAAATATTTAAATAGTTAATTATTTTTTTTTTATTTTTTTTTTTTTATTTTTTTTTTTATTTTTTTTTATTTTTTTTATTTATTTATTTATTTGTTTTTATTTATTTGTTTACTTATTACGAAATGCGAATTATTAATGCCTCCGGCGTTAATCATGATATGTTTATTTTAATGGAATTTTTCTATCATATCATCCGAAATAAAACTTAGTATTTTGCGAAATTGTAAAGGAATTTCTTCAAAATATCTTTAAAATAGCTTAACTGATTTCTGAAAGAATAAAAATGACTAGTACAAAGTGTTCTGAACAAATAAAAAATTCATATATTAAAGCATTATCCATAATATAACTAAGAACTACAACATGTCTCTTTCTCAAACAGAAAAAATGACTTGGTTGAACTCTCTGTAACTGACCACATGCCATTAATTAATTACTTAAAAAAAAAAAAGAAGAAAAAGAAGAATTATTGTATTAAAGTTTATAGATTGATTGGCATAGATTAAGAATTGTATGGAACATTATTTACTATACATGCAGGTACGCTATTGGTAATTTTCCTTTATTTTCTTAGAAATCAACATTAGTACGGAATAAGATTCCTCAAGGGGAAAAAAAAGTAACCATTTCTTAAAAAAAATAGTTAATTGCCAATAGTAAATGATAAATTTAAATAATTTATATAAAGAATAATAAATTTAAATATATGACAATAATTAAATTTCCTTAAAGCCAAACACAACAGCAAATGTGTGAATGAGGATCGAGGGAAATTATATATATTACTAAAAGATAAAAAGATAAAAAAAAAAAAAAGATTAAATTCTGGAAAAAGCAGAATTTATTTTAGTATGGAAGCCTATTATTATTATTTTTTTTTTTTTTCGAAATTATAACCTCGCTTTCAAATTATTCAATTATATTTTCGATAAACATTCTTTATTTTAGGCTTAGGCTTCTCGGTTAAAGAATCAGCAGTAATCCTAAACAACAACGCATGTTTCTACGATTTCCATTATACATGAAAATAAATAAATAAATAAATATAAATGCAAATGGAAAACTTTTTTTTTTTTTTTTTTTTTTTCCAATTTTGAAGAGTTTGTTCTAAACTCGTTTGTTCTGAACAAATTTAGAGTAAAGTTTTATAATAAAATGTGTTTGTGTTGTTGCTAAACTAATTTTTGGTGGTTTATTTCAAGATCTAACACAGATATTATCAATATAATTTATAACTGAGCTTACCAAATGCATCAAAATTTAAAACATATGAAATATATTTAATATATAAAATATAATTATTGTCGGGATTTCAATATTGTGAATTACTTAAAATAGTATGTGATAAGTTAGTAAATTTTGTTATACTTTAAGCATTAAATTACGTTAATAATATTATTTAACTAATAATGAAAATAAACTTTTTACATTAAACATATTGAAATATAAAAGTTTAAACATAATTAAATAACTGAAGTACAATAAAGCTTTTGAAAAGAAGGATTCGCATTGTTCGTTTAAATATAAAATGAGGTCAAAATCAATTTCTTTACATTGAAAATAACTTTATAATATCTTATTAGATACTTAATTAGAATTATATAACCTACGATATTTGAAACATTTCAAAATTTAATTAGTGCAAAACATATTTTACCACCTTTAAAATCATTTATATGTGACAATAAATTTGTTAGAGCTTCTGAGATGCGACAGTATTAGTATTATTATTTTTATCAGTTAAATCATATTTATTTTCCTTGTAATATAATTGCAAACATGAAGTATAAATATGAAAGCATCTCTTAATTTACAAAGTACTTCATAGAATTCATTAAAAAACATATTACAAATTTATTAGAAGTACAATTTGATAGTTAAGTTCATAAGAAGATTTTTTAATTAGAATATATATATATATATTTAATTTTGCACATTTAAATGTCTAACGAGACAAATAGAAATGAAAATAGTTCAATTGTTATTATTGTTATATATATATATATATATTTTTTTTTTTTTTTTTTTCACAGAAATAAAATATTTTTAATTTCGCGTGAAAAATGATAAAATTTTGGAAAAAAAAAAAAAAGTTACTCTATGAAAATTGGTACATATTTTATCACGGATTCGCGTGTCAATAAAAATTTAATGGAGATATTTGTCATTATAGCTTGAAATTTTTATTTCAGTACTTTCTTTTCTGCAGTAAAACAAAAATTGTTGTGTTTTTCGATACTATATGTCTAACTTATGGCTCCTTTTATATTCTCACCTTAATTTGAAATACTTATAATTTAGATTTTACTAGGATTTTTTTTTTTTTTTTTTTTTTTTTTTTTTTTTGTTGTTGTTGAATATCATAAAATTAAGTTTTTTCTTTTTCCTTTTCTAGGAAAGCTTTAGTACAGGTTTCATTTGACAAATTTTTAAATTTGGAACCGAAGTAGCTCGGACTTTTCTTGCCGAGGTCTGTAGTTGCGATAGACATTTCAATTCGTCGCAAAAATGGAAATAATAATAATAATAAAAATAATAATAAAATCGCGAAAGCGATCCCTTAATACAGCTGTGCCTTTTGTATTTATTTATTTATTTGTAACATTGGTACAACTGGGGCATTGGTCTTTTTTTTTTTTTTTTTTTTGAGAGAGAGAGACATAGCGATATCATTCTAGATTTTCTGACAACATTTTATAGTAGTGGAATGGAATCCATGGCAACCATTTCAGAAAGAACCATTTTGCCGTAGTCGCTAAAAGAAAATCGTCAGAAATGAGTTGTAGAGCAATGTCCCAATTTTTACGTAACATTTTCTAATAAAGATTTTGGGAAATGTTTCAGGCATTTCTTTTTTTCTTTTACAACTTTATTCAGCTCGTTCTTTAATTTCAAAATTCTATTAGCACTACTTCAACCTGCGGAACGCCGGATAGACCTTCTAATTAAACATAAAATTAAATAAAGTACATGGACTTAAACATAAAAAACCGCAATTTGCACAACCATAAGAACATATATTTTCAATATCAGAGGCATGATCTAGAGGAGAATTGATTCCTGAGAAGGTTTCAACTATCCATTAAATTTTTGCTATTTCTAGGATTTTTTTTTTTTTTTAGTAGTAGATGGCAGCACAAGATCAATGTCAGGGCAAATGTATAGATCTAAATATTTCAGTTTGGTTTTAAACAATGCTTGAAAATTTAAGGATTTTAAATTTGACCATACAAAAATAGGTATTTTTGCTAAGACTTAGCTTCTCTGCGCGTATTGTCGTTAAATTGTGTATTTTGGGTGTTGCATACCTAAAGATTTTGCTATACCCTATAAAGTTACTATCGTGGTTTATGTTTTCTTGAATGCTAGCTACGTAGGTGCTGGGCTATTTAGCATACAGCAATGGACAGCATAAGCTCGAAAGAATCCTCGAAGAAGGAGGCGTTTAGTTTAGAGTGGAAAGTGCATGTTTGGAGAACTGAACAGGATGAAGGATGCCGTGGGAGGAACTAAAGGCAACAGTCATTATGTTGTTATAAGTAATAGGGGTACCAACATTTAGAGCAGTCAGAAGGTTGCGCAGAGAAATATTCAGACGAAGAAAATATGGCAGAATATGTTCCAGAGTTTCATGATTGTAGCAAATCTGACAGAGCGAGGCTAAATGCTTAATAAAGTGTTATCAAGATCAAATCCAAAATCTTTACTGAGGGAGCACTGACACATAGTGCGTTATTAATTAGAGATGTCAAGTTATTATGGATCGACCGTAACCTTAATACCGGAATTTTTTAACATTTTTTTTTTTTTTTAGTGATTTTCTCTTGTTTGGAAGGATTATTAGTTTCAATCTAGATTTTTTGTAGACCAGTTTTGTGTAACGGCAAAATAAAACAGAAATATCAGTCCTATCGTTAAGAATTCGATACCAAATGAAATGGGCAATTTTTCTGAATCCAGGGGCGCAAACAGGTTTTCGACATGACATTTAGATATTTTAAAATTAACTAAAGTATGAAATTTAGGTGGAAACACTTCATTTTAATTCATTTCAGTCATTTTAAAAAGTTAGTGGACCAGTTTTGCGGTCAAGAAATGAGACAAAAAATAAATAATAATTAAAATTAAAATTAATAAAAATTTTCAGACTGAAATTAGTAGTCTTCCGCACTAAATTAAATTTTGTCTTTTGCAGAATTTTAAACGTTTTTTAATATGTATTGTTATATTTTACTTAGTTATATTTTAATCTTACGAATTCAAATCATATACACGGTTAAGAGTTTTCGAGGTTTGGAAATTTACTTATATTTCCCCCTCCGACAATATGCTCCTCTCAAAATTCCAAGTTTTACCATTGTTGTACTTATCCCTTTCCGGCTCATTTAGTAATTCTGCTCATTTAAAATCAACAGCCGCCGGAATTCAAAAACTATATTACAATAAAAAATATAAATGACATTTTACCTCTATATTGTAAAAGAAAAAGTCTGTAAAAAATTTCTGGGATGAGTTTTTGCACTTGAGAACCAAAATTAGGTGTTGCAACAGCTGCAACACTGTGCCGGAAAGGGTCAAGTCGTTGTTGTACTTATTCACCAAAATCTATACAGTTTGTGCGACGGTGACTTGTAACATGCATTTACATTTTCAGCCCAATCACATAAGGCATCTAGACGCTATCGCACTTAAAAATTTTGGGCCCATAGACCATTATATTAAAGAACTTTTCTTTGTGTCATTGTAAAAATTTATAATCGCTAAATTCGTCAAAATCAATACGATTGACCTGTAACATACATAAAACTTTTCAGCTCATTCGAACGATAGCGTATGGACGCTATCGTTTTCACTCACATGAATATAAATATATACACACATACTACATACAGTTTCAGTTTTTGATAAAGAAACTAAATTTTCTTTCTAAATTTTGAGTGTAACTTCAGGATTATTCTATTTTTTAAGCTTTTTGTTTTGTTGCACGTGATTTTACTTACCACAGAAATTTTATATGTTAGACAAGTACAACCGAGGTTTACACTCAACTGCATTACTTCATTTTCTATTTTATTTTCTATTTTTCTTTACTTTTTCAGTTCTGACATTCACTTTCAGTGAAATATAAGATGATATTTTTAAAAGTTAAAAATATGAAATGATTCATGGAGGCATACAAAAACATTGCAGTTCTGCGAATAGCTGAGATAAATTAAAAATGTCCTAGATTTACGAAGGTTTAATTATCTGGAAACCAGACAGACACACACACACACACACACACACACACACACACGCACACACACAGACACACATATATATATATATATATATATATATATATATATATATATATGTATGTATGCCGAAATTATAAATTCCCAAAAATAGCAAGCAAGTAGAACCACATTTTTTATTTTATTTTATTTTATTTTTTTATTGTACGTGTCACACTGTTAAATTATAGCAAACTCATATTTTTTAAAAGTTAATTAGTTGCAGAGAAGCGTAAGTGCAATAGAAACTGAGTATGATAAAATCAAGCTTGAACCATGCCAAAACGTTTTTTTTTTTAAATCCATTTTACCCTGTCACAGTCGCTAGTTTTTAGGTTATGTTAAAAGGAAACAACCCCCACATTTTTCTATTAGTATTTTCCAATATATTTAAATATAGTCAGTTACTAGAAAATCTTTACTAAAATATTCTAATTTCTATTAAAAAATAAATGTGATCCCAATTTATGGGAAACCAATAAAAGATAGCAAATATATGTATATATATATATATATATATATATATAATTAAAAAGTTTAAACATTTATGATTGGAAATTAATTTCGCATAACATTACATAAGAATAAATTTATTTAGATCCTGCTCGTAATCAAAGTTTTATTTCCTGCGAACTAAAATAAGATATTTTTGTACTCAATACACAGTTAAGAATATATCATTAATATACAGAGGAACAAAGTAAAATTATTTTTATAGATGCTTATTTCTCAATTCCTTGATACACATTCAAATACTCTACGAAAACTTTATACTTGTTTTTGCAATCTTGAAATAAATGAATTAAAAAAGACGAAACTTTCAATTTCCTTTCCTCCGTATGAGATAATGCTTTTGTGGAATAATTGAAGAGTTTGTGCAGTCATCTGTAAATGATCATAATAATTGATTTCTTTATTGTATTAAGAAATATTTCATACGGCATTTGGATTTCAGGAATAAAAGAAATTTATTAAATGAATTATCTGAATGGATGGCGAATGATTGTGTTTCGTATATTGTTATCGAAGTTTAATTTAATGGTGATTTTTTTCCCCTGTGGAATAAAAATTCTTGCTATTGATTAATCCAACTATTTAACACACACACTTATAAATAAATAAATAAAATTCAATAAATGCTGTACGCAAATTTGTTTACGACAATGTATGAAAAAGCATATTCGTTGTTAAATGTAAAAGAAAACATTGACATAGCTGTAAATTTTTTACCTTTTTAGTTACTACTAATTTTTAATAGAAATATTTTATAAATACTCCTAGCGGTTTTCACTGATTAAATAAAATAAACACATCTACTCAAGCGTTAGAAAAGCGTAAACGTCATAAGCATTCATTAAAAAAATTATGTTTAAAAAAGTGCAAGTTATATTACATAAAAACGTGTTTAATTTCCATTAAATTCTTTTAGATTTTCCTTGTAAAAAAATAATAATATAAGTTCTTAAGAAATTTTTGGCAAATGTTTGCTCTATTTGCGTCAATAATGCTGTTAAACATTTACTCCATATTTGTTTTCATAGTTTGTCCTCGGCCAACTCTGATTTCCAAAATTTATTTTTCTTCCTTTCTTTTTAAGTACTGGGGGGGGGGAGGGGGGCTACCCCTGCTTAGTACGCTCACCAATCCCTGAAAGAGGCTTCATCCTTCTCCCCCCCCCCCTCCCCGATACGCCTCGCTCATTAAACCCCATTGAATAGGAATAGTAATAATCCATAACACAAGACAAAAGCAGAGCAATATTATAGAAATTCACCATACTTTATATCACATTAAAATACAAAATATTTGATACTATAGCGTTTATAATAAAATGCATGCGTGGAGAACTAATTATAATGTTGCTGGATAATTTAGTTTAATTAAATTTATAGAGATTCAATGATATGGAGAAAACTACTTTAGCTATTTTCTTTATAATAATAAACTGAACGTAAAGCGGATATTACTTTAATTGGAAACATTTTGTATACTTAGACCAAATAAAAAATGTTCTTCTTTTATTCCCCTCTCACATTAAATTAAAAAAAATTTTTTAAATAAAATTGAGAAAAATCGTCCTAAAGCCTCTTGGCAAAATTTGAAGTTTGAAGTAGCAGGGACGTTTTTCTCCAAATTCATGATATGAAAGGGTGAATATCGAAGGGTAGTTCCATTAACTTTTCAATTAAATACAGGAAATGCACGCTAAGGCACCACATGTACTAAATTTTAGCACCATCAATAAAATAAAAATTATTTCTGTGCAAATATGTAAAATTATTTCGTTGAATACAATAATGTTTTAGATCTATGCGAAAAAGTATTGCTTAATACTTGAAATATGAAAATCTGTTAAGAACAAAGAACTAGAACTTACAGTGACTTAGCACCCTGAATGTACCTTGACTTATTTTCCTAGTTAGACATTTATAGCACTGAGAAAATTCTTCAATGTAACTTTTTTTACACCGGAAAAAAGCATCATTTAGATGAATAAAATAAACAAAAATTAGCTAAAAATAATGTATAGATACCTTTAAAATTCGTTCATTAATTAGATTTTTTTTTTTATTAGTTTCATACAATTGCTTTATACAATTTAATTTTTAACCAATTTACAACAAATGAATATAAAACATTACTATGTTCATCTAAAAGAATTAAAATAACAGAAATTCTCATTTTCTTCATTACGCAACAAAAAAGAGCTGTGCAATCGAATGAAAACTCCAGTAAAATTATTTCCTTTATTGTATTAAAGAAAAATTTCTTATGCAGACGTGCTTAATAAAATTATGAAATTCGGAGACAAAATGAGTTCATCTGAGAAATAATTTTTGTAGATTGCGAAATATTTCACCAAATACTTTAGTTATTGATTTTCTATAGATGAGATAAAAAAAAAAAAAAATCTGCTTTATTTTAAAGAATAAATATCGGATAAAATTTGCGATGAATTACAGAAAATAACAAAGTTTTCAGCGTATAATATTTTATTCAATGTTATTCCAAAATTATAATTTATTAATTAATGCAATACTTTTTTGAAAGGGAAATACTTTAATAAATTATCAGAGTAAAAATTTTAAGATGTAATAAAAAACAGAAAATTAGTGTGATACGATTTAAGGAACAAAAATTTAAAAATGTAACATATACAATTATATTAACATTTTACACACAAATGTTCTATAAATGGAACATGAAATTAAAATTTCATTTAAAAATTAAATATGATGAATACTGACTTGAAATTATTATCAGATATACAAGAAAAATGACTTGAGTTTTTTAAATAGACATTACAGTTCAATCATAAAAGGGGAAATGTACGTTAAATTATAAAAATAACCTATTTTGACATTTTCACTTTTACCCTACGGTTTAAAAATTCACATAATTTAGAAAAATAAGCAAATGCTTCTAATGGGCTTGCATGCTTAAAATAGTTTACATTATTAAACTATAATATAATATAATAACATTAAGTTAATATTATTAAATATAATAATATTAAATTAATAATATTAAATATAACAATCTTCTATTATATATATATATATATATATATATATATATATATATATATATTATTATTATTATTATTATTATTATTATTATTATTATTATTATTTACACATTTTAATTATCGAGTTCTTTAAACTAAAGAAATAGAAGGCAAAATATGTAAAAAAGTAATTTAAATTACATCCGGATCTGAATGCGGCGTGAAAAAGGTTAACTTAAAAAAAGAAATTAAATTAATTATTATCGGTATTGTTTATTCGCCTCTGATATGTAAAATTACTTAGTGATGCTGAAGCATAGGGAATTTTCCGTTGAACATTTTACAATATTTTAATTTAAAATATGGAAGTGAACATTTCTTTTTAATTAAAAATTAGTGGTGGATTAGTAATTTAAAAATTACCCGTAATTTTTAAAAGCAGACTTCAATTACTTATTACTTTGCGAACACGTGCTACGTGCTATCTATCTATATATCTATCTATCTATCTATCTATCTATATATATATATATATATATATATATATATATATATGTATATATATATACATATATACATATAAGTAAAAAATTCTGACTATTAAACTACTTTTATACCTTCACTAGCTGCCAAACTTTTAACTTTTAAATCAGATTTATCACACAATGTTTTTTTTTTTTATATAAAGTAATTTGTATATTTATTTTCTTCGATTAAAAAGACAGAAAATAAATATAATAATTTTCCGGTGTGAAGTCGAACACGGCCTTGAAACACGGAAAACTTGGCACGTATGCATTTATAGTTATCCTGCGTTCATTGTGTTTTCTATTTTAAAGTTGATGTATGTCTTTGTGCATGCGTGTGAGTGTGTGAGTGAGTAAGATAACGTCAAAACTCCGCCATTCGAATGAACGCAAATTTGGTAGGCACTTTATACATCAATAGCGAACGAATGAATATACTCACTTCTATTTGAACATGACTTATAATCCTTTTACACATTTATAAAAGAATATTTTTCATATTTGCCAACATACTAATTAATATTCCGTAATATTGTTAGCCCCGCCTTCTTTTTCACACCAGTATCTTTTTACAGTATTTTTCTTCTTATTTAACCGTAATTGCATTTGGAGAATATTACTCTGAATATTTACTGGTGTGAAAAAAATGGCAGGACTAACAACACTACGGAATATTAATTAGGATGTTGGCAAGTATGATTTTTATGCATTACTATGTGTATGTGTTTAAATGCGCATTTCAATACTGGTCAATATATTTGAATATATTTGAATATAATTGAATATATATTTCAATATATTTGAAACATGACAAAATATATGTTATATTTCCTTTAATATGGCTATATTGAAAACTATTTTGCACAACACATCTAGTTATTTCACATGGAAATAAGAAATTATTTATGTAATCATGCATAACTGATACATATAAAAATATTTCATATATTTATAATGAAATAAATATTTATTTTTGGCGACATTATTAAAATCTGGAAACAAATTTCAGTTTTACTGACACACTCGTGCAGCAAATTTATGCAACATGTATAGGTTATGAAAAGATTTCTCATATTTATCTCAAAAGTTACTTTAGATTGATTCGCGCACTTTTAAGCATTTTTGGTTAAAAAAATTATTTAATAGAATTTTTGAAGCATAAAATTTTCCTCTGGGATTTTAATTAATTATTTAATTTATTTTTATAACCATCAATTTCAGTAATGGCTTAATAATACAATGTATATATTACTTTTAAAAATTATGTGTTACTATTAATTTTATTCTTATTTTCCATATGTATACTTTCACATGAATTGCGAATATTGAATAGTAAGTAAGGAAAAGTCAATCCAAGAGAAATGAAAAGAGAAGTTTTTCAATTTTCGTTATTCTGCACGGGATGATATTGTTACTGAAATCATTACAGTGCTGTGCGGTCGATTGTAAATGGTTATAAAAGTATACATTTGCTTTAAAATCGGATTATCAATAAATGTCGTATACCGACGTTCTATTAATAAAATTATTAGATATGAGATAAAGTGAGCTCTATTTTTATTAAAATGTAAAATATTTTATTATTAAAAAAAATTACTGAACTTCTATTTTCTAATAAAAATTAAGATAAAAATATTATTTTCTTGTTAAAAAAATAAATAAATAAACAAACAAATAAATAACGTATGTTCTTATATGAAATAAATCTTCATATGTATCTTCATATGAAATAAATCTTCTACCTGTTTTAACTGAAATAGTCTTTCTTTAATTTTTTATTAAATCAACATAATTAACAGCAAGGAATTACATACTTAGGAAACTGTTGTGTATATTGCCAGTTATGTTAAACTTAAAGTCTAATACAAGCGCTTAAATTATTTATTATGAAATGAATTTTAATTTTTGCCTATATTTTTTAGTAAATACGAATAAAGTACTCTAAGCATCTAAAATTTTTCCTGTTTTTTTTTTTTTTTTTTTTTTTTTTTTTCATATGTGAAATGCTTTAAACATCAATAAGTTAGTTAGTTGCAGATATTGCTCAATAAATTTTTATTCTATGTTACAATAATTTACGTTTTGTTATAGTAGAAGGTTTACGTTTGGACGATGAAACTAACAAATTAGTATCTATTAGCACCTGGCTAGAAACATTCCGTTCAGTGCTTTATGTTTTTTTTTTTTTTTTTTTTATGATATATATTTCTTAAGCTCTAAGTTTTGCATGTTATAAAAAAAAGAGAAATATTCGTTGAGAACCGAATGAAGCATGCAAAAAAAAAAAAAAAAAAAAAAAAAAAACGATAGGGCTTCAATGATAATTTTCAGTAGCTTATTTCGTATTAAAATATACTCAGTATTTTTTCTTATATTAATTGCTGCTATTTTTTTTTTTTAAATCATAATTTGGTTTTGTTTTACATTCGTTTTAAAGTTTATTTTTTTACAATTGTTATTATTTACAAAAATCTTTTTTTTTTAATAAATAATAAAAAAAAAAAAAAAAAAAAAAAAAAACAGTCAGGGCTCGCAATGCTTCAAAATTTTACGCGGATTTTATTATATTGTCACCACTTTCTTCAAAAAGATATTTTTTTCACATTTTTTTTTTTAATACTGTAAGGTAAATACACTAGTGTTCGCCACCCCTAAAATTTGCACCCTTAAAATCGCCACCCTCACAAAACACATGTTAAGGTAACTGTTAATTAGGATGTATGAATTTGAATCCGCTCGAACTACAATCTCCGGATCGAGGGAATCTAGCGCGGGCGGATTCAAATCCATAAATGTTATTAAACGCTTATTTTAACATATCTTTTGTGAGGGTGGCGAACACAGGTGCCTTTACCTTAATATGCTATTAGTTAACCCTTTGGCATTGAGATGAATTTTAGAATTTCACGCCCCGTTAGCTGTCACCTCTGTCCAAAGCTTTTCAAAAAAAAAAAAAAAAAAAAGAAAAAAAAAAAAGAAAAAATTATACATTTATGTGACAGTTTTCACACATAAAACTGTATAAAATTTTTCCGGTAGTTAAAAACGAAAAAATTGTCATAAATATGTATACCGCGCCACTAATCGATACTTTTCATAATGGGTGACTTTTACTAAAGCTTAACCAAATGTTGCTTGACACATTCTTGCTCCCCTTAAATATATATTTCGAACGTTACATGTTATTATACGTACATTCACTAATATGTAATTGTCTAGCATTCAATATAAATTCGAAAAAACAAAAATCCATTTCGTTCCATATCTTGAAGTGAAACATATATATTTTTATTCTGGAATATATCTTTAAAAAATGGCAATTGTTGCCAGATGATTTGGTAACATAATTTTTATTATCATTTATTTAATTTTTTTAACTTTTCTTCTTAATAAATTACAATTACTCAGAACATAACATAGCTGAGATGATTGAATATAGAAATCTTTCAATATGATTATTTGTCAAAGGATAATATTTTAGTGATGAGACTAAGAAATTGTTTAATCAGCTGTAAATATTTTATATGAAGATATTGTTTTATTACAGAAGTAACAGTCTTTTTTTTTTTTTTTTTTTTTTTTTTTTTTTTAACTATTTTATATTATTAACACTATTAACACTATTTTATATTAGATGAATTTACAATAATAAATGTTTTTAAAAATTAATTTTGTGTTACTGTAGGAATATATATACATATATATATATATATATATATATATATATATATATATATATATATATATTGGGGTAATTCAAATAAATTGTATATTTTATTTAATTTAAATTTTCTGATTAGTATGCAAATTTAAATTATCGAATTACTTTTACTGAATAAATAAATATTTTTACTGTACGCAGTTAGAAGTATTCAAAGAAAATTACAGCAAAATTCGGCAGCAGAGATTCTAAGCAAATCCCGCAAAAAAAAGCATTTCGGTCATAGAGGATGTATCTCCGTAATTTTATGTTGTGACAAACATACAACTTTGAATTAAAGTTTTTGAATTAAATTAGGAAACCAATAGCGCTTTTATATAATTTGCTATTTGTATGAATGTATAAATAATCTCTCCCAAACAATAGAAATACAATTATATTTTCAATTTCAAATATGAAATGATACTTATATGATGTCATTGAAAAGCTAACACTTTACATTTGAAGGGATTTGACCCTAAAATGCAGTTTGATGGTAGATTTAAGCAAATTACGTAGATTAACGGCTTTTGGCACTAAAAAATTGTCAGTATTTCAAAATTATGCTTTTATGACATCAATTTACGGGCTATGACCGTTTAGATAACAAAATAACCAATTGTGTAAAATATACGGTCAAATCCCGTGATTTTACAAGTCTTTTTTCACTGTGTCTATTACGTGATAAGGTAAATAAAAATTCTATTTCGTCATAAATTCTTTGTTTGAGAAGTGTTTCATCTTACAATTCACAGTTTTTAAAGACTTTATTATATGAACCAAATGATATATATATATATATATATATATATATATATATATATATATATAAAATCTCTCAAGTTCTAAATAATTTTAGCCTTAAAAAATAAAATAAAATAAAATAAAATAAAATAAATAATCAAACTGTTTATCTCGATAAATAGTACCTTTCCAAGGTTAAATACACATTTTTTCTTCTTTAACTGTGAATATAATAATTTTTTTTTTTATTTTTTTTTTTATTTAAAGAAAGTAGAAAAACTGTGGAATACTGTTTTCTACGAATATAGATATATTCCATGATGTACACTCTATAACAGCAAAAAAAAAAAAAAAAAAAAAAAAAAAAAAAACGACGCACCAAGAAGAAGTGGGGACATTAATTGGTAGACGGGGTGGAATGGGTTGTCCTAATGGGATAAAAAAATGGTATATGTGATGTACATGTGCAGAACAACAATTGATTACAGTTTCAGAAAATTTGAATGATTTAATCAAGAGAAAGGGCCTCCTCACAAAGTAAACAAGTCAATAACAAGTTGGTCCACTTCTGGCGCTTATGTACGTAGTTATTCGGCTTGGTATTAATTGATAGAGTTAGCAGATATGATCCTGTCCAATATCGTGCCAAATTCTGTCCAATTGGTGCGTTATATTGGTAAAATCCCGAGCTGCTTGTAGGACCCTTTTTATGATGCTCCAAACATCCTCAGTGGCAGAGAGAGCCGGGGACTGAGCTCCATCCCATTTCACTGAGCCGTCTATTAAGGGCCTTTGAAGTCACTGAAGTAGTACCAGTTGCACGTAGGATCGACGATAATGATGAATTGGTGCCTGATTCCACCAATATGTGTACGTATGTCAATTTGTGTCCAGTTTGCATTATTCCTTCTTGGTGCGTCACTTTTTGTGTTATAAAGTATATTTCATGGAAAAATTATATATATATATATATATATATATATATATATATATATATATATAACTCAAACTGTATGATTTGTATTTAAATAAAAGCTGAAAAAGCAGCACAGCAGTTTACTAACATTATAAAATAAAAATAAGAATGAACCAATTACGTCATCTTTCTTATAGCTGAAATGAAATATCAATATTTCTACTTCCCAAAATATTTTTAAAATGAAATTTGTTTTTAGATTATTTTATAATGTATTTTTAATTTCATTTATAATACATTCTTATTTTCTAATACTTCCCTTCTAATAAATTTCAATTACTTAACGGGAAACGCGGATAAGAGATAGAAAAATACCGAATTTTTAATTTGATTTTTTTTTTTTTTTTTTTTTTTTTTTTTTTTTTATCAAGGAATAGTATTTTAGTAATGCAAATAAAAGTTGTTTAATCGTCTCTAAATATTCAAAATAATTTTTTTTTAATTATCAAAGAAAATGTATTTTTTGTTGTTTTATTAATTTACAGCTTTTAAACTAAATGAGTTGAAATATGCTTAATAAACTTTGTTTATATTTACTACGGAAAAGTCATTAGATTATTTTAAGGGGCTTATTGGCATATGAACCACTGAAGTAGGTTTCATATAAAAGCTCCCTAACAACACACTTGTCTAAAATACATCCGGAAGATGTCCGTAGGATGTCCACTGATGTTCTTTTCACCCATAGGACATGCTGCGGATGTCATTTGGACAAGATGTGCTGTTAGGAATATTTAATATTTAATAGTAAATATTTTTTGAATATTTAATATTTAAGATGCTCGTTAAATATAAGCTTATATTTTTATTTAAAATTTTTAAATTGGACTGTATTAGATTCGTTCAATAAGATATGTATTCAGGCACAATTTTTTATGATTTTGATACAATTTTACAGATTTGAAATCTTTAAGTTGACTTTTCTCAGTTTCATATTTTTCATGAGTTCATGATTTTCAAAATGCTAAAACGTCGAGAAATATACTAGAAAAGACTTGATATATTTTTTTGAATGAGTAATGAAACAAACTTAAAAGAATTACGGGTTGGTTTAGACATTTATGAAGTAATTACACTTAAAATGTGCATGTCTAGGTAAAAATTTAAATTTAAAAAAAAAAAAAAAAAAAAAAAAAAAAAAACATGCTTTTTGTAATATTTTTATTATTTATTTATTTATTATTATTTTTATTTATTTATTTATTTATTTATTATTATTATTATTATTTTTTTTTTCCAAAATAAATTTTATTAGACATCCAAAAAATCCAGTCTTTTCTAAGATATCTGTAAAAGTTTAAGCAATTTAAAGATAATGAACTCATAAAAAAATGCAAACTGAGAAAACGCAGTTTATAGATTTCAAATCCATAAACAAATATACCAAAAACCATAAGAAATATTGCCCGAAAGTATATTTTATTGAACAAAGCAAAATACTTGAATTTAACTATATTAAATGGAAATATAAGCTTTTATATGATAGCTACTTCAATGGAGGTGCTAAAGGTACGAAATACCATTTAATCAGTTTCTAATTGTATTTCTATTAAAAGTTTATTACTGTTAAATAAGTCCTTATATTTAGTTCATTTCTTTGAAAGATTAAGTGTGTATTCAATGTCTGCTACATAATATTGAAACAAAAAAATCACTTTATCATCATCATCATCATCATTATTGTAACTTTTGTATTTATTTGTCTGTAAAGGGCTTCACATAAGTTGTTAACAGCTTTTACAAAAAATTGAATTATAAACAAAGCATTTAAATAAAATAATAAAAATTTAAATACCGTTGTTCCCTACCCCCAAAAAAAATTCAAGGTTTCTTTTTTTTTAATGAAAATTTTAAATCAAATTTCATTATTAAAAGAAATTATTAAGAGATACCTATGGCTTATAAGCATTTCTAAATTTCGATTTCTGTTGTTAAATATACCATACAAAATTATTAACAATAATAATTTAGAGACATGCCATCTTTCTCTATATAAAAGTTAGAAAAGTAGAAGATGCCATTTTCTAACATTAAATACAAAATGGAAAAAAGCGAAATACAACTTCCTTCCATTAACAGAAGTGAAATATCATTGTTTTTACTCCCCAAAATACCTTTAAAAATAACATTTGTTTCTAGAACATTTAATACTAAGTTTTTTTACTGTCATTTATATTATTTTCTAAAGCTTCACTTGATAACAAATTGCAATTATTTAATGCGAACTTTGGCTAAGAGAATTAAATATACAGAATTCTGAACAGATCTTTTGGCAAAGTATAATGTTTAAGTCGTGAGAGTAAAAAATTGTCGATATGCTGTAAACATTTTAAGTAAAAATATTTTTTTTTAATTAAAGAAGTAACATCTAGTTGCCTCTTTGAACAAAATAAAAATGTTTCCCTCTTAAATGAATTTATTATAAGAAATTGTTTAAAAACAGTATTTTGTTTTTGGGAAAATTCTGTTTTAGCTAATTAAATCAATTACCGCCTGTATTTACTTTTAAAGTTATCGATTATTGATTAAAGGCAAATGCATTTGATTTCTTTCATGGAAAAGTAAATGCTTTTGCAGTGTCCATGGGAAACGGCATTCCAACTATAACTTTCATTTATATTTTCAGTAGGAAAAATTCCATGCTCCTGTTCACAGTTTTTAATATTTTTGCTATGGCAATTTAATTATAAAGTAATAAATTTAATTATCAGTTTTTCGTAATTTTTTAATTTAAATACTGTTCCTCCTTGTTAAAAGAATTTTTTCATGGCAGTGCCCTTTTTTTAAACTTAAAACTATAAATTGTATTTCATTAAAGAAATGTTTAAAACAACATACGTTTTATTGGCTTATATGCTGAGGTTCGTAATTATAAGGACCATAAGAACAAGTGTGCTTTATTTAAAAAAAAAAAAAAAAAAAAAAAAAAAAAAACGGTCATAGACAGAATTTAATTAATACGACTTAATAGAAATATAATAAATT
This sequence comes from Salticus scenicus, assembly GCA_963930645.1. Lineage (NCBI taxonomy): Eukaryota > Metazoa > Arthropoda > Arachnida > Araneae > Salticidae > Salticus > Salticus scenicus. The sequence goes on from OZ005655.1 coordinate 114,664,922, forward strand.
ATTTTTATAAGCTAGTAATATAATTTATATACTTTCTCATAATATATTTATATATATATATACATATCAAAAAAGCTTCACCAACTATTCAGAAGATATTACCAACATATATTAAAAAGTATAGCCATCTATTCAGAAACCGTTATCAGTGCCCATCTAGAAGAAATAGCCAATAAATATTCAGAAGCCATAAACCATACATATTCTACAAGTCTCGCCATCAAATATTCAGAAACTGTTTTCCATACATAGTCTATTGTAGCCAACGGATATTCAGAATCTATAATCAATATTCAGAAAGATATCGCCAGCAAATAGATAGACGCCATCAACAATATGTATTCTAACGATATCGCCAAGAAATATTCAGAAGCCATCATCAATATATATTTATTAGATATAGCCAACAAATGTTCAAACCACCATTAATATATCTTCAGAACATATCTCCAAGAATATCTATAAACCATTACCAATATTCAGAAAATATTGCAATAAATATTCATAAACCATTCAATTTCAGAAATCTTCATGGTCTCGGATACTAAGATCGGAAATTCATTTCTGCATGTAAGTAATGAAGAATCTCTAGCTTAACTGTATGGTTTGAAAAATGTAATTCTTTTTACGGATTTGACAAAATATTTTAAGATAGTCTAAATGTTAAAATTGAATGTTGGAGGGCATCTTGACAAAAACTGAAATGAAATGGGGACAACGCAAAATCGCTGTCTTAAAGAAATAGTCCTGTAGTACTAAAAAAAAAAGTAACGTATTGTTTAAACATTGTATTGATTTTTATTTAAGGAATCGTCTGCATATAACATGTTTGAAAAAAAAATTCTTATACCTCCTAATTCTAATTAATTAAATAATTAGTTTCAAAATATTTTTCATAGGGGGAGGGGAGGCAAAATGGGTACTTAAGGTTATTCTGGCCAATAACTCTGTGACAAATAGAATAAAATGCAATAAATAATATTTATTTCAGTTTTACAATCTTAGCAGTTATTCTGCAGTATTGGAGTTTGAAATGCACCTCATATTTTATGACCTGCATATGAATATATTCAAAGCTGCAAAATTCACCATTTTGCCCTACGGGATAGGGCAAAATGGGGCACCTCTCAACTTAACAAAGTTTACAGACATAGTTCATATACTAAACTGTCATCGTCCTCATTAACACCGGCGCACAATCATGAGTCCATTTGCTACATTCACTGCGCTTTATCCATCCTTCTCCTTGTGCTGATCTTGCATATATTTCGTGACAGTACAAGCATGTAACATCTACATCGTCTGGATCACTGTCTGACGATCTGTCGTCTCTTGGTAGGGTAAGAACGCGATTTCTCTTGACTTGTGAACTGTCCGACACGCGACTTTATGCCATTTAAACTTTTGACAATTACCTTTTGACCCTACCTCGAGATACCCCGTTTTGCCCTACCACCACATTTTGCCACCCTTTGGCTCCTAAATATAAAATTACGAAAAAAAAAAAAAAAATTACGAAAATATTTTTATCGTTTACGCGTTACTTTTAAATACGCCAGGTGGAACTGAGTTATATGAAGTTAAAACAAGAAAAATATAGAATTTACGTGGTAAAGGTTTGTCAATTGGAAATATTCCTTCAATGAAAAAAAAGATCTAAAGTTTTTATTGAAAATGCATTAAAAAGAAAAATATATGCATAGGTAAAAAAATGATCAGAAGAAAACTACAAGATAACTTCACGCAGTAAAATAGATATCGTCCATTTTGCTATTCTGAAAAAAACAAAAAAAAAATTGCTCTTGAGTATTATAAAAATATATCTAAATCAATTGTTTTAAGAGTTTTAGTAAATGTGATCTCACCAATTTTGTAAAAATCAATATAAAATCATGTTTAACTAACCTTCATATATTCTTACGCAAATAAGCCGTTATTACATGGATGCAGCAGAATATTATTTGGAAAACTGTCATATGTTTGTCATATTGAAAATTATTTCAATTTAGACGGTTTTATACACTACTGGCATGACTGCTGGATAGAAAAAAACGTTTGTTGGAGTCGTCGTTTTAAAAGAAGCTCTGTTATATTTTGGTAAGGAATTTCTGCAAGTGTAAAAACTGATTTAGTACTGATTCTAAAAAGTATAAACTCTGAAATGTATTTAGAAGTATCGGAATAATAGCTGTCAGCATACAGTTTTCCTCTAGAATGTTTTAACCTCATAATCCAGCAAGACGGGGCATTTTCCCTCACATCTACAGTTGGCAGCAAATTTATTCAAGCACTAGCAATAATTCCTACATAAAATATGGGCATCTCATGCTGTTTTTTTAAACAAATATTTGTCGAATCATGATTTTAGTCTTATACTGTTTATAAAAAAATAAATTAGTGATAAATATTAACGATCAAATTATTAAAAAAAAAAAAAAAAAAAAAAAAAAAAAATGTGGATGTGTGCTTCAATAATTTTGCTTCTGTAAGGTTTCAAAGAATTGGTTTGAACAAATTAAAGTAAATGTTATTACTGCATGTACTGCATTCTTCTGATTTAAATGCAGTTAAAATTCTTTTGGGACAACTCACAAGAAAATTTATTTAAAAAATTTAACCATTGGTAGAATTTTTACTCACATATTTAAAATTAATACATGACCTTATAAGCATGAACCTTAGTGACTAATTACCGTTTTATTTTAAGATTAAGATTAAAAACACTCTTAAAAGCACGTTTTCTAAAATTATACATTATTTAAAAAACATTTGAAAATTATCCAAAGGTTTTCGCTTTGAAAAATCAAAGCATCATCAGTTGTTTAATACATGTTTCCAATAAGCAGTTTTTATATATTTTTTACATTTCACGGTTAACAGTTATGTCCTTTAGTAAATTGAGGCGTGTTGAACAAAAACAACAGTAACTTGTGAAGTCTGGTGAAGGTTGGATCAAAGAGTGAAGAAAAGAAAGGAGTAGAAATTCCATGATTAAGAAGGCACTGCATGTAGAAGTTGTAAATATTGTAGGATCAACAAAGTGCTGCAAGTGGATGCTGTAACTATTGCAAGATCATCCAGGTGCTGCAAGTAGAAGCTGTAACAGTTGTAGGATCAACTAAGTGATGCAAGTAGAAACTATAACTATTGTAGGATCAACAAAGGATTTGTTATGACGTTTAAAACAACGTCATCACGGCGTTGTAAACATTTTATTTTATTAAATATCGGGTAATACAAAATTCACAGAAAAAAAGTGTATTAATCAAAAAGTATTGACCCTAGCACTGAAATGAACAAAAAGGCGTGGAATTTTTTTAGGTAACAAAAGGTTTATTAATACATTAGTTTAAGTTCTCTACATTAAGAAGCGCTTTACCTGTATAATTATTTTTTCTTTTTACAGTGACGTAGTACATTTTACGGCGTAACTAGAACTGTAACTGATCAGTGTGTTTCATTCATTAGGACAACAGTCAGATGTGATGAATTCGAAATCCTCCTAAAAAGCTTCGGTATGCGCAATATGTTGTCATTTAATCCGTCGGATCTGTTTAAAATGTGAACGAACACTGCGAGTATAGCGTGATATCTTGTTGAAAAATGCAACTAATATTTTTTCATACATATAAGAAAAAGTCCGATGCTTTTCTACACATTTTAGTGAAAACCGCATAGAGCTACAGTCAGTACTTTTTTGAATAACATATTTTTCTATGTTTTATGTGACATTTGGATCACTCGGTGAATCATATAGAAATTCTATCATAAATAATCTCGAGCTGTGCAATTTTTATTTAAATAGAAGCTGAAAACAAACAAACAAAAAAAAATGTCATTTCTTAACTTTAACACTTGTAGTACCAAGCATTGAAAAAAAAAAAATCCCTTTATAAAATCTTAAATATATGTTTCTTTAAGCCTATGTATACACACAAAATCAAAAAAACTTACCAACCTTTCATTAGCTTAATCGGTACAGGCTGTCCTAAAAATAGAACAATGATTTAGGACAGTCTGAAATATAAGGAAAACAGACCATCTCTCTATCCATATATTTTTATGTAATTGTTTTACCAGTACAAAAGTGTAGAATATTACCTCAATAAATTTATATGTCTATTATTCTTGAATGTAACACCTTTTTAAGTAATAATGTGTTGAAAATGTAATGAATAAATCTTCAAAATTCGTCATTTTAAAAATTAAAAATATATATATTAAACGTTAATTTAAACTAGCGATAAAGACACATATGTATTTAAACTTTTAAATATTATATCGTCTTTAATTTGAATTAAAATAGTGAAAAGAATTTACATAAATATCACTTATGCATGGTGTCCTATTTTTAGGACGATGGTGAAAAATGGGTTAAATACAAAACGGGACAAGGGAAACACAATTCATTCCATTAACAAAAGTGAAATGTCATTGTTTTTACTCTTCGAAATATCTTTAAAAATGACTTTTGTTTTCAGATGATCTTAACATGATTTTTTATTTTCATTTATATTACTTTCTAAAATGTCTCTTCCCAATAAATTACAATTACTAAATCTGTGACATGAATAAGGTAATTAAATAAACCGAACTTCTAATGTGATCTTTTGGCAAGAGATAATATTTTTGTCGGGAAAGTAAGAAATTGTTTAATCGGTTGTAAATATACTTCAAGTGAAGATTTGTTTTTATATTAAATAAATGACATTTTATTGTAGTTTTATTAAATTACAGCTTTTGTTCTAGAGGACTTTCTAATAAAAATAATTTTAATAAGCACTGCTGATTTTCTTATGCGCTATTTCTTATGAAAATTTAAATATGTTAATAGTTTAAATATGATGCTAATAATATATTTTTGTAAGATTTAGATTTAAAATATATTCAATGTAGGATAAAGTGAGGAAAGTGTGACAATGTTTTGACATAGTTCGTTTTTGACTTCGTTTTTCTCAGTTACTAATATACCTACACTTCTGAAAATTTTCAGGTGTAAACTACAATTAATTAGCTTTTTATAAATTTGATACTATTGAAGTTTTATAATGTTCTGTTTAAAGAAAATATATGAAAATTGTTGGCTTCGTGGTTCTACTGTCCCATGATTTGGAACAAGTATAATTTCGGTCGACTAGGCCCATCTAAAAAATATTATGTTAAATTTATTCATGTTACCAAACAGTGTCAACTTCAGGATCCTGGGCTTACTTGAATTTTTAAACTACATTAACTCGTTACACAGTCATCGACTTTTCCGTTCTTCCACAAAGAGCACTTTGCATCTCGTTCTGTTTAGTATCTTAGTTTTCGATAAAGATTAAAAGACAAAACTTAAAATCAATGTAAAAAATGTAGTTGAATTTCTTGGGACAGATACAAATACCCTAGTTACACTTTTCGACATACAAAATTACACTCTAAATACAAGTTTCTGAAATGCAGACAAAATTGTGTCTGAAAGGGGGTGTTCAATTTTATGATTCATCAAAGTATTTTATTTGTTTCAGACACTTCAAGTATCTTAAAATTACATCGTTTCACATATTTCAATTATTTTAAAAGTTACATTGTTTCACATACTTCAAGTATTGTAAAAGTTATATTATTTCACATACTTCAAGTATCTTAAAAGTTACATCGTTTCACATACTTCAAGTACCTTAAAAGTTACATTGTTTCACACACTTCAAGTATATTAAAAGTTACATCGTTTCACATACTTCAAGTATCTTAAAAGTTACATTGTTTCACATACTTCAAGTATCTTAAAAGTTACATTGTTTCAGACACTTCAAGTATCTTAAAAGTTACATCGTTTCACATAGTTCAAGTATCTTAAAAATTACATCGTTTCACATACTTCAAGTATCATAAAAGTTACATTGTTTCACACACTTCAAGCATCTTAAGGGCCCTCTTCACTCACCGCCGCCGGAAACCGAATCTAATGTTATTCTATGGGAAATTTTTCTTTAAAAATAACTTATTAACTAAAACATATTTTTAAATTCTATTTTCACATTCTGAAAATTCCATGCTGTTAAATTGACGGACCTTTTTCAAAAAAAATATTTTTTTAATTTGTGAAAACTGAATTTTAAAATACGTATTAGTTAATAAGTTATTTGTAAAGAAAATTTCCTCATAGAATAGCATTGGCTCGGGCTTCCGGCGATGGTAAGTGAAGAGGGCCGTTAAAAGTTACATCGTTTCACACACTTGAAGCTTCTGAAAATCCATCATCTTTGACCTGACTCCACGGAATAATTTTTATAAAAAAATAAAGTAAATAAATGAAAGCTTACTTGTTTTCTGTTAAAAATTGATTTTAGAATCTCACGGAGCATAAATAAAGATTAAAAATTTCACAAGAAAAATTTCTGTTTCCCGATTCTAGAATTAAACGAAAAACCACGGATCGTTGTCAAAGGTCATCGTTATTCCTGAATTTTTAAGTGTTTAAATTATAAAAATGTCTTACTTTCTATGCGTCTAATGTGTAATAAGTCTTAATTTCAGACATAGCAACCTTATTCAGACACTTATCTCAGTTCATTTATAAAAATACACTTATGTGTCTTTAATTCAGATTGGTGTGTTGCTAGAAATTTAGTCTGCTTACGCGTTTCCGACACAGATCTGTCTGAATTTATGACGCTTCTATTTACATTGTATTCAGATACGTGTAACAATTGGTGAAAAAAAAAAAAAAAAAAAAAAAAAAAAAAAACGTAGGGAATAGGATAAGTATGAGGTTATATTAATTTTTTTTTTTATAAAAACATAGTTTTCATACAAAAAACTGTAAAGTTTATCTCACAAATGTAGTAAAACTACAAAGCTTTAAAATGTGAGAGGACATCAGGTAATGAACAATTTAGGAAACAAATTACCCCTTAGAATAACTTTTTTTTTTTTGCTGTTGGCAAGATTAATTATTGTATGCTTATATGAGAATAAATGTGAAAATGAATTATATCTTAATAACTGACAGTGAAATTAGGAATAAAGATATATAAATTCTCGTCTTAAAGAAATCGACAAAAACGTACCTAAAACTTTACTCTCATATATTAACAAACACTTAAAAATTTAAAATTTATATGTCTATATATAAGTACTGGTGAAAATTACTAACAGTTTTCTGTCAAGATTATGAAATTTGAAATAACATTAACACAACTCATTAAAATCCTCTTATAATATAATATCGTATAATTTCGAGTTAACAGTACTTTAAATTATTTAAATGTGTTCGATAAAAGTGATATAAAAGCAAATTTAACTCCTTAATAACCAATAAAATATTACTGGAATGTCTTATCTCATTGTTAGTAATAAACTAAATGTTGGTTTAATCACTAAAGACTGGATTCATACTGCAGATAAAATCAATAATACTCATCTGCGAGCAGAATTAAATTATGTAATTTGTTGCATTTCAGGCATTACAAATTTCAGCTATTAAAAGTTATGTTTCATATTTTTCAAACTATTTGATCACCATTGCAGTGAAATAATGAATCGTAATGCACTTTGCTTTGCAGTAATTATTTAGTTAATTTAATTAGTTTAGACATGCTTTTCGTAATCATAAAGTCATTTCAAAATTTCAATTGTTTTATAATATTAAAAACAGAGGCGTATTAATTTAATCCGTTTTCTCCTAATTTATTTATTTTGTTCAAATTTGAGCAGAATCATATTTTGTAAAGTAATTAAACCAGACAAACTAAATATAATAAAATTTGAAAATGTTTTAATATTTTATATATGATTTGTCCTTTAAATAGGACACTGAGATTTTTAACAAGCAATATCTAAATAAAGAAGGCATATATATTAAGCCTGTTTGCCCAAACTGTAACATTTACGTATTTTAGTGTCTTCTTCAGTAGTAATAAACAATTTCCGAGTAAAAAATTCTAATTTATCTGAGTGGTACTTTCTTATTTCTATGAGAGTTCGAAAGTAAATGAAAAAATAATTCAGAAATTTACAACCACATAGAGAAAAAACAAAGTACGTAAGGAATCAACAATATGTTTAGACAGAGGGGGAGGAAGAAGACACTAAACTCAGGCTATCAGAAGCTTATACATACCCGTACATGTTTTAGCTGACAAAGCATATTGGTTTCCATAAGCTATTTTTTAGCTGTCCTTCAAATAGGACTGTGGGATAAAATGGTTTAAAAATATTTTAAGCTAATCATTTCTAACATTGCCGTAGACACAAGCTTAAAGGTTTTAAATATATCATGTATAATAAATTTAAAAATACAATGAGCTACTATGGTATCATTTTATTATTTTATTCCTCTTCTGAAATAATTCATATTTTTAAACCTAAACAGCAATACTAAAATGGTGAAAATAATTAAAATTTTGGTCGCGTGGGATATGTAATTCACCCCTTTTTTCCTTAAACGCCCAGACGCTGAGTGATTCTGTGTTCAAAGCTGGTAGACGTGAGGTGTCAGGTTCGACCTCGCCGTTCAGAGTTTTCTGTAGTTTTCTCCGAAACTTGCGTAAATACGGGTTAGGACCCCTTAGAAAGGCATCCACAGAAGGCACTCTCCCTTAGGCCTAGGACCCTAGAACAGTCAATCGGCCTTCTTCTCAAAACACTAAACTCTCATTAAACTGGTAACATCTAAACATATCTATACTACATACATGAACATAAAATCAATTGCCTTGGTTCTATTTTGAAAATGTTTCTATCCTACTGTCTCAAGTGATTATTTATGTGAATTATTTTGGTATAATTCTTAATTTAAATATCGTTTTTTAGTTACAATAGTCGAATTAGTTCTAGCGTTTAAAATGACAGTTATATTTCAGGTAAATAAAGTTAAAATGCATGCCTACTTTATTTAGATAATGCTTGGTTAGAAAAAAAAAAAATGGGGGTATTAGGAATGCTTCGAGATTGGTGGTATTTGGATGATATCGATTGCTATGTTTCAATTGTCCCCACTCATAAGTTGATATTTACTAATTTTGCTATTTAGAGCATTCCATTAGTTTTTACAAAAATTTGTTATGATTAAGATATGCCTGAATAATAATTCATTCGTAAAAAGATAACGGGTGTAATACAGTATTTTGATCATAGATTTCTATTAACTCTCTCATTACTGAGAATATATCAAAGAATCCCCAAAGATTTACTTGGCCTTAGTTCAGAGCCTTAACGTAGATTGTGATAGAATTTGGAACGAGATAAATCATTTATTTTCACTTCCGCTCTCCACTCTTTAAAAATATAAGAAGAGCTATTGAAATTATCATGAACATACCTGCTAGCATTCTAAATAATATTCCGTAGCACTATTAACACCTGATTTTTTTTTCATACATCCTAGCATATTTAAGATCAAACATAGCAAGTGAGGATAAAGCAAAATGTGTGATTGAAAGCAACAGTTCTGCCATACTAAAGGGGAAAAAATTAGCACTGTAATTCGAAAAAAATCTAGCCAAAGAAAATATCCGAAACGTTTTCGAATTATTTTCGATTCAAATAAACAGCATTACCAGAATTTAAGTTCTTCAAAATAGTGTAAATGTTTATTCTGCAAGGAACATTAATTTCGTTTTTCCGATACCTGTTAAATCATAGAAATAAATAGATCCTAGAAAAAAAATAATGAAAAATTGTAAAAATTGATATTATCATTGTTTATACTTTCGACTCCTTATCAGAAGGAAAAAAAAATATATTTCCTTTTTAGTCATTAAAATATGTTATAATTATTCCAATGCAGTTCACACACAGAAAACTCAGTTAAAAAAATTCCACATTCTATCCACGAAAATGTTACGGAAGAAGGAAGCACTCCAAACATTATGTACTATTTATAGAAAGAGAAATTTCAGGATCAAATTTCTTTGAAATAGTGAAAATTTTTATAAACAATAATATTTTTTTAAACTTGTTAAATTATAAAGAATATCTTTACCAAATATGATTTTATCACAGTTTATGGTATCAATTCTTTATCAAAGAAATAAGCCTTCTTTTCTTTCATTATTTTTTAACTTTTATACAAAATTATTATTTTTAACATTAATCATAAATAGGAAACAAAAAAATGAAAAAATGAAAAAAAAAAAAAAAAAAAGAAAAAGAAAAAGAAATGGATAAAAAAAAAAAAATCTTCAATTACTATAACTCACACAGAAATCCCTAAAATATTTAAGTGAAAGTAAATATTCTAAACACTTTCGCATTATTTGTTGTTCATAGAGAGACAGTGAATTACCAGGATTTAAGTTCTTCAAAATAGTGAAAATGTTTATTTTCCCAAGAGCATTTATTTGTTTTTCACCTACTTGATAAACCATAAAAAGATACTTAAAAAAATCATTTTATCGTAATTTATCCCCTCAATTCTTCATAAGTGCACAATACTTTTCTTTCAATTTTAATACCTTATACAATTTTATTATTTTTAACCATGTACATGCTTTCTTGTCTAGACGTCTGTTCGAGCGAAATTTTGAAAACCATTTTAAACCTACGTACCGATGTGCTAGAGACTTGAAAATTAAGCTATACCATAGACTGGATACAATACATGATTAAACAATAGCGGACTTAAGGGAGAGGCCCTGGGTGTCCTAGGCAACAACAGCAAGTAAAATATGATATTGAATTTTAACATGATTCCTATATTACCTGGGGATTATACACCAAAAATGATGGTATTTGCTATTTGTAGATAGAAAATTGCTGAATTTGCCATAATTGTGAATTTTAGCACTTTTTGGCTATTGCAAAATTTTAATAGAATTGTTATTTTCATATTTCTGTAACAGTTTTCATTCTTCAAATAAAATAAAACTATCTATTAAAATTTTCCAGTACCTAAAAAGATCTAAAGTTGGTAAATTTGATTTTGGTTTATTTTACACAGAGAAATACTTTCATTTTTTGAACTTGTAAAATCATAATTTATACAACTATTTTGTTGTAGTTTACAGTCTTGATTCTTTAAAAGAACATAAAAATTTTAATTTTCGTAATCACGTAACACATTATATAAATCTATTTTTTTTTCTATCATCTTCGGAGACAGTGATAAATTAAAAACAAAAATATAATGATGAAGAACTGTAATCTCTAAATATTCTCGTCGGTAAAAAAAGAAAGAAAAGGGATAAAAGAAAACGAAATATTTTCCGCAAATTTGCTATCTACATATTTAGAACTTCTATAAGTTCTTCTAAATGTATATATATACACTGTATATATATATATATATATATTTCTCAAGTCATACGGGGCATTTTTTGACAGTTTAAATCATTTATTTTGCGTTTTTACAGTAAGTTTTACTTATGAATTGTTTCACATTTATTAATTTTCTCGTAAGTTTTTCTTTAGTTATTTTTGTTACATATTTTCAACTTTTATATGACTGAAAACATATATTATTTTCATATATATATATATATATATGTGTGTGTGTGTGTGTGTATGTGTGTGTGTATTTATATATACATATATATATATATATATTGCGAAGAGTATTATTTTTCTTTTTCCAATACATCTTAAATTGTAAGAAAAATTATTTTGTATAAATGATTTTTTCGCAATTTTTTCTATCAATACCTTATCAGAGTAATAAAAGTTTTTTTTTTTTTTTTTTTTTTTTAATTCTTTAAATATATTATAAATATTTGTTATTATTTTCCGTAAATTAAATGCATTGGGAAAAAAATATAACTTATAACAATTCGGCGTAGTATTTTGAAAAATACATCCTCCTAAGTATTTATTCCAAACACTTTGCTTTATTTACTGCTCATAGAGAACGTATTGCCAGGATTTAAGGTCTTCGAAATAATGAAAATGCTTATTTTACATAAAATACATTTTTCTTTTCTTTTCTGAAACTTGTTGAATACCAATATATATATATATATATATATATATATATATATATATATATATATATATATATATATATATATATATATATATATATATACAAAGAATGATTTTACCGTATTTTATCGTATAAAATCTTTGTCAGAGTAATATTCTATTAAATTTATTATTTTCTCCATTCTTCAAATGCAGTGACAAACATGAAAACACATTATATATATATATATATTCCAAACACTTTCGTATTATTTTCTATTCATAGAAAGAGAAATATCAGTGATTCCAATTTTTTGAGAAAGTAAAAATATTTATTTTACAAAGAATATCAGTTCATTTTTTTTTCTAAAACTTGTAAAATCATAAATATTTATTTTAAAAATGAGTTTCTAGTAATTTAGAAAACAAATTCTTTATTTCATTAGAAGAAATAAAATTAGAATATCTTTATAGGCTATATAAATTTATAATTTCTGAATTCTTCGAGCTGTTGCAAACTAAAAACTCAACTACAACAATCGAATAGTGTTATTTTAAGTATATATATGACATGAAGAATAGAATCTAAATCTTCTCTACTTGCGCCTTTTGCTATTAATTTATAAAGTTAAAATGTACGTTAATTCGTTTCAAGTGTAATTTTTGTTCTTTTTAATTTTTTTATCTTTCTCGTTAGTTTTCATGAAGATGATACATAATAAGTAGATTAAAAAAAAAATATATATATATATGTTTCTTTAAAATTTAGATTATGATTTAACTTAAATTGAGAATTATATCTTAAGTGAGCAATATTTGTATATATATATATATGTGTATATTTCACTGTTCTCGAAAACGGTAGCTCGGACAGTCACGTGATTTAACACAAAGGTGCCCTCCGAAGGGTCATCGCACACATCGATATCAAAATTTCGAATTTTTGATTAGTTTTCTTTTATATAACTAGGGGGCTCTGCCCCCTGCTCGCCTAGCTCACCAGCCCCCGCTCACATTACTTATTAACACATGCAGAGCCCTACCCGCCTATTCGCTGTTTTCTTTCACTGAAAAGGAATATTAATAGTGCATATTACAAGGCAAAAGCAGAAAATTATTACGGAAATCCTCATATTCAATGTCAAATTAAAATATATAATATTTATATACATTTTTAATAGAAAGAAATTCATAACATCTAGACCATTTTGCTTTACAGCTTTAGTATATGGCCCTTTTTATTTATTTTTTACAACCTTAGATCCGGACTGCGGTACCCCTTCGTAATTGGAAGACTACGGGTTCGGTTCTCGAGGCGGCCAAAGACCGTCGTGTACACTAATGGTGGCTTGTATACGTAAAATATGTCGTGGACGCAATATCCTCCATGTTCTATTAAAATTATTAGGGCCGCGGTAGCCCAGTCGGTAGAGCGCCAGCCTCGTAATTGAAAGATTGCGGGTTCGATACTCGAGCCAACCAAAGACCGTCGTGTACACTAACGGTGACTGGTACACGTAAAATCTGTCGTGGTCGCAATGTCCTCCATGTCCCCATCAGAAATTATACCTGTGGTGGTCACCGAAGCGGGAGAGCCATCCCTTCCGTGGTGGATCAGAATTGTGATGGCATGTTTTCGGAACACATCTAGGGGTGTGTTCCAGACCGTCACCAATATTCCATATGCGCAGCATCACTGCGACGTAAAACCCAACCAATCAATCCATCAAAATTATACCTTTGGGGGCCACTGAAGCGGGGGACCATCCCCATCGTGTAAGACCAAAATTATGGTGTCATGTCTCCGGAACATCCGTACGGGTGCGTCCTAGACAGTCGCCATTTATCCATACCGCAGTAATGGTGCGACGTCAAACACAACCTACCAAATTATCTACCTACCTACAACAATGGATCATATTTTAATTTTCCCGTGTAAGAAAATTAATTTTCTAAAAGTAGAGAAAAAAGTCGATATTTATTTTCTTTCTTTTTTACATAGATGGTTTCGGGCCGCGGTACCATAGTCTGTAAAGCGCCGAGCACGTAAATGGAAGACTGCCGATTCGATACCTGAGCCGGCCAAAGACCGTCGTGTACACTAATCGTGGCTGATACACATAAAATCTGTCGTGACCACAAAGTCCTCCATGTTTCCCCCAACACTATACCTCTGGCAATCATCAAACCGGGAAGGGGTATCCCTTCCGGATAGGATCAAAATTGTAATGGCATGTGACCGGAACATCTCTAGGGGTGCGTCTCAGACCGTCGCCAATTACCCATAGCGCAGTACTGGTGCGACGTTAAATCGAACCTACCTACCTACCTACGTACAACCATGGATCATCTTTTAATTTTCCCGTGTAAAATGACTTCATGACAGAACAACGTCACTGGGAGAAACTTTCTTCAAAATGGCAAATAGAGTAAATTCATAAACTTGTCGTTTTTAGTTAATAACTTTTTTAATTAAAATGATTTAAATTTCTAAGCAGCTGAAATGTCTTCCTTGGAGTATTCGGAACACATTGATACATCTCATGACGCGAAGGACCCTGTCCTCCGCTAGAAGATGCTGTCACAGGCAAAAAAAAAAATGACGCCAGTGTCCGTAACTTTTTTTTAATATATAGAGATAAAAATATTAATATAAAACTTCCCATTTCTATAATGACGCTGAATGGAGAATCTTAGGAGAGATTTGATTGGTTTATTTGATTTTCATTGATTTGAGTGTATTTTACATTGAACTACAGCTACGTTATGAGGAATTACAAGCGATTTGATTTTTGTATTTGATTTTCATTGATTTGAGTGTATTTTACGCTGAACTAGAGCTACGTTATGAGGAATTACAAAAGATTTGATTAGTTTATTTGATTTACATTGATTTGAATGTATTTTACGTTGAACTAGAGCTACGTTATAAGGAATTGCGAGAGATTTGATAGGTTTATTTGATTTTCATTTATTTGTGTGCATTTTACGTTGAACTACAGCTATGTTTTGAGGAATTACGAGAGTTTTTAATGGTTTATTTGATTTTCATTGTCTTGAGTGTATTTTACATTGAACTACAGCTACGTTATGAGGAATTAGAAGCGATTTGATTTTTGTATTTGATTTTGATTGATTTGAGTGTATTTTACGTTGAACTAGAGCTACGTTATGAGGAATTACAAAAGATTTGATTAGTTTATTTGATTTACATTGATTTCAGTGTATTTTACGTTGAACTAGAGCTACGTTATAAGGAATTGCGAGAGATTTGATAGGTTTATTTGATTTTCATTTATTTGTGTGCAATTTACATTGAACTAGAGCTACGTTATGAGGAATTACAAAAGATTTGAGTAGTCTATTTGATTTTCATTGTCTTGAGTGTATTATACGTTAAACTAGAGCTACGTTATGAGAATTACTAGAGATTTGATTGGTTTATTTGATTTTCATTGATTTGAAGAAGGAGTATCCAGTGATGTTTTTTCGTTTTAACATGCTTGACAGTGATTGCCGTGGAACCGAGTTTCGGGCGTTTTCAGATTCCTACATAGTGAGGTAAG
Source organism: Salticus scenicus (assembly GCA_963930645.1). NCBI lineage: Eukaryota > Metazoa > Arthropoda > Arachnida > Araneae > Salticidae > Salticus > Salticus scenicus. The sequence continues at coordinate 114,680,371 of OZ005655.1, forward strand.
GGTGTCCAGTGAGCTTTTTTTTTTTTTTTTTTAACATGTTTGATAGTGACTGCCGCGGAGCCGAGTTTCGTACGTTTTCAGATTCATACACAGCGTTGTAGGGTTATCAAGTGATAATTTTTGGTTTTAACATGTGTGATAGTGATTGCCGAGGAACCGAGTTTCGTGTGTTCTGAGATTCATGCACAGCGAGGTAAGGGTGTCCAGTGATGTTTTTTTGGTTTCAACATGCATGATAGTGATTGCCGCGGAACCGAGTTTCGTGTGTTCTGAGATTCATTCACAGGGGCTTTCCAGTGATTCTTTTTTTCCCTGTGCGTGAAGCGTGCATACGTGCGTTATAGTGATTGCTGCGAAAACGACTTTCGGGGGTTCTCTGATTCGACCATTCATCGATTAGTGACTTTTACTGTACGAGTAACAGCTTCAACAGCTTTCAGAATATTCGAAGAATTAACATTTCTATTTGACTGTTTTCGAGAATAATCGTTTTTATAATAATTTTGTTGCCCAGATTCGAGAAGTTCAAAAAATGTTTGATATTGTCAAGGAGATCCCATACTAAAACTGTGAAGAAAATAGTCGCCAATCGAAATATATTTATTTAAACGTTTTAATTATTCAAAGAAAAAGAAATCCTTTAAATATACTGCACAGCGAAGCGGGCGAAGCCTTCTAGTATTGTATAAAACGCACATTACTCGGTCTTATAGTGTATTTGAATATTTTAAAAACAGATTATCAAGGACTAGAAAATAAGTTATATTATTTGATAGTTCTTAAAAACCAATTGAAGAAAGCTTATTAAACAATTATATTTAGAACCTATTACTGTGTAAGGCTATAAATACTCATTACTTGTTTGAATATCATACCTTAAAACTTTTAATTAATTATGAAATTGCAATGTCAATTAAGAAAGAATATTTATATATATAGTATATATATATATATATATATATATATATATATATCCATACCACCCTTTATTTATTACTGATATTGTTCAAAATTATCAAGTGATACCCTCGCATGATCTTCAAATCACCAAATTTGTTTTTTCTGTAATTATTTGTTATGGAGTTCTTGAGATAACAGATCGACAGAATAGCGACAAACGCATAATTTAACCATAAAAAAATATAATTTTTATATCAAGATTAACTGAAAAGGTGTAATTGTATTAAGTACTTTGTTGTAAAAAATGAACAATAAAGCAAGACTTTATCTGTCATTTGGACATGAGAATATAATTAATATTTCTAAAAATCTTCATGTATTTGCTAAAAATTAGTAACGTGCTTCCATCAGTTACATCGGATATAAATTATTTGTTCGCTTTATTTTGGATAACATTGTGTGCTGCATATAAATTGAACAGGCATAGACTATAAATAAATTTAACGCCAGATAAAAACACATTAACAACCATACTTGCCAACTTTTGCTCTTTTTCTTTACCGGGAATTTTATGTAGAAAATTTTATTTTATAAGTGAAATCTATTATAGAAACTTATGCACATTTCTATTTTTTTTTTATTACACTCATGTTTGTGAAAATTACAACACCAAGAAGGAATGGGAATATCAGAATGATATTTATTGGGCACATATACATTATAGTAGAAAGAACAACTGATCAAAATTTCAGGAAATTTGGAATAATATGTACTGAGAAAACAGTACATAAAGCTGCGAACTCTGTGAGCACCGACAGCACTTATCTCTCTAGGCATTGAATCAAACAGCAATTGGATGACATATACGGGTAAAGCACCTCATGATGTTTCAACACGATGCCACAATTCATCGATCGTAGTCACTGGTGAGTGGGGGGGGGGGGGGCAGTCGCTTCTGAATGGTTAAACAGTCTTTTTCTTTGGTGCGCGATCAGGAGAACGCGCTGACCAGAGCAGAAGTCGAACACATTCTGCATCAAGGAAGGTCCGGACAATCCCGACAACTTGTGGTCGTGCATTGTCCTGCTTATGTACTGCGCTTCGGAGGCCTTGAACATAGAACACAGCGATGGGCCTTAACTCGTCAGAAATGTAATGGCTGGTATTCAGAGTGGCGGGAATGAAAAACAAGAGGGGATCGAGACATGTATCCAATGGTATCGCAATCCATGACTCCAGGTGGTGACCCAGTATGCGGCTACTAAAATTTTGATTAACCTTAAAACTGCATCACTGAAATAGGCGCCTTTGATGTGTGATCAACGACAAACCTGGACGCAGGAATGGTGTAAATTCTCCTTTCAGACAAATTACAATCCTCTTTACAACATCAGGATTGCCTTATCCGTATTTAACGGCATTGTGAATAATGCAAATTGCCAGCTAGGAATCGACATCGTCACACTGTCCATCACCTGCAGTGATTGTATGGGGTCCCATTGGATACACGTCTCGATTGGATACACTTGTTCGCATTCCTGCCACTCTGAATACATTACATTTCTTACGAGTTATGGCCCGCCCATCTGCCCTATATTCAAGGTCTCCGAAGCGCAATACTTAAGCAGAACAATGCACGACAGCAAGTTGGCCGTATTGTCGGGACCTTCCTCTATGCAGAATGTTTTCAACTGCTGCTCTGGCCAACGCGTTCTCCTGATCTCGCACCAAGGAAAATGACTGTTTAACCGTTGAAAAGCGAGTAGCCCGCCACAATTCACCAGAAAATACGATCGATGAATTATGGCATCGTGTTTAAGCTTCATGAAGTTCTGTACCCGAATATGTCATCCAATCGCTGTTCGATTCAATGCCTAGGCAGATAACAGTAGTTATTGCTCCTAAAGGACGCTGCTTTATGTACGGTTTTATCAGGATATATTACTCAAAACTTCCGGAAAATTTAAACAATTGTTCTTCCTGCTATAATGTATGACCCCAATAAATATCATTCTTATATCGCATTCCTTCTTGGTGTTGCAATTTTCAGAAACATGAGTGTATTAAAGTTGGACAACTTGAAGGGACAATTTTCTTGGTATAAATAATAATAATAATAATAATAAAAAGAAAACATTTAAATGTATATTTAATATGTAATATAAAAATAATCTTCGTAGAATTATTTTTAAACTAAAAATTGTATAGAAAATTATGGTAAGTATAAATGCGGTATACCACGAACGACACTGGATAAAAATATTAAAGTTATTAATATTGATTAACAAGAAATAGGTTAAAATAACAGGAAGTACGTTCGAAATATTAAATAGCTCGGCATTCATATATATTTTTTTTCCATTCAATAACTCTAATTTAAATACATACTAGAAAGATATCTTAAATTAACAAAACAGTTTAATTTAACATCTGTGATGATTTCAGAACTTTCAGCATTTTTAAATACGTAAATGATAATAATAATAAAAAGAAATGTTAGATTTAAAACTGAATTCTGTGAAAAGTTTGATAAAATATCTATAATAATGAATATGTGAATAGAAATGGAAATATTTCAAAAAGCTCATAGATATAATTTATAAATTTATAGGATGTATTTTATTTCCAACTTTTCCGATTGCAAAATTAATTCAAAAATAATTTATTTTGGAAGTATAGAAATCGTATTTAATAAATGTATATATTGTATTTCCAAATTTTCGTATTGCAAATTTTATTTAGAAGTTATATTTATATAAATAACTGAGTTTGTTTATTTTTATTTTTTTTAATTATTATTCAATGAATTCATTCTGAAAGTACAGAAATTGTAATCTGCTATTTTGTTAATGTAAAAATTTCTAAAATTATTATTCTAAATTCTTTTTGCATTATGATTTATTAAATTTATCAGAAAAGTATCAGCAATAATAATAATAATAATAAAGGAATATTTAACATCAGTATTTCTTTGGATAAATAAACGTTGTTGATAATATAAGTTTTTTTTCTATTTTTGTAAAAGTAAACACCTGAATAAAAGAAATATATATATATAAATTTTAGTTAATATGTCATTATTATTATTTATTTATTTTTTTTTTTCAATGAACCAGTAGAAACGATATACCCGATTTTCTGCAAGCGGATTATGTGAATTCATTTTATTAGCGGTAGCAGGAAAAGGATAGGATCAAGAGAAAGGGTTTTCAAATATATATATATATATATATATATATATATATATATATATATATGTATTTCCATTTATATTATCTGATGAATGTTTTTACTGGTTTAATGGTTTTTGAAAATTATCTCATCGTTAGGCTTATGTGTTATGTTTGTGTCATTTCTCTTCTGCGTAAGTACTTTAATATGTTTTTACTAATCAGTGTAATGAAATTAAATTATCATCGTGACAATAATTTTATTCGAAATACATCTCATTTAAAATTTCATATGTTGGTATTTTCATCTATCTTTCATTTGCTGAGTGTTGCAAAGGAATTAAATTATTCAAATTATATATATATATATACATTAAAACATTTTTTTTTTTTAAGAAAACTAGGGGTGCATTTCTCCGTACTCGCTGCTCTCACTAATCCCCGAGGGAGGCATCGCTTCCCTCCGACTCCCTTCACTTATAAACCCCTACGGCATTCTGCCCGCCTATTCGCTGCTTTGCCTTTCACTGAATAGAAATACTAATAGTGCATAACACAAGATAAGGCAGAAAAATGTTATAGAAATTCCAGCATTCAATGTCATTGAAATATTATACATAATATTTAATATAATTTTCTTAATGAAATGTTACGCTAAAATCAGCAATGTTTTTCAAAATAGAAAGAAATTTGTAATATCTAGACCCTTTTGCTTTAGTATATGAAACCCATTGGCAACTTTTAAATTCTTGTCACAATTTGGCGATAAACTTTAAAGTATAATTGCTTGTTTAAAAAAAAAAAAAGTCTAGTACCTATTTTTTCTAATGCCTATACTTTTTACTGTTGAACTTTTTAGTTAATTTTCAAAGAAATATGTTTAATATACATTATAACTGAATACAAAAATCATACAGCTTTACAAATATTACAATGAATTCATGGATTTGAATATAAAAAATCCCTACAATTCGGTACGACTAGCTAAAATTCATCATTAACTAATTTTGAAGTATGTTAATATATATATACAATCTGCTCAACAAAAGAATCATCGACTCCCCGCGGATGGGACTAAAACAATATGAATTCTGCCCATGGTACAGAAAATTTCTTTGGTAGTAAAAACATATTTTGAATATATATGATAGGACTGGTAATAACACCATGAATGATTGCAAAATGAAATATATTTTTAAAATTATGATATTGCAAACATATTAATGGTAGATAATTTTAAAAGTTTTTGAAAACAATTACATTTTAAGATGTGTGACTGTCTTTTTCAATCATTAGTGCACTTCATTAACTTTGAAATATATTTAGTTTTATATAACTGAATTATAGAATCAGGTATAAAAGTAACATACTGAATACTTGCATGTAAAGTCATACTAAAGCTTTATGAATACATCATATTCAAAGTTATTAATTAAGTATTTAAATTCTGTAAAAAAGTATGTATAAACATTCATTTTGTTAGAACAATAGTCTTCATTCAAACCGTTTAAAGGCATCGTAATCACTTGTCGTAGACTAATATAAATTTTGTATAATCTATATCAATGAAGCAAAGAGTTTGTCAGCGGAATACATTCGGGCGGACCACTCCTACTTTTGATTGGTCTAGATTTAACTACTTTAGCGATGAAGGTCGGCAATTTCTTTCTTTTCTTTCTTTTTTTCTTTCTTACGTTTTTTTTTTTTTTTTTTTTTTTTAAGATATCGCATGCATAGGTGTACTTTTTTAAAAGAGCTTTAAAAACTGATAATTTTTTTGTGAGGACACTGTGTGCATCAAGTTATTAGATTTAAAGATATCACGTTGCAAAGTTTCACAATGTGATATTATTCGATTGCTTTTATCTTTTAAAAAAAAAAAGTCTAATAGTAAAAAATAATGAATAAAGTTTTAAACATTATCAGTTTTGAAATTCTAAGAGCTGCAACATTTAAATTACAACGTACTTATTTCCATACATTTACAGCATTTTCAATACTTTACAGTGTACGTATTCCCATACATAATCCATTAAAATTGTAAACAATTGTTGATTTATTCTTGAGAATAATTCACATAAAAACATGGAACATTGCTGCAAAACGGAAGAAATATTTAATTTAATTTAATATATAATATGTTATTTTGACTTTTTGAACTTAAAAGGGATTTTTATTTAAGTTAAAAAGCCCAAAATTTCCATATTGTTACGAAATTTTAAATAATTGTGTTTATTTTTGTATAAATTCTTTCAAAGAGGCTTAGTAAGTTGATAAAGCGCTAATTTTGTGCATTTCTAGTCGTTTTAGCGTTGAAATAGCCTTATTTTCCCTTAAAAACGCATTAAAAAGCCCCAGTAATGCAGGTAATGCATTTGGCGCCAAATTTGGCGACTTTTTCCCACCTTGGCGATTTTTTTGGCGACCTTGGCGAGAAAATCCTTATATGGGATATACCAAATATGGAAGCTGTAAGTTGATTGGTTGACCACTTTCTAGAGTTTTCTCGAAAAATCTGGGTTCCATGGAACAGTATATAAGGAAGCGCTTTCCCGCCAAGGCAGTCAGTACAGTTCAGATCTCAGCCAGCTTCGCTAGTGCTTGCATTGCTCTTAAGCCTCTTTGAGAGAGACTTGCTTCAAGTGTTATTGTTATACAGTTTGTACTGTGGATTTGCTATTGACAGCTGTTGTTTAAGCTGTGGTTACTGCTTGAATTGAAGCCGATAATTGGTTTATTGACCTGTATTTTTCTGGAACTTTCTGTGAATAAATTACTGAATTTTTGTACGTTTGGCCTTTCATTCTCAGACAACTCACGAACCCCCAAGTACGCAACATTTCTGGTGTCAGAAGTGGGATTTTGTCTGTGAATGGTGATAACTAGGGCTATGGAACAAGAGATGAAAAAACTTCTAGAAAGCTTAGCTACCCAGATGAATGAGATGAAAGGTAGCCTGAGTCAAGAGATGAAAGAAATGAAGGTAGCACAAGAGAAAATGGAAACATCGCAAAGAGAGCTGAAAGACGGTTTGACTGAAGAAATGAAGGTAGCACAAGAGAAAATGGAAACATCGCAAATAGAGTTGAAAGACGGTTTGACTGAAGAAATGAAGGTAGCACAAGAGAAAATGGAAACATCGCAAAGAGAGTTGAAAGACACTATAGGTGAAGTTCAGGAAGAAATTAAATCTAATCCAGATGAGATGAAGAGAGAGCTTTCAACGGCGAAAGAATCAATTGAGGGTAAATTAACGGTGATGAAAAATAGAATGGATGAAATAGAAGAGAAAGTTTTGAAGAGAAAACCATGAAGATAGAAGAAAATGTTATGAAGGTTGAAGAGAAAGCTATGAAGATAGAAGAAAATGTTATGAAGGTTGAAGAGAGTGTTACGAAAATAGAACGGAGTTTCGAGGAGAAAGTTAAAGAAAATTTTGATCAGGAACTGAAAGGAAGGTTTTTAGAGAAAGAAGGTAAACTGAAGAGAATAGAAGAAGATCTGGAGAGAAAAGTGGAAGAAAAGTTAGAATCCCTGCCCCAGGAAACTGAAAAGAAAGAGAGAAGAATCCAGAATCAGGAATTTATTAAGCTTTCCACCTACGACGGCAGTTTATCGTGGCATGTATATAAAACGCAGTTTTCCATCGTAGCTGAAGCTAACGGCTGGGACTCTACCGCCAAGTCAGTCCACTTAGCAGCAGCATTACGGGAAGATGCAGCCGAGATACTGAGAAATGTTACTAAGGAAGAAAGGAACGACTTCGAGGCCTTGACTAGAGCACTGGAGCTACGGTTCTAAGGACTATAGTCGCCTCCAGCTAAAGTCCCGTTACCAGAAAACGAGCGAAAGTTCGCAAGAGTTGGCAGCGGACATTCAGAGATTGTCACACCTAGCATTCTCAGACTGTCAAGCTGACACTCGAAACGACTTACCTCTTCAGTACTTTATCGATGCTGTTCGTGATCCAGAAATTCAAAAAGCGCTAAGACTCTCCAACAGAGACGTAGAATCAGCTTTAGGCTATGCACTTAGGATAGAGGCAGCCCAACGAGCCTCCCGTAAAGACCGCCATACCATAAGAGCAGTCTCATTAAACGATACCTCTGCTGGTGAAAAGGAAATGAAGAGATGTATCGAAGAGATCTTAAAGAGATTGCGCAGCCTAGAGAATAAAAAGGAAATAAAGGACCGGAAGATAAAGTGCTGGGGCTGTGGAGGGGATGGTCACGTGAAGAGGAACTGCCCTGTACGACAAACTGTAGGAAATCACCCGGCTTCACCATCACTGCAGGGAAACTAAGAGGAGGCCATCTCGCGGGGCGGAGGTTGCCTGAAATTAAAGAGCCCCAATTTACAGTATTCCATGTTTCATCGATCAGTGGCGGCGATAATGGACTTCACGTCTATGGCCAAGTCAACAACGCCACCTGCCGGATGATTCTGGACACAGGAGCCAACGTGATCATCATTAGAACGGATTTGGCTCAAGAACTAAAAGAAAAGATCATCTGGACGCCGCCCTGTGTTAAACTCCAAACTGTGACCGGAGACGAAATCAAAATATATGGAAAAATGAACTTGACCATCACTTTTGTGAATGCCAGTTACCATCATATGGCATATGTGGCTGATATAAGAGATCCGTTAATCATTGGAATTGATTTCCTGAGAAAATTTAACTTTCAATTGGACTTCAAGAATAATGAACTGCATTCGAGTTCGGAAGACATCGCTGTGTTCAACACTGAAAATCAAGACATTCAGACAATTTGCCAGATAACAGCCAAGTCTGAAATTTCCATCCCTCCACACACAGAGGTAATAGTTTCAGGAACACCACCTACAAAGCAATACTTCCGCTATGGACTGATTGAATACCCGAATACAGACAATAGCCCAAGAGGAGTTCTGGTAGCTTCATCTCTAGTTGATCTCTCAAAGAATACTATTCCTGTGAGAGTCGCAAACATCAGCGATAAGGTCCGAACAGTGAAGAAGGATGAGGTGTTAGCAGCCTGCATTCCTGTAACATGCATCAACCGCCCCACGCAATCAACTGAATCCAAGTCTTCTGAACAGTTAATAACGGAATTACTCAAGAATGCGGAGTTCGGAAAGGAACAGAGATGTGCTGCGGAGAAGCTACTCCAAGAATTTAAAAACCTTTTTCTCGAACACCTGAAGAAGTCGGGAGAACGAACATCACCCAGCACAGAATTGATACAGGAAGTCATCCTCCAATCAAACAACATCCAAGAAGACTTCCCTTTGCTAAGCAGGAAGAGGTCACTGAACTTCGAAGTGAAATGCAGCACAATGATGTCAACGAGCCATCAACGAGTCCTTGGGCCTCTCCCATAGTACTGGTGCGGAAAAAGGATGGTTCAGCAAGATTTTCTGTGGATTATCGTCGTTTGAATGACATCACGAAGAAAGACAGTTACCCTCTTCCCAGAATTGACGACACATTAGACACACTTGCTGGCAATAAATGGTTCTCGACTTTGGATCTGAAGAGCGGTTACTGGCAAGTAGAGTTACATCCTGATGATCGTGAGAAGACTGCATTCACCACGGGACAAGGACTGTGGCAATTTAAAGTTATGCCGTTCGGATTATGTAATGCTCCTGCCACCTTTGAACGCCTGATGGAGACAGTGCTAAAAGGACTTTCCTATGAAGCCTGTCTGGTGTATTTGGATGATATTATCATTGTGGGGCGCACCTTTGAAGACCATCTACGAAACATCCGAAAGGTGCTGGAGAAACTCAGAATGGGTAACCTCAAATTGAATCCAGGCAAGTGTAACTTGTTCCGTCGTGAAGTGAGCTACCTCGGCCATATCATCTCTGCCGAAGGTGTGAGAACTGATCCTGAGAAGATCTCTGCAGTCGAGAACTGGAGTCGCCCTGAAAATGTACACCAACTACGAAGTTTCCTGGGGTTATGCACTTACTACAGGAAGTTCGTCAAGGGTTTCTCAAATATTGCCAGACCACTGCACAAGCTGACGGAAGCCAAACAGAAGTTCCTGTGGACAGATGAATGTGAAAAAGCGTTCAAGCGACTTAAAGAGGCCTTAACATCATCGCCTATCTTGACATATCCACAGCCCGACAGGCAGTTCATACTTGATACAGATGCCAGCCATGAGAGTGTCGGTGCTGTTTTGTCGCAGGAAATTGATGGTCAAGAACATGTCATTGCCTATTGGAGTAAATGCCTGTCTAAACCTGAGCGAAATTACTGTACCACCAGGAAAGAGCTACTCGCCATCGTAAAAGCCATAGAACATTTCCATCATTACCTCTATGGCAGAAGATTCCTGCTCCGGACTGACCATGCATCTTTAACGTGGTTGCTCCAGTTCAAGAACCCGGAAGGACAGATTGCCAGGTGGATACAACGCCTGCAGGAATATGACATCGTAAAGGGACTCTACATGGTAATGCAGATACCTTGTCACGGAAGCCCTGCTCGGAAAGCTGCGAGTATTGCTATAGAGCCGAACAGAAATACCTGCCGATAAATCCGGTTGCCTGCCAAGTTACTGTCTCAACACCATCAGATCAAGATCCCAATCCATGGAGTGACGAAGAACTTAAAAAATCCCTGTTGGAAGATCCTGACATAAAGCCAATATTACAGCTGAAGGAGACGACCAGCAACAGACCTATCTGGCAGGACATTTCCAGATTTAGTCCCATTACGAAAAGTTATTGGGCACTTTGGGACTCTCTTCATATCAGAAACGGCGTATTATACAGAAAGTGGGAATCTGATGATGGGAAAAGCTTCAGATGGCAGATTTTATTACCAAGATCAAAAATTCCAGCTGTTTTAGAACAACTGCATAGTACCTCTACCGGAGGCCATTTTGGGGTAATGAAGACTCTGCAGAAAGTTCGGGAACGCTTCTACTGGTGCAAGGCAAAGGAGGTTATGGAGAAATGGTGTAAATCCTGTGATGTTTGTGCGGCACGTAAAGGCCCGCAGAAACGAAGTCGAGGAAGACTGCAACGGTATAACGTGGGAGCACCATTTGAACGGATTGCAATCGACATCTTGGGTCCTTTGCCACGGACCTCCAGTGGAAATAAATACATTCTCGTCGTGATGGACTATTTCACCAAGTGGCCTGAGGCATATCCCATTCCCAATCAAGAGGTATGCACAGTCGCAGAAGTCCTAGTGCAGCAATGGAAGTCAAGGTACGGCACGCCCCTAAAACTTCATACCGACCAAGGTAGGAACTTTACCTCTGATGTTTTCAAAGGACTGTGTGAACTACTCGGCATAGAAAAAACCCGGAAAACACCCTTACATCCCCAGTCGGACGGCATGGTCGAGAGGTTCAATCGTACCATTCTGAATAACCTCTCCCTTCTAGTATCAAGGAACCAGCAAGATTGGGACTTGAAGTTGCCATTGTTCTTGCTGGCTTATCGAAGTGCTGTCCATGAAACCACCGGCTATACTCCAGCCCAGATGCTGTTTGGACGTGAACTTCGTCTCCCTTGTGATCTCCTGTTTGGTTGTCCACCCGATGCGCCTTCATCGCCCGAGGAGTACATCCAAGATCTCCAGGCACGATTTGAGGACGTTCACAACTTTGCTCGGGAGCGAATTCACATTGCATCGGAGAAAATGAAGACAAGGTACGATCTAAAGGCTACGCAACATGAGTTTCAGGAAGGAGAGAAGGTCTGGTTGTGGAATCCTGTTCGACGCAAAGGACTCTCACAAGTTACAGTGCAGCTGGGACGGACCATACACAGTCTTAAAATGGCTGAATGATGTAGTGGTGCGGATCACTAAAACACCTTCATCAAAACAGAAGGTGGTGCACTATAATAGGCTAGCCAAGTACCACAAGTAACGGTAATATTAAAAATTAAAAATGTAAATACTGGTAAAATTTGCGCATGCGTAATGTAAATATTTGTATATAAATATTTGTACATATTTGTGAATTTTGTAAATATTTGTATATAAATATTTGTACATATTTGTGAATTTTGTAAATATTTCTCACTTGATTTGTATTTTATCTTTATATGCAACTTAGTTTTTGTGTTTTAGATTGTGTAAATTTGTTTAGTTTCGCCTCTTGACCAAGGGCTGCACTGCCCAGGACGTGCAGTCTTTGGGAGGGTGGCAATGTTACGAAATTTTGAATAATTGTGTGTTTATTTTTGTATAAATTCTTTCAAAGAGGCTTAGTAAGTTGATAAAGTGCTAATTTTGTGCATTTCTAGTCGTTTTAGCGTTGAAATAGCCTTATTTTCCCTTAAAAACGCATTAAAAAGCCCCAGTAATGCAGGTAATGCATTTAGCGCCAAATTTGGCGACTTTTTCCCACCTTGGCGATTTTTTTGGCGACCTTGGCGAGAAAATCCTTATATGGGATATACCAAATATGGAAGCTGTAAGTTGATTGGTTGACCACTTTCTAGAGTTTTCTCGAAAAATCTGGGTTCCATGGAACAGTATATAAGGAAGCGCTTTCCCGCCAAGGCAGTCAGTTCAGTTCAGATCTCAGCCAGCTTCGCTAGTGCTTGCATTGCTCTTAAGCCTCTTTGAGAGAGACTTGTTTCAAGTGTTATTGTTATACAGTTTGTACTGTGGATTTGCTATTGACAGCTGTTGTTTAAGCTGTGGTTACTGCTTGAATTGAAGCTTATAATTGGTTTATTGACCTGTATTTTTCTGGAACTTCCTGTGAATAAATTACTGAATTTTTGTACGTTTGGCCTTTCATTCTCAGACAACTCACGAACCCCCAAGTACGCAACAATATATATTTTTAATCTAAGAGCGATTGCAATGTAATTTTTTTTAGCTTTTATTTATAATGTGATGTAAAAAACTAGTATGTTGTGGCCACCACAAGACTTTCTTCTATATTTTCCTATACAAATTCACGCAGTAACAAAAAAAAAAAAAAAAAAAAAAAAAATCAGTTTTTTTTCGTTAAAAGTAAAAAAATTCGATAACTTTGTTTTAAATTATCAAATATTTATAGTTCAACCATTCGTTTTAAAGGTATTGACGAGACCTTTCGAAAGATACCCATCTTGAAAATTTACCCTCCCCGGTGGGTACTTCCCCCTAGGGGGGGGGGAAGCGATGCCCCATTTTTTTTCCCTAATTAACTACTACTATTATTAATAATTCATATTAATTTCACAATCACATGTTAAGAATAACTCTCATTATGTACATTTATACGAAATATTGTCCTATACTGCCATGTTAAAAATTTAGAAAAAATACGATCACAGCGCCACCTGTTGAGCGATTGATCCCCAAATCTAATCAGCCCCAGTTTATGTCAGGGGCCAACTAAATACCAAGTCCAGTTAAATTTCGTTAAAAAAAAAAAAAAAAAAAAAAAGCGATTTTTTTTTCTAAGTTTTTTTTTTGTTAAAAGTAAAAAAAATCGATAACTTTGTTTTAAATTATCACAGATTTATAGTTCAACGATTCGTTTTAAAGGTATTGACAAGACCTTTCGAAAGATACCCATCTTGAAAATTTACTCTCCTCGAGGGGGGACTTCCCCCCCAGGGGGGGTGGCGAGGCTCCTACACATACAAATTTTTTTTCCCAGTTGACTATCTCTATTATAAATAATTCTTGCAAATTTCATAATGATTATTAAAAAATAATTCTCTTTATGCACATTTATACAAAATTTTGTCCTATATCACCATGTTAAAAATTTAGAAAAAGCGGGATGGCAACGCAACCTGTAAGACAATTTTTACCAAAAGTTGATAGGCACTAATTTATGTCAAGGTGCAACTACATACCAATTTGTATGAAATTCTGCGCAGTAGTTTCTGAGATACAGTTGCCAAAAAATTTTGTCACACACACACACACAGACAGACAGACAGACAGACATTTTCTAAAAATAGTCAAATCGTGTTCTACTGCTCTCAAAACGTGTAAATCCATCAAAAACCCGAGGTCGAAAATTTTTACGAATCCAATACTTTCTCTATATTACATATAGAAGAAAGTAATAAATACTGATCTAATTCGTTTGAAAATTCATTGAAATATAGTCACCAACGAAGCGGGCGTAGCCTACTAGTAATATATAATATCTTTGAAAAGGCGAGTGTTTAAAAAACTTAAAGGGGAAAATCTGAGTCAAAATTAAGACTCAAGTACAAATTAAATTTCTGAGTAAGAAAAAAACATTCTTAACTTTAATACATTTTAATAAAAAAGTTAATTTTTCATTTAAATATACAAAAAGCACACACAGTAAAAAAGAAAAAAAATTATTTTTCTTTTTAACCCTACAAGGCACCCAGTTCCATATGTGGAACACCGACTTTAATCGTTCCTATAGCTATAAAACTATTAGTAGCGACATCTCTTGACATTTTGATAGAAGCTACTGGCATTTAGCAATGTAGTGTAATATGAATCTTTACCTAAAGATGTCGTTCGTGATTTGTTATAGTGCACTCAGTGTGAAATTTGAATGAAAGTGATATGTTAGTGGTTTTTCTGAATTCAAAAATAAAAAAAAAGAGAAGTTATTGTGCAGTTTTGACTCGAAAAAAAAAAAAAAAAATACTGTGTGTTATAACGAAGTGTATATTTTGTAGAGGTTTTTTTTTTTTTTTATATTACAATAGTAAACTTATTAATAAATCATATTTTTATGTATGTTTCACATACGGTACGTTGAGCTAAAAAGTTGATTTTTTCGTAAAATATGGTTTTATTTTTATTTTTATAAGTTTTCCCTATCTCCTGATCACTAATTACAACCTATATATTTTTGTCGCGCACTAAAAAAAAATTGAGCTTTGTAGGGTTAAAACCTAAAGTTGCACTCCCTTTTAAAGGTTACTATGTTATTTTTCTCTCATCCCTTTTTTGCACAAACGAAATAGTGTTTTAAATATTCTTATTCTTCTTCCTTTTTTAAACTGGCATGAATAAATGTGGCTATAAGTAAATGTTAGATTATTTGATTTGCACATACTCCTATATGATTTACATAAAAAACTTACATACTTTTAAACTGTTTTCTTATTTGCACACTTGCATTGTAAAATGTTTACATTAGAACACGCTTTTATTGTTACTTTGTAATATTATGATACTTCAAAATATATTTACGCATAAATAAAAAACTTATAACATGGTAGGTAATACAAAATAATAATAATAATAATAATAATAATAATAATAATAATAATAAACCCAATCAGCTCAAATGTCTTTCTTTTTAAATGTAGTTGTTAAAAAAATAAATACAAACAACATAATATTTATTAAACGAAAGCAAGAAAAAAAAATTTCTTTTAGATTAGCTGATTTTTAACGTTTTATTATGCTAATTATTGAGCCATTTGTCCAAATTTAACATTAAAAATATCAAGTAATTCCTACTTGAACGCATACTTATTTCATTTTGTCTTATCATTATTTTAAATCACACCTGTAATAAATTCTTACTACATCATTTTTTACGAAATAAAAATTATAACTGCAACTCATGCTAACATGTAATATAATATTTAAGGAAGTGGAATACACATTAAAATATTTTTATTCCATTAATATATTTTTATTCCATTAATTTTTATTCCATTAGATATCTATTTTGTTATCATTATTATTATTATTATTATTTTATTCTTTTTAATTGGCTCAACTTATTATTGTCAAATGATTTCTAGAATCAGATGATTTACTGTCGTTTTTTTTTGAGCTGCTTCATTTTATTTTCACTTCCAAAAATTACTTTTTCTAATAAATTACAACAACTGAATACTAAACATGGCGATATTTTAAGGGAAAAAAAAACGAAATTTTATTGTTATTTTGTTCTGCTTGATATGATAATTTAGTCACAACTTGAGTAGCAGCGCAACCAGTTGTAGCTACTTATAAGATTTTTACTTACCGAACACTATTGTGAGGAAAGTATTGTAATCATGTCAAAAATCCGAATTTGAGATTTTGATGTTTCTATACGTTTCGAGGTCCCCCGAGTCCGTTATCAATATTTTTACGATGATATATGTATGTGTGTGTATGTATGTGTGTATATGTCTGTGAGTGAACACGCTAGCGTCTAAACGCTTCGTTCGAATAAGCTGAAAGTTGGTACGTATATTGTAATTCACCATAGTAAGAACCCTATAGATTTTGGTGAATCTAGCGCTTATAGTTTTTTTTACAGGGATACCAGGAAAAATTCTTTATCATTATGGCCTATGGGGCAAAATTTGAAAAAGTGCGATAGCGTCTAAATGCTTCATTAATCTGAGCAAAAAAATTGTACACATGTTATAGGTCACAGTTTCACGAACTGTATAGATTTTGGTGGATTTAACACTTACGGTTTTTTTTACAGGGGCACAAAGAAAAATTCTTTATCATTATGGCCTATGGGGCCAAATTTTTAAAAGTGTGATAGCGTCTAAACGCCTTATTAATCTGAGCAAAAAATTTGTGCACATGTTATAGGTCACAGTTGCACCAACTGTATTGAATTTGGTGACACTTGCAGTATTTTTACAGGGACACAAAGAAAAATTCTTTATCATTATGGCCTATGGGACCAAATTTTTAAAAGTGCGATAGCATCTAAACGCCTTATTCAATTGAGCTGAAAATTTAAATGAATGTTATAAATCACTGTTGCACTAACTATAAGCATTTTGGTGAATCTCGTATTTATAGGTTTTTACAGGGACACAACGAAAAATTCTTTATCATTATGATCTATGGGCTCAAAGTTCAATAGCGTTAAATAAAACATCGTGTAATATATGTAGAAAAATACTCAAACACTCTATTATGGTTTTCTATGTATTGTTGTTTAACAACTCCTCTTTCTTTATTTTATCTACAAAACTGTTAATTACTCAATGTTCGAAAAGTCGAGTGGAGTCATTCCATATTTTATTTTTACTTTCCGAACACTATAGTGAGGAAAGTATTGTAATCATGTCAAAAATCCGAATTCGAGATTTTGATGTTTCTATACGTTTTGAGGTCCCCTGAGTCCGTTTTCACTATTTTTACGATGATGTATGTATATGTGTGTGTATGTGTGTATGTATGTGCGTATGTGTGTATGTCTGTGAGTGAACACGCTAGCATCTAAACGCTTTGTTCGATTAACCTGAAAGTTGGTACGCATATTGTAAGTCACCATAGTACGAACCCTATAGATTTTGGTGAATCTAGCACTTATAGTTTTTTTACAGGGACACAAAGAAAAATTCTTTATCATTATGGCCTACGGGAGCAAAATCTTAAAAGTGCGATAGCATCTAAACGCCTTATTCAATTGAGCAAAAAATTTATACACATATTATAGGTCCCAAATACTCAATCTGTATAGATTTTGGAGAATCTAGCACTTATAGTTTTTTTACAGGGACACAAAGAAAAATTCTTTATCATTATGCCTATGGGGCCAAATTTTTAAAAGTCTGATAGCGTCTAAACGCCTTATTAATCTGAGCAAAAAATTTGTACACATGTTATAGATCACAGTTGAACTAACTGTATAGACTTTGGTGAATCTAGCACTTACAGTTTTTTTACAGGGACACAAAGAAAAATTCTTTATCATTATGGCCTATGGGACTAAATTTTTAAAAGTACGATAGCATCTAAACGCCTTATTGAATTGAGCTGAAAATTTATATGAGTATTATAAATCAGTGTTGCACTAACTATAAGCATTTTGGTGAATTTAGCATTTATAGGTTTTTACAGGGACACAACGAAAAATTCTTTATCATTATGATCTATAGGCTCAAAGTTCAGTAGCGTTAAATAAAACATCGTGTAATAGATGGAGAAAAATACTCAAACACTCTATTATGGTTTTCTCTCTTTTATTTGTTTAACAACTCCTCTTTCTTTACTTTATCTACTGTTAATTACTCAATGTTCGGAAAGTCGAGTGGAGTCACTCCAGATTTTTTTTTTTTTTTTTTTATTTTTTTTTTTTTTTTATGAATAATAAAAACAAGGGAAATAATATATTGTTAAAGAAATATCGTTTCAAAAAAATTTTATTTCACTTTTTTTTTTTAATTCAACATTAAAAAATGGAGCTAAAAATATAACTTTTAAAATATTTGATTTTTGAATTCTCTAAGCTAACATAATATTAAATTGTTTTCTTATTTGCACATATGAATTGCAATTTTTTACACTTGAACCAGTTTATATTGTTACTTTGTAATATTTTGAAATATACATAAGCGAAAATATGTATTTATGATATCATATTTAATTAAATGTGTATAAATGTTTTATTTCTCAAACTTTCTTTTCTTTTTTTCGACCAACTAATTTTTCAATCTTCCAAGGCAGTTACCAACTTTTCTTTTGGAGGCCCATATAATTTTTCTTCACAAGCTTTTCCATGCGAGGGATCAAGGCTCCGTTCTTCTTTTCATATTCTTGTTCCTTGTCGCCCTCTGTCGTGTGTAAGCTCCGCTTTGGCGACCTCTGTAACCTTTTTTTTTTTTTTTTTTTTTTTCTGTTTATGCAATAAACATCGGAGGAGGTTTAACCTTTAGACACGGGCTCTATTGAATCACCACAGTGCCATCGGAGCCCCTCTCTAAAGGTTAAAATCGCTCAAAACCGCTGCATAGTGGTGAGCGGCCACCTTCCGTCTTAGAATCTTAGAATATAGAATAGCATATTAAATGTAGAATAAATATAGAATATAGAATAAGTATATTCATTTTAAATAAATTAAAAAAAAAAATCAAAGCAGTGCAATAATTATTAATCGTATACAATAGAAAAATATTTTTAGTTCTTTTAAATTAGCTTATTTCTAAAATTTAATTTTTCTAATGATTAAAGCTTTGGTCAAAATTTAGCATTAAAAATATCGTTTAATTTCTCATTGCACGCAGATTCATTTCATTTAATCTTATCTTTATTTTAAATCATGCTTACAATAAATACTTACTACATCACTTTTGACGAAATAAAAATTTTAACAGCAATCCGTGTCACCCGTAATGTAAAATTTAGGGAAAAGGATCAGTGAAACATTTTTATTCCATTAAATTGAGAGAACTATCTCTGTTTATTGCCCAATATATTATTATCAAATGACATTTATATAATCAGATGATTTACTACCTTCCTTTTGAGCTGCTTGTTTTTATTTTATTTTCCAAAATTATTCTTCCTAATAAATTACGACAACTGAATACTAAACATGACGATATTATAAGAAGGAAAAAAAGAAGACGGAAATTTATATGTATTACGTTATGCTTGATATGATAATTTAGTCGCAACTTGAGTAAGAACACATCCAGTTGTGATTACACATAAAAATATTATATATAAATATATATATATATATACATATGTATGAAGAAAACTTTTTTTTTTTTTTTTTTTGGTAATAAGAATAATTATTATATAACGAAATATAATTATTGTTATGTTATTAGTAGTGAGTTGTAGGTCGACTAAGGCACCCGTTGAAAATTGATCATTTCATTTTATTTATTTCTCACTTCAAATAACTAATTTGCGAGCAAGCCCGTGCGAAATTTTCGCACTTTATTTATCTCTTTGTTACCTTTAAAATTTAAAATTAGAATTATAATTTCATAGACGTCTTTTTTACATTTTCACGACATCATATGGACGCAAATTTAATATATTTAATATTATTTATTTATTTATTTGTTTATTTATTTAATTTTAATTTAATTTATTTATTTTATTTTATTTTTTCACGTGAAAGCATATTTTACTTTATGCTGAAAAAAAAGGCAACATTTAAAACTTTAAATGTATATTTTAAAGCTATGTCTATTTTCATATTTTAATTAATTTTAAAATATCTAATCAAAAATTCGTTAGAAATAAGGTGCCAAATGAAAGGGGCGAATTTTCTGAATTCGTCGGATTAAACAACTTATCGATCAGACAATTAGATTTTTTCAAATTAAGTATGATAATTGGGTGACAACTTGCGTTCACACACAGACACTGTTTAGGGAAATTTTCTAGCCTTTTTTAGCGTGACACAGTCAGTCAGTGATGAGCGAAACTATATATGCTGATATGGAATAAGATACTACTGTTACAAAAATTATTCCTTTTTTTCTTATTTATTAATATATATATATATATATCTATATATATATATATATATATATATATATATATATATATATATATATATATATATATATCTATATATATATATATATATATATATATATATATATATTATTTGTACTTAATAATGGTAAAAAGCTAAGATAGTAACATAAATGATTTAGATAAAATAAGATTAGCTGAACTCATCATGATCATCTCAACTGATTAAACCATATGTAACCAAGAAAACCTTTTTAAAATTTGGGATAGACAGAGCAAGTAAAGGTAAGCCAAAGATGAACGTTTATCAAGATAAGTTTCACATTTGAAATATTCTTAATTATGGAATCTCGAAATAGAACAGTATCCGAAAATCCGTAACTTACAAATTAGAATTAACACCCAATTAATTAATTCAAATTTGTAAGTTATTTTTAATTTTTTCTTAAAAATAATAATAATAATAATAATAATAATACATAAATAAATAAGTAAAAAATAAATTATGTTTTGTAACAACCACACGACTTCGATTAAACTGAATTGTATGTAGTTTATGCACTTTTTTGGGAAAAACGGGGTCAAAAGACATAAAATTGACTAAAAAAATTGGACAACTAGCAATTTTCCTACAATTGAAAAGTGACAGTCACTTTTTAAGTACACATTTGGGAGATCTGAAACTGACCTACCTAATTAGGATGACTGTCAGTTTTCCTGTAATAATTAAGTGATATATATGAAAGGATACTTAAAAAGGGATTTATGTAGCAATTTTCAAGAAAACCGTTAGAGCCTTCTTTTTTTTTTTTTTTTTTTTTTCTTTGAGTTACCGACTTTCGCAAAAATTTGGCAACTCAGTTGTTGACCGGAAAATAACAATTACATTCAAAAGGATATATATCTAAAAGAAATTTAATATGGTCAGTTTGAAAAAAAAAATTCTTGCAGATTTTTAAAGGACAGATAGCAAATTTGAAGAAAATCGTTAGAGCCGTTTTTCCATGTTTGCAGCATCTTATGTGTTTAATACTGCAACTTTTAACAACAAACTTTACTTACATTATTTCTGCGATTGAAAAAAAACTTATATTCCATATTTTCTAGTAAAATATAGAATATAAACATAGATTAACGAAATCCATTATTTCGATAAGATATAAATAATGTAGATGTGGTGGTCAAAGAGAAATACCTTTGTATTACCTTGTTGCCTTTCTGTAAAGCCAAAGTTATTTCTACAGCAAGCTTTGAAAGCTGATTTTATTAACTGTTGCTGACTTGCAACATTAGAATTAACAAAAATGTTTCCAAAATTCACAATAGTTGGCGAATTTATATGATGTTTTATGAAAATAATTCAGATGTAACCATTCTAAGTATAAACAGTTTATATAGCCGCAATTTGTAAAAAATAAACAAATTATGAGCCTGTTTTCGTTAAAATAAAATTAAGAGTTTTTTAATAATTCCATATAACTGAAAACTTGAGTATTTTGATATATATGTAGTGAAAACCTTTTCAAACATTTCAGTAGATGAAACCAAATATCACATGAAGAAATAGGTAAAACATGAATAAAGATTTCTGAAAAAAAAAAAAATTAAGAATCCTTTATTTAAATCTTACAACATGAATACTTTTTACAGGGCATAGATTGACTGTTGCATGCAAATTAGGTACTATTTCTGTCTTAATGTATGCAATTTGCTAAACTTTTACAGTACGCTATGCCCAATATCACCCACAGGACGTGTAATTAGTGTGAAACTCTGTGAGAAAGAGGAAAAAACCAATAGAAAGCAATAGAAAAGCACACTTTTAAATTTCTTAACAATCAGTATTACTTAAAAAAATCCTAAGAATAAATAATAAAACCAAAATTATTATTTGCTTCACAATTATAAAAATCGTCGAAAACGACTCAAACATACCATAATAGCCACGAGGCTGAATATATTTAAATTCACAGTTAGATAAAGTGTCGCAATTAACTGCTATGCTAATGAGTAAAATTAAGAATTAGATTACAATGTATCTGCATAGCGTATAATTGTATTAACTACTAAACCATAAAAATTAAAATTATATTTGATTAAATTTTGAATTAAAACAAACAAAAATATGAGATACGTAAATTCGCAATTCATAAATAACAGGAGAATATGGAGTATTTTTATTTTTATTTTTTTTTTTTTTTTGTTGTTAAATTAAAGTAAATGATAGATGTAGGTATGATAACGTCCTCTGTTAAAGTGTAAAAAAAATAATGACACACTTTTTTTTTAATGTATTGCTTAATTAAACCCAAACGATATGCAGCTTTTCAAAAATCCTGTAAGAAAATCGGACACTTAATAACGAGCGTTCAGAAAGTAATGAAAAGTGATTAAATAAAACACTTAGGCTCAGGAAAATTCTATATAAAGCCGGACTAATTAAAATCGCTATTCTAAAAACAATTTGAGTCTTACACACACACACACACACACATATATATATATATATATATATATATATATAAACAAAGAAAAAATATTGATAGGTATTTGATATTTAATAATGAAATATTAAAAATTAATTAAAACAAGTTGAAAAAATTGATGGGAATTTGGTAGTTGTAATGAAATATTAGAAAATAATAGAAGTTAGAATTTCTTAAGATTTAACTTTTAGAATTCAAATTTAGAATTTTTTTTAATACGTGTGTATGTGTATTGTATATATATATATGTGTGTGTGTGTGTCAATTTACACAATGTTTCAGATATCCATCAAACTTTTTTTTTTTGTCAATAAATGTCTTTTTTTTTTTTGTATAATATTTTTTTGATTATTTTTTACATGAATCATATAACATATTCAAGCATATGGGTAAATATTTTTGAAATATGAGAACTTGAGAGAGAAAGAGCTAAGTAAGTTATTATTATTATTATTATTATTAATGTTACTATTATGCAATCAGTGCTTATATGTTTCTTTGCATATATGTTTCTTTTTTGTCTCAGTTCAGACTTAGTGGGGTTTCTCCGAATCATTCTAGGTTTGTCTTATTTCAGTTTTGCAATAATTGGTTCTTACATACTTATTTTATTGTACGTGTTACGATATATATTTGATTTAAATAATTACTCATAGATATTTACTTATTCTTACTAAAAATATTTTCATGTAATCCAATACGAATAGGTATCTACTTCTAATCCATAGAGATTTTAAATTTGGGCATATTTTAAATGTGACGCTGTTAGTAGAGTACCATATTTTATTAGATAAATATAATTAGATACATCCGAAAATATATTTAAACTTTGAACTAATTTAATTATTTTAATCTTCTGTACCTATATTAAGATGCCTAAAGTTGCAGACTAATTCGTTAATAGTTTTCTAGATATTTGACAAAATACGTGATATAAAAAGTGTTCGGTATAGTTTAGTATAGCAGATCAGATGGTAGGCATAGAAAATCTCAGACGGTTTAAAATAGTTAGACTGTCAAAAAAAAAAAAAAAAATTTTGTTTCAACATGTTTCTTTAATTTCAGTTCAATAGCTTTAATTTGAAAATATTAGAAAGTGGGTTTAAATTAGAAAAATAGTCTTACTAAACATGTATGATATTTTCAGAACTTTTAGCATTTTTAATTACCTGCAAATAATAATAATAATAATAATAATAAAACTGCTTCCGATGTAAATTTTGATAAAATATTTATTATAATATAAATGGGAATTGAAATTGAAATATTTCAAAAAGCACTTAGCTGTATTTAATAAACGTAAAGATTTTATTTCCAACTTTTTCTATAATTAAATTCATTTAGATGTTAGTTTATAAAAATACTTGAATTTGTTTAATAATAAAATTTTTATTGAATTCGTTTTAAAAGTACAGAAATGGTAATCTGAAATTTTATGCTTATGAAATTTGTGAAAAATAACATAAAAGCTTTTATTCTAAACTTATTTTGCATTATAATACTTTAAAAATTTTAATAAGAGCTGGTAATGAAAATTTCAAGAACAACAGCAACAGAAAAGTACGAATAATTTAACATTATTATTTCTTTATATAAATAAAAGTTGTTTATATAATCTACATTTTTATGTTTTTGTAAAAGTAAACACCTAACCAAAAGAAAGAAATATTAAATTTTAGCAAATATACTAAAAATATAAAATAAAAATAAAAATAAATAAATAAATAAGGTAGTTTGGTACAAAAGATATTTGGACAGAAAAATATGTAACTAGTTTATATACAAGTATATGATCATTTAAAAAATAACATTTTACACTTTCTTGGAAAATTATATGTTTTAAATGCTACTTTAATTAAAATTTAGTGTCAAAATAAAACAAATTTCAAATTTAATTAAATTTAAAACGTAATGTCAGATTACATTGTAAGTTTTTATTAAACTCATTACATGCAGATATGTTTTGTTATACATTTGTATCTGTCAATAGCCATGTTTCGTAAATTCTGACATTTTCAGTTTCTCAAAATGTGTAGAGTACCATTATTATTATCATTATTACCTATTAAAGGAATAATTCGCTATTTCTTCATATGACAAGTTCAATATAGTTCACAGTACGAAAATTATGATATAGGAAATTATACAGAATACGATCTATGACGGTATGTAAATCAGAAAAATCTCAATAAATCGGTACAATGACCTAGATATTAAAGCAAACATGCCAACATTTTAATTTGTTCCGGATATCTGCTGATATACATATTTATTTTTTATTTTATTTATTTATTTATTTTCCACACCACATTATTTGTAGTGAAAATTGCTCCAACATACAATTATTATGTATAAAAGAAAAATACAAAAATGTGTTTAAAAACGTGTTGGGAAAAAAAGAGTCAGAGCTAACACGGTTCTGGGGAAAATTAACATGTTTACAAATCTGTTGAAGAACTAATTCTAGATTACACGCGTTCAAATAGCTGACGACAAAAACAATAAAATGCAATGTGGTAAAGAGAATTTATAAACAGAATAATATATATACATTAGAAATGTTATTACAGAATCTTTTTTGATAGCCACTTACTGTAGCAAAGTTCAGCATTTAAATTATTTCATACAATTAATCATTTTTTATGATAATAATAAAGTGAAACGTTTATACCCATTTATTGTATTACTAGTATCGGCCAGTGGTCGAAACTCGACTTTTTTTTTTTTTTTTTTTTTTTTTTTTCAAAGCAAAGCGAAGTAAAGTAATTGCCTTTTCGTAAACGGAATTAAATTGCAACAAACCAGCGTCACTATTCGGCCGATATGCGCCCGAAACAAAACAGTACAGATTTACATAATGTCCATATCATACATTATCTTTGGTGCGTTTATACAATACAGAAGTTTAGACATAGCCTTTACTTAAATGAGGTGAATCATAAAATGGCAGCACCACCTATTGGGTGATATATTCCAACAACTAATCATCACCAATTTAAATAAAGGTCTAACCATTTATCAATCGTACCTAAATTCCGTCCATTGGTTTATGAGACACAACAAAACTTCCCTAACACACCATACTCACACAGAAAAAAAATCATTTTCTAAAAATCTGTGAATCCTGTTAAAGAAATCTTCAAACGTGTCTATTCGAAGAAAACCGGAAGTCAAAAATATTCACGAGTGCAATGGTTTCTTCTATATCATTTTACATGTCAGTGCCAGCTACCGAATAGCATGAACAAAAATTTAATTAAGGTAATCAATTAAAACACGAATAAACTACTACGTCAGAAACGCCAAAAAAATATTTGAGATGCATACACATGTTTCGGTAGCCTTAAGCGTACTATCTTCAGTGCAAAAAGGATTCTGAATCTGGAGAAGTGCTCGTAAATATAGGAGAGGAACCAAATTTAGTTCAACCAATAGGATTACCAATAGGAAAAGGTGTGGAATGTGGCCAATAGGAATTTAGGAATACGTAGCTGTGTAAACAGTCGAAAAATTAAGAAAATGGGGACTGAATGTAAAATTTTCAGCGATCAGACAAATAGGGAACAGCGAAATCACAATTTAAAATGTTTTGAATTTTTTATAAATATGAAAAGCTTCAAAGCGATCGAGTTCATGAATGAATTTAGGTCTGCAAATTATTTTAGCTGAATTAAATTTAAAATTATGATTTTCCTCCCAGCAAATATTTAGAAATAGCCGATTTATTGGTTTCTTGTTTGCGTACTTAATTCATATGTTCTTTTAGACGAAATTTAAGACTGCGCTTAGTTTGGCCAATATATGATAAACCACACTGACAGGAAATACTATAAATGTCCCAAGAATTATGCATATCAATAGGATCTTTTAACTGAGAAAAGGTGAGTTTTTTGGAAGGCGAAAATATTATTTTAAAATCATATTGTTTGAGAATGTTAGTTATGTTAAATCTCGAATAAGCTACTACGCCAAAAACGCCAAAAGAAATTTTTTTGTGATGCATACAGCTGTTTCGGTAGCCTTAAGCGTACCGTCTTCAGTGCAAAAAGAATTCTCAATCTGGAGAAGTGCTCGTATATATAGGAATGAGACCGAATTTAGTTCAACCAATAGGATTACGGGAAAGGTGGAGTGTGTGGTCAATAGGAATTTAGGAATGTTAGCTGTGTAAAAATTTAAGAAAATGTGGACTTAATGTAAAATTTCCAACGATCAGACAAATAGGGAACAGCGAAATTAAAATTTACAAGGTTTTTAAAATTTTTATAAATATGAAAATCTTCAAAGAAATCGAGCTCATGAATGGATTTAGGTCTGCAAATTATTTTAGCAGAATTAAATTTAAAATTATGATTTTCCTCCCAGCAATGTTTAGAAATAGCCGATATATTGGTTTCTTGTTTGCGGACGTAATTCATATATTCTTTTAGACGTAATTTAAGACTGCGTTTAGTTTGACCAATATATGATAAACCACACTGACAGGAAATACTATAAATGCCCCAAGAATTATGCATATCAATGAGGTCTTTTGCATATCAATGGATCAAAAGATCCCATTGATATGCATAATTCTTGGGGCATTTATAGTATTTCCTGTCAGTGTGATTCATCATATATTGGCCAAACTAAACGCAGTCTTAAATTTCGTCTAAATGAACATATGAATTACGTCCGCAAACAAGAAACGATTAAATCGGCTATTTCTAAACATTGCTGGGAGGAAAATCATAATTTTAAATTTAATTCTGCTAAAATAATTTGCAGACCTAAATCCATTCATGAACTCGATTTCTTTGAAGCTTTTCATATTTATAAAAAATTTAAAAACCTTGTAAATTGTGATTTCGCTGTTCACTATTTGTCTGAATGTTGGAAATTTTACATTCAGTCCACATTTTCTTAACTTTTTACACAGCTACCATTCCTAAATTTCTATTGGCAACACACTCCACCTTTCCCACAATCCTATTGGTTGAATTAAGTTCGGTCCCTCTCCTATACATACGAGCACTTCTCCAGATTAAGAATTCGTTTTGCACTGAAGACGGTACGCTTAAGGCTACCGAAACAGCTGTATGCATCGCAAAAATTTTTCTTTTGGCGTTTCTGACGTAGTAGTTTATTCGAGTTTTAATATTCCAATGCCAAGTCTCCTGTTATTAATTTTTAGCTATGGTTTGATTGGTTTTAGGAAATAGGATAAAACAAGACTGATATTAGAAGAGACTGATTTAGTAGACGAAATACGAGGGAGTTGTAATGTTTGCGTAGCTTTGTCTATAATGGAAGGGTCATAACCTCTGTCAATTGCAATGGCTTTCAGGTATTTAATTTCAGATTTTAATAAAATAGGATTTGAACAAATATTAAGGGCACGGTATGCAAAAGTATAGAAAGCAGCCATTTTTTGGTTAGGTGGGTGACATGAACCCGCATGGGTAGGAAAGGACACTGCAAAATTTATACGATAGACGGTGGTTGAAAATCCATTTACAGTGCGAGAGCAAGGGTATCAAGAAATGGAAAGGAACCATATTTTTCTATTTCATATGTAAACTGGATATTACTGTCAATTGAATTTAAAGTTTCTAAGACATGGTCAATATTGCGATGAGACATGTCGATATGCGTGAAGGTGTTGTCAACATAATGGGTCCAAAAAGGAAAAGCTATTTTCTTAAAAAGCTTGCTTTTAGAGAAAATATCTTTATCATAACCATTTTTAACACTTTAATTGCCGTTACCTCTTAGAATGAAAAATCTGTAGTCGAGAGTTTAAAAACGCTATATGTATACAAATTACTTTGTCCATGGTTTTATTTGACTTTTAAGGAATTGCCAGATTTAATAACTTTCTTTTTTAGGATTTTTTTAATGCCAAATGATATATGTATAAAATGAAAAAGTGCATAAAAAATAAAAGTATTTTTATATACCTTCTTGACATCGTAAGAAAATGATTTTTATATTCTGCAAACCTTGCTAATTATACCAGTCGAATGATACCACTATCAACCCTTTACTCCCATAATTAATATGTTAAAAGTGTATGACAATTTTCTTGTTTGACTACTAATATATAGATACGGAATGTATAATTTACAATTTCATAAAAGTTTTTCTAAATTGTAGCTAATTTTATATTCAATATCTATCACTAATTTTTTAATGTAGATTTTTTTTTTCTAACTATATGTTTTTGTAATCAACTATGATATATATCAAACATTTTTTTCCAAATTAGTGGTAAATAATAACTAAAATAAACATACGAATTGGCAACACTGCTTTTAAATTTCAAAACATTTTACTGTTTTCAAAATGATTTTTAAAGTGAAAGTTACTTTAACATAAGGCTAATAATATAGTTCTACACCTAAAAATATACCTTGTGGTATTCACACATTAAAAATAATCTAAAACTAGTGTTGCCAAATTTGTTTCCACTTTAATTTTAGATTTTATATTTATTTCACTTTCCGAAGAAAGATTTTTATTGTACATGATAGTCGATAACGTAGACATAGTATTAGAGAAATGTTACAAAAAGAATCATGGATACTGCATGTTATAATTTCCACAATGTAAGATTACAAGTTAAAATTTATAATTAAGCAATTTTGAATTATATTTCAGGAAAAAAAAAAAAAAGCTCAACAAAACGACTATCCGTTCCCCGTTGTTAGAATATTCAATATAAATTCTGCGCATGGTACCGGACATTCATTTGGTACTAAAATTACATTTTGGGCAAGTGTGATCGAATTTGTTAATATTGCTATGTACGATTACAAAATGAAGCATTACAGAAATTTGTTATCTTTTAAGTACATTATTGATAGATAATTAAAATATTTTGGAAATGATTACATATTAAGCTGTCTGACTGCCTTTTGTCTTAATTCATACTCTTCTGTAGCTTTGAAGTATATTTAATTTTTGTTCTTTGATATATAATTACTTTCATTTCTGAATTATAGATTCAGGAATAAATGTACCATGCTGAATATATATATATATATATATATATATATATATACACTCCTCCTCATAAATATAAGGACACCCGTTTTTCTATATTAACTAAAAACTGAACACTATTATTTAAACAAATATATTTTTTATTAATTTGAATTTCATTAATAGACGATATTTAAAAGGTTTTATCGTTATTCTATAATAAAAAAACTTTAAATACTGTCAAAAAGAGGATTTTTCAGGTGATCACAATTATAAGGACAGCTCGAATCTTAGTATTTTTTTTTTCAATTATTCTTTAAATTAATATTTTAGGGGGTCTCTTTTTAGGGTGAAACAATCAGACATTCTCTCTGGTATATATATGTATATATATACATATATTCTTTAATATTCAGTTTCAATACCAGTTCATACAGCATAGATGATATTTTGAATACATTTAAACTATTTAAAATTTCTTTCCACTTGCATGCACTTTGATAAGTTAAGGTTTTTTCAACTTTTAGGCCACGGGAAAGGCAGCAATACAGAAGTTTTTTTTTTTTTTTTTTTCAAACTATTTCCTATTGCTCTAGAAGTAGAGCAAAAATGTAAGTCTTGTTGAAAAAATTATTATTACTCCCCAAAATCTAACAAAAATATGTGACTTCCACGTTTAAAATTTGCGGATATTCTCTTGAAGTTCATAATAATAGAAAAAATATTACTAAATGCATTCTGCCTTCAGTAGAAACAGCTCCCCAGAGCACCATGGATCCACCTTTAAAATGCCCGATTCATATCTGCCTTTAAAAAATCTTCTGTGTCTTTCGCTATCTTCAGATCGTGCCGGTAACTGTTAAAACCATTTGGTTAATCAAGAATAAAATGTTTTTCATCCGAAAATGCAACATTTTACCATTTCATATTGTCTTTAATCACAACGTTCTTTCCCCCATTAAATGCTTATTGATTAACACAGTGTTTTTATTCATTTTAACAGATTATTAATTATTTTAAACATGCATAAATGTGGACCCCAACTTTTCGTTCAAAATTACGAGCAAATTCAGCAGCAGTCATTTTGATTAGAACAGTATAAGAAATTATGAGTTTTCGATCTCAGTACAACAACTCTTATTTTGCATCAGATCTCTTTCCTGTCGAACCAGCAGTTCAACGTTTGGTCACATTTCCTTCAGCAATTTTAGATCTTCGAATTTCATTAGAAATACGGCGGATTGAAATTATCCTTCCACTTAAAAAACACATTTATCATACTTCCTTACATGAACGCTCTTTTTTTTCGAGGAATTATCAGTACTGTCTGTCCAAAAAAAATTGAAGGCTTATGTATGAATTAATCTAGTCCAGTAGTTAACAAATTCGTATGCGAACTGTAATTTATCCGCTAGCAAGTTAAATAAAACGAAAAAATCTTGATTGTCCCTATAATTATAAACATCTAAAAACGTGGAGAAAAAAATATTTTGCATTATTTTTTACTAATTTTGTTTCATATTAAAAAAAAATTATAGCAGTTTTGGTTTTTAGAATACTAGATATATTAAGTGCACTTATTATAAACTTGTTCACAATTATTTTTACATTAGTTAGTTCAAAATATAAAGCGTCCTTATAAATATGAGAAGGAGTGTACTATATATATATATATATATATATATATATATATATATATATACATAACGGCATATTAAAACTTAACAAAGATGTTGTACTTAAAAATAATAATTAAACTAGTAAATTTTGGTCAAAAAGCGTTATTACCATTTATCGTAGATATTTTTAAAATTTCAATAGTAAGGATGGGGTTGTGGGGAATATGGAAGATTTACTGCTCTAGGGTCCTAAGCCTGAGGGAGTGTACCCTTCATGGTGGGCTTTTTAACCCTCGATTTCCCAAGATCAAGGCGTTACTGCAGAAAAATTGCTTTCAGGTACCGCTTGGCATGTTTGGCGAAAATCACAAGCACCGCGTCTTTTTGATCGTTTAGGAGTTGCAACATTCTTCTTGTTACGTTTGCTATCTATGGCGAATTAGCGCACTTTTTGAAAGAGGCGGGCTTAACTAAATTTCAACTAGAAAATGGGGTCAAAATGACCCCATCTTGGGAAAGCGAGGGTTAAAGGGTCCTAGACCGTATGTACGCAAGAAAACAACGAAAAACTGCGAATGGCTGGGCCGACGAGTTTGAATTATAGAAAAAAAAACTCTCCGAGAAGATGAGTTTTTACAAATACTTGAACAGGAAAATCTGAGGCAAATTTAGAACTCGACTACAAATTAAAATTTTGACTAGGAAAGAATATTTTTCACAAATTTAATATAAATTAATAAAAAAGTTAAATTTTTGCTTACGAAATGAAAAAAATAAAAAAGGAAGGAGTGAAGAACCTTAAATATAAAGTTACATAATTGATTAAAAACATATAGCTCCTTTCTTTTTTAATGGTTACAGCGTTGGTTCTCTCCCCCCTAGTTTTTATTATTATTATTATTATTATTATTATTATTACTATTGTTGTTGTTGTTGTTGTTGTTGTTGTTGTTGTTGTTCGCGGCGAATGAAATGTTATTTTAACAATTTTTATTTTGCTATCTTTTTTGATGCAACATAAAAATAATGTGACTTAAAGTAATTTTTAGAATATTCGATTTACACACGCTGTAGGATTTACATTGTAATAAATTCTAATTGTTTTCTTACTTGGACATACGCATTGGAAAACTTTACATTAGAACATGTTCATATTGTTAATTTGTAATATCTTAATAATTAAAAATAAACATACGCATAATTACAAACTTATAATATCGCAGATTATAATAAATAATAATAATAATAATAATAATAAAACTATTTTAAACGCATCAGACATTTTTCACTTTAAACATCATTATCCAGAAAATAAAACGAAACTAAATGATAATTATTGAATGTACGCTAGAGAAAAATATTTTTATTCCTTTTAAATTAGATATTTTCTAAAGTTTCATAATTCTCATGATTAAATCATTGGTACAAACTTACCATTAAAAATATCATGTAATTCCTCATCGAACACATATTTATTTCGTTAAACCTTATCTTTATTTTAAATAATGCATGTAATAAATTTTTACTACATCATTTTTGACGAAATAAAAATTATAACAGCAATCCATGTCATCCAGTAATATAAAATTTAAGGAAGGGGAGCACACATTAAAACATTTTTATTCCATTAACTAAAGTGAGACATCTATGTTTTTTGCCCAACATATTATTATCAAATCACTTTTACAATCAGATGATTTACTGCCCTTGTTTCAAGTTTTTTTTTCTTCAAAATTACTCGTTCCAATAAACTACGACAACTGAATACTGAACATGGCGACATTCTAAGAGAAAAAAAACGAAAATTTATATTTATATCATTCTGCTTGATATGATAATTTAGTCGCAATTTGAATAATAGCGCATCCAATTGTGATTACTTAAAAATAATGGTTTTTCTTTTTTCCTATAAAGGAAACATTTGTTTTAGGCTTACTAAAATTATTTGAATACGGAATTTTTATATAAGACTTGTATATGCCTTTGCTAGGGAAATTAGTATTGTGATCAGGTTAAGTAATACATAGTAAATAGTAATTATTGTTATGTTAACATATGGATAAGAGTGTATTATTACATGATTTATTCCCTCTTTATTTATTTATTTTCATATTTCTTGTATTTGTACTTATTAATGATAAATTATTAAAATAGTAACATAAAAGTTTTAGATAAAACAAGACTATTATCATAAATACATGAAGTGATTAAATCAGAAATATCAAATAAAACTGGTCTGAATTTTGGCATAGACATACCACACATAGGTAGACCAAAGAAACGTTCATCAAGACAAGCTTAACATTTTACATACATTTAATTACGAAATCTGAAATAAAGCTGTAGTTCAAAATCCAAGATTTAAAAATCGGAATTTCCATCCAGTTAATTAACACAAACTTGTAAGTTATTTTTAAATTCTTGTTAATAATAATAATAATAATAATAATAATAATAAAACATTCGTCTAAATATTAAACTGTAGACAACAATACTTAAAATACCAGTAACATAAGTAATTTAATACAATGAATTATAAAAATACGAGTTCTTAGCACTTTCGCGTAAGCTTTTGTTTCCCCCTTCAATTTCGTAGTAAATCGGTAATAAACAGTAGTGGTATAATATCAGAGGTAGCACAATTTTTACGCCACTATTTTCATGTAATGATATTTTATTATAATTTTCAATAAAGGAAATGCAATAAAGGAAATAATTCAGTAAATAGAAATCAATATAAATTGTAAATTGTGCAAATCATTCTGTTAACTTTCGCAGGTTTTTAAGTCTTTGCAACTAAGAATAACTATATGCTCTCCCTGCATATCGTAAATTTTCGTTTCAAGTGTGCTGAAGTATAACTTAGAGCAGCGGTCGCCAACTTTTTTGACTTTACGGACCACCAAATTCCTAATTTAAAACCCCGCGCACCACTAATATTATCGATTAACCCTTTTGCAACCGCATGTTTTTGTCTTTTTGACAGTAAGGTCTGCCTATGGGCGTTATTCTCCCAAATTACAATTTTTGAGAACAAAATTTACTGAATTCACATTTGTATTACAAATGGATATACATTATAATCATACACTCTCTAATCAAAGTATTTGTATCCATAGCATAATGATTGTACAAATATGAATATTTTGTATATTTTTAAGAAACGAATAACATACAAATTGCTAAGAAACACCCACTTTTGAAGTTACAGATTTTCAAATGACTTGAATCTACGTCAGCGGTCACAAAAATGTTAAGAAACGTAAATAAATTTCTGAAATAAAAATCAGACAGTACCAATTTTAGAAGTATGAAATAAGCCTATTTAATATAAAACATGTTAAATGTTGCTTTACTCTTAGAAAAGCATAAGTAATCATAATAACAAGGAATAAAGGTTTTTAATTCAAATAACACATTTGTAGAGAAGGAATGTGAATACCTTTTTAATGTTCGCATATTATAAGAAACTGAGACGAAAGATTTAACTACAGTAATAAATAACTATTTCCGTATGTAAAACTGCATTTACTAAATTTAGTAATAAGTTGGGGAAACCAGGGATAGTTGGCATAGATTTTGGTTTTTGCTTCTTTTAATATTTTATGCAATAGAAATTCCGATGAATGCATCGAAAAGTTTAAAAGCATCTGAAAGCTTGCTACAAAATTATGTATGACTCATAAGTTAAACACAAGCTTAAACAACCAAAAAACTTTTTTCCTAAGAGCTTGCAACTGCGCATGCTAACCCCAGGTGCCGGGATAGTTGGCACACTCTCAGAGGCAAGTTGGCATAACGTGATATGCGAAGGGATACCTAAGCAGATCGCTACAATTTACGAGGAAAAACATTTTATTTTTAAAAAACATCTTAATTTAATAATAATAGGCAAAAAAAAAAAACTGTTTAAATATATGAAGAAATAATGAAGTCACCAAGTAAAATTAATTCTGCTTATTATATATAACAGCTACGTACAGTTATTCATATAGAATTTTACAAATGTTTCAGATCAACCACGAATGTGAGAATTGCCTGTCCGTTTATCTGAACAGGTGACTTTAATTTATGGACAATTTTAGCTTGGTTGTACAGAGTGTCCTAAAAGTTCCAGTACTGACGCTGATGTATTTTTTATTTACAAAACAACAAATCTTTAAACGATTATTTTTATGCTAATGATAAAAGGCACATTTAAAATAACGGTGGGAAAAATACAGAATTTATATTTATAATAAATGTTCAAAATGTCCGCATTTTTCTAGGAGGCAAAGCTGAACTCGTTTGCGCATGTGTCTAGAAACGCATTTTAAGATGCTGGGAGTGACTTCTTGTAGAGAAACCTGTACACACCTGCACAGAACCTGTATTACGAAATTGTCGAACGAGCTGATGTAGCACATTTTTACTCGATATTGCATCATCTGGACATTTATATTTCCAAACATCTTTGCATCTATCATACGATTTACATTCAAAATAAGCTTCAAATAGCGTAATTCTCTGAATGCGTGATAAACTCATTTCACTATAAAGAAAAAAATAACATAAAACTTTATTCTCACACAACTTGAGCGAGAAATGTAACAAACGATAAAAATTAAAGAATTGATGCAGTAATAAGCAGACGATAAAATTTAATATTTAAAAAATAATCATAGACACAATGAGTTCTTTAAGTTGGAGTACTGAAACTTTTAGGATACACTGTATAAAACTGAATCATTGTCGACTGGCGATCTCCATTTCTTCCCCTTTTTGATTACGGTAGACATGCAAAACTCACTGTTATCGTTTAAATTTTTTAAAGGTATACTGATACTATTGGTATTTGACTAAACATAGTTATTTATTTTGCATTCAGGGTTGTCAGAAGGCTTTTGATTTATTGGAAGATTCGTTGTTGGTATTCTTTTATGTGACTTTTCGGTACCTTTTTGATGTTCTTTCATAGGAACTGTCAAATGAAAATCTTCACCAACGTCTTGGC
The DNA here is from genome assembly GCA_963930645.1 of Salticus scenicus. Taxonomy (NCBI): domain Eukaryota; kingdom Metazoa; phylum Arthropoda; class Arachnida; order Araneae; family Salticidae; genus Salticus; species Salticus scenicus. Next base: position 114,716,649 of record OZ005655.1, read on the forward strand.
AGGATGCTGAGGGTAAAATATCTTCATCTTAGACAGATTCTTCAGCCTTTGAACTACCATTAAAGAAAGATAAACTATGCCATAGCTATGTAATAGATATACCAACGGACCCCATACCTAAATATGCCAGGTAACAACACAGGGATATCCAATATAAGATGAATACCACTTAATCCCAAATATTAAAAGAAAAAAAAAAAACATATAATGATACACGCATTTAACAACAGTTAACTACTCTTTTGAGAACCACCTTAAGCAGATTATCCCAGCGCCTCAATTTGATCCACAAATTCACCAGACAAAAAAAAAAAAAAAAAAAAAAAGTACGAGGAAAAAATAAAAAATTAACTGATCAGTCAAAAAGATGATGAAATAGAGATTTTTTTTCTTTATGACGCTTCTAAGCAGATAGAAATTAGGGTGGTTGGTGTTCTTATATATACTCTTCCCCTAGCAAATGACAGTGCACTACCTCCCCTGTGGCAGAAAATAGAAGCTGAGTGTCAAGCAGCCCCTTATGCCAACTAACCCCGTTATTTACTATATTATATTGTTAGATTATTAAAATCAAATGGAAAATTATATTTTTACGTACATTTAAAACCTTTGAAGAATTCGAATATTTTAATAAATTTTGTAAAAATCTTAGCTAAATGCAGATCAGAAATTCGAAGCGATAACTGTGCCTGATACTTACAATTCAAATTTTTATGATAAACCTTATTCCATTTATCTTCTCTCTCATCCACAAAATTCTGAAATCTAATGTTGTGAGCATGATTGACTCAGAAAATCCAGAAGTTAAATTTACTATCACCATATCTTCAAATTAAACATTAAATAACTGTAAATAATTTCAAGATTTTTCTACAGCCCAGCAAAATATTTTTGCGGACAACTAGTGGTCCGCAGAACACCGGTTGGCGACCACTGACTTAGAGTACACCACGTTATATAATAAAATAGGAATTAAATAAACTTTTAAAAATTTTAATTGAAATCTCTCTTATATAAAAACACAATGTTATATTTTTCAAATCTTTAAAAAATAAAAATAAATTCTAGTGCAAGAAAAATATGAACGTGCAGATGTTTAAAAAATAAAATTTTAATAAATGAATCACCAGTGCGAGTTTGCTGGGAAAATAAAATAAAAAGTCAAATAAATAAATTTAATAACGTCTCAGTACTGAAAAAAGAAAATGATAAAAAACACTAATACTTCTGTTCTGAAGTAACGTTTGACGATATAAACTGGCAGGAGTATATATCTTCTTACCCTTTAACTGCCTATAAAGTTTGGTTACGATCCGTGAGTTGTAGTTTGTGATAGTGTCCCTTTTGAAATGTATTTTTCTAAGTTGAGAGTTAAACTTAGGTGAATCATACATGGCATCACCGCGCTTCAATTGGTTAAGCGTACAAATATCACGGAAGTTTAAGAATAATACATATTACATAATTGAAATATAGTTGAGTAAGAGTTCAGTTTATTTTTTCGTGTCAAATCGGACTGGAATGGGTTTTATCGGAAACATTCTGGGTTTATTTACATTAATTTAATTTAGAAATAATTGATTCTAAATGCTTATTTTATTGCATGTGATGCAGTGTGTATTTACTTTGATTCGTTATTCTTAGCACTGACCTTTCCTTACATTTTTTTTTTTTTTCTTTATGTAACCCATTCATAATAGTTATCTACTTTCAATCTATACACACGTCTAAATTTTACATAATTAAATTTTATGCATACTAAAGCAGTATCGTATTTTTCTAATAAAATATAAAAAGTTACATCTACATATATATTTAAAATGTTATTTTTTTTTTTTAACTTACTGCAATATTATTTAATAATTAATTACTTTGCTTTCATGCAAGATAACACATGTTTATAGAAATTAGTTTAACATTTTAAAAACGATTATTAAAAAAAAAAAAAATATTTAAGCTCGGTTAAAAATATAAATAATGAAAAATAATTGTGTAAGAATTTTCTTAAAAGAAATATTACAGTCACTTTTTTTTTTTTTTTTTTTTTTTTTTTTTTAAATCTTTAATTACATTCTTTTGCATATCCCATATAAATTAAAGAGACATTATACTTAGGTTTCTGGTAGGTAGTTTGGATTTTACGCCGCAGTAGAGATGAGCAATGGAAAACAGGCTGTGATCTTTGATTCTCCCCTAGGGAGACATGCCATCACAATTTTGATCCTCCATAGAGCTTAAGTTTCTATTTACGGCGGGATCTACTTTTAACTTAATTTTGCTTTGAACCTGAAAATGAATAAGTAATATATTAAATATTATACACAAAAAACTTTTAATCAGTTAAAAAATATTGTTCTCCAGAATATATTTCTCCACTTAAATAAATAGTATATTAACGTTTAATACTTAATATATTTAAAACAATTTTGCTAGAAAATTTTACCTTATATCCATTCCATTGCTTTATTAATATTCTATAAATTATATTCTTAAAACTACTACGCAATAATCAAACTTAACATGCACAATGCATGTTTCTAATACTCTAAATTTTATAATCTTACATCCCAGAAAATCCACATATATTTGTAGAACGTCCGTGTATTGAATGCGGAAAATTTGACATTAGTAAATGTATCTATTGAGAAATTAAATGCAGAATAGGCTTAATAGATCTCTTTCAGTCACAAAAGATGATGTTCCGGATTGCATTCCTCTGTGAAAACTGATTTATGTTTCAGAACGGATGTAAAATAATTGATTCTATGCATTGTATAATTTTAAGTTAATCTGTGTATTACTTAGATGGAATAATGCTTTACTTTAAAAGTATTTAAATTAAAATGTAATTTCATGAAATACAATTCAGTGGATTATTCACACTTTTTTGTATTATGGTAATTTTATTAAGAAATTCCATAAAAGATATTTCATAAAAATAATTCTATACTAAATATATCGAAGAATAATTCATATTTTAAAAATACTTTATTCTATAGTTTCTGTACAATTCCACATATTGCCGTGGTACAGAGGTCATACTCTCAACGCTGGATGATGGATTCAAACCAAGCTCACGCTCCTATACTCTCAGAAATGGATACTCAAATTTCACGAAATTTTCATTAATTTACACGAAACCTATTCAAGGGAAATACTCCGAGCGAATATTTCGTCGAATTGAGGAAATTTCTTTCGTCACTTGTTTTAACATACGAATTTCGTCAAAAGTAAAGATACATTTTTAACCGACTTCAAAAAAAGAAGGAAGGTTCTCAATTCAAACCGTATGTTTTTTTTATGTTTGTTAGCTCATAACTTCTGAACGGTTGCTCCGATTTTGATACTTTTTGTTTTGTTGAAAAGGTCTTGGTCTGCAATAGGTCCCATTGTAATATCTTTACGATCTAAAAAAAATACAGGGTGCCCAAAAAAACCAGTCCCAACTCTTTTAACTGCTAAACGGCTGCAGGTCTAGTAATAAAAACTGGTATGTAAGTGGTCCTGCGTAGTAAAGTGGTCCTGCAGTATAAGGTTAAACCGCTTGCTGCGCCACCTGGTGGAAAATAGTGGAGTTAGTGTTCCTTTCTCGAAACGGTACTGGAGAAAAAAAGTGAATTAGAAAGTTGAAGATTATCATCGATTTAGTACAAAAAGACAGTGCCTTTTTTGTTCGCAATTTCTTAAACTATTCACACTTGAGCTACATTGCTCACGTTGTAGCGTAGCTGGTGAGACATACGCTATATAGTTCAAAATACGGTTACTTGATACTTTTTGCTTTGTTGTAGAGATCTTGGTCTGAAGTAGGTCCCATTATAATATCTTTACAATCTAAAGAAAATAAAGCGCCATCTGGTGAAAAACAGCGGCATTAGCGCTCCTATTTCAAAAACGGTTCAAGATGGGAGAAAAGTTAATTACGAAGTTGTAGAGTATCATCGATTTACTACGAAAAGACAGTTTTTAGGCATTATTGCTAACAATAGAACGCTTAAAACGTGCAATTGTTTGTTCGCAATTTCCTACACTGTGCACACTTGAACTACGTTGCACGCTTTACAGCGTAGCGGATGACACGTATACTCTATGGTTCAAAGTACTGTTACTGTAAGCGGTCACACCGATTAGCGCAAAGTCGTTTTCAACAAACTTCAGAAAGGAGGGTGTTCTTAATTCTTGCTATGTGTTTTTGTTGGTGTTTGTAAGCTTATAACTTCGTAAGAAATGCTCTAATTAACCGACTTCAAAAAGGAGGAGGTTCTCAATTCAAAGCGTATGTGTTTGTTTTTGTTTTTGTTTGTTACCTCATAACTTCTGAACGGATGATCCGATTTTGATACTTTTTGTTTTATTGTAAAGGACTTGGTCTGAAATAGGTCCAATTGTAAGATCTTTACGATCAAAAGAAAATACAGCGGGCCCAAAAAAGTCAGTCCCGACTCTTTTAACTGCTGAACAGCTGCAGCTATAGTCATTAAAGTGGTATGTAGGTACAGTAAAGTGGACATGTGCTATGCGATTCAACCGCCTAAAGCGCCACCTGGTGGAAAAGAGTGGAGTTAGCGATCCTATCTCGGAAACGTTTCAAGACAGGGGAAAAAAGTGAATTATAAAATTGCAGAGCATCATCGATGTAGTACGCAAAGATAGTTTAGACATTAATGATAAAAACAGAACGCTTAAAACGTGCATTTGTTTGTTCACAATTTCCTATTTTGTGCACACTTGAAAATCATTGCATATGTTGTAGCGTAGCGGGCGACATTTTATGCTATGTAAAATTCAAAGTATGGTTATTGTAAGCGGTCACATCGATTAACGCATAAGCGTTTTAAGCCGACTTCATAAAGGAAGTGGTTCTCAATACAAACCATGTTTCTCGTTGTCGTTGTTGAAATTTGTTAGCTTATATCTTCGTAAGAGATGATTTAATTTAAATACTTTTCTTGTGTTTGTAATGATCTTGGCCTGAAATAAGTTTCATTAGGATTTCATTAAGATATAAACAAATTACAGGATACTCACAAAAGTCTGTTCTCACTCTAACTGCTGAACGCAAGCAGCTACAATGGTAAAAGCAGTGTGTAAGTATCGATGTTGAAACTTCTGTCCGTCAGCTGCAATGCATATTTTGCTCTTTGTTTAAACTTTACGCTGCGCAATTTCCAGCGCAGCGGGTGACACGTATTTACTGTAAAGTTCAATATATATGCCTAACAGAATTTTCGGTTACGAATACAGCGTATTCTTTCTTTACATTTCTAAAGACTTTTTAATTTAACATATGTTCGTTCAATAGTTTTTTGGTCATATCCAATAAAGGTAAGAAAAGTGACACAATTTAAAAATGCAGCATTTGAGAAAAATAAACTTAAAAATAACTTGACTAGAATAAAACTGGGACAACTGTCTCTCGAGTGGATAACTTTCTAGATGGAGATGTAACTTTTTTGTTCACATTGAGTGTATTTAATGTATTTTTCAGTGACATAAACCATTTTTTGAGTAATGTCACTTTTCTTGGAAGTTGTGATTTGTGAAACTTCCTTCGAACGTCTTCTGATGTTCTGCTATATGAATAAGTTTTCACTGAAAAGAGAAAAATAAAATCTTTTTGTAAAAAAATAGAACCGACTCCAAAAAGCAACTACTATTCAAACAACTAAAAAAATAAATGAAATGAAACTGTAAATTGCGCCTAAAAGTATAAAATAATTTCCTTCGCCAAACAACCTATAACACTACAATTAATCATAACTTTTGAAGTCGGCGCAAAATTAAATAAAAATTGATACCTTTATTCAATACAAAAATAAAATCCTATTCAAAATACACGTCTCACATTGTTACCTGCAAAACGCTGCCGAAAACTACTTTGATTCAAGAAAACAAATAAGATTTCGTAAGCAGCAAAAATTGGCGAAGATGCTGGTATCTGACGTCCTTGGTGAACGAAAAATCGCAAAATTATCTGGCAAACATATTTAATTTCTTTGGGATATCATGATTATTTTAATAAGGTATATCAAGAGAGTAATCAAGAGTATGAAACAACACATCGTACAATATATATTATGAAAATATACATCTTGCGTGTATATTTTTGCCTTACGTTTTTATCGCCAAATTCAAAGACCATCAAGGATGATCTAACTTCGTAGAAATATAAATACCGCATTGTGAAGATGTTCACTGTTCTATGTAGATGCTACTAATGGACTAATTGTATACAGTGATAAAATAATAAAGGAAACATGAAAATGGATTATTCGAGACAACAGCATTTGTTGCTACCAATCTAAAGACAAACCTTTAAAAACTAATTAAATTTTATTTAATTTTGCGCCGACTTCAAAAGTTATGATTAATTGTAGTGTTATAGGTTGTTTGGCGAAGGAAATTAATTTATACTTTTAGGCGCAATTTACAGTTTCATTTCATTTATTTTTTTAGTTGTTTGAATAGTAGTTGCTTTTTGGAGTCGGTTCTATTTTTTTACAAAAAGATTTTATTTCATCCTAGTTTCGTGATACAGAATAAAATACAAATTATAAAATTATAAAGTTAACTGCAAGTTCGTTGCTTTAGACATTAAATCCTAATTATATTATTTGAAAATATAAATAAAACAGAGCAAATAATTAAAAGTCATTGTAACGTAAAGTCGAAAAAACACAGGACAAAAAAAAAAATACGGCGGTATTGAAAGCTAGCACATGCCATTGTGAGTAAATAGTTTCGTTAAATATTTGAGAGTTCACGTTTCCTCAAAAATCACGTGATCGCTTTACGAAATGGTTGTCAAAAACAACGAAATTAAGCCCGAGGATGTCTGAATCGTCAAAATTGAGTATATTATTTCTAAGAGTGTAGGGTTAGCGTTTGAAGACTTTCTAGTTTTCTTAGAAATTTGCTTAAATACGGTCTACGAGCCCTTAAAAAGGCCTACACTGAAGACATTTCATCCAGAGTTGGGACTTTTGTGAAATAAATTGATATTAATCCTAGACAACCAAAAACACAAGAGTATATAATTAAAAAACAACTTCCAGGCAATTTATGACTCATTGGAAACTCTACTTTGAGGATTATGTTATATGCACAGTTAAATAAACTAAAGTTACATTTAAGATGTATATAGTTTACTGCAATCAAATAAATGCATAGTAATCATCATTAAGAATGAATAAAAATTCCCCCAAAGATAGTCTATTGAAAAAGTTCCCTTTTATCACGTGAAGAATTTATAAAATTTTGAAAAGTTTCAGCTCAATGTCTTCTGTATATTTCGAGTTATAAGGAAATAAGTATTTTTTCACTTGAATCCTGTTGCTATACTGAAAGTTGTAGTGGACTAAAAAAAGCCAACATTTCCAAACTTGGAAAATAGCAAAAAATGATATCGTAATTTCATCAATTCTATTTCACAAAATCAATCCATATGTAATGAATTTGATCTTTTTTTTCGATATTTCTTTGATAGCTTTTGCAGTTAATCATTGAAATAAACACAAAATCAACGATTTTTAAAAATTCTTCGTTTTTAAACTTTTTTCGGTAAACGTATCATTGTAATTTTTTTTTTATAATAATGAGCATTTTGTAATAAAAAAATAATCTAGTGTAGCACTCATACAACTTTCTTTTACTTTGCATCTGAATACATTTTTTTTCCATATGTAATGAATAAATCCATATGTAATGAATTTTAATTTTTTTTTCGATATTTTTCGACAGCTTTTGCAGTTATCCGTTGAAATAAACACAAAATCAGCGATTTTTAAAAATTCTTCATTTCTAAACATTTTTCGGTAAACGTATCTATGTTTTTTTTTTTTTTTATTTATTTATTTATTTATTATTATTATTATTTTTTTTTTTTGTAATATAAGCAGAATCTAGTGTAGCACTCATACAACTTTCTTTTGGTTCGCATCTGAATAATATAAAGACAAAGACCAATGTGTAAGATATTAATTAGTGTATTTATCTTTAAAAATTATTCGAAATAAATTTAGGAACAGTTTTACTCAAAAAGTGTGAGGGAGCCTCACTAAAATTCCCGTTTGAATTTAGTACGCATACTCATAAATGAATAAATAAATAAATAAATAAAACTGTTATTAAATTTAAAATATTATTCCTATTTTTTCGAAAAAGATGAGCAAACATCCTTCCCTGAAATTTATCAAACTTAGTCAAAATTTCAAGTGATATTCGTATTTCCTCTTTGAAATACTAAATATTAGTTTTCTTCAATTTGTTTATTTTTAACTGTAGATAAGAGGCATACCCACAGATTAACCGCTAAAAACTTGATTTTCTTATTCAGGAGACCTAGAAATTCGTAATTATTTCAAAACATGAGCCTTGGAAACTGAACTTAATGATATTTCGTTTGCCATGTTTGTATGACAAAGTAGTTATCATTCCTAAGCAGTTTTCCGAAACTAGGTAAAATTTCCATCAATTATTTGCTTTAGAAAACAAAGGTTTTGCTTAATTTTAGGAAGCCCTGCATATGGTCAATTAGTTACATTTACTCAAAAAATTTACTTAAAGTACGCACAGTATGAAGATTAAAAAAAAAAAAAAATATTTAAAACCCAAATTCTTATTATAGCGTATCATATAAATCTTTTCGAAGTTAGAAATAAAATTTAATTTGAAAAAAAAAAAAAAAAAAAAAAAAGTAACTTTTTTGTTTATTAACCAAAATTGGGGAAATTTGAACTGTGTTTAGGAAAGAGAAATTATTTCTTAAAATTCACAAGAGATGGCAGCACCACACGATTTCCTATAAGTTTTGTGATTTTATTTTCTGATTAAGGGCCAATATCTGCAATTTAATTATTCAGTTGAGGCACCTTTTTATTATTATTTAATTTTTTTTTATTATTTCTTTATATTATAACTTAACATTTTACTGATTTGGTTAATGTTTATGTGTTTTTCCTAATCATTTTTATTTTGTATTGTTAATTAATTCATTGGCATTTTAGTGAATATTCCGCCCAATAAAGGGCACATGTAGTCCAAGAAAAACTCTTTTTTGCTTCTAAAAAGACATGTAAGAAAAAGGGTTCTTAAAAAAACTCTTCAAAAACTATTAGAATACTGTGTAGTCAACGATAAATTTTCTTTTATCAATTGACATCTTTTCTACTAATTGTCTGCAAAAATTAACACTTCGGACCTTCAGGGTATCGAACGCGGTACCACCAGATTACTAACATGGCACTCTTACCAACTGAACCACGGAGACACAAATGAAAAAGCTTGTATTTACCTTAAAATAGAGGCGCATATTTTATTTGGTTGAAATCCACAAACATACCGTAGTGAATGACAGTAAGTACATAAGAATTTGGGAAAAAATATATTCAAAAACATTAAATTGAACAACTTTCAAGTGAAACATTGAAATATACGAATTCGATCTGTAGATAAAGGACGAATGATTTTAATACCATTAATTATACAAACCATGCTTTTATAAATAATAAAAAAAATATATATATATATATATATCTTCATTTCATTTTGTTTCGTGGAGTCTTAAAAATGCTAAATTGTACATACTGGAAATTTTTATGATAAATGTAAGTATTTGAATTCCTTTATGTGTTCATATACGCGAACAATATTGTTTGATTTTAACAAAATGTTTAAGTATAATTACCATATAATGCTGATTGAAAATAGAGAGTTTCAACTGCCTCGTAATGTATTGTTACGAAATTGTAAATAATTGTGTTTATTTTTGTATAAATTCTTTCAAAGAGGCTTAGTAAGTTGATAAAGTGCTAATTTTGTGCATTTCTAGTCGTTTTAGCGTTGAAATAGCTTTATTTTCCCTTAAAAACGCATTAAAAAGCCCCAGTAATGCACGTAATGGATTTGGCGCCAAATTTGGCGACTTTTTCCCACCTTGGCGATTTTTTTGGCGACCTTGGCGAGAAAATCCTTATATGGGATATACCAAATATGGAAGCTGTAAGTTGATTGGTTGACCACTTTCTAGAGTTTTCTCGAAAAATCTGGGTTCCATGGAATAGTATATAAGAAGCGTTTTTCGCCAAGGCAGTCAGTTCAGTTCAGATCTCAGCCAGCTTCGCTAGTGCTTGCATTGCTCTTAAGCCTCTTTGAGAGAGACTTGCTTCAAGTGTTATTGTTATACAGTTTGTACTGTGGATTTGCTGTTGACAGCTGTTGTTTAAGCTGTGTTTACTGTTTGAATTGAAGCTGATACTTGGTTTATAGACCTGCATTTTTCTGGAATTTTCTGTGAATAAATTACTGAATTTTTGTACGTTTGGCCTTTCATTCCCAGACAACTCACGAACCCCCAAGTACGCAACATTTCTGGTGTCAGGAGCGGGGTTGTCTGTGAATGGTGATAACGAGAGCTATGGAACAAGAAATGAAGAAATTTCTAGAAGGTCTCACTGCTCAGATGAATGAGTTAAGATCTGGATTGATAGAGAAAATGGAAACAGGACAGGAAAAGATGGAAGCATCGCAAGGAGAGATGAAAGAAAGTATGGAAGCATCGCAAAGAGAGATGAAACATAGCCTGAGTCAAGAAATTAAGTCAATCCAAGAAAAAGTTGAATGCAATCAAGAGGAGATTAAGAGAGAACTTTCGGCAGTAAAGGGAGTGATTGAAAGTAAATTATCGGATATGGAAAGCAGAGTAGATGGAATAGAAGAGAAAGTTTTGAAAATAGAAGAAAATTTTGATCAGGAACTGAAAGAGAGGTTTTCAGAGATAGAAGGTAAATTGAAGAGAATAGAAGAAGATCTGGAGAGAAAAGTGGAAGAAAAGTTAGAATCCATGCCCCAGGAAACTGAAAAGAAAGAGAGAAAAATCCAGAATCAGGAATCTATTAAGCTATCTACCTACGATGGCAGTTCCTCCTGGCATGTATATAAGACGCAGTTTTCCATCGTAGCTGAAGCTAACGGCTGGGACTCTACCGCCAAGTCGGTCCACTTAGCAGCAGCATTACGGGGAGATGCAGCCGAGATACTGAGAAATGTTTCTAAAGAAGAAAGGAACGACTTCGAGGCCTTGACTAGAGCACTGGAGCTACGGTTCGGAGAGAAGTGTTCTAAGGACTATAGACGCCTCCAGCTAAAGTCCCGTTACCAGAAAACGGGCGAAAGTTTGCAAGAACTGGCAGCGGACATTCAGAGATTGTCACACATAGCATTCTCAGACTGCCAAGCTGACACTAGAAACGACTTAGCTCTTCAGTACTTTATCGATGCTGTTCGGGATCCAGAAATTCAAAAAGCGCTGAGACTCTCCAACATCAGGGACGTAGAATCAGCTTTAGGCTATGCACTTAGGATAGAGGCAGCCCAACAAGCCTCCCGTAAAGACCGCCATACCGTAAGAGCAGTCTCATTAAATGATACGCCTGCTGATGAGAATGAAATGAAGAGAAGTTTCGCAGAGATCTTAAAGAGATTGCGCAAACTGGAAAATAATATAGAAATAAAGGATCGGAAGATAAAGTGCTGGGGCTGTGGAGGGGATGGTCATGTGAAGAGGAACTGCCCCGTACGACCAACTATAGGAAATCACCCGGCTTCACCATCACTGCAGGGAAACTAAGAGGAGGCCATCTCGCGGGGCGGAGGTTGCCTAAAATTAAAGAGCCCCAATTTACAGTATTTCATGTTTCATCGATGAGTGGCGGCGATAATGGACTTCACGTCTATGGCCAAGTCAACAACGCCACCTGCCGGATGATTCTGGACACGGGAGCCAACGTGACCATCATTAGAACGGATTTGGCTCAAGAACTAAAAGAGAAGATCATCTGGACGCCGCCCTGCGTTAAACTCCATACTGTGACCGGAGACGAAATCAAAATATATGGAAAAATGAACTTGGCCATCACTTTTGGCAATGCCAGTTACCATCATATGGCATATGTGGCTGATATAAGAGATCCTTTAATCATTGGAGTTGATTTCCTGAGAAAATTTAACTTTCAATTGGACTTCAAGAATAATGAACTGCATTCGAGTTCGGAAGACATCGCTGTGTTCAACACTGAAAATCAAGACATTCAGACAATTTGCCAGATAACAGCCAAGTCTGAAATTTCCATCCCTCCACACACAGAGACAATAGTTTCAGGAACACCACCTACAAAGCAATACTTCCGCTATGGACTGATTGAATACCCGAATACAGACAATAGCCCAAGAGGAGTTCTGGTAGCTTCATCTCTAGTTGATCTCTCAAAGAGTACTATTCCTGTGAGAGTCGCAAACATCAGCGATAAGGTCCGAACAGTGAAGAAGGATGAGGTGTTAGTAGCCTGCACTCCTGTAACATGCATAAACCGCCCCACGCAATCAACTGAATCCAAGTCTTCTGAACAATTAATAACGGAATTACTCAAGAATACAGAGTTAGGAAAGGAACAGAGATGTGCTGCGGAGAAGCTACTCCAAGAATTTAAAGAACTTTTTTCTCGAACACCTGAAGACGTCGGGAGAACGAACATCACCCAGCACAGAATTGATACAGGAAATCATCCTCCAATCAAACAACATCCAAGAAGACTTCCCTTTGCTAAACAGGAAGAGGTCACTGAACTTCTAAGGGAAATGCAGCACAATGATGTCATCGAGCCATCAACGAGTCCTTGGGCCTCTCCCATAGTACTGGTGCGGAAAAAGGATGGTTCAACAAGATTTTGTGTGGATTATCGTCGTTTGAATGACATCACGAAGAAAGACAGTTACCCTCTTCCCAGAATTGACGACACATTAGACACACTTGCTGGCAATAAATGGTTCTCGACGTTGGATCTGAAGAGCGGTTACTGGCAAGTAGAATTACATTCTGATGATCGTGAGAAGACTGCATTCACCACGGGACAAGGACTGTGGCAATTTAAAGTTATGCCGTTCGAATTATGTAATGCTCCTGCCACCTTTGAACGCCTGATGGAGACAGTGCTAAAAGGACTTTCCTATGAAGCCTGTCTGGTGTATTTGGATGATATTATCATTGTGGGGCGCACCTTTGAAGACCATCTACGAAACATCCGAAAGGTGCTGGAGAAACTCAGAATGGCTAACCTCAAATTGAATCCAGGCAAGTGTAACTTGTTCCGTCGCGAAGTGAGCTACCTCGGCCATATCATCTCTGCCGAAGGTGTAAGAACTGATCCTGAGAAGATCTCTGCAGTCGAGAACTGGAGTCGCCCTGAAAATGTACACCAACTACGAAGTTTCCTGGGGTTATGCACTTATTACAGGAAGTTTGTCAAGGGTTTCTCAAATATTGCTAGACCATTACACAAGCTGACGGAAGCCAAACAGAAGTTCCTGTGGACAGATGAATGTGAAAATGCGTTCAAGCGACTTAAAGAGGCCTTAACATCATCGCCTATCTTGACGTATCCACAGCCCGACAGACAATTCATACTTGATACAGATGCCAGCCATGAGAGTGTCGGTGCTGTTCTGTCGCAGGAAATTGATGGTCAAGAACATGTCATTGCCTATTGGAGTAAATGCCTGTCTAAACCGGAGCGAAATTACTGTACCACCAGGAAAGAGCTACTCGCCATCGTAAAAGCCATAGAACATTTCCATCATTACCTCTATGGCAGAAGATTCCTGCTCCGGACTGACCATGCATCTTTAACGTGGTTGCTCCAGTTCAAGAACCCGGAAGGACAGATTGCCAGGTGGATACAACGCCTGCAGGAATATGACTTCGAGATACGTCATCGTAAAGGGACTCTACATGGTAATGCAGATGCCTTGTCACGGAAGCCCTGCTCGGAAAGCTGCAAGTATTGCTCTAGAGCCGAACAGAAATACCTGCCGATAAATCCGGTTGCCTGCCAAGTTACTGTCTCAACACCATCAGATCAAGACCATGATCCATGGAGTGACGAAGAACTTAGAAAATCCCAGTTGGAAGATCCTGACATAAAGCCAATATTACAGCTGAAGGAGACGACAAGCAACAGACCTATCTGTCCGGACATTTCCAGATTTAGTCCCATTACGAAAAGTTATTGGGCACTTTGGGACTCTCTTCATATCAGAAACGGCGTATTATACAGAAAGTGGGAATCTGATGATGGGAAAAGCTTCAGATGGCAGATTTTATTACCAAGATCAAAAATTCCAGCTGTTTTAGAACAACTGCATAGTAGCTCTACCGGAGGCCATTTTGGGGTTATGAAGACTCTGCAGAAAGTTCGGGAACGCTTCTACTGGTGCAAGGCAAAGGAGGATGTGGAGAAATGGTGTAAATCCTGTGATGCTTGTGCGGCACGTAAAGGCCCGCAGAAACGAAGTCGAGGAAGACTGCAACAGTATAACGTGGGAGCACCATTTGAGCGGATTGCAATCGACATCTTGGGTCTTTTGCCACGGACCTCCAGTGGAAATAAATACATTCTCGTCGTGATGGACTATTTCACCAAGTGGCCTGAGGCATATCCCATTCCCAATCAAGAGGCATGCACAGTCGCAGAAGTCCTAGTGCAGCAATGGGTGTCAAGGTACGGCACGCCCCTACAACTTCAAACCGACCAAGGTAGGAACTTTACCTCTGATGTTTTCAAAAGACTGTGTGAACTACTCGGCATAGACAAAACCCGGACAACACCCTTACATCCCCAGTCGGACGGCATGGTCGAGAGGTTCAATCGTACCATCCTGAATAACCTCTCCCTTCTAGTATCAAGGAACCAGCAAGATTGGGATTTGAAGTTGCCATTGTTCCTGCTGGCTTATCGAAGTGCTGTCCATGAAATCACCGGCTATACTCCTGCCCAGATGCTGTTTGGACGTGAACTTCGTCTCCCTTGTGATCTCCTGTTTGGTTGTCCACCCGATGCGCCTTCATCGCCCGAGGAGTACATCCAAGATCTCCAGGCACGATTTGAGGACGTTCACAGTTTTGCTCGGGAGCGAATTCACATTGCATCGGAGAAAATGAAGACAAGCTACGATCTAAAGGCTACGCAACATGAGTTTCAGGAAGGAGAGAAGGTCTGGTTGTGGAATCCTGTTCGACGCAAAGGACTCTCTCCCAAGTTACAGTGCAACTGGGACGGACCATACACAGTCTTGAAAAGGCTGAATGATGTAGTGGTGCGGATCACTAAAACACCTTCATCAAAACCGAAGGTGGTGCACTATAATAGGCTAGCCAAGTACCACAAGTAACGGTAATATTAAAAATTAAAAATGTAAATACTAGTAAAATTTACGCATGCGTAATGTAAATATTTGTATATAAATATTTGAACATATTTGTGAATTTTGTAAATATTTCTCACTTGATTTGTATTTCTATTTTATCGTTATATTCAACTTAGTTTTTGTGTTTTAGATTGTGTAAATTTGTTTAGTTTCGCCTCTTGACCAAGGGTTGCACTGCCCGGGACGTGCAGTCCTTGGGAGGGGGGCAGTGTTACGAAATTGTAAATAATTGTGTTTATTTTTGTATAAATTCTTTCAAAGAGGCTTAGTAAGTTGATAAAGTGCTAATTTTGTGCATTTCTAGTCGTTTTAGCGTTGAAATAGCTTTATTTTCCCTTAAAAACGCATTAAAAAGCCCCAGTAATGCACGTAATGGATTTGGCGCCAAATTTGGCGACTTTTTCCCACCTTGGCGATTTTTTTTGGCGACCTTGGCGAGAAAATCCTTATATGGGATATACCAAATATGGAAGCTGTAAGTTGATTGGTTGACCACTTTCTAGAGTTTTCTCGAAAAATCTGGGTTCCATGGAATAGTATATAAGAAGCGTTTTTCGCCAAGGCAGTCAGTTCAGTTCAGATCTCAGCCAGCTTCGCTAGTGCTTGCATTGCTCTTAAGCCTCTTTGAGAGAGACTTGCTTCAAGTGTTATTGTTATACTGTTTGTACTGTGGATTTGCTATTGACAGCTGTTGTTTAAGCTGTGTTTACTGTTTGAATTGAAGCTGATACTTGGTTTATAGACCTGCATTTTTCTGGAATTTTCTGTGAATAAATTACTGAATTTTTGTACGTTTGGCCTTTCATTCCCAGACAACTCACGAACCCCCAAGTACGCAACAATATGTTCTTGAATTATGCTAATAACAGAGAGTCACGTAGACAGATTCAGAAATCAACTCCTAAAAATCTGATTTTCGAATTTAGGGAAACTCAAAACATATAAATTTAGGGAAAAAAATCAAATTTAAAAATTTTAGACGAAAACAATAGATTTTTCTACCACTATATGTGTAAAGAAAAAAAAAATCGAAAAAACATAATTTTATTATTGACAAATACAGAATTTTATATAAAGCTTATATCTATTTTATCTATCTAGGTTTTAGCTAAATATTTAATATTTACAAAAGAAGAGCCAGGTGATCATCTGCGTATTAAAACTTGTGAAGTGTCGGGAAACCCTGAGTACACAGATAACGAACATGTGAAAAAATAAATACTACAGGATTCTACTGAGATAATGATGAGGAGAATCAATGTTATAAAACGCCATTCTACTGAATGGCTTCAAGCGAATCTTCTCGATTCTTTGTAATATAAAGATTGCAGGTTATTTTATTTGATCGAATGTCTTATTTAATAATTTCAAATCATTTTATATTTCAAAGTAATAATCTTCAAACTGATATAATAATATTCTTCTTACCTGTAGAATTCTTCGACGTTAAAAAATGAAGACTAATAACGGACACTTGTTTTTCTAGAAATAATAGCTTCTTCTTTAAGATGATAAAATTTATACAGTTTATTAACTAAAATAGTTACATGATGAAAATAACACTATTTACAAAAGTATTTACACATTCGAAATTTCACGAAAACAATTTTCTATTCGTAATATTTTATTAACTAAGCCACCAGTTTTCTATTTCGTTATGACAATGGTGGTTCCATAAAAATAAATTAGGCCAAAGGTGGCCTGAGAGCATTCTATTTCATTGTGTTGCTCTCTTCACTAAAGCGAAACTAAAACTAACTAATCTATGGGCTACTTTTTCTATTTCTTCAACGGTAGCTCCATGAATAATAAAATCAGGCCAAAAAGGCCCCGAGAGCAAACTACTATTTCATGACATTGCTCTCCATTCTAGAACAGAACTAAAAACTAAAACCAAAACTAATGTCCCGCGAGCCAGTAAACAAAAAAATGTTCTTCGAATTTTATCTCAACGGGACCTCTGGCGCCCTCTAGTAAGGCAAAAGTATATCAATACCTAACAATCAATACTTCTGTGTTTGTAATTATATAAGAACTTAAATTAGTATGCGTACTATATACCGAGGGCTTGATTACCCAAAAGACTCGAAAAGCAGGAGAAAATGTAAAATTTTAGAGGGGGCCCTAAAGTGACTATAGAGTAATACCTGAATTCCTTAATATCAGTTTTTCATATTATCACTTAAGGAAAAATAATTTTTTGGAGAACATTTGTCGAAATCAAAAGAAAATACACACTATTTTGAGAAAGTTTACTTTGCAGTTAACAACTAAGAATTCTGATGTCGATAACTATACACAAAAATGAAATATTATACACTGATGTGGAATGAATAAAAACTTTGAAATTGAATACCGTGAAAAGCACTAAATGTTAACAATAGCTTCGGCTTGAAATCATGTAACTCAACCTTTCATCTGGTTAAAAAAAAAAAAAAAAAAAAAAGTATACATGAGTTCAATGCGAAAGCAATAATGTTGCTGTACTAAGGTTTGCCCTTATTTTTTATCCGATGAAAACTTCTTGCAAATAATTCCAAACCGAAATAACTGCTGTCAAATTTTGGTTATAATTTTAAATATATCCTGCAATATTTTAATACAATGATATATAGGAATGAAAGAAATTCATACTTGTGTTCTACTAAGTAAATTCTGTCAATAAAATTAATAGCGTCAATAAGTTTTTGTTTCTTTATGTACGTACAACATTGAGAATATCTGGCAGAGAGAGGAAGGACCCCGAAGTGGAACTAAGCTTCCATTAGCTTCTGAGGTTAATCGGGCCCTGAAAATACCGCAATCTTATACGGTAAATTTTACTTATTTTATCTTTATTATTATTACTATATTATTATTACTATATTGTTATTATAATTATAATTATAATTATAAAAATTATTATTATTTCTTCTTTTTACTGGCTTCTACTTTTTTGTTTTCTTACTAGGCAGTGGTAGTCCAGTTAGTAAAGCTTCAAACTTGTAAAATCGGTGTACTGTGTTTTCGTTACTCGAGCTGGCAAAAAACCGTCATGTAAATTAACCCGTTAACGCTCGAATTAATTTTTTCAAAATATTATTAGCTGATTATTTCACTTCCAAAATAATATATACAACTGACGGCAAATTCTTCTGATAGTTTTTTAAGTTTAAAGCCTATCCTCATTTATTAACGTTTAGTGTTCTAATGACAAAACTTCGAGATAGAAAAACTTTGCGATAACAGATTAATTTCCTAATATATGTTGACAAAGGTCACGAAAATAAAGTATTATAATATATATTATTATTCAACTTGATTTAAGTTAGTATACCTGCGCAAAAAGCAAATATCTGTGCTACGAATGAAAAATCATAAAATGACTATTCAAATTATGAAATAATAATTAATAGTAAACACATAAAACTTTCAGGGATCATTTACAGTGACGCTATAAACTGTCACTAAACAGCAGAAATCATTTTAAAAAACTACAAAAAATATACGTGTCATTTTATTAGCTATCCTCAAATGAGGACACTGGACTCTAACGGGTTAATAGTGGCTTGCACGCATAAAATGGCAGCAATATACTCCTTGTTTAAAAAAGTTGATACCTCCAGGTGTTACTAAAGCATGGATGCGGCAAAGGAGAAAAATTGTGATGGCATGTTTCTGGACCAGCACTTCCATACCTTGGCCAATTTCTCATTGTATTATTCTAGTGTAATGTTAAACCCACTTAAACTTTTTTTTACCCCCCCCCCCAAAAAAAAAAAAAAAAAAAAAAAAGTCATGATTGAATTAAATTCTTCCCTTTTAATTTTGAAAAATGTATATTACATAGCTGTTTTGGATACTGGTACATTTTTTTTTATAGAAAATTTTAGAATTAATAATTTAGAAAGAATATAGAATTAAAAATATAGAAAAATTTAAAAAGAAAATGTCCCCTTATTTAATCTTAGAAAACTGCTACAAAAGCTTACAGAAAATTTCTTAAAAGAAATACTAGTACACAAAAATGGGAACGGTTGGCAGTTATGCATATCCCATAATATCGTTAATTGTTCCATTATACATTATTCCAGGGGATTTACTGAAAATGGTGACATCGATTTTATAGCAGATTGATATAAATGACTAATGTTGGATAAGTATCGCATTTCATTTTAAATTACTTTTAATGCATTATTGAACTTATAGCATAACAATAACGCCAATTGATTATTAATGTTATTATTTACATCATTAATATTTTACACTATTTCTTTTTTATGTTCTCTTAAAATTATAAGCAAAATAATTAGATTGGTAGTATAAATTACACCTTAATTATTTGTGCAGATTTTTTTTTTTTAATTTACTTTCATATTATTTTATTAAACACTATTATTAATTACTAGCAGGCTTTGCCCGCTTCGCTGGACGTTAAACTTAAATGATTTGTCAAAATGCCATATCTTTATTAATAACCTAAGTTCTCGCTGTGATTGGTAGAGGTTTTCTCGCTCCCAATGTTAGGAGTCTGGGTCCCCACTGTCTTCGGCACTACTTACCCACTTCTTACTTCCCCACCCTCAGCAGCGGATGAGTTCGAAGTTTTGCAAAATCCCACTAATGTACATAATGCGTACACTTAATCAATATCCACACACCAAAATTCGCCATTCTAAGATAATTCAAAGCGAATTCAAACGGAAAAACATGTTTTTACACATGTTTATTGCCCTCCGACTCCGAGAAGGGGGGGGGGGAATTTCGAATTTCGTGAAATGCAGTTACAATAAGTGCCGGATGCATACAAACAATTTACGCACCAAATTTCGTGACCACAGAAGTCTTTAATAGACAGTATTATAAATAAAAAAAATAAATAAAAAATAAAAATTATACAGACACGACATTATTTCATTATTTAAAACATGAAAATCTGACATTGACAGATTTTAATTTAGTTACAGAGGCCTACTGCTAAACTTGTTAATATCGACAAATTCTTCTTTAGTTAATTCGTGACGATCTAAATTCCATGATAAAGTTTTCATTAAATCAAACCAATGTGTTTCAGCTGCAGATATTGTAACAAATAACGTTGGCAGTCCAAACTGTCTTATAGCCGCAAAACAACGTTTTTTCTCTTTTTCCCAATGAGGGGGAGGTATGCCTTGGGGGGACTCATGTCAAAGGTGTGCCTTGGGGGGGGACTCATGCCAAAGTTGTACCTTGGGGGGGACTCATGTCAAAGTTGGGCCTTGGGGGGACTCATGTCAAAGTTGGGCCTGGGGGGGACTCATGTCAAAGATGGGCCTGGGGGGGAACTCATGTCAAAGGTGTCCCTTGGGGGGGACTCATGTCAAAGTTGTACCTTGGGGGGGACTCATGTCAAAGTTGGGCCTTGGGGGGACTCATGTCAAAGTTGGGCCTGGGGGGGGACTCATGTCGAAGTTGGGCCTTGGGGGACTCATGTCAAAGTTGTACCTTGGGGGGGACTCATGTCAAAGTTGGGCCTGGGGGGATTCATGTCAAAGTTGTGTCTTGGGGGGGACTTCAATCAAAAAATCCCCATTCAATAAACCGACTGAAATAGGCCCTTAGCACTATTAAGAGTGCATTATAAAAATTCGACAACGCTGTACCGACTGAAATAGGGGTACCTTGGGGGGGGACTCATGTCAAAGTTGTGCCTTGGGGGGACTTCATTCAATAAATTCCCATTCAATAAACCGACTGAAATAGGCCCTTAGAACTATTAAGAGTCTATTATAAAAATTCGACAACGCTGTACCGACTGAAATAGGGGTACCTTGGGGGGGAGTCATGTCAAAGTATGGCCTGGGGGGTCTCATGTCAAAGTTGGGCCAGGGGGGACTCATGTCAAAGTTGTGCCTGGGGGGGACTTCATTCAATAAATCCCCATTAAATAAACCGACTGAAATAGGCCTCTAGCACTAATTAAGAGTGACCTATAAAAATTCGACAACTGTACCGACTGAAATAGGCCTCTAGCACTAATAAATACAAAAAGCACAGCTTAAGTATCGGAACCCTTTGGTGACTTTAAATAATTTAAGCCATTTTTGCGATGAACTGAAATGGCTATCTCAATTGTGCAATTAAAGATCTTGGCGAGAAACGCCCGAGCTACTTCGGTGCCGAATTTCAAATTTTGCCAAAGGGATCCAATACTAAAGCTGTTCCATATCGAATCTGGGTTGAAAACGGAAAAAGGGTAAAATAAATTAGAAATATCAGACCTATATTTATAAATTTGATACCGAATGAAAGGGGCGATTTTGCTGAATCCAGGGGTTCAAACAGGTTTTCGATGCGACAATTAGATTTTAAAAAAATAACTAAAGTATGAAATTTTAGTGGCAACGGGAAAACGGATAAAGGGAAAAATAAATTAGAAATATCGGACCTATCATTACAAATTCAGTACCAAATGAAAGAGGTGATTTTTCTGAATCCTGGGGTGTAAACAGTTTTTCGATACGACAATTAGATTTTTTAAAATTAACTAAAGTATGAAACTTAGATGGCAACACTTCATTTCAATCTTTTCATAATTTGTAGTGAAAATCACGCGAATACAAAAGTCTTTAACTTAAAATTTATTTTTATATTTCATTTTTTCATTCAAAGCATTTTAGTGAAAAGATATTTATGGCGCATGCGCAGGCATTTTTTACCCACAATTTAAACACTAATTATAATTTTGAAAATTTTTATATATATAATTTCAAGTTGGGTGAAGACCTAAGTTTCTGCCAAGCGCCGTTGAATTCCGTCCAGCCATTCTCGAGTGATGCCCGGACAAACGTGTTTTAGTCTTTTACCCCCTAGGGGGGAACGGGGGGGAATTTCCGAAAAGTTGAGAGATATAATTTTAAGTTGGGTGAAGACCTAAATTCCTGCCAAGCGTCGTTGAATTCCGTCCAGCCGTTCTCAAGTGATGCCCGGACAAACGTGTTTTAGTCTTTTACCCCTAGGGGGGGAACGGGGGGGAATTTCCGAAAAGTTGATCGATATAATTTTAAGTTGGGTGAAGACCTAAATTCCTGCCAAGCGTCGTTGAATTCCGTCCAGCCGTTCTCAAGTGATGCCCGGACAAACGTGTTTTAGTCTTTTACCCCCTAGGGGGGAACGGAGGGGAATTTCCGAAAAGTTGATAGATATAATTTTAAGTTGGGTGAAGATCTAAATTCCTGCCAAGCGTCGTTGATTTCCGTCCAGCCGTTCTCAAGTGATGCCCGGACAAACGTGTTTTAGTCTTTTACCCCCTAGGGGGGGAACGGGGGGGAATTTCCGAAAAGTTGATAGATATAATTTTAAGTTGGGTGAAGACCTAAATTCCTGCCAAGCGTCGTTGAATTCCGTCCAGCCGTTCTCAAGTGATGCCCGGACAAACGTGTTTTAGTCTTTTACCCCCTAGGGGGGGAACGGGGGGGAATTTCCGAAAAGTTGATAGATATAATTTTAAGTTGGGTGAAGACCTAAATTCCTGCCAAGCGTCGTTGAATTCCGTCCAGCCGTTCTCGAGTGATGCCCGGACAAAAAAAGCGACATTCGGACACGATGACATACACACAGACACACACACACACACACACACACAGGCAAAATTTTCTGAAGTCATTTTCGGCTTTCATGGGGTGTGAAACGTGAAGATATCGCAAAATTTTTCGATTCCGACAAATTTACAGACAAAACTCTGATTTTATTAATATAGATTTTTTCAATTTTTATTGCGTTATTATACCCAATTACGGCATTAATTAAATGGATGTATAGCAGAAATATTCGAACAGCCGTAATGATTACAGATTGCAAACATTCCATTAGACACTTTATACTATATAATTCCTGTTAAAATAGATTTGACTTGAAATTTAATTAAGGGTTTAGTTACGAATCAATGAAATTTTATTTCGTAAAACGTAACCATTTCAGTTAGAATATTATGTTGTATAGTCACTATATGCTATAAATTACATATATGCGATAACTGAGTAACGATATTGAATAGTATTATCATACTAATACAAAACTGATAATCTATATCATTATATAAAGCGCAAAAAATTGTTTGTTTGTGGAGGGTAATCTCTGAAACTACTGAACCGATTTAAAAACTTCTTTCACTGACCGAAAGCTACAGTATGCCATATTGTTATAGGCTATATTTAATTTTGATAAAATAAATTTTAGTTTAAAATCTGAGCATTTTAATTAAAATCCCCATAGAAGCCGTAATAGAAATGGAAATAATGAAATATTAAAAAAATTAGCTGCTGCCAACATAAAAGAAACATTTACATATTCATTTCGTTTTTAAAATATCTTGACGTGAAAAGAAAAGAAATATATTTGCACGTGCATTAAATTGAAATTCATATAAAGCTTTTTTAATTGTTAAACTTACACGTTAAATCTGACGTCATTATAGAATTAAAAGTGTTTATTTTTCTAATAATTTAATTTGATATGATATGATATAATATCTAAGCATCAATGTTTAAACCACGGAGTCTTTATTACTCCGTGGTTTAAACTGATGTGTGTAAACGAAATTGGTTGTTGTGGTTGTGGTTGGGTTTTACGTCGTTATGTGCATCCATTACATGTGCATCCCTTAGATTAAATTGTTTTTGTTGTAAAATTGATAAAATTGGAATTTTAAATTTCAAAACTCTAGAAAAAAAAATGGCAAATTTCCATATTCGATTGAAAACATAAACATTTCATTTCAAAGGATGATATTTACACAATAAACATCCAACTAATATACTAATTAAAAGGAAAATGATAAATGTTCTATCATAATTTGAAGTCAAATTTGTTTTCAAATGTCTAAATAAAACATCTGATATAAGATACTAATATGTTGCAGCGGAATAGATTTGATATCCGTCATCCTTGGCAGAAAAAAAAAAATTATCGCCAAATTATCTGGCGAATATAATTTAATTCCTTTCAAAAATCATGGTTATTTTAAAAACTTACATTAAGAGTGTAACGAATAATATGAAAGAATATTTCGTACAATACATATTACGAAAATATACATCTGGCATGTATATTTTCGTATTACGTTTTTGATCACCAAATACAAAAAGCGCCAAGGGTGACAGTTTTGAAATTTAAAATTAAAATTTTGTCAATTTGACAGCAAAATAACTCAATCTAACGCATGCATACAATAAGTAATACATATCTATACCCAAATATGAGGATTAAAATCGGGAAATAATTCTTCTAGAATTTTAATAATAATAATAATAATAAAAAAAAAAAAAAAAAAAAAAAAAAAAAATCCAATGAGCGATTAACATGGAAAATCTTTTTCTTGCGTCCACGGGCGGTCAGTGATGTCATACTTCGCTTGCGTATTGAGATGTTTAAATTTATTTGGCGACTATTTTTAGTAACTAACAGTTTATGGCAAGTAGCTCAATATACATAGCGCATACAGCCATTACTGAAATGTAAATAGCATTTAATTATTTGAGTTACATTATGTTGACTGGAAACCTATTTAATATACCTATGCTCTATAGCTATACTAATATAAAAAAAAAAGAAAGGTTTATATGCATATGTAGAGAACGATCGCTAGAACTAAAAAGCCGATTGCTTTTTTTTTTTTTTTTTTTTCTTTCAATAATCAAAAGTTACACTGTCTCTCTCTCTAAGTGCTAGAAGCTATAATAAATTTTGGTAAAATAAATTTTTAATTAAAATTTTCAATATTTTAATTGAAAACAAAGCATAGATTTGATATCTATCGTCATTGGCGATTTTTGTATTTGGCGATCGAAAACGTAATACGAAAATCTGTATATTATCGTAGTAAATACGAGATGTATGTGTTTACTTCAATTACCCTACTACCGTAGGTAGTGGAAGTATTGTATAGGTTTTGGCAATTGGTCAGTGTGTGTGTATATGTGCACGTGTGTGTGTAATCTTCTGGCTGTCATATCTCCAAAACTAATAAAAATAGAACTACTAAACTTCGCAAGTGATTCAGGTCTGGTGTACAGATAAATTTTCCAAATTTTCGTGAAAATTGAAAAACCGGAATTGGGTCATCGAAAACCAGAAATGGGACCCTAAGCCCATATTCAAAAACACCTCTAATGATTTTCTTCAAAGTTGCTATATAAATACTATATTAGATGCCCTTTCGATTGAAAAGTTGCTTAGTTCAGGAAAATTGATAGGCGTCCTCTATAAACAGCTCAATTTCAGACTTCGCAAGTGCGTTCCTTTAAAAACGCCTGTACGGATTTTTTTCAAACTCGCCATGTTAACTTCCTGTTAAATATCCTTTTGTATGTAATTATTGTTTTTAGGTCAATAATTGAGTATGTTAAGTTTTGGTGAAAGTTGGTATCTCAAAAACGGCTCTAACGTATTCTTGAAAATTTTTTCTTTAATTCAATTTAGATAACCTTTCTCAAGTATTACGTGCTTATTACAGGAATATTAACGGTCATCCTGATTAGGTAGTTCAGTTTTAGATCTCGGAAATTCGTGTTTAAAAAAATAACTATCTATTTTTTTTCCCTTATTTTTTAACTCGCTATGCAAACTCTGTTGTATGTGTCTTTATACGTGTATCAAGTTTCTCTTACTCGAAAATCTCAAAAAATGCAAGTAATATCTCCAAAAAATTGTATATATTACGTGTAATAGTGGGTAATGGAAGTCGTGTGGTTGTTTCACACCAGATTCTGTAATAGTATATATTGTACGAATATTGTTTCATATTATTGATTTCTCCTTTAATATACATTATTAAAATAATAATCAATTATGGAAAAAATTAAATATATTTGCGAAATGAAAAAATAAATAATAATTAAAGCTATTATGACGTCAATTTTATCAAAAACATTTTCATGTCATAGGTTTATTTTTCAATATTTTTTATTCATGAGTAAAGAAATGTTTCTTTTTATGAAATAAATAAATAAATAAATAAATAAATAAATAAATAAAGTAAAAATTGCCAACATTTAACAACTAATTAAAAAAAATAATTGTAAAATTATATTTTGACTTTCCACTTAATAATATTGCCTGACTATAACATATAAACTGATATATTTCTTGATTTTTTACATATCAATCCATCTTTAACTAAAATTTGTTCATCAGTGCGAAGCCGGACGGGTCAGCTAGTTAAAAATAATTATAGTTTATATCTTATTTGAGTAATTATTTTCTTTCATTTTGAGTAATTATGAAATATTATTAAAAATTATGCAAAATTTTTCTTTTTATAATTATATGGACTATGTATATATTTTTATTTTTATTTTTAAATTGATATTGATATGATTAAAAATTTTAATCATGATTGCCTGCGTAAACATCTATGCAGTATCAACGTGGTTGCTGCCACTTTTTGCACCCTTTGTGATCGCCACGAAGAAATGGACTTGCATCACCTGTATAGATGCCCAGTTCTTCCTCGGACATCAACCTGGAAACACTACTGGATAGCCCGCTTTCATTTATAGGTTTATTGTAATCTCTTTTGATTCAATTTTATTTTAATGTGCCATTGGAAAAAAAAATGTTTATTTTTAAATATTGATAAACTAAAATATATTATTTAAATAAGTATAACTTTAATCAAAAACATCTTTGTTCTATTTTTGTTACTCCTACTGATTCATAATAAAAGAATGAACTATAACCCGTCAGTGTATAGTTTTCGATTTATAAATTAATAGCTTTTTAGAGAAATCATTTTTTTGTATGTTTATTGCAAAATTTCAGACTTTAATTTTTATATCCCTTTGGATGCTTACGTAACTTTATATGCATCACAAACATTAATAAACATTACATTTAAGTATTTACTGTGCTAATACACAGGTTATGGTTTATTATTAAACAACCAGACAACTTTAGTGAAAAGTTTTTCTTCAGTTAAGACTCAATACAAATTTATTTAGTATAACGCAACCCTTTAGAGAAAAATATGTGTTGTATATTCATTATAGATAATTAATTACAAATATCTGGTAATGTATTGACCGTTTTGCAACTTTCGTATAAGTACCACAAAGTTAACTGTAATTATTAATTTTATTTGTTTTGTGTAAATATTTTATTACATTTTAAGTAATTAAGAAACGTTTTCAATAATAAAATTATACTTTTAAAAAATTAAAGAACACGCTTTTATTGAAATGTGAACTAAAAAGCACAAAATATCTATCTTTATAGTATTAAAATGCAGGGTAAGAAAAAATTGTGTGAGTGACACACCATATTACAGGGTGATTATAAAATAATTTAGAATTAAGCAAAAACCATTTTTTAAAAATCTCCCCTGACTGGGCTCGAACGTTAGACCTTTAAGTTCGTATCCCAGAGCTTTACCTCAGAGCCACAGCATTCACGAAGTCTTTTTTTACAATATAGATTTTTTGTTTGCTCCCAGAGCGGTTATAAACATACATTCAAACATACATACAGGTGAAGCTATTAAAAACGTGTTAAAAATATGTAAAATTTCTATTTTTATTTGCCCATTACTGTATGTCTACGTTAATTATTTCTTAATTTTTAATTTAAAAATATCGTTACATTTAACCACTAGAGAGGGTCTTGACAGCAGTTGCTATGCTGAACCATGGGTTTTTCAAAGAGCGCGTCTCTAAAAATTAAAGAGGTTGCTAAACTTAGAGTAACTTTAATCAATACATTTGTATTATCCTACTTCTACACTATGTACATATTTGTACAATTTAAATAATCTTTTTGTATATTTATTTAAAAATTACTGTTTATATGAATTTGTATACCAATTTATATGTTTCGGAATTCTATATATATATCATAAAAATACCATACCCATGACAATTAATTATGTTATATTGCTAATACACAGATCGTTGCTTACTAAAATACAGCGAAATACTTTATGTATTCTTTAGTGTGTGTTTTTTGAGAAATTGATATCTTCTTGTAAAAGATATTAGTGCTAGAAAAAAAAAATGCACAAATTCATACTTCTTGCATTCTATTTTTTGTTTAACAATGTTTTAATTTTTTACAGCAGAGCCGCAAATACTCTGGATTATTTCATACCATTAATTTTTAATGGAAATACAGAGCTTCCAACCTTTATACTTTATTCCATTTTACTAACATTGTTACTAGCTGCCTTTTTTCACACCAGTTTATGAAATAATTTTCTCTAATACGTAATTACAATTGACCATCTGACCACCTTTAAAAAGGGTAAAATTGTAATGTTGTTTTTGCGGTATACTTTTCAATATACTAAAATAATATTTATTTCAACTTAAAATTAAAAATGTAACTGCGTACATGATTATAACCTGTATAATTGGTATTTGCGACCTTTAAACTTCAAAGGCAAGTTAAAATTTCATAATTATACCACTTTGAATTATAAATATATTGCAGAAAAGGGAACAGCTCAGTGACCGTAAATATACGTCAGTGGCGGTCAGGTGGCTTTAAGTAACCAGAAAAGTTCTCTTCAAAAATACTGTTGTGAAAAGCAGGCGGGTTCTAAAAATTCGAACTTTCATCGTTTTCGTGGCGCTTACAATATAAATTGCAGTACAAAAAATGGTAAAATTTAGCGCATCAATTTTCTAAAAATGTTGTTTGCAGATAAATTGGACATTTTCCCCATTGAAATGTAGGGTTTTAATTTTTAGCAGTGTACTCCATTTAATAACTGAGGAGACAAATGTTTTAACACAGAATATTCCTTTAACTATTTGAAATTCGGAAGTAACGTTACTCGGCATTGGTTTTATCTAAAACAATCTATTATTTCTTCCTTTTAGTTCATATTGATAAATATATAGAACTAAAACATAGTTTTTATCACTAATGTATAACCTCGATTTTATAATTTTGTTATGAGTTACGTAATAATAATAATGTATCTAGGCTTAGGCTTACACAGAACCCTAAGCAGATTCATATATTCAAATTTTAAAATAATAAATAAATTTCTCTTGAAATTTCTCTGAGAAATAAATTTCTCTTGAAATAAAAATTAAAAAATCCTCTTTCATTCTCTCTCTTTTTTTTTTTTTTTTTTTTTTTTTTACATACACTACAAAATTGCTACATCAAGAAGGAATAATAATAACGGAATTTGTTGGACACATACATTATAGTAGGAAGAACAATTGATTAAAATTTCAGGAAATTTGGAGTAATATGTACTGAGAAAACAGTACATAAAGCAGCGACCTCTGTGAGCAGTAACAGCACATATCTGCCTAGGCATTGAATCGAACAGCGATTGGATGACGTGTATGGGTAGAGCACTTCATGAAGTTGTAACACGATGCCACAATTCATAGATTGAAGTTACTGGTGAGTGGTGGGGGGCCAGTCGCTTTTCAACGTTTAAACAGTCATTTTCATTGGTGCGAGATCAGGAGAACGCACTGGCCAGAGCAACATGTGAACACTTTCTGTATCAAAGAAGGTCCGGACAATACAAACAACTTGCGGTCGTGCATTATCTTCCTTAAATTTTGCGCTACGGAGGCCTCGAATACAGGGCAGAGGAGCGGGCCTTAACTCATCAGAATTTTAATGGCCGCTGTTCAGAGTGCCAGGAATACGAACATGAAGTAATCGAGACGTGTATCCAATGGGAACCCATAACATCATTGTGAATGATGGACAGTATCATGATGTCGAATCCCAGCTGGCAATGTGCATTATTCATAATGCCGTTAAATACGTATAAGGCAATCTTGATGCTGTAAACAGGATTGTGATTTGTGTGAAAAGTGACTTCACGCCATTCCTGTGTCCAGGTTCATCGTTGATCACACATTAATGGTGCCCATATCAGTAATGCAGTTTTGAGGGTAATCAAAATTTTGGTAGCCACATAGTGAGTCACCACCTGGATTGATGGTATGTGGTACCATTGGATACACGTCCCGGTCACCTCTTGTTTTCATTCCCGCCACTCTGAATGCCATCCATTACATTTCTGACGAGTTAACGTCCATAGCTCTGCCCTATGTTCAAGGCCTCCGAAGCGCAACATTTAAGCAGGACAATGCATGACCGCAAGTTGTCCATATTGTCTGGACCTTCATTGATGCCGAATGTGTTCTACTGTTGCTCTGACCAGCGCGTTCTCTTGATCTCGCACCAATGGAAATGACTTTTTAATCGTTGAAAAGCGACTGGCCCCCCACCACTCACCAATAACTTCGATCGATGAATTGTGGCACCGTGTTAAAACTTCATCAAATGTTCTACCTATACACGTCATCCAATCGCTGTTCGATTCAATGCCTAGGCAGATATGTGCTGTTATTGCTCACAGAGGTCGCTGCTTTATGTACTGTTTTCTCAGTACATATTACTCCAAATTTCCTGAAATTTTAATCAATTATTCTTCCTTCTATAAAGTATGTGTCCAACAAATGTCATTCCGTCATTATTATTCCTTCTTGGTGTAGCAATATTCATGGCCAGTAGTATATTTTGTAACAAAGTAAAGTATTTTTTTCCCTATTTTTAACAGCTGTCTAATTGAATCTAATTTAGTACAGATCTGTGCTAAAAATGACGCTCTTTAAATGAATAATCACTTATCATATTTTAGAACATAAAAAATTTGTCTTGGACTAATTTGTTTAAAACTATCTAAAGAGGTCTGTGCTACAGTGAATCTGTGTTAAATAACTCTCCTCTGCATTGAATAATCTGTAATCTTATTTTAAATATAAAAATATGCTTGAAATTTTTTAGCGGGGGTTTTAAAAAATCTACGTTAAATGATAATATATAACTGAATAATCCATTTCAATTATAGACTGTATGTTCAAAGGCATTCGGACGATTTGTAGAATATATAACGAAGTAATATGTGTGTGGTTCCTTTTGAAATTATAGGAATCAATAGAACGCTTTGTGCCTCACATATTACAGTGTTTTTTTTTTTTTTTGTTTTTTTTTTAACCCGAACGGTAAAAGAGATCGGTAACAAGTTGACGAAAAAAATATTTTTTAGGATCACCCCGAACATAATAATGCTTGAAATGCTTTGCAGCTATATATATATATATATATATACATCATAGCTAATAACCGTTACAAATTTTTGACATCGGTATATATATATATGTATATATATATATATATATATATATATATATATATATATATATTTAATAAAATTTCTTTCATTATTTATTAATAGAAAACTGCTGCAAAATCTTATAAAAATTTCGATAAAATGCTACTGGTGTGAAAAAATCGTAACGAACGGCAGTTATTATATCATATATATATAGTATGATGATAGAAGTAATATTTATAGAAATATAAATGTGTCTTTAGAAATACTGACAATATTTCATAAATAACGTCATTTTAATAATATAATAAATGGACTTAAATAAAATGAGTAAATATATTTCCGTATTAGTTTATATTTACGCATATTTTGAAGAAAACCTTGGAAAACTAAAATCTGTCTGCACCCGCTTTTCAACCAAATGTTCAGTGATCTGTTTTATATTTGTCATGTGCCGATTTTAAACCTGGTTTAGGCATGCACGTTTGAATTTTTTCTAAATCCACTTTAAGCCGTAACTCACAGTGTAAATGACCATTGAGCGAAAATCCAAGTTGAACATCTAGGGTTGTGATAAAATCGTTAGTTCATAGTCGAAAACGCCCGTCTATCATAGTATAGTGTAGAAGTTTATAGTGTATAGTATAGACGTTCATAGTGTATAATGTAGACGTTCATGGATATAGATTCGTCATTAATACATTGGTTCAGTTAAATACTGAATTGTACGTTAATCCACTAAAAATTTTTAATAAATTGTACATTTCTGGGGAAAATCTTATATAAAAATTTAGATGAATTAGCTCTATTTGAATTTCAGACATTTTAATTAATAAGAATTAATGGAAAAGGAATCATCAAGTGATAAATTTGTTTTAAATTGAATGATAGATATATACTCTGAAAGAAAATCTAAAGAAGAATAAACTACTATGAGTAAAAATCGTTTACTTTACATAAAAAATTCCGCTCAGAAAAAAAAAAAAAGCTTTAAGTATAAGAATAAAATTAATTTTAATTAAAATTGGCAATGCTTAATTTTTTAAATAAATTTTGTTTAATTATATAAAGGATTATTAAAATCTTCTAAATTAAATAAAGAAAAAAAAAGTTTTCTTACATTCTTTATAAGCCGAATTTAATTTAGTACGGCAGGATTTATTTTATCTATACTTCCATATAAAAACATCCAGTAACCGTATTTCATTCCCTAGCATCGGTTACTATATACTTATTATTATTATTATTATTTTTTCTTTTTATGTCTTTGGTATAGCTTTTGCATAGGAGCCCTTTGGCGGTTTTCATATTTTTGTCGTTATTTTCACGATGAATTAAAATGGGTATCCCAACTGCATATGTAAATATTTGACAAGAAAATTCCGAGTTACTTCGGTGCCGAATTCCAATTTTTGCCAAAGAGTTTTATACTGAAGTGATTCCATTTATTTAGCACGGTATTTCTCGAATTTATTTTAATTAAAAAGAAAATTTTTGTATGTTCATTTTTTTCCGACATAAAATGAAATAAATTTATTTATTTGCACTTATTTACTTATTTATTTATATTTGGTTTTTACAGATTTGACATAATATTTCAATTTAAGAAATTAAATGGTAAAATTGAATATTGACGGGCATCCTGGCATATTTAAGGTAGAACCCAACAAATGACGACAATGCTAAATCATAGATTGAAAGAAATAGTCTTGTCGCACTAAGAAATAATTCTTTAATTTATTTTCTTAGTTCTTAAATTTAAAAAAGCAGCTAAAAGTTCAAAAGAGTATTAAAAATGTAAACTGTAAAAATTTGTAAAAACGCAAATCAAAATAAAATGAAAAAAGGCTTTGTTTCACGCAAAATGTGTAAATATTTTCGTACACTCATGCATTTTAAATGCAGGATATCCGAAAAAAGATTTTCATAGATATATTGAAATATAGGGTTTGGACTTTCATTCTTTGAACATCTGAAATGCAAGAAAGAAAGGATTATGGGATTGAATAATCGTTTATTATTTCAGAATAGGGAGGGGTAAGCATTGTTACAACTGTAGTGATAGATGATTCTGTAGATTTTACATAAGGTTCTTTGTTGGAGAAATTGGAAGAGAGAAAGATATAGCAGGGATCTGAATATATGATCTAGAATTTATATCATATCTTATCCAGCATTAAAAAACTATCTTTCGGTTTTATGGTTCTCATCTGTGTAAATTGCATACGTATTATGATTTCTTTTTATTGATCATCTTTAATGTACTTATAAATTGAGCCCTATATAATAAATGTATTTTATCTTTAGTTCTACGTCAATAAAAATCAGCATATTTTTTTTTTCTTGAATTGCAGTAAAGCTTTTCTTTTCAGATTATTATTATTTCTTTTAATTTGTGATAAAATTTAGATTTAATAATTTAGTAAATTTATGTATAAAGTTATATATAAACTATTTATCAATCAATCAAAAAGATAATCCGCCGGTAAAACATTTATCAATCAAATAATCGTTTAATAAATCAAGACTTAAATCACACTATCAGTCTATAAATCTCTCAATCAATTGCTATATTCATATACACATCAATTATTCAGTTAATCTTAAAACAACATCCGTTTATTATATATTTTTTAAAGATATTGATTATAAATACTTACAATTAAACTAGTTAATCTCGTGACTTTTTATATATACATATTGTAGGATTTAATTATCCTCCATGTTCTTTTTTTTATTATTATTTACTCCCTTTGTTTTATCCACCCTGATCTTTTATATTAATTACTCATTTTTTTTGCCTTACGATGACAGCAGCAACTGATCTTAACGCACTTTTGCGAGCTATAATAAAAGAATAGTTGGTCTAGTGGCTCGGTCGGTAGGGGTTTGCCTTCAGAAACACTAGGTCTTCAGTTCGAATCCAAGTTTAGGCATGGGCATTTGTGGTGTTCCAATATGTATAAAAATAATGAAATTGTTCTATGTGCAGTTGTGTAACTTGGACCGTTCGAGACAAATGTCACTGTAACTATAAATCTCAAAGCCATAAATAAATAAAATTATAAAATAAACAAAGAATATTAATAAAGCAAGAAGTCTAGCTTTGATTGGAGCGAAAATATCGGCATTAGTGATAAAGTGGTGAATTTTGAAATGTTTGTACAAGAAGCGAAATTTACAGGCGGAAATTTTAATCGTGAAGAATACATAGCTGTAATGATAATGAACTGCAACGTGCATGCGTTAACCAAGAATTTGAAAATGGAGATAGCAAAAGAAAAGCGGACCTTTTCCTTCTAGTCTTTGGTTTGGCGGTTGTTTTAAATTGTGTTTGGTGATTAAAATTTCATTTATTTTTACCTGATATTCTGTTGGATAATCATCATTAAAAATAAGAATTTATATCAGAAAACTTTGGAGTGGAAGGCTGGTTTTTTATATCAACTATGTGAAAAATACCAGAGCCGGGAATCGAACCCGGGCCTTCCGCTTTACGTGCGGATGCTCAAACCATTGAGCTACTCTGGCGGATTATCAGCTAGGCATTTCTCACATAACATTCGTTGGCAAAGTCACCGAGTCTGTAAACACAATTATATCAAGTGACATAAATATTGTTTGTGCTTACAGACTCGGTGACTTTGACAACGAATCTTATGTGAGAAATGCCTAGCTGGTAATCAGCCAGGGTAGCTCAAACATTGATTAATTATTTCTATTTTAATTGAAAATTAAATTTCTATTTAAAAATTACAGAAAACTGGTATATTGTATTCACTACAAATCTTCCTTCTATTATTCCTTGTACGAATTCGTGAGATAGAAATTATTTATCAAAATTATTTTTAACGATGAAAGCAACCGATTTTCATATCATAGAAATGTAACAATAAATTTTGAAAGAAAGTCAATTTTGTC
Organism: Salticus scenicus; assembly: GCA_963930645.1. Lineage (NCBI taxonomy): Eukaryota > Metazoa > Arthropoda > Arachnida > Araneae > Salticidae > Salticus > Salticus scenicus. The sequence goes on from OZ005655.1 coordinate 114,751,933, forward strand.
GCGCCATTTAAAAAATTGCATTTTTTTTTTTTTAATTCATTTTTTCTTATTTTCTTTAATTTAATTTAATTAACTCCATACTAAAAATGTACACTTCTAGAGGTGGTGATAGTGCCCTCACATTTACAATACGCTTTCCTAATTCATTATTATTACCATCATAACCATAGATATTTTTTTTTCACATTGAAAAGTGCCGTAAATTGTTTACTACACCACCTTTTGAGTGAATGATCCCCAAATGTAGTCATCACCTAATTAAATCAAGATTGAATTAAAATTTAGGTTTGACTATATTCTGTTCAGTAATTCGTAAAATACAGTTTCTACAAATTTTTGAATGTCACAGGCATACAGACATTTTTCGAAAATGATCAGACCTTTTTTTAGAAAATCTCAAAACGTGTAAATCCATCAAAAAGAAGAATCTGATTATTGTTATTTTTTTTTAATAACTTTCTTCTTATGTTTATAGAAGAAAGTAAGAAAAGGAGCGCTATTGATTTACCGAAAGGCATTTTAGTTCTTTAGCTAGGCGCTGTACTTGTTTTCCATTATAATTACTATAATACTGAAATATTTTTCATCTAGATAAATACCTAAAACGACTAAATCACACTTTCATCATCGGCATTTTACTTTAAAATCGACATTTTACTTTTCGTCACTCGCCTCTATCTATATTTCCATGCATGCATGTTTGTGTATGTATAAATAGTATACATGAATTATATTTCGCAGTGTTATATTGAAGTTCTCTATATATCTATAATAAAAATTTTATTACAACAAAAATAATATCAGTACCGTATGTTTTGAAGTTGAATGATTAAAAGCAATTTCAGGAAAACTTCATTCGTGGAATATATCTTTGCAAAGAAGTCTAAAAAAATTGCATTATATATTCTTGAATGGAAAATTAAAATATTATATCTTTTATGTCTAAAACATAATTTTATTTATGTCTGATATAACAAGCGTTAGATGGTGTTTCAAATATTTTCAAACACATCATAGAATCTATTTAAGATGAAAATTGGTGTAAATGAATTATTTCTCTACAAATTGCAGCGAAATTAAAATTAATAATTAATAATTTCAATGAGATAGTTATTCATATTTCAAAACTCATTTTATCAAGGAACAGCCTACGATATAAATAACAATTTCTTCTTTTATCTTAATAAACACACAAGAATACAAATGTACATGCCCAGATAGATGTTATATTGAAAATTACTAGTTAAATAAACACCGTATTTGTTACCCAATTTCATAAAATTGTCTATAACATTAACAGAAATAATTAGAATTCATCGGATACTAAAATATATTACAATTTCAAAATAACAGTATGGTAAATAATTTAAATGCACTTAAGAAAACTGATATCAAAGCAAATTTTACTCTTTCATAAACATTAAAAATTGTAATATCTTATTACTTTGTTAGTAATAATGTAAATGGTTGGTTAAGTCAGGTTTCATATTACAGACACAATCAATAATATTTGTCTGCAAGCATAATTAAATTACGTAATTTGTTATATTTCAGTCATTTCAGATTTTAACTATTAAAAGTTATTTTTAATATTTCTCAAACTATTTGGTGTTCAGCTAAATGTAGTAATCATTCGTGTTATGTTTTGCATTGCAGCGACGATTTTGTTATTTTAATTAGTTTAGAATAATTTCAGTAATCATAAAGTCATTTAAAAATCATTCAATAATATTAAAAATGAGATTTAATAGTTAAAAAAAAAATTAAATAAATCAAAAAGTGAAATAAAATCTGCTCTGAGATTTTGTTTTCAATGTGAGGTGTTTAATCTACATTTTGAAGGTTTACTGAAAAATCGTAAAAGGCATACTTAATAATACAAAATAACAATTAATAACATTTTTGCATTTTTCTAAAAGGTTTATTAATTTTACTTTTAAATAGTAACATTCTATTAAATAAAAGATTAAATCATGTGCGTTTTAAAAAGTGGTTTAAGCGTAAATTTCCCGATTGATTTCAAAATGCTTTTAAAATATGATAATTCTCTTAAATATTGTTGAAATATTCAAACGGAGGGAGGAAAGTGTAAAGTAGGCAACCGCTTTTATCATATGTATTACGAGCAAACGGTTTTTATCCAGTTTTGAACTACTTTGAGCTGTTTTAAAAGCACGCCACATATTAACATTTCTCAAGCACATATATGTATATATATATATATATATATATATATATATATATTTTATGGAAAATGTATAAAGAGACGTGATTAAAATTTTTGTAACTATTTTGGGTATATGCAGTCATGTTTACAAATATCACTTTCTTTTATTATAGAAAAAAAATTATTAATCGTCTACAAAAAATATCTTCCAATAAATAATATTACACCGTGACCAATAAGTTCTCATACAACTTTTGACTCACGTTAAAAAGTTGTACATATGTGTTACTGTCGTCCGTATTATTTTGCAAGCAATTTAGTGTAAGGTAAAGAGCTATTGCAAGTGTAAATGTTGTAGTAATTATATTTTTTCTTTAATTAGGTAGAATGAAGAAATTGAGAGAAATTGTAATAAATAAATTCGTCAAAGAAGAGCAGCTGGTGAAATTTTCAGAGACTTGAAAGCCCTGGTGGTGAAGAGATATTTCATTTACAGAACTATCAGAAAGTATAATAAGATGTTCTCTGTCGATGACAGAAAAAGATCTGGCAGACCGAGGTCCGTTCGGACAAAAGAGGTTGCAAAATGGGTTAGGGTAAGGATACGACGAAACGGACAAAGATCTGCTAGAAAACTAGCACGAGAGCTCAAAATATCGAAGGGGTCAATGTTAAACATCCTAAAAAAGACCTTCGATGCAAGGCCTATAGAAAACGTAAATTTCACGGAGTTTCGAAGCCTGCTAAGATGAAAAGGAAGCAAAGGGTGGAAGCAATTCTTGCTCGGCACGCTGGGGATGAATTTGTCTTTTCAGACGAGAAACTATTCATTTTACGGCAATGTTTCAATTCCCAAAATTACAGAGTATGGTCAGTTTCTATTGATAACATCCCTGAGAGCCAGCATTACGTTCCGTGTTATCAAAATGCTTCGTCTCTGACGGTTTGGACCGCTATTTTCAAAAGAGGAAAACTCCCGTTAGTCTCCATCGATAAGAGAGTCAAAATTAATGCCCAATATTATAAAACTAAGGGTTTGGAAAAAAGCTTTACTCCCAAATGTCCAGAGTATTTATGGGGCGAAATATTTTTCATTCCAACAAGATGGTGCCCCATCTCATACCGCACGTTTGGTTCAGGAGTGGTGCAGTCAAAATTTAGCTGACTTTTTGCCAAAGAACGAATGACCCCCAACTCCCCGATCTGAACCCGCTTGATTATTTTGTGTGGTCATATGTTCTCCCAACTGAATAACTATAAAATCACCGATTTGAGCAAATTCAAAAATGTAATTCAAAAGACATAGCAGAAAATGTCAATGAAAGCCGTGCGTGCCGCATGTGATGGATTTGAAAAGAGACTTAAGCTCGTTAAGAAACTAAAAGGCGGAGTTAATCCAAAGGATTTATTCTAAAGATACTCTATGATTGCTACTTTAATTTGATGCAAAAAGTTTTTGTATGATTTATTTTGTGTTATTGTAATAAAAATTTGAAAGTGTATGAGAACTTATTGGTCACGGTGTATTATTGCAATTAAAATTTAAATACGTGGTGTACTGCACAGTGTATATTGAAACTAAAAACTTCTTCACGCACCATAAAATAAAAGCAAGCCCTACCGTTCGCCAAAGGACGTGCTCTTTCTTCTACAATCGGCAGCAAAATTATTGAAGTGCTATTAATAATTCGTATTTCAAAGATGTGCACCTAATACGGTTTTGTTAAATAAATATTTGTCGAGTCATAATATTAGTATTTATGTTCTTTATAAAAAAAAGTAAGCTGATGATAAAAATTAGCGATCAAACTAAATAAAAACTTATGAAAAATGTGTATGTGTGCTTCAATAATTTTGCTGCCGACTGTAGGAAGGCTACGTTCTTTCTAGAAAAATGTCTATCTTCTTTTCTTTTCTTCTCTTTTTTTTTTTTTGTTAATCGGGTACGCATACTCTCTAATTTTTTCCCGTTTGACACTAGACATATTTTAGCAAAATATCAGCTCCCTGGGATAATGAATTGCCGAATTGCCGGGTCAAAATCTTAATGTGTATATTAATATTTAGCCGTCAATTCGGCACGGAATAACATTATCCCAGTGATATGATATTTTGCTAAAATGTGTTTCGGGTCAAATGGAAAACAAATTAGGGGGTACGTGTATCGAATTTCAAAAAATGAAAAATAAATAAATAAACAAATAAAATAACCTTCCTGTGTTTAAGGGACACCCTAATGTCCACTGTCCACATCTAGAAAGAAACCACGTTCTTCCGTAACCAGTAGTACTTCGCTTTATTTTAAAGTGTGTAAAGAAGTTTTTACGTTTAAATATTGTGATTGTCTTAGAAAAATAGTGGTATTCATAAAAGGGAGAGTGCCGACACCTAAAATTTAAAGTATTTATTTATTTATTTATTTATTTTTAAGTGAAATAAGTGAAAAACAAGTGATATGTGAAAAATACAAAGTAATTTTACGTTAATTTTTAATAAAGAAACTGATAAATATATGAAAGAAATCTAAAATTGTGTATGAAAAAGTATGTTGTTACATGTACATAGCTGCCAATTTATTAAAATTTACTCCGTGACGTTGTCAATGAAAAGATTTTTTCACACCATGTTCATTGAAGGGAAATTTTCTACAACATATAATACATATACATGTTGTATATTTTTATTTTATGCACGATCATTTTTTATTTCGACAATAAAAAATTTTTAGAATAAGTATATGTACTGGCAGGAAAGAAAAACATTTCTTATTAAATTTAAATAACATATTGTTTATTTCTGATTACTAAAATTACAAATAATTGTCTACTTGTAATTCATTAATTGTTCAGTTGTAGGAAAGTGAAAATGATTCATGCATTTCCATCTAAATATTTTTTTCATAAATTATCGATTGTTCTTTGTTATTGTTAAAATTTTTTTCGGTCGCATGCAAAAATAATTATTTTTCCTTGTCACAGAAGCATTTGTTATTATTTTATGTATTCTACCGAAAGCAGCGGAAACTAAAAACTCAATTACAACAAATCAGCAGTGAAATCGCAGAAATATTTCAGCGGAAGAAAATATTCTAAACATTTTCGCTATATTTGCTATTCATGGAGAGAGAATTGGCAGGATTTAAGTTATTCGGAATCGAAATTATCAATTTATACTATATTAATGTAGTAAAATATATTTTTTGTACAATTGGAAATTAAAATGTTGTGTATAAAATATAAACTAACGCCTCTGGGTGAATATTGCAAGTTATATTTTTTTAGAACAGTCTTTTGTATATTCATGTTTATATTTGGATATTTATTTGGATATTTATTATAATTATATTCTTTCTAATTAAAGTATTTAAATCCATAATATGTGTTTTTTGCAAATAAGAATGTTGGGTATATTCTCATGAAACAATATAACATATAAATTGACAAAAACTTCTTCTGGTGTCGTTATTCAAAAAGATAGGAATCACTATTTTTAACCCTTTATTGCACGGCTTCCTCACTACGAGGTCACGATTACCAATTCCCAACAGCAAAATTCATCCCTGGAATTCGAGAAATAAATAGTACTTTTAAAATTAAACGGGACAAAAAAAAAAAAAAAAGTATATTTCTATTTTTTTTTTTTTTTTTTTTTTTTTTTTTTTTTTAACTTTGTTCGAAACTTCCAGCAACTCTTTATATTAAATGAGCGTGTTCCCTTCCCCCTAAAAGGTTTAAACATAATGGGCTAAAGGAAATAGAAGTCAAAACTGGTGCTGATGTGTAATATTTTAATTTATCTTTAAGTTGTACTCTTTCAATGTGAAAGGGATAAAGAAAATAAACTTCCTCTAGAAATATCGTAAGTAAAATTTTCTCTTAAAAATATGCAAAGGCATGATAATACTTCCTGAAGATGTCATATTAAAAAAAAAAAGTGTAAGTAAGATTTCAATTGCTAAAAATTAGTCTTTAGTTATTTTTCATATATATTTTTTTTATTTTTATAAATAAGACATTCATCTTTTAAAGAGCCATTTATTTCTAGTAATGATACATTAAAATATTTTTGGTATTAATATTGAATTAAGAAAAGAATTAAATAAAATTAATTTCAATTTTAAACCTTCATAAATCCATGCGATATATTTTCTCCAACCTCATATCTTGAAACCATGGAAGGCTCAGCGCAAATGCAGAATCAACGAGTCCAGTGTTAAAGAAGGGGTGATAGTCATCTGATTGAAAGAAAATAAGCAATAAGTGAGCATCAAATGACTGGATGTTTTCCAAATTCCAATCTGTCAATCAATTTGGCACCCCTGCAAGCCTTAGGACTACACCTCACTGCTAGTCATAGGAAACATAGTCACACTATACTTACCACCCAATTTACTAATTTCAGACGAGAGAATCATGGTAAGCTACTTTTCTACGCCAACTGGTTTTAGACTAAGCAACCATTTTTGGGGTAAAATTACTTACTACAGCCTTAACAAGATAATTCCAGAAAAAGAAATCGACACAGAGTGCTACACATTGTTCTTATATTTTGTTCTTTCGTGTATTTTAGTAGAGTAAAAACAGCAGGAGCGTAGTAAAGTAACGTACAATGCTTTCCCGATTTGAAAATTGATGATTCAGATGGTAAGTATATTTACCATGGCCCGTTAAAGGTTTAAGAAATCTGGCTAAGAGTATTTGATTCCTTTTTCTGCTATTCTGCAATTCTGCAATAGACTTAAATTCACCTGACCGCCACGAGGGCAAAATCGTGATGTAGTTTTTACTCTGCTGTTTTCACAATGCTACAAAATTATAGTTATTTCACTTTCAGTTTTAAGACATATAACTACACATTTAATTTTAAAGATTATGGCTATTACATATAAAATAAGAGAAAACTCAATAAAAATAATTGTATACCTAGTTTCCTGTATATAATCCGCGTGTTTGATGCAAAACTTTTACTCACTTAAACTCACAAAAAATACTAAATTAGCAAAAATAACCACCTACAAATATAATGTCGTCCATTAATTAAAATTTCCGGTATAAAATTGTTTTATTTGACATACGGATCATATGCAGGCAGAGTTCACAGCATTCACTATATTGAATGCCCCTTTTTATGTAAAGCAGTTTTATGTTATTCTTTCGAAAATATGTACTATAAACGATTAATGATGAATACTTAAAAAAAAAAAAAAAAAAAAAAAAAGGTGTTCAAAACAGTGACTACTAAGATTCCTGTGCGCAGGAAAATTCAGTAACCGAGAGTTAAAGACAACAGCGGAAAAAACAGCAGCAATGTGAACGGGTATGTCCATAAGAGGGTTAAATGGTTTTCGCATTTGAATATATGCAAATCTAATTGAATAGATTTAAAATTGAAATAAACTTACACTGCTACTTTTTAAGATTATAATATTTCAGAATGTATATCTGCATAATTATACACATACTTCCTTATAACATGGCAAATAATAAAAATTTAAATTAATTTGAAACCTTTAAAACACTTTTGAAAAACTTACATTATTCAATAAATAAATAAAGTCCTTATAATAATTATTATACATACACAAGAGAAAAAGTATTTTTATTCCTTGTAAATTAGCTGATTTTTAGCATTTAATTATGCTAATGATTATATCATTCCTCCAAATGCCACAATAAAAATGTCATCAATTTTCTCATTGAACGCAGGTTTATTTCATTTAATCTTATCTTTATTTTAAATCGTGTTCGTAATAAATTCTTACTACATCATTTTTTGGCGAAATAAAAATTATGACAGCATTCCATTCCATTTCGTAATGTAAAATTTAGGGAAGGGGAATACACACTCTCTGAAACATTTTTATCCCATTAACTAGAGTGAGATATCTATGTTTTTTTTGCCCAACATATTATTATCAAATGATTTTTATAATCAGACGATTTACTACCCTCTTTTTGAGCTGGTTTTTTTTTCCCCAAAATTACTCTTTCTAATAAATTACGGCAACTGAATACTAAACATGGTGATATCCCAAGAAAAAGAACGGGAAGTTATATTTATTTCGTTCCTCTTGATATGATAATTTAGTCGCAAGTTGAGCAAAAGTAATCCAGTTGTGATTACTTATATTTTTTTTTTTCTGTACAAGAAGCATCTGTTTTAGAATTGATAAAATGAATTGGATACAGAAATTTGTCGTATGAATGGGACATATATGTTTATTAGGGAAAGTTTTATTGTAATCAGTATCAGTAATAAACAACAAGAAGCAACTATGGTTATGTATATGTATAAGTCAAAGACTATTGTTCCCATGATTTATTTCGTTCTTACTTCTATTTTTGTGTATTTTGTAGTTATAATTAATTATGGTAAACAAATAAGATAGTAAAATATTAGCTTTAGATTAAATATATATATATATATATATTCAGGAAATATTCGACTGGATAAATCATAATTCAAAAGCAATTTTCATGATATTTAGAATATACATGCCAGATATATGTACAGTCACCCAAAAAAAAAACGCCACCCCCCACCTAATTTTGTCGTAAATTATCGTAGAAACATGCGACTGGTACCAATCAGTTTGTAATAACGTCTAGTTTATAATGTTATAGTTAGATTTTACTTAGGGGGTCGTCTACATATTAAAACTGACACCAACTTCATTTTTTTCAATGGTAACCCCCATTTTTTATAATTTATTTGAATTCTTTGGATCAAATCATCACGGAAAATGGTATAGTTTATATGTTTCGCTCAATTTTTCATAGAGTTATAAGCTGTCAAAGTTTGGGAGTGCTAATGTTAAATGAATGTGACAAACATTAAATCATATCTTCCGAAATAATTATGATATTTAAATTCTGTTTTTTTTATTCGTTAGAATGAAGTAACCCAAACATATTCCATGCAAATTTTTGCTAAAAAAACATTTTTTGAATTATGAAAATTATTAATAAATTCATATTTGAAAAAATTATGAATTATGACCTATGTTAATTTTTGCACGAATAGAACGGGCATCATCAAAAACATGGGTTTCCAAATTTACAGCTCGTTCCTAACATTATTTTTTGAGTTACAGTGATATTTCACTTTTTATTCCTGTTAGGGGGCCGTCACTTGTTATAATCTGTATCCTCTATAAGTAAATGCTTGTATATAATTTGACGGAAAACTATTTTAATTTACCTTTATGGTATTTTTATTGTTTCCTAAGCAATATTTCGATGTTTATTATACAAATTGGCATATTTTTGTAAAGTTATCGCAATGTAGGCGAGGGATTGTGAAAGAATTTCAAAAGAAAAGAAGCTGCCTCTGATTCGCTGAAACACTATTTAAAAAAAAGACAAATTTGCATATTCCTATTTGACTCTATATGTGACGCTGGTATGCATAAATCACAATGGTATTTACTACATCGATTATTGAAGACAAAACTTAAATGATTTAATTACAAATATGCAAAATTATTTTGCTTTATATTATAAAGTTTTAGAAAATTTGTGAAAGGGCGTGGCTATTTACATTAAGCCTTGATATCGAAGCTATGTTGCTGTTTTTCGATGCTGCGAAATTTACAAAATATATTTGTGTTAATATACTATACAGATAGAAGAATAATTATATAATATCAACAAATCTTCTTTAATCAATATGTTTATATACATTACTGTATGGAAATGTTTATATATGAATATTGTATTTATTTTTAATGAGAGATATAAACACAAAATACTAAAAAAAAAAAGAAGAAAATGTGTTATAAATTTTTATAAATCAAGCAAAATATATATGTATACTTGCCAACCTAACCCGTAACATTGTTAGTTCCCGCCCCTGTGTGTACACAATTTCATTTTTAGAGTAATTAACTTCAAATACATTTATGATTAACTCATTGAGCGCCACGCGAATTCTTATGGAAATCCCATTCAGGCCACACGAACACGTGCTGCTTAGAAGCGTGTTATGTTTATCGAGTTTCAATAAACCCCATTAGGCCTTAACGATATAATCCTATAAAAATCCTATTAAAAAAAAAAAAAAAAATGAAGTAAATTTTAAATAAATTGTCAGTAATTACTTAAAACTATGTAAGTTCTGTAGTTTTATATCATATTTTACACTGCCGGCTGACTTAGCCTAAATGGAAAGATCAGTGTCAGCCACCGATGGCTGACACAGCTCTAAAAAGACTGATGTGAAAAAAATGTACGGAAAGGGGCGGGACCAGTAATCTTCCGGGATAGGTTGACAAGAATGTATATACATAGAGCAATGCCAGAAAATGTTCTTTATTTTTCATGAACCAGATGAATGGTATTTTTTTTTTTTGAATAGTCTATGTATTAAATATAATGCTGCTTTAAATACCCTTTAAATGAAAAGTTTTATTACATAAAGTAATTTTCTGGCACTCTACAGCTCCCAAATGACACACAATACAAAACCCCGCCTTTTCCCAGTGTTTAAAGGGTATTAACGTTTAATATGCTTTATATTCGTTTTGATCTTTCCTTCTCCTCCTTATCTTCTTCTTTTTTCCTTAAAAAAAAAAGAGTTATGTAACATTTTGACCTTTTCAAGTGAAGATTTAGATTAAGGGTAGTCAGCCTTTCTACACCCACCGTCCACTTCGGTATCTGTGTTAAGAGTAGAATTTTAGAACATCCCATTAAGTAGTAGGATTTATTATTTTACATATTAATTTGTTACACATTATAAAATATAAAAGCAAAAGAATATCGTGGAGATTTATGTAAAAGTTTTTAATAATGTCATGAAAAAAAAATAATAATAATTAATTAAAAAAATAAATAAATAAAAATAAAAAAATCTGTTTTAATATTTTAAAAAAGTCAATTAAAGAAAATGAAAGTACTGCAGTATCAGAACAAACTCCCATTGTCACTGTGAAACGGCCGTGGGAACCAGGTTGAGTGCCGCCGTTTCAGACAATTATACGGCAGCTTGAGTTAAAATAATTTTGAATTTTCAAACAAATTTAAAACCATTCATCTTTTTTTTTTCTTTTGATAGATATTTTAATATCTATTCAAGCTATTTAATTTTCTTCATATGAAGTGAACTATCTGATGTTTAATCAATAGAAACCAATAAAAATCTTTTAATTCATAAACTAACTCAGAAAGTTCTGTGAATTAGTCATTTTTTTTATTTTGTAATTAACATTTCTGAAAATTTTTTCCGGTGTGAAAATTAATAAATAATGTATACTGGGTGGTAGATCGTGATTTATATTTTCTAAATGTATAGACGGACCCCTAATACATTTTCACGTGTAACTCTATTTAAAATTGATTTAAGGTATATAAATAGGTATGTTTTTCGAACCGCCTTGATCTCAGAAATCTGAATATGAAGTCAAAAATAGGGGTTGCCATTGAAGAAAATGAAGTTAATGTCAGTTTTAATATGTAGACGACCCCTTAGGCAAAATTTAACTATACCGTTATAAACTAGACGTTATTACAAATCGATCGGTACCAGTCAAATGTTTCGACGATAATTTACGGCGAAATTAGGTGGGGGGGTGGCGTTTTTTTTTTGGGGTGACTGTACTTCAAAAATGATCATTTACGAAGATAAGTTTCACTTTTAACATACCAATAAATATCGAATTTGAAATAGAGCAAAAGCGCAAAATTCATGACTTTCAATGTTGAATTGCCCTCTAATTACTTAGTTAAAATTTTAAAAGTATTTTTTATTTCTTATTGTGAATAATTTGCGTTTATAATTTTACATTTAACCTGTAAACGATGATAGTTACAATCGCAATAATCAGATCAATTACTTAATACAATACATTATAAAAATACATTTATAACTGATAACGCTTTGGCATCAGACTGTTTTTCCTACAATACAGAGGGATGAATAGTACTTATAAGATCGTAGGATACTTTCTAGCGGAACTTTAGCACCAGTATTTTCATATAACAATTTTTATATTAATTTTCTGTAACTTAATAAAATGAAAAATATTTTTTGTTAACTGTGGTGTCACTTTTTGCATTAACAATGTCCTCACAATTGGAATTTTGCTCGCATTTGCAATCTGTAAAACATAAATTTTTGTTTTAAGTGTTTTAAATTATACACACCAACTACATATAAACTATACATTTTCAACAGAAAAATCGACGAATTCTAACAAGATCTAAAAGTGATTAAATTATGCATATAGAATTTTATATCCGGGTTGTTGTGATCACTGGTATTGTGAGCAATAATTGAGTTCTAGAAACACTATAGCAGAACTTTAGCACTAATATATTCATATAACAATCTTTTATATTAATTTTCTGTAACTTAATAAAATGAAAAATATTTTTTGTTAACTGTGGTGTCACTTTCTGCATTAACAATGTTCTCACAATTGGAATTTTGCTCGCATTTGCAATTTGTAAAACGTAAATTTTTGTTTTAAGTGTTTTAAATTATACACACCAACTACATATAAACTATACATTTTCAACAGAAAGATCAACGAATTCTAACAAGATCTAAAAGTGATTTAATTATGGATATAGAATTTTACATCCGGGTTGTTGTGATCACTGGTATTGTGAGCAGTAATTGAGTTCTAGAAACACATTTATTTAAAAAAGAAATTACACAAAATTAAAATTACTAATTATATTTAATCTTTAACAAATGTAAACTAGGGGTGTTTTAAAAAGAAAAGCCTAATTAAATTTAGCAAAAATAAAAATTACAAGATAAACAGTTTCAAATCTGCTGTTATTATTATGTTTTTCAATAAACCAAATATTGTTATGCATAAAATTAAAACCTATATCATATTAAAATGTCTATATATTGCCTAATTAATAGATATTATAGGATGTAAAGGAGACAAACAACATTCATTTTTTAGAAAAAGTATAAGTGTTGTAGTATACTGGTGTCGAGGAGGAACGTTACGGAAGTTATATATTTTTTCAATTATCATTATGTTACTACTGCATATCTGTCAACATCCTAATTATTTTTCCACACCAATTTATTTTTAGAGCAATTATCTCCAAATGTAATTACGATTAAATAAATATAAAATTACTCTAAAAAAAGACTGGAGTGAAAAAAAGTCTGGTACTAAAAATCTTCCGATTATTAATGAAATGGTTGGCAGGTATGCTACTGTTTTAAAAGTATGAATTTAAGAGCAATTTCAGAGAGCGTAATTTCAATGTAGCCAATTTAGGGTCTGTACCCATTTCGCATCAAATTAGACTGCACTTGAATATATCCAATGCATTCTAAAGTTTTCTTTTTATTATTTTAACTTATTTTTATAGTATTTGTAAATGTTAATTTATTATATACTAAACAGTGGGTATTTTTTCTATTTTAGTTAATTTTAAATGTTAATAAATTCTCATTGAAGTTTTTCTTGCATGACATGCAGATATTTACAGAGACTTATAAATTATGACAAGTTTTAAATATTATTAGTTAACGTGTTATACATATTAATGTAGTATCATATTTTATTAGCAAAATGTAAATAGTTACGTCCACACAAACACACACACACACACACAAACATATATATATATATATAAGGTAATTCCGGGACAGATGCCCCACTTAAGGAAAGGTAGCTATAAAATAAAATTGGTAGTAACAATGACAACGAAAATTTTTGGTAAATACAAAATAGGTACTGTTTTTTACTACTAAGTAGTGTTTTTGTACCATATTGTAAATTTTCTAAAGAAAAAAATAAAATTGCGGCAGTACTACATTTGGCCATGTCTCCCGAAGTTGCGGGTGAGATGCCCCACTCACATGGGAGAGATGCTCCACCTGTAAAAAACATAATAGAAGGTTTTAACATTGGTCAATAGTTTATAACAATTTTTCAGTAGTTTATAACACATTAAACGTAAGCTATTAAAAAAAATAATACTGAATAAGACCTTAGCATTAATTTATAAATATTAAAATATTTAGCTACCATAGACAAAATGTAAAATTTAGAATAAAACACATAAACTACTGAAAAATATTTCAAATATTTTTTTTTTTTTTAAATATATTTGAAAATTTCATATTTACAATTTAGAAAGTATAATGAAAAAATATTATGAAATGTGTCGAATTTATTCAGATAATATTTTTCTTTTTCACTTCTCTAATTTTCGCTTTCCCGCAAACATTGCACAGATCTCCGTACATTGTTCATGATTCATGTAACCATTTATGGCACTTTATGCAATTTATCCAATCTACTGATTCTTTTGTAAAATAATAGTTCTCCTCACATTGGAGGCAGTTGTTTGCAGGATCATTTTCGTCCTTTTCAATGGGCATGTCCATCACCAGCTGTTTTGGAGCTTTGCTAATTCAACAGCAGATCGTAGCTTTTTTTTTTTTTTGGATGTGCTCTTGGGATGTAATAACCTTAGCCGACGGTATCTTTCTTTTTCGGCATCTTTCCTCTAACCTAGGTACAAGGGAAATCTGGTGCAATATTTTTGTCGGGGAAGATGTTTGAACAGTTGATTCAGAAATTTGGGACTATTCACCCGTCTGTTTCAATGCTTTACTTATGGAAAAGAAGTGGTTTGGAATAGCTGCTTGGTTTAGAAGAAAAAATTCCGTCTCCCAAAAATCATTAACAGCAGTGTCAACAGACGCTGCCCTTTTCCAGGATCTACCAATCAGTTCTGAAGCTTGTATTATCCCAATGGTCCTTCCTGGATGATTAACAATCCATTTCCTTGCTTCTTCTTTAAAGCAGTGTTTTAGTGGCTAAAAAAAGGATTGATCAAGAGGCTGAAGAGCTTGTGTCGTATGGCTGAACAGGCATACAATTATAATAATATTCTTGTCTGCAAATTCTAGCAAGTCATAACAAAAAAAACTTAAGTCATCTCAAAAAAATATCAGTACGATGATTTTTTCTTCATGAACACCATAGATCCAAGTGAAAGACCATCAGAAAGTTCTTTTTTTTTTTCGAACGCCTTCAAAAATAACTCAAGGGGGGAGATATTGTCCTTTTGCACTGCAACAGGCAATGACTGTAACATTTTCTCCTCTCTCTGTAGACGTCAAAACATGAACATATTTTGCCCCTTTGGTAGCCACGACTTTTCCTGGAACATTATTTAACTACAGCGGTTTCATCCCTATTATAAATACTCCCCGGTCTGGTAAAGAATTTTCTTCAAACACTCTTGAGAGAAGTTTTAAAAGAAATTATGACACTTTCTCTGTTCATGCCTTCCCCCTTGCTAAAGAGAGCCCCTGGGCTTGTCTAATACTTAGTTCTGGGTTTCTCCTAAAACAAATGACAACCAGGCGTACCCAGCCATTTTTTCTTCTAAATTAAATCGATGCTTGAAACCTAGTTTTTCAGCAAACTGAAATGCAAGTATCCTACTTATCTCTCTGTCAGGTGCAAATCCATATTTTTCTAAACGTTGGATGTGCATGACGAGATTTCTTTCATTTTCAACTCCAAACACTCCTTGTGTCCCCAAAGAGCTTGTTTTGGTATTATTATCTGTTTTTCTTCGACGACGATGTGTCCGAGAAGGAATTCCATAGTAAATAGCAGCTTCATTGACACCAATTTCCCCTGTTTCTAGTCTCCTAAGAGCCTCATAAATAGTCTTATGCCCAGGTCCCACGAGCTGCTCCAGTATTTTTTTTCTTTTTTTACACTGTAGGCATCTTTCCTGAAGCAAACAAGAAACATTGAACAACTTCATGAACAAATACAATAATATATACTTACCGGCACAATTAACCGCCCACCTACAGTTTCGTTAGTGCCCAAGATTGTTTGTTACAGTTTAAATGTCAAAGGTCAGTCTGACATACCTGAGCATTTTTTGCATTCTTATCTGGATTCAATCTGTATTTTTGTGATTTTGTTTTGAGTTGCCACTTCTAGCGATCAAGTGAATTTGAATTTTATTTGAAGAATTTTAATCTAAATTTATAGTTTCAAAAAATATTTTTAAGTTGAAAAATTTAACGATTTACAAATATTACGCATTTTATAAAAACAATATGATTTTAAAAATATTAGTTTAAAACTTAAACAATTAAAAGACTTTTCTCCCTGAAAATGTATGTGCGGCATCTCACCCGATTATAATCTGGGGCGTCTATCCTTTTGGTATGGGAGAGATGCCCCGGCAACTGTCCAAAGTAAAAGACAGCAAAAATGGCGGCACAATGGCCGAAGTCGACTGATGAACTTCTTACTACAGGTAATTAAGCTTATTAAAAAAAATCCATTTTTATTAACTATTGCCAGCTTTACAATGCAACATCACTCTTATAACAGAGTAGAAAAAACATGGTACTTACTTGAAATATTGCTGTGACAGCAGAACACAAAGAAATAAGTTCACGTAACTTCCACAGCACACCATTCAACATCTATCTGAAATAATAATCAGACTTGCAGAGCCATCTAGCGTTGCGTTTCGAAATTACATTAAGCATCTCTACCGGTGGGGCTACTCACCCGGAATTACCTTATATATGTGTGTGTGTGTGTGTATATATATATATTTAAATTGTGAATAATTTTTTTAACTTTTAATATATTGTATTTGTATTTAAAATGTATTATGCTTCAGATATGCTAAGTTGCTGCAGATTTCCTTAACCCTCATACGGGAATTTTTAAATATAATTATTTTATAATAATTACCGATGATTCCTTAAAATAAATTTTGCTATTCCTAAATAATGGTATAAAACTTATTTTTCGCTTCCAGAAACGTAAGACTTTCGATGCTTTAATGCAAGATTGTGTATACTTATATATATAAACTAATTTAACATTCAACAAGGCATAATTATAAAAATATTTAGGCTCAGGTAATAAGAGAAATAGCACTTAATTATTCCATTATTAAATAAATACTTTCTTTAAAAAAATATTTCAATAATAAATTTATAATTTCAATTGTATTTTACTAAATATTCGATTCTTAATTTTTTGTTTTGGACAGTAATTACAGTTATCACTAATTTTTCATTAACCGTAATTAATAATCAATAGTTAATATAATACATATTATAAATATTAACTTAAAATAAGTTTTATTTTGTTACAAAATATAGTCGTCTATCATATATTTCTAAATTGCTAAAATTGCAATAGATAAACAATTAAATTTTACTTAAAACAATTACTTAATTAAATACTCCTTTTTTAAGCAAATTTTACAGTCTATAAATTTTATTATTCAATTAACCATCTATATAAATTATCATTAATTATTCTACTTAATAATTAAACTTAACATACAATACCTGTTTCTAGTACTCTAAATTTTATAACCTTACATTCCACAAAATTCGCATATATTTGCAGAATGTCGGCGTTTTAATGTAGAAAATTTGACGTTAGTAAATGTATCTATTGAGAAATTAAACGCAGAGTACGCTAAATGGATCGCTTTCAGTCACAAAAGATGATGTTCCGGATTGTATTCCACTGTGAAAATTGATTTGCGTTTCGAAACAGATGTAAAATAAAATAATTTATTCTATGCATTCTGCAATTTTACGTAAATCTACGTAGTACTTAGATGGAATAATGTTTTACATTAAATATATTTAAATTAAAATTCAATTTTATGAAATACAATTCAATGGATTATTTAAGTGATTTTGTATAATGAAAATTGCAATAAAAAACATCACGGAAAAATAATTCCCTTATGAATATATCGAAGAATAATCTATATTGTAACAATATTTTTCACTATGGTCTCTGTGTAATTTTATATATTGTCATAGCAGAGAGGTTCACCTGTTAAAGGATTGTCTGTTCATTCCTTAGATCGCGTTTGTTGGACTGGCTTCTTGAAGTTTGCAGTAGTTTTCTTTAAATCTGGCGTAAATACGTGCTAGGACCTTTTAAATGATAAACACAGAAGGAATTCCACCCAGAACTGGGAACTTTGCAATATCTGTCGGCTTTAACCAAACACATTCGCGATCACAACGATATATTATCAATGAATGTCACTTTGGAGATGCATTGCTAAACGTTCTGATTTATAGATGCCGGCATACTTCTATAGAAATTTTCAAAAGCTTTTATGGCAATGTATGTTTCTGTGCAAAATATACTTTTAAGATATTATTATATCTAAAATAAACAAAATTAAATTTATTTAAAGAGAAATATTTGTCATACTATACTTCAAAAATCGTGTTATAATCATTATTAAAGAAATAAGTTACTTTTGAAGGAAGAAAATATCAGAAAAGAATGACTAAAACGTAATTTACAATAACTCAAAAATAATTACTTTTAAAAATATTTCAAAGATTCTTTGCCTGCGTTAAAACCATTAAAAAAATTCTGCATATTTTATATAATAATTTTTCTGATAAAAATGTCAGTGCGATTTTTTTTTATTTATGTATTTATTTATTTATTTATTATTTATTTATTAATTATTATTTATTTATTTATTTATTTATTTTTGGCCGATGTGCTTATAATCTTGCACGCACAAGATATCTGTGATGGTTAGACATAATTTGATAAAAGTTCAACAGCTTTTACATGGCATATAAATATAGGAAATGATGAAAAACTAGCTTTAAACATTAAACTTTTTTTAAATTATAAACATAATTACTTCCAAAATAGTGATTAATTTTAAAATAATACTTATATATATATATATTCGTTCTCCAAATGAATGAATTTTTCAAGCAAAATTATATTCCATCATTTTAAATATAGCGTATATTTCTATATTCACAAATTTTTAGATTCATGTAATGAATCGTTTACGCGTAATATTGCGCACAAGTTTCATATCGACATAGAAAAAAAAATCTCTGACAGATTTAAGAGAAAAATAAAATTTAAAATGTACAATTATTTTAACAGCTGTAATAGACAGATAAATTCCTTCTTGATATCTCTGAAAAGTTATAAGTTTAAAAAGTGATTAATTTCACGTTATTGTAAAATAAATTATGATAATAGTTTTTCTTATATTTTTACCGTTTAAAGTTATCTGAGCTTTTATGAAATTTGGAAATTTTCTCAAAAAATGTTATTTTAAAAGTTATATATATATATATATGTACGTAAAATTTCAGCTGAATGATCGCTGTATAATCTGAGTTATATTGAAATGAGTCTCCTCTATGTGTATTATAAACGTATATACTATGTTACTTTAAAGAAATTTATGGTAAACTGAACACGACATAATTTTCCAACTTTGTAAAAAACGATTAATATTTACCGTATTTTCCTGTAACCCTACCATTTGTTAAAAGTTATCTATACGTACCGAAGTATTAATACTATTTATTTATTTAAATTTATTTTATTTATTTATTTATTTATTTATATTTCATTCACTGATTTTGTAATTATTCACTAGAAGAAAAAGAAATCAAAGGTTTTTTAAGTTCTTTATTTTTTAATCTCTTCTAGCTAGAGATATGACAGCATATTTTTAATGGATATAAGCATTTTCATAGAAATGTTTCTATATAACTATACTATGGCGAAGCACTCATACGACCTTTTCTTACCCTGCATTTTCGTACTACAAATACAGAGATGAAAGTTCAAAATAACAATTACTGTGTATATACTTTCAAAATAACAAAAAATAATATCAGAAGCAGTTTTATTTGACAATCAATTATGTATAAGGGGGTACTGCTGGCTCATTCAACAATCTGATTGAATTTAGTATCTACATTCATAATAAAGAAATAAATAAGGCTGTTACTAAAATTAAAAGTTTATGCCTAATTATTTAGACAACGGTAACAAACACTGTTTCTTAGAACATATTGAACTTGATCAGAATGATACACTCATTTGCTTTTTAAAATACCAAATTTCAGTTTTCTGAAATTATTTGCTTTCAAGTTATTTAGATAATAGAAAAACGATAAAAACGTCTTCTAAAATTTTTCGTACCCAAAAAGCGTAAAAATTTGGAACTATCATTGCAGTCATATTTTATTCTTTTTCAGTAAGGAAAATTTTAGAAAGCATTTTCATTTCATTTAACTATCCAAAACGGCTACGGAAATATATAAATATTTTTTATTATATTTTTCCTGTAGACAAAAAGTATAAAAGTTGGCAGCTATGATATATATGCGGATCAACAGTTAAAAGACGATATTCGTATTCAAGGGACATTAAGATGGGCATATATATGGACATTGAAAATTAGAGTTAATAACACTTTTATTAATATCACGCAATCAACAGATTGGGAAGAAATCATATTTATTGAAAATTTATTTTTCCAACTGAGTGAAAATAATGCCTGGACCGGGAGTCGAACCCCGGACCTAACCCTGGGGTTCGACTCCCGGTCCAGGCATTATTTTCACTCAATTGGAAAAATAAATTTTCAATAAATATAATAACACTTTGTTTGTCACGAGGGCATGAGAAAGTAATAATCATTCATAAGCAATTGTCCTGTACTTGGAAAAACTTAGCAAACCAAATTATTTTACGCCAGATATATCCAAATTATTCTGTGCTACTGTATAAAGGAATGGTAAATGATTTTCATGCTATAATCTGTGTGAGTAATACTTTTATGAATGTGTGTATTATATATATATATATATATATATCAGATGTCTATAAATCTGTAGGCATTTTAAAAATTTATAAAAATCGAAGGAATTGGTAGAATTGAACGCGGTTTGCAAAAAAGTTATTATAGTGAAGAGTGTTTTTTTTTTCTTTTGGGGGGTGGGGGGGGAGAAAAAAATTTAGTTAAATTTTTCGTCTTCACGAATGCTTCACGAGAAATATGCAAAAAAAAAAAAAAATCTAGAAATTGCACAGTTTTACTATTACCATAGCTTATTTCTTAATTTGCTGCCTACTTGCCCATACATGAAGCTTTAATTGCGATGATGACTTGGGGGATAAAGAGTTGATGAAAATATTTTCTCTCAGGTAAAAATTGGACTGGCAGTTAGCGGTATTGTAACTCGTTTGAAAACCTGTAATTTATGATAATGGCGGACACACAGAATAGGATTTACGTGCTATATATATTTTCTTGCAAATAAATACAGTTTCTCATAGAAATGTGTGATTTGCTCACGCACAGTGCCCTCTATTGACAAAAATATAGACTTTTTTTTTTTTTTTTTTGTTACCGAATATAATCCTTCTTCACGAGAGTAACTTTTCCGCAAACCCCATTCAATTCTACCAACTCCTTCAATTTTTATGAATTTTTAAAATGTCTACAGACTTAGGAACACCCGTTACAGGAATATCATTTCGTTGTTGAAATGTTGGCATGTGTTGATTTCTAATTTATTCCATAGTATTGTTAGTCCCCCCCCCCACAGTTCTTAGATTGAATAATTTAAAAAGGTTTTTTTTTCGTAAAAACTCATGGGAAATTTACTCTACAGAGTGGTGTGAAAAACCAGGGTTGACAATACATTGGAATAAATTAGTAATGTTTGCATGTATGGTTAATATAACAATAACGTTTAAAAATTATTAATTTTTTTTATGATAATTATAATACATATATATGTATTTATATGTTTTAAATTTATTTATTTAATTTATTTTTTAATTATATATTATTTAAAAGGACTTATTTCTATAATGACAGACAGTTTTTATTCAAAAGCTTTAAGTGTGTTAATTGCTGTAATTCAACCAACTGAACATATAATTTTGTTCGTATTTCGAAATTGAATTTTTGCAATCAATTATACCAATGCAGGGTTTAACAAAGTGTTTAATGTAAAGCTTTATTTTTTATTTTTATTTTATTTATTTATTTTTTTTTTACGTAACCACTGAGCACTTCCCACATATATATATATTTAAAAAAAAAAGCTTTTACAGAATTTAGTAACTTCAAAATTAATAACTAATTACCCCCCCCCCCCCCCAAAGAATATACATATACTTTAAAAGTGATGCATAATTTTACTTCTTTGTCCGATTTTAAATATAATTAATTCGGTATTTCATATGTCTATTCTCCCTTTCACTCTAAGTCATAACATTGGTTATTGCCCATTAAATATGCATGGATTACATTTTTTATTATATTATTACCGGGTGTCCCATAAGTCTGCATACGTTTTAAAAATTCATAGCTATTGAATGAATTGAACGCAGTTTGCGAGAAAACCATTCTCGTGAAGGTGGAATTTTTTTTTTTTTTTTTTTTTTTTTTTGGTAAAGGTAAAATATAGTGAGTTTTTTTGTCGACGATAGTTCGACAACTAGTTAAATTTTTTGCATGGATGTGAAAGAAAAATATGCAAATGAAAGTCCTATAAGTTGCATAACTTTGCGATTAGAACAGTTTATTTCTTATTTTGCCTCCTACATGTGCATACATGAAGTTTTAATTGCGATGCTGACTTGGTAGTTAAACCGTTACTGGTGAAGATGTTTTCTCTCAGGTAAGAACCGCCAACTGAAGCCGCAGTTATCAGTGTTAAAACTCGTTTGCAAACTGTGATTTAGGGTGACGACGGGCATATAGAATAGGATTTATATGCCTGTAAACATTTGCATACGAAAAAGTACAGTTTTTCTTGAAAATGTGTGATCTGGTCACGCATAGCGCCCCCTATCGAAAAATAGCTTAATTATTATTTTTTCTTTATAAAAAACAATCCCCCTTCACAAGAATGTTTTTTTTTTTTTTTTTTTCGCAAACCGCGTTCAATTTTATGAATTCATTCACAAGTTATGAATTTTTAAAATGTCTACAAATTTATGGGACACCCGGTACTTTTTTTTTCCCTTAAAAAATAGCATTTATTCAAATATTCTTTAACCCACTCTCCCTTTTAGTATAACTGTATTTCGTATTATCGGAAAGTTTTTATAATTTATGAATTTTGTATGAGTAAGCTTTCTTGATTTTTTCTCTCTTGTTTCTTTCTTTCTTTCTTTCTTTTCGAATTACTGTGGTACCCTATTAGTCAAATCTTTCAGATCGTAATTGAAGGACTGTGAGTTCCATACTAGAGACCGATCAAAGACCGTCGTGTTTGTTAACAGATTTGCAAAGGTAATAATTTTACGGAAAATGGACAATAATGCAGCCATGATTGGCTTTACCTACAATTACTACCATTACTGTCACAGAGTTGACCAATTTTATAATTTGTCCAAGTATATTGTTATCCCCACCTTTTTTAAAACTGTATATTTTAAGAATGATTTTCTTTTTACTTAATGGTTGTCACGTATTAGGCATAAAAGTCTACAAAAATATTGGTACGAAAAGAAGGCGGGGTCAAAATTGATCCGGTGTAAATTATAATAGTATGCAACTCTGATAATAATGGTGGTAATTGCACATAAAACCAATCATGGCTGTAATATCATCCCTTTTCCGTAAAATTATTACCTCTTGGGTTACCAATGCAGGGCATCTTCCTGTTTGTGGTGGGAAAATTGTGATTGCCTTGTCTATTCTTCACTAATGGAGAATACCAATTGTCCATTGCGCTGATCTAGTGCGACATAAAATACATATAAGCTCAACTTCAATTTTTTTTTTCTTTTCTTTTTTCTTTTTTTTTTTTTTTTTTCCTTTCTTTTCTTTCTTTCTTTCTTTATTGTTTACTGCATTATGGATTTGTCTTATATACATAAAGATGCCTAAATGAATTAAATTTATCAATGTTACTTTTTAAAAAATTGCAAATATGATTATATCACGTAATGTCTTGAGGAATTTCATCCAGTATTATTCTAGTAAGTCTACTGAAAGTGATACAGCGCATGTATAAAATATCGAAAGCAGTGATCTTTATACGATAATACGATCTGCGTGTATCGCATATCATTTTGAATCATTTTGTATTAATTTGTAAACTTACCGTATTTTCCGACGTATAACGCGAAGGTCACATACATGAGTTACACACCAGAAAATTTAATTTACAAATAAAGCTTTATTTGTAAGAAAGAAAAGCTTGTTAAAAAGTAGATTTACTGTAAATTTAAATTTCCGGTTTATAACTTATTTAACAAACCTGCGCGTTATACGCCTGAAAATACGATATATAATAAAATTAGCGCTAAAACTATTTATTAATATTATTGTTATCGAATTGTACTTTTGAAAATTTACTCACAATTATAAACAAAATTCTTACCCCGAGAATAAATTATTCATTTATTACATTCACAGATTTGTTTTATAATTACCTGAATATAAGTTATAACTTTATTTAATTCACTTTTAAATAACCATTACAATTTTTATTACATTATTATAACCAATTCCAACATTAATTAAATGGATGTATTATAACAGAAAATATTCGAACATATGTAATAGTTAGAGGCACAAATTGCAAACATTCCATTAGACACGTTACACTATATAATTTCTATTTAAATCGATTTGATTTGAAATTATATTAATGGTTCAGTCAAGACTCAATGCAAATTTATTTGGTACAACGAAACCATTTCAATGAGAATATATGGTCATTATATGTTATAATTTACAAATATATAGCAATTCGTTAATTGTATTGAAGATTTCATGTTACTATCACACTGATAAATATAAGTAACTGTTGATTTTATATCATTTTGCTAATTATTTTTTTACGATTTGTGTAATTGCGAAAAGGCTTTAAAAGTTATGTAAGCTTTTAATTTTAATTTATATGTAATTTTATGTGTGTTAACATTATTATTATTATTATTATTATTATTCTAATAACGATAAGTTGAAACTTATTATTAAACTAAGTATAACTCTTATGAAAAATATATTTGTACTAATACTGTTACTGATTCACAATAAAAGAATGATATGTAAACAGTCACTGTAGAGTGTTTGATTTATCAGCATATATAGTTATCCTCATCTGTCACACTTTAGGCTTAAACCCTTTCAGGGGCGGTGGCTAGAGGGTCTATCCACCTACTTTAGAAATTTTTCTCTAAGTGTGCAGTGGCTACTTTTTTTAACCACTTTTATGAAAAGTTAATGTGTACTTCTAAAATTGAAATAGAGATGGCAGAACTACAGTAACTTTAAGCAGGATGTGCCTGTGACTTTTTTAAATGGACAAGTTGCGGGAAAATTTTTTGAAGTTTCTTTTATATATTTTTATGAAAAATAATTTTTTATTCAAAAGTATTTGGTAGTGTAAATATACTGTAATGCACCTTTTAAATACAACAGATTTACATATTATCTTAGATCATTAATTTTAGTTTGATTTTTAGGAGCATCTTTTAGGTGGATAGACACAGTGGCTAGAACGCCTAGCCACCATCCACAAAAAAATCCCCACATGCTGAATTTTTTTCTTCATCAAATATGACTTGTAGGGGATGTTTACTTTATGATATATATATATTTAAAAGAAAATTCAATCATTTTTACTTAGTGCCCCTGAAAGGGTTAAGAGATAGGCTTAAGATATTTCCTTAGACTCAGTCTCCTAATTTTCATACTTTAGTTAATTTAAAAAAAATGTAATTGTCCGATCGATAAGCTGTTTAAACAGACGTATTCAGAAAAATTGGGCCTTTCATTTGGTACATTATTTGTAACGAATATATAATTACATGAAAAAAAAATGACGTCTATAAAATAATAATTTTAAAGGCAAAGAAGAGAAGGCAAACAAAGTGAGAAATTCAACCCACAAAAAATTATAATAATTTGGCATCTGGTGAATTAAAATTAAAATTTGATGGTAAAATTCGTAAATCTGGTGGTAAATTCGTATAAGACTGTAAGCTTATTGATGAGAGTTAATTTTAAAGGCAAACAAAGTGTGAAAATTTCGCACGGGCTAGCTAGCAAATGAATTATTTAAAGTGAGAAATATATAAAATGAAACGCTTTTTTTTCAACGGGCGCCTTAGTCGCCCTCCAAAAAGTAAACTAATAGCTTTTGAGTGTAACAAATCTTTTGCATGTTTATTGCAAATTTTCAGACTGGATAACCGTATTTTCCAACGTATATTCAGCAAGTTTAATTTATAGATAAGGCTGTATTTGTACGAAAAAATCACGTTGAATTGTAGCTTTTGTTGTTAATTAAACTTTTCGGTTTGAAACGAATTAAATAGATAACCGAATTATATGCAGGAAAATACGGTAATTTTTATACCACGTTATATGTTTCCAGATTTATACATTGCAAAAATATAATAAACATTATATTTGACTACTAGCAAACCCATGCGAAATTTTCGCAGTTTCTTACTTTTCTTTCCTTTTTTTTTTTTTTTTTTAATCTCTAAAGTTTTAAACTTATAGTCTTATACGAATTTACCACCAGATTTACGAATTTTACCATCAAATTTTAATTTTAATTCACCAGAAGCCAAATTATTATAATTTTCTGTGGGATGAAACGCTAAGAATAATTAAACCAAATCATTCAAAGAAAAGTTTCAAAATAAAATTCATGTTTGACAAACCCAGTATTCATGCTTCACCAAGCAAGACATCTTTAAAATATAGGACCCCTACGGCAAATTAAAAAAAAAAAATGCCACCATGTTGGCGATGCATTTTATTTTATTTTATTTTATTTTGGCTTAAAAAAAAAAAAAAAAAAAAAAAAACTACCTATTTTGATCGTATTTTTTATTGTTGGGTGTTTTAATCCATTTATGGCAAAAGTTCATATTTTGTTTATATCATTAAAGATTTTCCATGTTTAAAATGACGTTTGCAAAGGTTGCAAAGATGGAACTTTTAAAAATAAATTCTTCTAAAAATAATCTCATCACACAAATGTCGTCATTTGTTTTTCTTTTTCTTTCTTTCTTTCTTTTTTTTTTAAATTTTTTTTTAAATTTTTTTAATTAGATCACGGAATTGAGTCCGCGTGTTTAAATATTGCTTTATGTATTTTTTTTTCCTCGCATATTTTATTAAGTCATTTTCATATCGTTTCTTAAAAAAAAAATAACTGGACCACGTTAGAGAAATATTATGTAGATGTTATTTTGCTAATATGCAGGTTATTTCTCATGAATAAACAGCCAGAGAAGCTTTATTACTCTTTTAAAAAGTTTTCATTAAGAAAACCTTATTTAAAAAAAAAAAAAAAAAAAAAAAAAAAAAACTTTAGTTTTCTAGGTTAAAAATGTATAAATTCATAAATTTTGTTTTTAATATGCTATTTTAATTTACTCTATTAGTATTATAAATTCTTTGTTGGTTCTTTTTTTTTTTTTTTTTTTTTTTTTTTGGAAAAATATTAAACTCTGGAAAATGTTTATACCAGGAATATTTTTATATGTAAATTTAACAACATCGTGTCCGTTTTTATCAATTTTTCAGTAAAGAATTACCCCACCTAACATAAATTAGCGACGTAATAATTGTGATAAATAAATGTCTAATTATAATCAGTTACTCTTAATTTATTTTGTAAAAGCTTAAAAGGAGTGTTCTATATTTCGAAAAATAATGGTGTAAGAAATATGCAAAAAAGAAAAAAAAAAAGTGCATGTTGTAGAAGAATCGTGACAAGTATTTAAACAGAGAGCTCGAAAAGTTGTTAAAATTTAATATATTGTCATTTGGTATCGATAGAAACATTTTTAAAAGCTCGTGGAAACAAACACTATTAGTTCCAAAATTTTAAAAGGAATTTTTACGTATTATTAAAATTTTCATTTTAATCTATGATTTGCACTAGATGTAAAGATATTTTGTTATTTTTGGATAAATAAAAATCGGAAACACAGATATCATCTATGTTTTTTTATTATTAAATTTGTTGTTTTGTTTTATGGTGCTTTTGGCATACAGAGGAAAAACATACTTTCCTAAGAAATTTCTGTAAAAATGTAATAATATAAAAACTAACATATGGGAAGCTTTCCACCGATTTTGCATCAAGAAACATTTTTAGTCAGCTAAGTCAGTCAAATGTACCACTGTGAAATGGTTTAAAAAGCAACAACGAACAACAATAATAATAAAATTTTTCTGTTTTTCCATATATATATATATATATATATATATATAAATATATAGAACGATAATATACCCATTGTCACAAGTATATAACATGTTAAAAAAAAATCTAAGAAGAAAAATACTTTGACATGTTTAGGTGTACAGGAAAGTACTGTCGTTTTTTCTCATGTCGATATTTGATTGCGTTTTTAGTAACTTGTTCTGCTCCTAAACTTGCGCCAAAGACATTTCAATTTTAAAGTGATTTGTTTGCTCTTAGATAAATAAAGCTTAACATTTTTTTTCTCTTTCAATTCGTAGTGAAATATCCAGCGAAATATCAAAAGAGGTACATATCCGGCATTGCAGACATTTTAAGTTTCAAAAGGGTACTTGCGCGACAATTGCTACCAAAAGCATTTGCAACGTTTATCCAAGTGTTTTAAATATTCGTAAATGTCAGCGGTATTTTTTAAGTTCAACTCCATCAATTTTGATCTTTCCGACACGCATTGATTATAAAGATCTACAACTTTAGACAATGGCATTTTAAGGGCAGACGTGGAAGAAAATCTGTGTCAGACAATCAAGGAACTTTCATACACTCTTAAACAATGTTGGTCGACCGCCCAAGAGCATTTAGATCAGATTGGTAAAGTAAGCCAGCATTCGTTTGGGTCCCGCATAATCTGTCAGAAGAAAACAAATCTAACCGATTGACTACATGCAACTTACTGCTTTAACGGACCTATACTGAAATATATTTTGATGGCTTGATCACTCAAGAAAAAAAAAATGGGTCCTTTGTGTAATACAAGTTGCAAAACGCAGTGCCTATCTCCGAATGAATCGCCACAAAATACAGTTAAGTCAGGTTTGCATCCCCAAAAGACGCTTTGTGTGTTTGGTGAAGTTTTCGCGGGGATGTTCATTTTGAAGTGCTGAAACCGAAACAAATTGTATACGCAGACCTTCAATGTGAACAATTGAATCGAATAAATCAATATTTAATTGAAAGGTGCCTAGCGAATTTGAACAGAAAATTGAGTTATTCTGCAACAGGATTATGCAAGACCTCAATGCTCTAAACGAACTCTGGAAAAAAAAAATAATAATAATGAAATGTGGTGAAAGATATTGCTTCACTCACCATTATCGCCCAATAATGTACAATCGAATTTCCATTTATTTCATTCGCTACAACGTTTTGAAAGTGTCAAAAATTTAAAAATTTGGATGATATCCAAAATGCGACCTTCAGGTTTTTTGCTCAAAAACCAATTGATTTTTATAAGTTAGACGATGAAAACTTGCACGCTGGATGGCAAAAGAATGTTGATAACGATATTATATTATTGATTAAAAATAAAAACTTGTTAAAAATTCATCTGTTTAAATTTATTGTTAGAAAAAAAAAAAAAAAAAAAAATATATATTTTTCGATCCCCCTTATACTTACACAAAAATCTTGACAAATACACTGTTTAAGATTTAGTGGCATGTTTCACCAAAGATAAGGTTCTAATTTTGTTACAACTAATAATTTTGGGCAATATTTCCGGATTTTAATAGTCCTATTTTAAATTAAGCGCTATTAAATTAGTGAAACAGAGCAGCTAAGTATTGGTCGTAGCTAAATTAGATTTTTTTTTGAGAAAGTTATCATTTTATATTTAACAATGCATATTCATTCATATTTTGTGATATTTGTTTCATAGAAATCAAATTCACTTGACATATAATTAAAATAAAAAATAAAAAACACTTCTTTTTCTCTTTCTTTTACACAGAAGAATAAATTTTAAAAATATGTATAAAAATAAATCAAGACAACCACACGTCTTTCATTATCCATAACTAACTATACATAGCTTACACTGTTTTAGCAGACATTGTGGATTGAAAACATGAGATTTACTTAACAAATGAGACATATAACAATTTTTCAGTAACCGGAAATTAATACATACATCATAAAGATCGATAAAACAGAGCGCTTAATCATAGCCTCCTAAACTAGATGCCTTCCACATGGCTCGGAAACCTGGCAATAGTTCAAGTGGCAGACTGCGCCCCCTGGTACAGATTGCGCGACTTTTTTATTCAACTGTCGTCAATAATTTTAAGAAGTCATATATGATATATATAATCAACATTTCTCCGATTCTATTCGCCTTTTATCTATATCAAATCCCATTTTTGAAAATTTTTGGTGACTGTTGAATAAAAAAGTCGCGCAATCTGTTCCAGATGGCGTTGTTTACCGCTTGAACTGTTGCCAATTTATAGAGCCACGCGGAAGACATCTAGTTTAGGAGGCTATGTCTTAATGCTTGCTGAAACTAGTTAAAATTTTAAATAGACTGCATGCATTCTGGAGAATAACTTGTGAAATTATGTATACAAATTTCAAATTTCAACTCTAATAAATCTTAAAAACCAACTGATAAACTCGATTATTATTTATTTATTTATATATTTATTTATTTTATGAATAAATCGTTATTTTTCACTAAGTTAAAGATTTGTGGAAATTAAAATTTAAATAAAGTCTTTTAAAAAATCTTAAATATATTTCTTTGCTGTTCAAATTAAAAAAAAATTTCTGAAAATTAAAAACTTTATTTAATTTCTAATCTATATATATAAAAAAAAAGAAAAATGTATAGGTAAATAAAAGTAAAAGTAAAGAAAGAGGAAAAAATACTTTGTTTCACTTGAAATGCGTAAATATTTTCTAACACTCATGCATTTGAAATGTAGGATATCCGAAAAAATATTTTCATAGATCCATTGAAATAAAGGTTTGGAAATTCATTCTTTGAACATCTGAAATGCAAGAAGGAAAGGATTATGGGATTGAATAATCGTTTATTATTTCAAACTTGAGAGGAGGGAGCATTGTTACAGCTGTAATGATAGATGACTCTATAGATTTTACATAAGGTTCTTAGTTGTAGAAATTGGACGAGACTGTAGAGATCAGAATATATGATTTGGAATTTATATCATATGTCATTCAGTATTAAAAAGAACCTTTCGGTTTGTTCTTTCTATTTATTTAAATTCTCTATATAGTAGTCGTATTTTATCTTTAGTTCACTGATAACACATGTCTACATCTAAAATTTTGATTTTATAATTTTGGCTGATCTTTATTTTTTCTGGAATGCTGAAACCAAAACTAAAGTCATTTTTTCTCTATCTTGTATAGTTTTTTTTTTTTTTTTTTTTTTTTTTGAGCTACCAACCATAGATATAGTAATATATATAGATCTATCATCCCCATGTTATTGAGCAAAAATTTTTGATGCCGAAAAAAAGTTCTAAAATCAGCCATTAGAGAGTATAGAAAAAAAAAGAAAAAAAAAAAAGAAATATTAATTTGAAACTGTATCTGGAGTTTTTCATTCACCTTTAGTAAATAAATTATTCACAAATTTTATTTACGAAATTATCCGTGTTTATTCCTGTGTGTGATTTACTCGGGGAAAAGCTGTCATTAGAGTGACTTTTCCCGAGAAAAAAGGTATCACTTTTTCCCTCTCGCTGATCAATCTATGTCTTATTACTATATCTATGCTACCAACAGAGTTTCTTCGACGACACTTCCTCGAGTATAATTATAAGGTAACTGTTATGGTAAGTTTCCACGAATAATTAATTATGGAAACATGCTAGAAACTGTCGAAAAGGAAGAAATCGTGTCTGTACATCCCCTGTTCTACAAAAACCATACATGTGGTAGAAAACAAACGGCTTCATTTTCGGTTTCACTACACCAAACAGCATATGTTTTATCCGAAATTAGCAAATCAAACTTTACCAACATTATGTTTGTAGACCAATGTAATCAGTATCAGAAGAGATTTTTTTCTCTAAAATTCTGATAAATGTTTTCTTTTTAGTTATATATATATATATATTTCATTTGTGACTTGAAAT
Source organism: Salticus scenicus (assembly GCA_963930645.1). NCBI lineage: Eukaryota > Metazoa > Arthropoda > Arachnida > Araneae > Salticidae > Salticus > Salticus scenicus. Next base: position 114,784,030 of record OZ005655.1, read on the forward strand.
TAATTTTATTAGTTGACTAAATATATAAATTGATTTATAATTGAACTAATCAATCAATTCACTAATAAAATATTTATCATATAACGTATCTTATATCGAGACGGTGCTTGAATCAAGCTATCCGTCAATAAATATCTAAATCTCAATTGCTATATCAAGTTACATATCTATCAACCAAGTAAAACTTTAACTCATATATTCATTATATTCATTGGCAAATTTTAATCCACAGTTTAAGTTATGCTTTATCGATAGATGCATAGAAATAGATACAATTTGCAATATATTTAATTACTTCAGACGTAAGTACAATGTTGGTTTGTAGGAATGTAAGTCTATCTTTTTTATCTGTTTAAAAATGTTGAACTCATTTTTTTTTTTTTTTTCATACACTGTTTGGGAATGCATAGTTGTGTTTTTCCTAGCATAGTGCTTATAATTATATAGAAAATCGTATACCTTGCTTAAATTATTCGAAATATTTACGAGGTGTTGAATATTTTAAAACGTTGCTTTAGCCTTTTCATGATTTTTGACTCATTTTTTTTTATCTCATCTTTTTATATATCTTGGTAATTTACTATAAGTTTATGTGTATATACAGTGTGTTTCAAAACTCATGGGCAAAAAATAAGGGGTGATAGAAAATATCTAAACAAGCCATTTTCACCATACAATGCATGCACGGAGAGCAAGCAGTCACCGATAACGGGCGCTGTAATGGAAAGTATAAAGCGCGCGTTTTCTTACACATCGTCATTTCAACCGAGGATATCTGCAGGCATGGCGATATACAGTAATCAGGAAAAGGCGGACATGTATTTTATGTATGGTCTGGCGAATGGAAATGCTCTGGAAGCCGTGAAAATGTACAGGCAGCAAAACTGTACATATCATACTTCTCGTTTTTTTTTTTTTTTCTGTAGGGCCGTTACTACTTTTAAAGCAAATTTTTTCCTTGGATAAATTCTTAGCATATGTATACAATAATGCATTTATTTTTATTTTTATTTTTTATTTTTTTATTGTAACACTGTTACTAGATGTTTCTGTTGCGTGCATTTTTATTAAATAAATAAGTAATTACATCTATAATAAGAGCAATGACTAAAGCCGATCAATAGACATAGTCATAGTCCCAGAATAAATCACCCACCCACAAAGCTAACCTTAACTTGCTTCGATATATTTACTTTATCATAATTTTAGTGTCGCTTTCATACTTTGTTTTTAATGCATATCGATGTCATTTTTCTGGTAATAATGCTTTAATTGTTTGCGAAATATTTTTCCATTCTGTCAACTTAAAATAATCTTCACTTTAGTTTAAAAAGTAAAATATTGATATTCAAAAAAGGTTCTAGCCAGTCTTATAAAAAATATACTTAAAAATCAGTTGGACTTTGTGATATTAATAGATCTCATAATTACGTGTTTATGTAAAATTCTGCTCATTCTGCGATGTCAAGAAAATCTTAAATTTGAGCAACTTACAAAGTTCGTAAAGTAGAATATTAATATCTATTAATGTTCATTCCCACTACGGCAAATGATATTTTACACATGATCAGATATAATGATGATGAAAATAATCCTCATAATATACATTTATACGGAAATTTGCACTTTTCAGCTCTATTAGAAAAAAATCTTAAATTTCAAATTTGCAAAGTTTACAGTTTATAGAGTGGAAAAGTAAAAGGATTTTTGTCATTATAATAAGGGACATTTTAAAATTGGCTGACGTCTCTATGATTATTTATTCACAAAATAATGTGTGCATAGGCTAACAAACTAACTAAAACACTGACTAATCTATAGATGGATGCACCATCCAATTTTATCATTTTCCAGTTTATAACATCTCAAAACGTGAGGAAAAATAAAATAATAAAGTCATAAAGAGAAAAAAAAAAAATGGAATTCAAATTTTATTTTATATATATTTTTTTTATTAAAAACTTTTAAATTAAGTAAATAAAATAAAATAAAATAAAATAATGTAAAGTCAGAAGTTCTAATTTATTTTTTAATTAGTACCGTATACTGAAATGAATTACATTATCTAGAGAATATATAATACTTTTATCGTGAACTATAATATTAAAGGAAAAAAAATATTAACTAAAGCAATTTAGTGACACATATTAGTTAAAAGAATATTAAAGTTATTTAAAATCAATCATTTATTGAGATTACAATTTAAATTTTCTTCATACGTTATATTCATTACCTCTAACTGTAATACTTAACTGTAATACTAACTCTGCCATCAACTACAATAATTCTTTTTGTGTTTATATACTTCCTTATCAATGCATTTAAATAAATTTATCATCTAACACTCCTTAAGAAAGTTTAAAAACTGAGCCATTCAAAACCCTTCACGTGATCAATCTTTTTGACTATCGACAAAACGCAGCACTTGAAAACGATATAATAAACGATCTTTGAATCCCTTTTTTACACAGTCTCTTTTTAAAGTGACAAAATCTATAAGCTGTTATTTATCGAACTTATCGAAGAACTTGAAAGTATTTCCTTTTTTTAAATATGAATTTAAAAAAAAATACTTTATTTAGATATGAAAATATTCCGCCTTTCACAGAGATTGGGTTGAGTTGTTGCCAATTATTTTTGAAAAATAGATTCATTTAATGATGTACCTTTTTTTTTTTTTTTTTTTTTTTTTTTCACTCCAAGATATTTTCTCGAATTGAATTATATATATACACAAGAAAAAATATAACGAATATATATATATATATATATATATTTGAATAATTTATTTAAAATTTTAAATAAAAAAATACATTTTTTATAGTGGTGATGAATTATTGTTTTAAAAGTAGGAAATATTTTAATCTTTTAAATTGTTGAAGGTAATTTCTAAGCTTCTTTGATTAACCTAAAAAATTGATTTTTTTTCATTTTTGATTAAAAAGTTTATATATCATTCCTGCAAACTTTTACGCTTTTTGACTACCAGAATTTTTAATAGAAATCTTTTGAGAATTTTCTGCAATGATTTTTATTGATTAAATAAAATAAAAAATTCTACACATTTAAAGTGGTATTAAAAATTGTAACTTTTGACCACTATGGCATATATAGATGTAGTGCACGTTTTTATAAAATTTTGGTAGAGTCAAAATTTTGGTAAATAAGATATTGTTAGAAAACATGTTTCTTACAATTAAAATTAAAAAAATGATTATGCTTATATCGTCTCTTTGGTATTGGGTTTGGTATTGAAGGTTCCAAGTTTATAAAATAGCATCGCATTACTTTTAAACAGATCAATGTACAACATTTTCTTTATCAGATTGTAATATAATAATGTATTTTTAATTATGACCATGTTACTAATGTTAAATATTTGTCAAGAAATAATGTTATAAATGAAAATTTTCCTTAACTACATTTTTCCAAATTCCATTTATATAAAGTGATAAAATGTAGTAGCATATATAAATAAGCATAGTATACATATGAACAAAAAATATTTTTAAAGGATAGCGAAATATGTAAAAATTGTTTTGTTGGTAATTAAATGAAACAATTCATACAAACATGAACCCCCCCCCCCCCATCAATGGTCAAACGATTTTGCAATCAAAGCTGATAGACGGGAAGTACCAGGTTCAATTTCAGGTCATGCTCATCGACCGAACCTTTCGGAGTTTTATCCGAATCTTGTGTCAGATAGGATACCTTAAAAAGACCCCCATGGAGGGCACAATACTTGGGCCTAAGATCGTCCACTAATCCATCGGCCATATCCATAACACCAACATCGACACCAATACTATAAAAAAAAAATCATTACTCTATTTTAAAAAGATACACTCCAAATATTCATATATAGACAACCCAAACTATTTATTTAAAAACAGCTTGGCACCTTGAAGATATTAGCATATATCCAATTTTAATTACTATATATTATTATAGAAATATTGTATCTTATAAAGTACAAATTGTGTCTTCATCGTAGATGGTTGGATTTCCTATTACGTACATGAAGTTATAATAATAATGATTTTTCAATATCACTGTATTTTTAAATGAACCAAATACTTATTAGAATAAATTAAATTTAAGAAATTTCAGTATTTGGTCCTCCTAATCAAACATATTTACATATTATATTTAAATATTAAATATTAAATTTCAGTTACAATAAACTCTCTTTTCAATATTTCTATTCAATTACACATATGTTCTTTACTAACAGCCACAGAAGGAAAATTGTGTTATTTAAACTATTTATTTAAAAACAGCTTGGCACCTTGAAGATATTAGCATATATCCAATTTTAATTACTATATATTATTATAGAAATATCTCTTATAAAGTACATATCGTATCTTCATCGTAGATAGTTGGATTTCCTATTATGTACATGAAGCTATAATAATAATGATTTTTCAATATCACTGTATTTTTAAATAAACCAAATACTTATTAGAATAAATTAAAATTTTAAAAAAATCAGTATTTGGTCCTCCTATTCAAACATATTTACATATTATATTTAAATATTAAATATTAAATTTCAATTACAATAAACTTTCTTTTCAATATTTCTATTCAATTACACATATGTTCTTTACTAACAGCCACAGAAGGAAAATTGTGTTATTTAAACTATTTATTTAAAAACAGCTTCGCACCTTGAAGATATTAGCATATATCCAATTTTAATAACTATATATTAATATATAAATATCTTTTATAAAGTACATATCGTATCTTCATCGTAGATAGTTGGATTTCCTATTACGTACATGAAGCTATAATAATAATGATTTTTCAATATCACTATATTTTTAAATAAACCAAATACTTATTAGAATACATTAAATAAAAAAAAAAAAAATTAAGTATTTGGTTCCTTCTATTCAATTATATTCACATATTATATTTAAATATTAAATTTCAATTACTATAATTTCTCTTGTCAATTTTTCTATTCAATTACACATATGTTCCTTACTAAAAGCCACAGTAGGGAAATTGTGTTTGTGTTAAATGCAATGTAACTAAATTGTTCAAGAGTTAACGATTTCCATAGTACAATTATACAGATCTACTTAACAATTGCTGTATTTTTGACAAAAACAAGAGCACCTTAGCAGCTTTACAACACTCTAGTGCATTGCGTTATTTAATTAGAGCTTAATTACGTTTCTTAACGCTTCCAATTTTCCTACAACGTAGTTTAAGTGTCGTAAACGACAGTGTTTATTGGGTAAATGTTTTATGCCTGGGTAAAGTTCGGAATAAGAAGAATTAAAATTGAAGTACACTATTTCATTGTCAAAAATAAAACTTTTACTTATTTACTGAATTTTTCAGGAACATTTTTTTAGCTTTGATAAAAATAATTGTTTAGAAATCTTACTTATTCACATAATATTTCTAAATATAAATTTCGTGGTCTATTTGACTTGTGCCATGATTAATATGTTCACCCGTTGTATCTATGTTTGCAGACATGGTTTCTTTGCCAACGGATATTATGTGAGCAAGGCCGTGTTGGTTATCAGCTAGGGTGACTCAGTGGCAGAGCACACTCTCTCCACATTGTAATCGGAGTGTCCGGGCTCGATTCCTGTCTCTGACATTTTTCAGATAGTTGGTATATTAAAAAAAAATCATCTTTAACTCCACTTTTTCTTAATAGTGAAAACTAACTATGCTTAAATGAAAGTTAAATATTTTATCAGGGCTGCCAACAATTTTAATTTATTCCGTAGCATTATTAGTATACGACATTATTCCCGCCACTGTTTTGTAGTGTAAATTTCATAAATGTCTAATTGCAAATAAATTTTAAAATAATATATAAATATATGAAAAGAAGGCGTGTACTAACAATGGTCAAAAATAAATTAGGAATTTGGGCAGCTCTATTTCACACGTTACCAGAACACATAAATATATACTGATACAAAATATTCTCTCGTTAATACATTTTTATTAACGAGAAAAAAATACATGTTTAATAAAATATGTGACAGTTCACTATATTTTATAGGGGCAGCGAAGTTAGTTTGCATATGGGGATAGCTGTCGCGTAGCTTCTGTTTTATGCCACCTTGCAGATAGAGTGGGGAGTGGTAGTACGGGTGTTCCATTCGCCTAACCGTCAGCCTGCTTGGAAGCGAGATGATTGAAAAAATCTCCGCTTCACTCTTTCATTTACTGAAAGTGATATTTTAATCACAAATTATTTTGTTCTGTTGAACCTGCAAATCGAATTCAGGAGCTGCTTACAGCAGTTTATAAAATAGTGGTAGTGTAAGGTTGCATGTACGTATATTCTTTTAATTCGCCTTGTGCTATTTATTCCTGTAAGATTAGTTTTACATAGTTATGTTGTACAAAATAACAATTATCTACCCAATATATATATTTCACTAACTATCAAAAACATTTTACTTTCGATTCGAACTCTGAAAACAAATAAATGAGGCATCTGCGCATGCCTACGAAACCGTTTGCACCTGCTTCAGTGTACATGTATTTTTTTCCATCTGTAGTCGTTATGTAGATCTCTTAATGTTCGGAGCGTTTATTTTTGTTTTTCTTCTTTTCTTTAATTCTTTCATTAAATGTCTACAAAGCACAAAGCCATGTCATCATTTAGTTATATCTATTATATTAATTTGAAACATGTTTTTGTCTGTCTCCACTATATTGAGAGAACTACTTGGTGTAAAAATTTGGTTGAGGTGTCTAAAAAAAGGGCTTGGTCTGTAGATGTGCAGTAGATGAGAAGAGAAAAATAAAAAAAAAGTCAAATGGTTTCCCCCCCCGGAGGGGAAATGGGTGGGAAACCGTTTCGCACCCGTTTGGGTTAAAAACACGTTTACGAGATTAACTAAGCTTCAAATTACTTCACGGTGAAGAAATTGTACACATGGGGACTAGAGTCGAATACTAAAAAATTGCTTTCTGCGAATTTGGAATTTTCGATTTTAAAGGGGGGAAATGGGGGAAAGTAGATTTGGAGGGGGGGGAGAGGGAAATTAGTTTGAGAGGGAAATCCGTTCTAGACCCACGCATGTAGCACCTCATTTTAAAGGTCTTGAAATTTCATGTCGACTGGGGATGTTTGCATACAATATAGTGCGACCCCTGGTGGTGAAAAATGGAACTAGGTGATTTTGCTGCAGACCCTATCATGTTACATCTTATTTTAAAGGTCTTGGTATTTCCTGACCGTTGGTAATGTTCGTACAGAACACACTGCGCCCCCTGGCGGTGGAAAGTGCAACTAAAGGATTTTGCAGCTGACACCACCATGTGACACCTTATTTAAAAGGTCTTGGAAATCCAAGGCGATTGGTGATAGAGGTCTTGAAATTTCATGTTGATTGGGGATGTTCGTACACAATATACTGCAACACTGATGGTTAAAAATGGAACTAGGTGATTTTGCAGTCGAGACCCTATCATGTTACACCTTATTTTAAAGGTCTTGGCATTTCCTTGCCGTTGGTGTTGTTCGTATAGAACACGCTGTGCCCCATGACTGTGGAAAGAAAAACTAAAGGATTTTGCAGTTTACACCACCAGTGACACCTTATTTGAAAAGTCTTGGAAATTCAAGGCGATTGGTGATGTTCGTATACAACATACTGCACCCCCTGGAGGAGGAAAGTGGAATTTGCAACGCGTGTGTAGCATGCATGCCTGCTATACAGTGCAGCAGTCACAGGCAGAGGTAACACGAGTCAGAGGTTCGCTCGGTTCAAGGTTAATTTTTGAGAAATTTTTCATGTTATTAGCGGCCTGTATATACGCTGCCGCAGGCACCGGGTCACGAGCCCGAGTTCCGTTCTGTTTGAGTTTTTTTTTTTTTTTTTGTGATGCTTTCATTTAAAAATAGAAATTCAAACAAAATCGAGTTAAAGATATAAAACCATACAAATTTAAGGTTATTATCATGGGCCCGGTCATTGACAGGCGGGTTCGTTTGGTTCCAGGTTAATTTTTTGGAATTTTTTTATGTTATTAGCGGCCCGCGTATGTGCTGCCGCAGGCACCGGGGTCACAAGGCAGAGTTTCGTTTGGTTCGAGGTAATTTTTTTTTGTTACAGCTGATTATATTTTTCGTGATGCGTTCATTTAAAAACAGAAATTCAAACTAAATCGAATTAAAGGTATAAAATCATACAAATTTAAGGTTCATTTAAGGTATCATGGGTCCAGGCAAAACCGAGCGGGTTCGTTGGGTTCCATGTTAATTTTTGGGAATATTTTTATGTTATTAGCGGCCGGCGTATGCGCTACCGAAGGCACCAAGGTCACAAGGCAGAGTTTCGCTCGGTTCGATGTAATTTTTTTGGTTACAGCTGATTTTTTTTCACGATGCTTTTATTTAAAAATAGAAATTCAAACAAAATTGAGTTAAAGATTTAAAACCATACAAATTTAAGATTCATTTAAGGTTATTACCATGGGCCCGGGAAACGCCGGACGGGTCAGCTAACATGTAGTCTTAGTATTAAACGAAATAGAAAATGAAAGATAGGAACTGTTTATTTGGAGTCCGTTTGACGTCACATTGACTGTACTTTGTTGAAAGTGATGTCATATATAGTATTTCTATTTATAAGCATTTTTCTGACTGTCTTTTTTTTTTAAGGGAAATGTCGTAAATTATATTAGATTTTTTAACTTGAAATACATTTAAATAATGATGCGATGTCTTTTGAAACATTACGGTCAATAAAATGATCGTCGAATTCGACGGGTTCCAGCTAGTACTTAATTATTTGGAATCTAATGCAGTTTTCTTTATAGAACAATTATTCAGTGATTTAGCTCTCTAAACAAAGAATATTGTGAACGGATGCTTGACCGATGAATACAGGTAAGAAGATTTTCTTAATTATAATTACCTGTAAAATTATTTTATCGAAATAAATATTATTAAATAAAAACATGTGTGACATCAGCCTACTTAAAAAATAATATTTTGTGCTATCGAGTAAAATTTAATAACAAATAATGACACTGAAAAAATGATGTCACACTTTCTATATACATAAATTCATTTATATAGATATGATATAAGTATAATATAATATTCTATTTTCAGATAATATAAAATAGAATATATTAAAAATACAAAAATAATAAATGAATTGAAACAAATTTCGATTTAAGAAGCATCCGTTCTAAATAGAATTGAAACCAAAAGTTTTGGTTTGAAAAATATATATGTTCTAGAAACAAAAGGAAAGAAAAGAAAAAACTCAATTGAATCGTAATTAAGTATAATAAGAAAGGAAATATTATATAATCAAAATATTTGCAGTTATTAAATAATAAAGCAAAAATGTCTTTTGCAAAGGATATTTCAGTGATTGAAAAACTGAACTCCACAAATTACGATTTGTGGAAGTTCAAAATAGAAATGATGTTATGTAAAGAAAATTTGTTTGAATTGATAATAGACGAAGCTCCCAATCCTATCACTACTGAGTGGACAATAAAGGATCGCAAAGCTAAAGCGATCATTAATTTATCGGTAGAAGACGATCAAATTGTTCACATAAAAAATCTCGCGACAGCTAGGCAAACATGGGGCACTTTAAAAAGAATTCATGAACGTTCAAATCTATCGAGTAAATTATTTTTGTTGAGAAAGTTATACTCGGCTAAACTAGCAGAGGGTGAAAACCTATGTCAACATCTAACGTATATATATCAGATCCGTGATAGACTGACTGCTATAGGTGAAGTGATAAATGATGAGCACATGTCAGCTCTTATGCTGTGCTCTATTCCTCCAAGTTTTGATACTTTGATTACTGCAATTGAATCTCGAGATCAGGAAGACTTAACACCAGAATTCATTAGGGAATTCTTACTAGACGAAGATCTAAAAAGATCAGAAAACAATCAAACAAATAATGAAAGCGCATATAAAATGCACATTAAAAATAAAACACCACCACGAAAGTTTTGCAATTATTGCAAAAAGAGTTCGCATAATAAAAGCGATTGTTGGCATTTAAAAAATAGAGAAAGCAATGAATATAAACACAAAGAAAATAACGACTATAAAAATTCAAATAACTATCAAAGTAATTTTTACAATCGCAATAAATATAAAAACAAACAAAGATCAAATATGATACGAGAAACGGAAAATAAAATGATAAATCTAACTTTTGTGGTAAGAAATTCAAAGAGAAACTCTTTCATTGTAGATAGCGGGAGTTCAAGCCATGTGTGCAATAGTATTGAAAGGTTCATATCATTTAAAAACAATGATAAAACACAAGTTATGTTAGCCAATGGTCAATCATTAATCTCACAAGGTTATGGAGATGTAAAATTTGAAGTAAGAAATTCTAAAAACGAAACCAAACACATTATACTCAAACACACTCTTTTTATTCCTGAAATTGCCACAAATTTAATTTCAATAAAAAAGGCAACCGAGAATGGTTGTCAGGCAATATTTAAAGAAAACACTTGTGAAAGTAAATTTAAAAATGAAGCATATATTTTTGCAACAGTAGCTGACAATTTGTATAAAGTTAAAACGAATGAAAACATAGAAGAAAAAAATAAACATGACACAAACTTGCGATAATAAAAATTGTGTTAAACTATGGCACAGTAGATTAGGACACAAAAATATCAAACAAATAAAAGAACTCGTCAGTAAAGAAATGGCAATAGGAATTAAACTGAACAATTGTAAATACGATGATAATTGTGAAATTTGTATTATGTCAAAATTAGAAAATGATTCATACCCCAAAGTAGCTACACACAAGACAAAACAAACATTAGATATAATACATTCCGACCTGTGTGGCCCATTCCAGACACCTACGGTGGGTGGAAAAAGTTATTTTCTCACCTTCATAGATGACTATAGCCGATACACTTATATATATCTGTTGAAAAATAAATATGAAGCTTTAGAAGCTTTCAAAAATTACCATGCACTAACTTCCAATATATTTGGAAGGAAAATTAAAATTTTGCATTCTGACAATGGTGGTGAATATATGAATAAAGAATTTGAAAAAATTCTTCAAAATGAGAGTATACAACACCAACTGATTGTACCCCATTGTTCTCAACAGAACGGCGTAGCGGAAAGGAAAAACCGTACTTTGGTCGAAATGACCAGATGCATGTTAAATGAAAGTCAATTAAATAAAAACTTTTGGGGAGAATCTTTAATGACCGCAAACTATTTACAAAACAGACTACCAACAAGTGCCCGTGAAAAGACACCATATGAGCTTTGGACTGGTATGTAACCAGACCTCTCAAATATAAGAACATTTGGCTGCAAAGCTTATGTTTATGTGAACAAAACTGATAGAAAAAAGTTGGACGAAAAAGCGAAGCCAGGAATTTTTATGGGTTACGATCTTAAAAGTTAAGGATATAGGATTTATGTAAAAAATAACATAAAAATCTGCAGAACAGTAAAATTTCTCGAAGAGTATGAAACTCACGAATATTCTCGAAACATTGACCAAAATGCAATTAATAAAGAATCTAAAATTCCTGTTATTCTAAACAATGAAAATGATGAAACAGAAGAACATAATGAAATACAGAATACACAAACCCTAAGGAGGTCAGATAGAATAAACAAAGGGGTACCTCCTGAACGTTTTGTTTTTCTGTCAACTAATACAAGTTATATTGAACCGAAAACATTTGATGATAAAGTAAACATGAAAAATCCTATTGAGAGAGAAAAATGGTTAGAAGCAGCGGAAGAAGAAATAAAATCATTAAATAAAAATGAAACATGGGATCTTGTTGATCCTCCACCTAATACACACATTGTTGGCTCTAAATGGGCGTTTAAAGCAAAATACAATGACTCCGTTAAAATTGAAAAATACAAAGCAAGATTCGTGGCAAGAGATTTTAGTCAAAAGTACGGAACTGATTATGATGAGACTTTTGCCCCAGTGGCTTCTCTTACAACAATGAGAACCTTTTTGATAAATGCATTATACAAAAATTTGCAGTTAACTCACGTTGACGTGAAAACCGCTTTCCTCAACGGAGAACTAGAAGAAGACATTTTTATGAGCCAGCCAGAAGGCTTCATAACACCAGGACAAGAGAAAAAGGTCTGCAAATTACAAAAGGCTATATATGGCCTCAAACAAGCAGCCAGGTCTTGGAATACTAAAATCGGTGTTACACTAATCAAATAAAATTTTACTTTCTGTGAATCGGACAAGTGTTTATACAAAAGGACAAAGGACAATAATACAGTTTACATACTTATATATGTCGACGACATATTGCTGGAAGGAAACAAAAAGGAAATATACGAAGTAATAAAGGAACTTGAAAACGAATTTGAAATCACAAATCTAGGTCAAGTAAACAAATATTTAGGAATACAAATAGAAAAAGGTGATAATGGAACATTAGCAATACATCAGAAAAATAAAATAAATGAACTAGTAAACAAATTTAATTTGCAAGATTCCAAACCAGTTAACACACCACTTGATCCGGGATACCAGAAAGATGATAAAATTGAAAATGTTTTACCAAATAACACCAAATATCGGCAAGCTGTAGGAGTTTTCTTGTATATAGCAACGTTAAGCAGACCGGACATCTCGGCAGCAGTTAATATACTTAGTTGTAGAAATGAACAACCTAGAGAAAAGGGTTGGGAGGCCGCAAAAAGGGTAATAAAATGCCTAAACACAACTAAAGATTATAAATTAAAATATAATGTTGATAAAGAACCTATTTTAAAGGTTTTTGCTGATGCTGACTGGGCAAATGACACACTTGATAGAAAATCTACAAGTGGTAACGTATGCTTTGTTGGGAAAAACCCGATTAACTGGACATCCAAGAAACAGAACTGCATAGCACTGTCAACAGCTGAAGCTGAGTATATCTCGGCTGGAAATGCAGCAAAGGAAATAATATCAATATTAAAACTACTGAAAGATCTTGACATGGAACAAAATCAACCAATCGTTATTTATGAAGACAACCAGGCCTGCATTAAACTCACTGAATCTGATAAGAACCAAAGTCGGACAAACCACATAGATGTAAAATATCATTTAATTAAACAGTTGTGTAAACAAGGAATTATTAAATAGAGATATATCTCAAGCAAGGATATGACTGCCGATGTGCTTAATAAGGCACTACCTAAAGCGGCATTCATTAAACACAGAGATAAACTGCAACTAATGAAACATTAATATATACTGTGCAAGGTGGAGTGTTGTACAATATAACAATTATCTGCCCAATATATATATTTCACAAACTATCAAAAATATTTTGCTTTCGATTCGAACTCTGAAAAAAAATAAATGAGGCATCTGGGCATGCCTACGAAACCGTTTGCACCTGCTTCAGTGTACATGTATTTTTTCCATCTGTAGTCGTTATGTAGATCTCTTAATGTTCGGAGCGTTTATTAGCCCCGTAATTCAAATTTATGTTTCTCTTCTTTTCTTTAATTCTTTCATTAAATGTCTACAAAGCACAAAGTCATGTCATCATTTATCTATATACTTAATTATTTGGAATCTAATACAGTTTTCTTTATAGAACAATAATTCACTGACTTAGCTCTCTAAACAAAGAATATTGTGAACGGATGTTTGATCGATGAATACCGGTAGGACGATTTTCTTAATTATAATTACCTGTAAAATTATTTTATCGAAATAGATATTATTAAATAAAAACATGTGTGACATCAGCGTAGTTAAAAAATAATGTTTTGTGCTACCGAGTAAATTTTAATAACAAGTTAAGTATAAGGTCGCAGTGAGCATGCTAATATATATGTAAGGCCAAACTGGGACTTCTTTAATAAAATTTAAAATGCTGAAGTGTTATTCTATGGTGAAGAGATTGCCCCTTACGCTCCAGCCAAGATTAGGATGAAGATTTTTATCCACCAGTTCCCACGAACCTCGGAAGATGACGTGTTAACAAGTCATATCAAACGAGACAATCAACGAATCCCATATAATATCAAGAATTTCCAGATCACTCTGAACACAAAATAAATAAATTTATTTTGGCTAAATACAAAGCCTGTCAGTACCTTGAAAAGATTTCTGAAAACAGCGTCCATGAAATTCGTGTATCCACGATAAAAAACGGGACCAGTTGTTTGTGATTTAATGTTTAAGACCCCAGTAGAACTGTACAAAAATTGAACCCACCCGTTCTAATAATCGAGCTCTCAATGCTTGCATTCTTGGATGATTTCAAACATTGGGCTAATTCTGTTTGAATAACTGAAGGCAGCTATAATAGTCAGTAGAATCTATTTTTCTTGAAAAATTATTCATTTGTTCATACATTCAAGCTGAAATTTTTGGTCAAATATTATTAATAATGCTAAATAAATGTCAAATAAAATTTTCCTTTAAATTTTCTGTAAGTTATCAAAGTACCCTAACCAATTCTATCCATTTCTAGCCAGTTCTGTACATTCCTATCCCTATGAGTATACAAACTAACACCGCACCCGGAATTAGTGGGCAGAGTCGCAAGATTTTAGAAAAAGTGCTTTCGAAACGTCTTAAATACACGTTTAGTTGATGGGTCATGCATATTTGTTTAGTCAGAAAGTTAATCTTTATATCTTACTTACTAGAATTTCTCTAAGTATCGCATGAACAAACAGATTTATCAAAAGCAAAAAAAAAACTAAACCAACTAGCTTCAGGCTCCCCTATTAAAAAATTCTAAGTAAAAATTTAATTATTCATCAGGGCTTCCAACGTTTTTAACCCCTTACCTGCCGACAAAAATTTACAAGATTCACTACAAAGTTCTACCGCTCGCTTTCAAACCTGGAATGAGTAAATATTCCGAAAACACTGTAAATATTACTTTCAAGGTTATTTTATCGCATTGCCAAGCTCTGTCAGTACAGTCGGTAACAAAAGTATCCGAACACTAGCAAAAATTCCTATATAAAAAAAGTAGAGTTAATACTGTTTTTTTTTTTTTTTTTTTTTTAACCAATCCTTGTCGAATTATGTTCTTAGACTGAGTAAGAACATGATTCGACAAGGATTTATTTAACAAAACAGTATTAACTCTATTTTTTTTTTTTTTTTTTTTAAACATAAGAATTTTTGCTAGTGTTCGGATACTTTTGTTACCGACTGTAGTTTCACTACACTGTAAAAAAAACCCTATTACCAGCTGCAGTCTGTGATTGGATAAAATAAATCACAGATTGCAGCTGGTAATAGGTTTTTTTTTTTTACAGTGTAGTAGCAGAGTACAATACAAAGTATCGTATTTTGGAAAAATGTACATATACGCCGAGGGCAGTTAAGGGGTTAATTTATTCCTTAGTATTATTAGTACACGACTTTTTACACGCCACTTTTATGTAGTGTAATTTTCTTAAACATCGAATTGAAATTAAATACGAATAAAATTTAAAATAAAAACGTATGAAAAGAAGGCGGGTACTAACAATGATCGGGATTAAATTAGAAATTTTGGCTGCTCTGTTTCACTGGTTACTTAAGCGTATAAATATATACTGATGCAAAAATATTCGCATGCTTATTAGTATATTTTAATGAACGAAGAAATTTACAAGTTTAATAAAATAAGTGACAATATTTTTAATTTTTATATCACTATATATTATGGGGATACTGGGGATAGTTCTCATATGGGGATTGTTGTCACACAACT
This sequence comes from Salticus scenicus, assembly GCA_963930645.1. NCBI lineage: Eukaryota > Metazoa > Arthropoda > Arachnida > Araneae > Salticidae > Salticus > Salticus scenicus. The sequence goes on from OZ005655.1 coordinate 114,799,759, forward strand.
TCTATTTTATGCCACCTTGCAGTTAAAGTGGAAAGTGTTAGTACAGGTGTACCATTCACCGTAACATCAGTCTGCTTGGAAACGCCAAAAAAGAAAAATGTCTGTTTCGTCATTTTACTTACTGGTGAGTGATTATCTTTCTCGCAAATTATTTTGTTATCGTGAATTTCCAGATTTAATTCAGGCCCTGATTATAACAGATTTCGGAAGAGTGGTTAACTGTTGTTGCATGTGCGTTTCATTAACTTTTATTTCTGAAGTATGGACTTCTGTGATAGTCATCTTGTGTTAATTATGCCTGTGAGTTGAGTTTTTATATGGTCAATTGGCATAGATATGGCATAGCTAAGGCATAGCTTGGACTTCCTTAATGGGCTGAAATTCCTTTAAAAGGTTGAATTGACTTTCCATGCTGAAGAGATTGTTCCCTCAATCATCTGCCAAGATAACAATGAGATTTCTTATTCGCCAGTTCCCACGAAATTCAAAAGATGATGTGCCATAATTCACATCAAATGAGAACAGCAACGAATCTCTCATAAAATTAAGAATTTCCAGATTATCCTGAATGCAAAATAAATAAATTTATTTTGGTTAAATATCAAGACAGTTAGCACCTTGAAAAGATTTCTGGTAGGTTGGTTGGGTTTAACGTCGCACTAGTACTACGCCACAGTAATTAGCGGAGGTCTGGGATGCACTCCTAAGAATAATCCGGAGACATACTACCACAATTTCGATCCTCTACGGAGGGGATGGCTCCCCCCTTCGGAAACACTCAGAGGTATAATTTGGATGGGAAAATGGAAGACATTTCGGGCACGACGGATATCACGTGCACCAGCCACCTTTGGTGTAAAAGACTGTCTTTCACCGGCTAGAGTATCGAACATACAGCCTTCCAATTATGAGCTCGGCGCTCTACCGATCAGGGTACCATGGCCCTGACAAGATTTCTGAAACCAGCGGACATGAGATTTGTGCGTATACATGGTCAAAAAGGTGAAAAAATATAGATAGCTAGCCAAAGATGTTTCAGCGTTTACGATCGACGTAAAACTTTGCAAAAATTGAACCCATCTGTTCAAATATTCGAGCTCTTAAAACCTACATTTTTGGACGATTTCAAACATTGAGCTAATTCTGTTTGAAAAATTATAGATAGCTATAAAAGTGATCAAGAATATATGCTTCTTGAAGGATTCTTTATTTGTTCATGCATTTAAACAGAAATGTTTGGTCAAATTTTGCTAAAAGAAAATGATTTTCTTTGCTGATGGAATTCTCATCAGATGGTTAAAATGAAAAATTTTCATTTTGAGATTTCAATGTTGAGTATAAACATTTATCATTTTATGTTTATTCGAATGATGTGTAATTTTCTTAGTAACTGCCAGAAGAAGAGTTTTAATTGATTATTTATATATTTTATTTAATGTTTATTTTGCATATATTTACCAATTTTTATTAGCATAATATTTCCCTTTTTTACAATTTTTTAAATTTTTTAGATAAAATGCATTTATTGTTATAGCTGATTATTTGAATAATTAATCACGATTTGTTATCATTTATATTATTTAAGCTTTCGAAATTTCAGAATTAGTACATTTTTTATTATCTATTAGTTAAAATATAAATAAACAAATAAATAAATTCTGTTAAAAATAATATACTTTTTTTATTTCCTTTAAATTGAAAAAGTTTTACGAAGATATCAGAGTTTTATATTAAGTGACTCTAAGTAAAGAAAAAAAAGTCTTATTTTTTCTTGTAAAGATATGTAATGTACTTTTTTTTTATAAAACAAACAAATTTAAATTCTACATACGTATTTAAAAAAAATTATGCAATATAATCATGATATGAATCATCTACGCATTTTAAAATTACAGAACAAAGCTTTTTACACATTTCTTTCTCAATTTTTTTTCATAATAATATTTGTGTTTCTGCAAATTTCTAATGAAATAATTGAATTTTTGTAAAACCTAATAGTTTAAAAAATAATTAAAGTTTGTTATGAAATGTAATATTTAATTTTTTTTTCTTTAACGGTATTTGTTATTTTAGATATAAGTAAAAGTATAAATGAATAAATACATAAATACATAAAATGTTTTTATTTGTTTTCTTTACATTACAAAATGTTAAATAGAATATTGAAGGCTTATATGTAGTGATATTATTTTTGAATGTGCTTTAGTTTTTCTTGTAGAGATCAGCAATGTAACGTTTTATTTATATATAAAAAAAAACTTGAATGAGTATTATACAGAATATGCTTTAAATTAATAACAGGTATTACTTATGGATTTTTAATTAACAGTGCCAAAACAATAAGATGATAACTACAATTAAAAAAAGAAGAAAAGTAAACTAATGGTTTCTGAAAAAGAAAAAGAAATTGAGAAAAACACTTTTTTGCTGAAAACAAAATATATAATCATCCCAACTTTCTATATCATTAATAAATATCTTTTCAATTGCTTGATTAATGTATTTTAAGCGTACATTAGTAATTTATTGGACGATCGTGTTTGTTCATATCAGCAAATAATCTATTTTAAGAGCAATTCCCAGACAGTGATGAACTTGATCTGCTTAAAATCCATAGCATGATCCATCTTTTTGTCTTTCAACAAAGCGAAGCTCTTGAAAGCGACATAATAAACGATATCTTGATCCTCTCCTCACGCCCTCTGTGTTTAAATGACAAAATCAATAAATTATTATTTATCAAATGGACTACTGCAGAGTACTTCATCTTGTTAATGTGAATCAGAAAAAATATTCTTTACAGATGCAAAAAAAGAAAGTTTTTAGTAGAAAAATAAATTTTTTCTCTTAAAATACTGATGCTGCATTTTTAGTGGGCAAAATTTTTATCAATATATTCATTTATTTATAAAGATATTAAATATCATTGTAAAATGTTTATAATTTCGTGTATCTAAGATCTGTAGTATGTAAAGATTCATTGTGATGTTTTTGTGCAATTTCAAAAACTTCTTTTATTATCATTATTTCAGATATTTTTTTATGTGTGGTAAGGAATCTTAATATTTAAAAATATTTCTTATATATTAAAATATTTACTATTACAATAACAGTAATTACTTTTAGCATACAAATTGTTCATTTTATAAATGTCGATACACTTTATGTTATTTATTTATTTATTTTATTTTATTTATTTATTTATTTATTTATTTTATTTTATTTATTTATTTATTTATTTTTTTGAGAAATTTAAATATACAAGCAGCACTATGTTTAAAATCTTAGTAAAAATATATATTAATAATAATAATGACAATAATAATAATGTTACTGTCATAGCACATTTTTAAACTGCTATAATTAGTGAATCTGAACACAAGATTTAAAAATATTTCTGTTAATTCAATAAAGCAAAAATGTAATCAACTAAGGAAATATATTCCACTTATATATACTGTCAATTAAATTATAAAAATAATAATAAAACAATACTTTTCAGCATATCAAACTATATAAAATATTTTTATATTCCAATGTTTCAGTTAATATTCAAATTTTAACCATCTTCAGGGAAATTATGTACATAAACTATAAACATAAATTAAATTAAGCCATTCATGGATATTACAAACACAATTCATAAAGAAATTAATTCCTGATTACATAACTTATTAAAAAAAAAAAAAAACACTGTATATATGAAATGAGTTAAATAATGAGTTAAAAATGAGTTATAAACGAGTTGAAATGAGTTAAAAACATCTGAAAAAAATCCCAATCATGCACATTATAAGAAAAAGAAAATACCATTTTTATAATGTAATCAACTAGGAAAGTTGTAACAAAGTAATAAAGGTTAACTATCTTCCTTCAAAGAAATGGCGATATTCGTCATTCTGGTAATACAACGCAAAAGTTATTTAGCCTATTAAAGAATTCTGGTGGAATATCAAAGAGCTATTTAGCAAGTTGTTAGAATGTTTTTCGTTTTAACTTGCTGTTGAGTCAGTTGTAGTTGATGATTGAAATGTACTGCCGGTATGTAGCTGTGCGCGAAAGTATCATAAGTTTAAACTGTACCTATGTAAATAATTCTTTTTATGTTAATTAATAAATATGTTTGGAAAATGAAGATCTGTGGATTACAAAGTTAAATATGCATACATATTTATAATGTGAATGAAATCCGATACAAAATTTTACCAACTAACATAATACATCATTATTTCAGTTATAATAATCTATTATATATATCCGTTTATAAAGATCCTTTACAGAGACCAGTCATGTAAAAAAAATTTTTAGTAAATTGATTGTGAAAAAAAAATTATCATAATTTTTCGAAACAGAATTAAAACTTGCGGAAAAATACAGAAAACTTTTAGTGGTAATTTTTAATGCTTGTATTTATAAGGAATACTCCACGATCATACATGTGACATTTTGATTCATTTTTCGGTGTTATATATTTTTAAAGGCAGAATTTATTGAAGAGTCACTTTAAAAGTTTTACTTCTATCTTACATTTTATTCTAAAGCAATAGCAAAACTAAATTCTATAAATATACATGCATATTTAATTTTTGTTACGTGTGGGACATTTTTTGACTTGACTTTTCAATAAAATATACACAATATATCTACAATTGTTAAAATTGTAATCAATTAAAAATAATAAGTAATTGATAATTTTTCATACAAGAAATAGACTAAGTGAAGAAAGATAATACCAATATAAAAATGAATTTCAGATATTATAAATAAGGATTTTTTTTTCTATGATGTTTGTAACACAAACTGTGACAGGATTGACCTTGCATAAATTTCTTTTATAATCAGGTGTTTAAATATTTAAAAGTATGTTTAAGGTTAATAGTACAATGATATATTACTTCTATCACATTATTTGTCTGTCCAAATTTAATCAAAAATTTAAAGTGCGTACTATCCTATTTTATTTACAAGCATTGCTGGTGAAAATTCGTTGATAACCAGACAATGATTTTTCACACATGTCATCCTTTTTTTCCACACCACAAATAAGGATCAATTACATTATGCTGCCAGATGTTCTCTTTTTAAGAGGATAGTCCGTTTTTATAAGCCGTTTATGTAAGTTTTAAAAATTCTTGCAGGAAAGTTATTCATCATAATTATTAGCATTTTGTAATTACAATTACATTATTAAATTAATTAATAATAAATTACATTAATAATGAATTAATTAACAATAAATTAATAAATTACACTGTAAATTATCATTTGCAAAGAATATAAAATTATATTCCTAATTAGGAAATTGCAATAATTATTAACACTTATAATTTTTAAAGGTATTCTGATCTGGTCACCATAAATTACATGCATGTATTATAAACTAGTCCCCCCCCCCACCTTTTTTTTATTGCCAATTATAGTCAGACTATTAGCATAATAAAATTAGCTGTTTTTTGCTACTAACAGCAATAGATAGTTTCGACCAAAGCAAAATTCTCAAAGACAAAATCATTTTTAATTTGAATTCGAAATTGAAAACGGTATAATTGCTGGATTCAATTGGATTCAAAACTAATTAAAAACCATTAATATTTTTATCGTATTTTGACTTTAATGTTTCTGTTGTTAAGAAATTCTGTTATATAAAATGTCTAACGTCTATGTCCGCTTGTAAATTGAAAGGACTATAACGAACACTTTAATAGGAGATTAATGTATATCAATCCACAAGTGGCTCAGAGGTTCTACTGTTTGAACTGTTACCTTGACATTGCCGAGTTCGATCATAGATTGCGCTTATTGACCTGGCCTTTTAGAGTATTTGATGATTTTCCCAAAACTCATAAATATATGTAATTGGTTAATGATCCACAGAGACCATTCTACGCAGGTCTAGGCCATTGGGTAGAGAATACACCATACCGTAATATATGCCGTAGTGTCTGAGCTTAAGGTCTTAGATAACACTATCTCTCATGAAGTGTCCATACAAGATGGAAACAGCTAAAATAGACCCTAAGAAAACCAATGAGAAATACATGAGTGCTAACTTTGTACTGTTAATTATTAAAACGTATGAATTAGTGAGCCTCTGCTTTGGCATGTTATATGAAAGACTTCTAAAATATTGAGAAGTTTGAAAGTTTTATTATAGCACAAATTCGTTATGTAACAAAGTTTTTTTTAAAACAATTCTAATTGTTTAGCTTTTCTTTTCTTTTCTTTTCTTTTTTTTTTTTTTTTAATTAAAAGGGGATTTTTTTATTATTATTATTACTAGTATATAACCCCGTCAAAAATGACGGAATGTGAACGATAAATCTTGAAAACAATGTTTAGATCATGATGGTTAACATGTGATCATTTAAATGTATTTTCAATTTTTGTTTATAAATCAAATGTGTTTCGATATTTTATAGTTTTTGTTCTTTGTGAGGTCTAACTGTAATGGAGACAGTGTCCGGAGATGAGAGAAGTCGTGTAGAGCCGCACCAGATTGTAAAAACGTGAGAAAAATTGCAACTTTGGCCTTTATCACGGTTTTGTGAGGTCTAACTGGAACGTTTCCGGCTGCAATCTTTAAGAGACTGTGTCCGGAGATGAGAGAAGTCGTGTAGAGCCGCACCAAATTGTAAAAACGTAAGAAAAATGGAGGCTTTGGCCTTTATCATGGTTCTGTGAGGTCGAATTGCAACGTTTCCGGCTGCAATCTTTAAGAGACAGTGTCCGGAGATGAGAGAAGCAGAGCTGCCAACCTAATCCGGCAAATTGTTAGTATCGCCTCTTTTTCTTCACCACTTAAGTTTTAGAGCAATTCTCTTCAAATGTATCTACGAAGAATTAAGAAGAAAAATACTCTAAAAATTAAGTGGTGTAGAAAAAGGGGCGGTACTAACAATTTGCCGGATTAGGTTGGAAGCTCTCGAGAAGTCGTGTAGAACCGCACCAGATTTTTAAAACGTGAGAAAAAATGGCGGCTTTGGTCTTTCTCATGGTTCTGTGAAGTCTAACTGCAACGATTCCGGATGCAATCTTTAAGAGACACTGTCCGAAGATGAGTGAAGTCATGTTGAGCCGCACTAGATTGTAAAAACGTGAGAAAAATGGCGGCTTTGGCCTTTCTCACGCTTTTGTGAGGGCTAACTGCAATAGAAACAGTGTCCGGAGATGAGAAAAGTCGTGTAACGCCGCACCAGATTTTAAAACAATATACAGTATATAATTATTAACACATCACATTAGCAAGTTAATTGTGTGATACATTATTTGTATCATACAAGGATGGAAAGCGTTTGCTGACGATGACGCGAAGTCAATGATTTTTCTTCACCCAAAAGTTTTCACTTCAAATGGAAAGCGTTAGCTGACGATGACGGGAGTTCAATGATTTTTGTTCACCCAAAAGTGCTCAACGCGCCTAAAGAAGTTTTCACTTCAAAAATTCTATCCGATCAATAAATATGAATGACAATAAAAAAAAACTGCTGGTTGACAAAAAATATAGGCCCGACAACACAACAGCAACAACACATCCCAGTGTTCCATTAAGTGCTCTATACGCAAGCGAAGTGGGACGTCACTGACCGTCCGTGTATGCAAAAAAAAAATGATTTCCTATGTTAATCGCCCATTGGATTTTTTGTAAAAAATTATTAAAAATCGAGGAAAATTATTTCCCGATTTTAATCCCCATATTTGGGTATATATATGTATTAGTTATCATGTGCATATGTTAGATTGAGTTATTTTGCTGTCAAATTGACAAAATTTTAATTTTAAATTTCAAAACTCTGTTGTCCTTGGCGTTTTTGTATTTGGCGATCAAAAACGTACTACGAAAATATACATGCCAGATGTATATTTTCGTAATATGTGTTGTGCGAAATATTGTTTCATATTATTCATTACTTTCTTAATATGAGTTTTTAAAATAACCATGATTTTTGAAAGGAATTAAATTATATTCGCCAGATAATTTGGCGATATATATATATATATATATTTTTTTTTTTTTTTTTCTGCAAAGGATGACCGATATCAAATCTATTCCTCTGCAACATATTAGTATCTTATATCAGATACGTTATTTAGATATTTTAAAACAAATTTCACTTCAAATTATGATAGAATATTTATCATTTTCCTTTTAATTAGTATATTAGTTGGATATTTATTGTGTAAATATCATCCTTTGAAATGAAATGTTTATGTTTTCAATGGAATATGGAAGTTTTTTTTTTTTTTTTTAATCTAGAGTTTTGAAATTTAAAATTCAAATTTTATCAATTTTAGAACAAAAACAACTTAATCTAACGCATGCACATGATAACTAATACATATCTAAACCTGAATATGGGGATTAAAATCGGGAAATAATTTCCCTCTATTTTTAATAATTTTTTATGAAAAATCCGTTGGGCGTTTGACATAGAGTAGACGGTGGCGGGCCTCCAAACTCTTATTCAGGGTCTGTGGCAGATTTCGCAATGACGTCAATTATTTATTTATATTTGTTGATTAGTTTTATGATTTTATTTTATATTTGTGTATTTTATTTTAGTCCTAGTGCTTATTTTGGCACTAACTTAAAAAAAAAAAAAAAAAAAAAAAAAAAGATGCACTATTCAATCTTGTGTTCAGAGAAGATAAGCTAAATATTTTAAATTAATTTTTTTTTTCTTTAATACATGTGTATATACGTTAATATAGAAGATAGGTAAGTGCTTTAAAAATAGCATTTACAAATAAATAAATGTCATAAATTCTTTTAAATTTAAAGAAATGCGAATAGTATAAATAGAAACGTGATTTTAAAAATATATGCAGAGAAATACATTATTAATTACTAGAGAGAGAGAGAGAATGGACTATTTTTTAACTTTCAAAGAAAAAAAAAATTGCTATTACATTTTGTACTCAAAATATTGCTAGGAGGGCATTTATTTCCTTTTCGGCTAAACTTTACTATACGGCACCCATTGCTTATTGCCGTTGCCGATGTTTTGATTGCGTGATATGGATATGATGGTGATTCGAGACCCGAATCAGAGTATCGATACTTTTTTCTGTTGTATCGAAACGTAACAAAGCGTAACATTTACTGATTCATGCATCGCTAATTAGGGGTATCCAGTGATGTTTTTCTTTGGTTTTAATGCTCGCGAAGCGAACAAACAGCAGAAAACATAGTGACCGAGGCTCCGTGAACTTCAATGCTTTCACTGATTCATGCTCCACGAATTAGGGGTGTCCAGTGATGTTTTTTTTTTTTTGGTTTTAATGCTCGCGAAGCGAGCAAACAGCAAAAAACATAGTGACCGCTGCTCCATGAATTTTCATGCGTTTACTGATTCATGCTCCACGAATTAGGGGCGTCCAGTGACGTTTTTTTTTTGTTTTAATGCTCGCGAAGCGAGCAAACAGCAGAGAACATAGTGACCGCTGCTCCATGAATTTTCATGCTTTTACTGATTCATGCTCCACGAATTAGGGGCGTCCAGTGATGTTTTTTTTTGTTTTAATGCTCGCGAAGCGAGCAAACAACAAAAAACATAGTGACCGCTGCTCCATGAATTTTCATGCTCTTACTGATTCATGCTCCACGAATTATGGGCGTCAGTGATGTTTTTTTTTTTTGGTTTTAATGCTCGCGAAGCGAACAAACAGCAGAAAACATAGTGAGCGCTGCTCCATGAATTTTCATGCTTTTACTGATTCATGCTTCACGAATTAGGGGCGTCCAGTGATGTTTTTTGTTTGGTTTAATGCTCGCGAAGCGAACAAACAGCAGAAAACATAGTGAGCGCTGCTCCATGAATTTTCATGCTCTTACTGATTCATGCTCCACGAATTAGGGGCGTCCAGTGATGTTTTTTTTTTTTGTTTTAATGCTCGCGAAGCGAACAAACAGCAAAAAACATAGTGACCGCTGCTCCATGAATTTTCATGCTTTTACTGATTCATGCTTCACGAATTAGGTGCGTCCAGTGATGTTTTTTTTTTTGTTTTAATGCTCGCGAAGCGAGCAAACAGCAGAAAACATAGTGAAACATAAAAAAAAATGTTTCATAATAATGAAAAGTATTGTTTCATGACATTTTGATTCGATTCACGACGTTGTGAAACTATTCGCAGTATCGACACACAAACCGAATCAAAACACCATCATACCACGTGATCAAAACATCGGCAACGGCAATTAAGCAATGGGTGCCGTATAGTAAAGCTGTTCCTTAAATTCTTTAATGTTGAAGGGGGGTACCGGATTTTGGGATGAATTATCTTATTATATTACGGATTATTTTCTTTTATATTACGTTGCGTTCAGATCGTCAGTAAAAAGATTTTCATCCAAATACATTCTAGTTTTGTTTACATTCATCTCAGGACAATCACTAGTCTAACGCTTCGTCTGATTCTTTCACTCATCAGATATGTAAAGTCGTACACGATTGGATACTGGTTTGGACCCTGGATGAGAGTTTGGAGGCCCGCCACCGTCTAGTTTTGACATAGGAAATATTTTTCTTGTATCCACGAACAGCCAGTGACGTCATCACTTCGCTTGCGTATATAAAGTCCTCATAATAAGAAAAAACGATTCACTTCATTTTACCAAAATACTTTTTTTTAAGACTATCGTAGATCCTGTTTTCAAATTTTCTAACTAACTATCCAATAACTACAGACACTCCATGCTAACCCAAATTCACCTCTACTCGATACCTCCAACCAGCTATTTCACCCACAACATCGCCAAAATATCCAGGATCCAGCTAGGGACTTTCTCATTCTCAACCGAACATTTTACCTTGACTCGACATTATCACATTAGACTACTCTTATTTCAATACTCATTTCAACTGGTGACTTTTACTTGCCCAACCAAACATTCTATCCCAGCTATCATTTTACACTAATTTCAAAACTAAAATCAACTGGCGGCATTTACGTACTAAACTCAACGCCAATCACACCTTACAATGTAAACAAACAATGAAGTTTGATAAAAATATTTAAAGGCTTTAATGCGTTTTTACAAATATTTTAAGATTTTTAAGGCTTTAATATGTTTTAGAAATATTTTAAACGTTTTTTTAATGAAACAGTCAAAGAGTCGTTAATTCGGAATTAAAAAGTTGTCCATTTGGAATTTGTATTTTCTGAATGGCAACAGTTTTAGTTTGTTTTTATTTGGTCTTGCTTTGTTTATAATCATGAAGTTACATAATTATATTTATAGGTTCATGTTTATAATAGCCAGTGATTAGTTATACTTAATTTAGACATTTAAACATTACAATTGAATAGTTTTTCAAGGTTTTATAGGAAATAAATAAGTATATGTGCGATACAAAACATGTATGAAAATGATATGTATGTTTCTTAAGTTGAATTAAACAAACGGAAAAAAAAATGGCTGCCAAAAGTTTCTGTTTTGAAGCGGTACTAACCGGATTCGTTCATGACAGATGAGGATCATTATATATATTAATTATTTTTTTTTAACTAAAAAACATTTGAAAAATTTTATATTTTGAAGCTTATAATGACAATAGTTATGTGATTGGAAATGTTTTCCTGGGCTGACTTTTCTGATTACTAGATAAATATTTTTTTAGAAACAATAAAATATATAGAACTTTTACAAATATTATATATATATATATACATTTGTATAGTTAACATTTTTGGATTAACTAATTACTTTACTATAATTAACTTTTAACAAGCAAGGTAATTTAAATATATTATATGAAAATTTATAATTAAAATGAATTTAGTGATGAATTTACAACATGTGTGTATTTACTTATTTATTTTATTTTATTTTATTTTATTTATTTTATTTTATTTATTTATTTATTTATTTAAACAGCAATTTATTGCTAATTCCTAAATGGTGTAATTTGTTTTAAACATCGATATTTATTGTTTAGTAGAAAAATTAATAGAAGAATTGTATTTCAATAAGATAGTAATACGTAAAGTTAATGCACAAATAATGAATTATAAAAAGTGTATTCAACTAAAGTAGAAAATAAAAAAAAAATATATTATTATGGACGGATATAACCAATAAACTTTTAAATGATATATATATATCTATATATATATATATTTGTTTACATAAGGGATAAAATAAATATAATACCCTAATAGATGACATGATAACAGTTTAAATTATTTCACTTTTGTGTTGTTATTTATTTCATGTTACTTAGTTACCGTGTTTACTCACGTCTTCGTTAGTTCATTTTCATACATTTTTAAAGAAAACAGAAACGTGCGAACAAAACATTCTCTAATTTATCGGTAGCACGTGATTTTTCTATGTTTTCTTACAAATTACTCTCATATTTTATGTTATTTTTCATGTTATAATTTTTTTAAAGGTAGTAGGTTGGTTTTTTCTTCGCGCTAACGCTCCGTTGTGGGCAATTGATGATGGTCTGAGACTCATCTCTAAGGATAAACATAAGCCGAAGACATGCCATCTCAATTTTTATCCTACACAAAGGGGAAAACTCAACCCGCTTGATGGACCTCCGAATGTATAATTTGTTATGGGAACATTTAGTACATTGCGTACACCACGTATTTTATGTGCACCAGCCACCATTAGTGTAGTCGATGGTCTGCGCGGGTCGAATACCGAACTCGCAAACTTCCAACATGACTACCGCGACCACTTTTGGAAAAAAAAAAAAAAAAAAAAAAAAAAAAAAAAAAACCTGATTTTTTTTTTAATACTTTATACAGTCAGCAACAAAATTATTGAAGCACACAACCACATTTTTCATATTAATTTTTCTTAGTTTGATGTCTAATTTTTATCATCAACTTACATTTTTACAAACAACATAAGAATAAGATCATGACTTGATAAATGTTATCGTAACAAAATAGTATTAGGTGCTCATCTCTAGGGTAAGAATTATCGCTAGCGCTTCAATAATTTTGCTGACGACTGTAGTATATAGCTGTGGCAGTCAACTTGGTCCCTACCGCACACTGGTTCGCGTTCCAGCTTTTTATAATGAGCGGTATGGGTTTTGTCGTATTCCAAGTATTAAAATCGAAAAATGCATTATTAATATATGATTTAATTTATGGTAACTGCGTTATAAATATATATATATAAAGTAAAGTTACTTTACTACTTTATAAATCACCGATTTTTTTTTTTTTTTTTTAAATCCAATGGGCAGTTTACTACTAACAAACATGAAAATGAAGGTAGGTAAATATCGAAAGGCTTACTATCCCTGGTATATAGCATGAAAATCATGGCAATGAAAACAAATATTTTTTTATGAATTGGTGACTGCTTTTTTCAAAAATATGGATTGGTGAATGTTAGAAAAAGTTGATATCTCGATTTAGTGATTATAATTATAGATTTTTACGTGATAGATAATGTATACAGAATTTAATGCCTTATTGATAAATGATTCTATTAAGTTTATTCATAAATTATAGAAGGTCCGCTCTACATTTCTTCACGTTTCTGTTAGGGCATATTTAAACACGGTGTTGGATTGATCGAGCAACTGATCTGTATATGCTAAAATGGCCTTCTACGTCCAATGGAACCTTACCTCTTGGAATACGTGAGGAGATGAAATGTCCGGAAAAAACATGAAGCTGAAATTGTATCTTCAAAAGTAATTAAATAACACAGTTGTATAAGAACTTATGGATTTTTATTGCGAAATCATATAAAATAGGTCATTCGAGACAAAATTTATTGTAATTATAGGTTTCAAAGCACAGAACTAGTCAATATTTCTGCACATTTAATATAGGCTTGGCTACTACTGCGACTATGGAAGAATGTTATAATAGGAGAAGACATGTCCAGAAAAACATAAAACCAAATTCGTAACCGTAGAAGCAATTAAGTATTACAATTGTATGAAAGATTGTCTATTGTTACTGTGAGATTATGTAATTTGGGTCAATCGAGACGTAGGTCCCTGTAACTATACACTCTAAAAAATATGTCCTATTTGATGCCAGAAATTCTCTGTAATTTTAGAAAATACTTTCTGACAACGTAATTTTTTCGTAAATTAAGCGTTTTTTCTCAAATTACAGAGAATTTCTGGCATCAAATAGGACATATTTTTTACAGGTTGCAAAATAGTCAAATAAATAAACACAGCGCTAGCCAATATTTTGGTAAATTCAACATGGTTATCGTGGTAGCCTTGGCTGCTATTTCGGTAGCCATCTTGGGTAGACAACAGTTAATTTCATTTACCCTGTACGCTGCTAATGAGCCATATTCCAACCATTTTTGGTACGGAGAACTATTAGTCTCAATCTACTGATTTTTACGATACCAGTTTTACGATAGTTGGACATTTATCAAAATCGAAAATTTATTGAGAATATAATTGAATAATTTGAAAGCGATGTTATAATTTGAAAAAAAAAAAAGAGCTAATAGTCCTCCATGCTAAACAAAAATCTGCTTTTGTCAGAACTTTAGCAAAATCTTTATATATATATATATCATTCCTCTAAGTCTCACCTTGTTTGTATAACAAAATAAAATGAAGATAAATGAAGTCTCACCTTGTAATTTTTTTTACATGTGGTTATGTGAAGAGTTATGAAATTATGGAGTTCTGTGGTATTTTGTGGGGACATGACTAGAGTTCAGTTATTGCGTGGAAATTTATCGAGCCACACATAGCTCCTACACAGAATATTACTAAAGTGAATAATAATAATAATAATAAAACACTTTAAAGGATTTGAGGCCACACATGCTCAAATTTGCGTAGATATGTCAAACGTTGTGAAATCTCCTGAAAATTCATTTAGATTCAACTTTCATAGCGTTGAATTAGTGCAACGTAAAACTGACACAAAAATCACATCTCGTTTAGATTGAATGGTTTCGGCGAATAGATGAAAGTATTAGGTTGCAATCTGAGAAAGTTGCGAAATTTATTGTCTCAGCTAAATGTTGAGTATTTTATTGAAGAGGGTTTAAGGTAAAATTGCAAAGTTGTTTTAAGTTAAGCTATTTAAATAGCACAAATTCAAGCCTTGGTGTGCTAACGGAGAATTCCAACGCACAATGTAGATATTTTCTTATATGTTAATCAAAGTCAAATAAACTTAATTAGGGTTCCTCTTTTGTATGGAGTGTTTAACCTCTTTACACAAGATTATACAAATACTTATTTTACTACAAATAGAAGCTAAATAGATTCTGGTGGGTAGTCAACTTTCCCTTCACCATTTTTAAAGTGTTCAAAGGAAATGTTTGGTTTAATACATCTTGCTTCTTTATTTATCTTCCCTACATTTGTAGCAGTCAATATGAGTGGTTGATAGAATGCTCGGAATATACAACCATTTCAATTGCGCCCAACAGTCTTCGATACCTTCCACCACCCAAATTTATTTTACAAGGAACGTTAATGAGTTCTTTAAAAGACTAGCGATTTTTTAAAACTTACAAGGAGACTGCAAGGGTGTGATGTATTCAGATAAAAGTAAGGTTATGTATATAATCAGTACTCAGTAATAGAACTCACATGACCAAGTCGTAGCGCTCACTATTGAGTCATTATTAAGATGATTTCATTATTAAGTCATTATTATGATAATTTTTTTCAAGATGAGGAAGAAATGCCTACGTGTACTTTTAAAATAATACCTCCAAACTGTATTCCGTTAGTACACCCTTGTGATGTTTACTTTTACAGACAAGTTAAAAATTTTATTAATAAAAATACAAAATTATTCGTAATTAATTGATGAAAATCGGGAAATTAATTCTGGTGAAGATAATGTTGAAATTCAATCAGTCGTTCATCATCTGCTCGCTCCTGCAATTTTTCCCAAAATGATCAAGTATTGTCGTATGCGCCAAAACTATCTGAGCATCGAGAAATATTTATGAATGTAAATGAAGTTTGTTTCCTCGAAAAAATTCGGAAGACACCTTGCTCTTGTAAAAAAGCTGCATTTATTTGTGGTGAAAGTTGTCGACACAATTGGTGGTTTTCTTGTTTTTATGATAACTATCATCCAGGTTCTTGTATTACAAAAGGTGAATGATTATATCAATAATTTATAATACTATAAACATTATATCGTATGTATTCATTATATTTAATATTGCATTTTTTTATAAAAAATAAATAGTAATAACTTTGTATTTCATATATGTTCTATTTAAATTTCTTTGTCTTTTTTAAATTTTGATTATTAAAATTAAAGTAATCAATCAATTAATTTGTCCTTCAATAACTTAAAAAATTGCAGTAAAAGAATGGATCATAACAAAATATCATATAGTAATAAGATATGTTTTTTCCAACTTATTTTTTTTCTCAATAATAACTAAGTAGTGCGCGCTAGGACTTGGTCATATGAATTTTCTTACTGAGTACTGATTACACACATAACCTTACTTTGATTTGAATACCCACACCCTTACCAACACCTTGCTTTTAAAATACTAGAAGAGATTAAATATGATATTTTAAAATATTTATTCCTCCAAATTATGATTTAAATATACAGTGTCCTGTACTCTGCCTCCAAATCCTACATATGGCACTTTGCAGCATCGGATTAAATAAAACTTTTCTAATATCACATAAAAATCCAAGTTAAGACAAGAACTGTACAGTTGTGTTATGGCCCACTGTGATAAATCTGCAACATTTCGGATGCGAAAGTTAATTTTATACTGTAGTTAGACATGAAATAACTTTCGCTACTATTCTAGAGATAGTCAAATTTCTATTAATCATTGCGATCCAAGATTATCTTAAAATAAAAACAGTAAAATCATATGATTCCCTATTTTAAATTTTAGATGAATACAACAGCGTCATCTTTCTGCTACTTAGAGGAGTTACCGCTGACAAGAACGCAGCCCCCTCCTCTATAAATCCAAATTCTACGTATAACCGAATATAGCAAAGCTGATTATTTCTGACCTCTGAACAATGCTCAATCTTCGCCTCCTCCAAGGGAAAATTTTCAGCGTTCAAGGCCCGCAAGAAATTGTTCAAAATATTGTAGTTGTTTGCCAACAGTTAAACTAATTAGTGGTTCTTATTGTGCGGAGGAACAGCAGCTACGGGTATCTTCAATTGCCTCTACACATTTTAATATTATATTTGTTTGTCCAATGAACGTACCTCATTTAAACGTTATCTTACATTTTGTAATAGTACTATCAGGATGTTATACGTTCTTTTCTGGTTGACAAAACTTTTCTTAAATTATTTTCCTTTAAACCACATGTTAGAACGGATTTCAATGTAATTATTGTTCAAGGTCAGACATGCGTACATAGAGACAAGCTATTGCTAAAAGTTAAAATTCGTCAACTGAAAATGGTTTGAATTTTTGTAGTAGATAATCTACTGACCCAGTGGGATTAGACCTTTTTGCGAGATGAGAAAGTTGAGGTTAATTTTTCAACATAGTCTTTATACATCGATGAGACAACTTCAGCCTCTAAACATGCTGAGTCGGCAGATATAAAAGTTTATTTAGAGGAAAGTGGTCTCTCTGTAACTCAGAAATATAAACTTTTTTAATTTCCTAAAACGTACAGTGATCTTCTTTTGAATACACCTGGGCTCACTCAGGTATTATGTCACGAAATAGATATAGGTGATCGTGGCTCAGTTTTCTCCAAGCCAAGATACGATCAAGTAGAGCTGAAAATTATTGACAGGTGCAAAGAAAGAATATTTAAGGAGAGAATTATAATGACATTTTCTTCGTATGTTCTCCAGTACTATTATATATGAAAAATAATAGAATAGTAAATTGTCCAAAGATACTTCTTTGATATTTAGATTCAAAAATTTATTAATATGCATCCACTGTATAAGAAAAAAAAATTGGGTCACCCACCTAAATTTTCATGTAATCATACATTTTTTTTTTTTTTTTTTTTTACATTTATGAGATAAAAATATCATTACAAATATACCATTCAGTAAAACAAATTAGACAACTAAGAGTGAAAACTTATTAAACAACTTCCAAGACTATAAACAAGATGAAAATAAAATAAAAATAATTACCAAACATATCCAAATATTAAGTTAAAAACCATAAATTTGTAATGAGTTTAATATTGATTTAATGTTAAAAACGGAGAGAGCGAGAAAAGAAACTTATCATTTGGAATAAAATTTAACGTGAAATTATTAGATACTTCCTTTATTAATAAAATACATAAGTTGAAGCTTACGTTTTAATTTACAACGTAGTTTCTATTGTTTCCATTAATTTATCTAAGTTTCTACATGAATTGCTTTAGTACTTTGCTTAATTAAAATCATTACTAGAGGTTTTGAATTACCTCATAATTATTTCTTGAAAACCGTTAATACCCAGCCAGTATATGCAGGTCACTAGGCCTACACTCTAATGTAACCATAATCTGATTTTGTACCTTTATCAGAAAGAAATTTAAGTTAATGTAAATCATTTATCAAAATTTAAGCAAAGAAAAGTGAAAAAGAAATAAATGCCTTAAAAATATAAGCACACAAAGTAAAGGAGAAAAAAGTAAAAGAAAATATGATAATTACCGAACAGATGTAAAATTTTAATTAAATAACAAAATTTCATATTTAGTTCAATACTAATTTAATTTGTAAAATATAAAATTGAAGAAAATATTTGAAATGATGTAAGAATAACATAGAGGTAGTCAAGAGCTAAATAAAATGATTAATACCAGGCACTTGCTCAATATCTTATTTATTTATTTATTTTTCTGCAGGTTGATAAAGTTTAAGATTTATTTTTTACAACTGTGTTGAAATAAAAGTGGTATTTCAGTAATTACTGGTCTTTTGTAAATTTTTGGGAAACGTCTTTTAATTTGTTTTTTTTATTTAAGCAATCTTTTGACATATGCTCAAAATGTGCAAGAATTGTGAAAGAAGCATTTAAAAATTCCAAATTACTTCCTTATTTAAAATTAAATCTTTAAATGGAATATATGGTACTGAAACATGTTGTAAATCATGCAAAATACTATATACACTACATTCATCTTTTAACTTGCCTTTTAAAAAGAAGAAATTAATTAATAATTTCCATGTATTTTTGTGAATCCAGTATGCGTCTACGAAACTGTAAGACTATTAATGCAATGTTTTACAAGTTCTAAAAACTAATCCTGAATCATTATTAAAACTTGTCTAGAATTTTATATAAAGAAATATTTTCAGAAGTTAACCATTCAAAATATAATGAATTATGCTAAAGCGTACAAAATTTTCAAAAATATTAATTTAACTAAATTCTGGAAGTAAAGGATTTGTTCGTAGCAAATTTAACTGTTTTTTTTTTTTTTTTTCAAATTAATGACCAAAAATTAAATTTTTAATTAACTTCCGAATATGTCTTCACAAGATAAAACATATATATCTCCTTAAAGAGAAACTCTACGCACTTCAACTTTTAAACTCAATAGAAAAATTACCTAAATGCAAATAAAGTTCTTGATTATTTCCTTACCGCTGCGCGCATGTCTCTTCTTTAACCGTGTACCACTCCGGAAAATATTTTAATTACAAGTCCTGGCAATTACAAGGCGAATTCCAAGAAATCCAATGAAGTGTTTTGAGAAAGTTAATTCGAGAAAATTTATTTTAAATTTTCAGGCGGATACAACATTCTTTTATTTTTACCCACAGAAAAGGGGAAGCGGCGTTGAATCAAAATAATAAAACAGTGGACTCTTTTGAAAGTTATTTTGCCTAGAACGCGCCTTTTCCTAAAGAGTTTTATTAGTTGTAGAAATTGTTTTAATTAATAAGAGAAAACTTAACAAAGTTTAAATATTTCCCCCAATTAATATGATGTTATTTGCTAAAGAGGCATTTTTTTTTTTCGCGGCATCTTTTAATGTATTATTAAAGACATGAAAATTAATATATTTCGAATAGAAATGAGGAAATATTTAATTATTGCCATCGGTTTTTGTATTTTTCTAAATAGCTGAATAAAACTATGTTTCAAGTTTTAATAAGGGAAATAAATGCTTTTTAATTTGAAAATGAAAACTTCTTTGATTTCTCTTATATGTTTACATAGAAAAGTAATTTTTCTGACGTTAATTATAAGTTTTTTTGTGATTTTTTTTTATATTTATATAACTTACCTTATTACATGAAAGTTGTTAATTAGCAGACTACTTACTATTTTTTTTTTTTTTTTCCTACATTTAAATATTTTGAAGATTTTTTTTTTTTATATTTACCCATTTAGATAAAAAAAAAAAGAAAAAGAAAAATTGTTTCCTATTTCATTTGTAGAAAGAAACGTTCTTTAATGTGAAAAAAAAAAAAAAAAAAAGAACAGTTAAAGTAAAATCAAATTGCAAATAGTTACTAGGTTTACATAGTGTTGTAATTCAAATAAATGGAACATGTTTAATTTTATTTTTTCGAATTTAAAACAATTTAAAAACAAATGGATCTTAAAAGCTAAACGAAGCAGAGTCTAAAATTTGCGCAATACTGCCTTAATTTAACAAATTATTATTTGATATTTTTTTACTTTCGATATGTAAATGAAAAATTAACCGTGTTGTTAATTAATAAACATATTTGAAAGAAAATAGATCTCAGACAACATGTACATATGTAGATATTCTAATATGGAATTATTTAAGAAATGTCTTTCTAAACTGTGCCGCATTCAAAAAGCAGTTTTGGATTTTGTATTACATATTTTATTGCCCGATGAATTTTCTATTAAAAAACTGATTTTCTTTTTTTCTTTTTTTTTCCCATTACAAAAAAAAAAAAAAAAAAAAAAAAAAAATCATTTTAATATTTTGATAAAATATAAATATAAATGAATTAATTATAATATTTCAAATGTATGAAGAATTAAAAATATTTCATTATTTGTACTGTCTACATACATTTAAAAGAATGGTAATGTACATATATTATCAGGAAAGTTTATGAACAGCTTACTCACTAAAATTTATAATTCGGTTAAGAAACAGGTATTTGAAGTAACAGATATCTAGGGTAATAAAAGAAAATTTTAGATTAATAAAGGGAGAGCAGTTATTAACCACGTATTCATTATTATTTAAGCATGAATTTTAAACATTATCTGGATCCAGATTTAACCATGTGCTACCTTCACAATTATATAATAGGATGTGATGCCAATGTCTCTTCGAAACAAAACACAAAATGTTATTAAGCCATAGTGGATGGTCACCTTTAGAAATATTATAAAAAAGCACCACATAGCTGGGGTTTAAAAGTAATAATTACAAAACTTTTAATAAACACCATAAAATGCTTTGTCGCTTTGTTTGCAGCAATCGTGTTTTTTTTTTTTTTCGCCTGGCGAAGAGCCGTGTTTTCATTCGACCCGAAACAATTCTTGCGAGTCCCTGCATTTTATGATGATTATTCAAAGTTTTGTACTTATCTTTAAAAATAGCTTCAAGGCAATTTGTGATAATTTGCGGCAAACACTTTTTGACAATATCTGTAATCTTTTATAATAAAAATGCAATGAATGCTTCGTTAATGTTAGAGGATCACGTAGAATGTAGACAAAAACACTTATGGGCCACTCTCATTCGAAATAGCGTGAACGAATTTGAGCGTTAACATGAATCTTCAGAGAATCCGAATTATTATTATTATTTTAATTATCATTTGATTTTTCAAATATGATAGAAATGCAGAGAAGTTATCAGTATAAATGATTTTATTTGCTTAGAGATATTCATTAATACTAGTTGCATTATGATTCCATAGAATGAACTTTGTTGCAATACATATTTGCATAATATGAAGATAACAGGTGTAATTCCCTTAAATTACGCAAACAAAAATCCATGTATAAAGTCATGTTTTACATTGCATCAGTTAAAGATTTTAATGCGTAACAAACACATATATCACGCATGTCGACATGTAGAAAACATAAATGTAAAAGGCAGAGTAGGGCTAGAAAATTCTTCTCTAATAAAAATAAATAAACATGTTCTGGAGGTTTTTAACGACATAGTGTCCATATTGTTTGTCTCTAAAGGAGGACATCGGACGGTTTCTCCAGTTTTTTATTTAATTTTCTAACTTTATTTGGCAGTGTATTATTTTTTTATTGTGTTACATACGTGCATAATATGAAAACAACAGATATAATTCCCTTAAATTACGCATACTAAAAACCATGTATAAAGTCATGTTTTACATTACAGCAGTTAAAGATTTTAATGCGTAACAAACACATATATCACGCAAATCGACATGTAGAAAAAATAAATGTAAAGGACAGAGTAGGGGTAGAAAATTCTTCTTCAATAAAAATAATTAAGCATGTTCGGGAGGATTTAAACGACATAGTGCCCATATTGTTTGCACTAAAGGAGTACATCAGACGGATTCTCCAGTTTTTTTATTCAATTTTTTAGTTTTATTGGGCAGTGTATTATCGTTTTCCATAATTATCTAATAAAATCAATTCATTTATGAAGTGATGATTCATATTTATTATTTTAATCAATGTTCTAAATAAAATTATAATTTCGTTTTGTGATTGTTGCTATATTTTAAATATTTCACTAAATATAATGATATAAACTCGAAATATGCATTTATTTTAATAAAAAATCTTTAACTGCAGATAATTTATAAAATATATTACATTTTTTGTAATAACAAAATATAATCTAAAACAAGGTTTTTACTATATGGTTAAAATGCAAAACATTATTTTAGGTAATTCAAAGCAACAAAAACTTTAAAAATGTATATATTGATAAAATAACGATAAATCTGAATTTTTTTTCAGTTATAACTAAATTCAAAATCTTTAATGAAATAGCGTTTAAAATCTATTTGTTTTAAATGATTAATAAAAGGGAAATTTAAGAGATTTTAATAAATTAACTATATTCCAATTTGAGGTAGAAAGATGATTTTACTGAGCGAAGAATGACATTGATGGATGATGCTAAAAGCTGCCTAGATGTTACACAGATGTAATACTGAAATATATGGTTATCCGAGATGAATATATAGTATACATCCCATAAATGTAATGAATTATGAATCACCCTTATGAATTCAGTAATTTTCGAAACAATTAAAAATGTATCTTTTTATATTAAATAGAATATTAAAAAAACTAGTATTTTAATAACTATGTAATGGCTTTTGCAAAACAGACTTTGATTTTTTTTTTTTTTTTTTTTTTTTTTTTAACACGCTTTTATTAGCTTCACCTGTATGTATGTTTCTTTCTATGTATGTTTGTATGTTTGTAACCGCTCTGGGAGCAAACAAAAAATCTATATTGTAAAAAAAAAGACTTTCCGTACTTGAACGGAAGTGAGGTAAAGAGCTGTGAGGTAAAGAGCTTTCCGCTGTGAGGTAAAGAGCCGCGCTACGAACCTAAAGGTCTAGCGTTCGAGCCCAGTCAGGGCCGATTTTTGAAAATGTTTTTTGTTTAATTCTAAATTATTTTAATTAAAGATTTAAATGTATGTAAATATTTTGGTGTGTCACTCACACGATTTTCTCTTACCATGCATTTTAATACTAAGATAAATATTTTGTGCTTTTTAGTTCACATTTCGATAAAAGCGTTTTCTTTAATTTTTTAAAACTATAATATTATTTTTAATAATATAGGAGTAACATTTCTTTATAAACATCACAGGCGAACAGATTAAATTTTGCGGCTCAAAAAGGTTCCCTGTATAAACAATTTAGCGGTCCATTGGAATAAATTATAGAATAAAATAAATGAATAAGTAATTAAAGAAAAAGGAAAATAATATCGATAAAACAAGAAGAAAAATGCATAATTAGATGAAATGACGATAAATCTGATTTTTTTTTTTTTTTTTTTTCAATTTCAACTATATTCAAAATCTTTAAATTAAACGGCGTTTAAAATCGATTTGTTTTATGTGGTTAACGAAGATGGAAATATAACAGAGTTTGGTAAATTAACTATATTCCAATTTGAGGTAGAAAGATGAATATATTGAGAAAGGAACGACAGTGATGGATGACGCTAATACCAGCTTATATATTACACAGATGTAAGTCTAAAATATGTGGTTACCCGAAATGTAAACAAAATTTCCATTTATAAAATTTAATGGATTATAAGTGACGCTAATGAATTTAGAAATTTTCGAAACGATTGAGGATTTTTATTTTTAATTCAATTTAATTTTGTTTATTTATTTATTTATTTTGCTTAAAAGTAATATACTAAAAAGCATATTAAAAAAAATGTGGAATAGTTCTTGTATAATAATTAAAAATAGAATTTAATTTTTGCAACAATATCCTAGAAATATTTCTTTAAAATTAAGGATACAACAGTATTAAAAATTTAGTGGCTCAAAAGGCCACTTAAGTTATAGTTCAGTGGACTAAATATACAAAATAGTAGATAAAGATATAGAAGAGCACATTTTAAAAGCACATTTTTACTGTATATGCGAGGGCTTTATCCGGAAACATAAGAAAATGGTATCTTTAAGATATTCTAATAAAAATCTAAATTTATTTTACTTAATAATTACACTGCTTGGCATGAAAATTGCCCCAACACCATTTTTGCAAATTCTTATGTAAAATTATCTTCTGATTCCAAATAAAACGCTAATTTTGCCCTATCACCCACTGTTTTTTTAGAGATAACCCCCTATATTTATCACTTTTCGGTTATTTTATGGCTTTAAATTTGACTTTTTTTTTTTCCTTTTTTTTTTTGGGGGGGGGGAGATTATTTTAACTATTAAATGCCTTCTGAGGGGTTAAAGAGTTGGAAAATTCTAAAACATGAACATTTGCGGCTAGGGGAAAATTTGGGGGGAATTGCCCCAGAAATTATATATTATATTTCTCGTACTTTTTTAATTTATTATTAATATTATTTATTAAACATTATATATATATATTGTTCTTTTTAGGTGTTAAATTAATTCTTTTTCTTTCTCCAAATCAAATTCATGGTCATAAAATTAACGTACAGTGATAAAAATTGAGGTAGGGGGTAGTGTCCCTAGAAAACGATGGGTGAAAATACGAAATGAGAGTCATATTTTGATTCAGGAGGTCATTTTACATAAGAATCAGCAAGAATGGTATTAGAGCTCGAACTCTTTTTTTTTTTTTTTTTTTTTTTTTTTTTCAGCGTAGTGTTATTAACAATAAAAAAAATAGAAAAATTAATTTCAGCAATTAATATAAATATATAAATTAAGAATGACAGATTCAGTAAATTACAAAAATGGCGAAGTAAGAGTGTTGCTTAAAGACGAAGAACGTAAGCATACACTGTGAATTGAAAAACACTTAACAATCGCTTAGGTAAAGAAAAAAAAAAAAAAAAACTAAGAAATATTTTTTATAAGATACAAAGTAGGCACGAGAGCAGTGTGAAAGAAACAACATAGTAAAAAAGAATTAAATTAACAGTGAAATAGAAAGATGAAGAACATTAAAGTCGATTATGGAGCTATTAACGTTGTTCACCAAATGGACAATGAAAAATCGGAGTTAAAAATTTATTAAAACTACATGGAATTAAACATTTAAAAAGCATATTGTTACGTATACTTTTAAAAATAGAAATATATTTGTTTAAACTTTTTTTTTTTTTTTAATCTAAAGAGAAAATAATAAAATTGAATAAAAATAAATAAAGCAGTATGAACTTTTATATTAAACGTATTAAACATACAGTGTGTATAGACAAAAATATAGTATACAATTCAGAGTAAAAATAAGAATGGGATGAATTTTTATTATTTTTTTTTATATGTGTATAATTATAGAAACATTACAGGAAGCAGAAGTTAGAATTAATTCATATCAGAAAACACACCAAATACTGAATTTATTTAAAAAAAAAAAAAAAAAAAAAAAAAAAAAACAGGAATTACGGTGTCCTATAATTATAGACAAAATTTGTTTTATGGATTATAATTAAGGTTACAGTTAAAAATGTTAGTATTTAATCGTGTTTCCATTTCCTTTAATCACATCAAATACACGGTTTTTCGTCGAAATTGCTAAATTTTGCATTACTTCTGGGAACAGTTCCTACCATACTTACTCTATTACTGTAGAAAGGTCCTTAGTCGCAAAATATTCATGTCAATTTTCATATATTTTTCTTGCTAGATGTCCCCATGCGTTCTTCATCAGGTTTAAGTCCCGAATAAGAGATGACCAGTCCATAACATTGATATTATGCATATTAAACCACATCTTTGTCGAGCTAGACACGTAAATACGCGCCTTATCTTGTTTAAATACACAGCTTGGTCCTTCCAGCAAATCCTCGAGTGGAATAAAATGGTCCTCTAATATTTGCTGATAGTCCTGGGAGTTCATTTTCGTGTAACAAATTGCCAAAAATGTTTTTCTATTATATCAAAAACCATACCAAGTTATTACTGACCTTCCATCTTGCTTTCTGCTAAAAAAACTTCTTGGTTCGCTTTTTAAATCCTACCAGTAAGACCGGTGTACCATCCAAATGGTATACCCTCCTACCATTCATCTGGTTCATCAAAGTTCCACTTTTTCTCGTCTCTAAATATTGTTGGCAGCCATTTATCTTCATAAGACATCATTTTCTTTGGCAATTTTCAACGTACTGTTTCGTTGTATACTTTTAAGTATGGTTTCTTCAACATTTTCTTGAAAGTTATTCGTTTAGATTCCAGTATTCTTCTGAGAATATTTTTTTTCAACATATCAAATTTGGATGCAATTTTTCACAATGAATATATTTTCTAGATGCGATGCTTAGAGTTATTCTGTCATCGCGCATGGATCTAATTCTTTGTCGACCAGGTCTTTTCTTGATAGACCAGTTGTCGCTAGTATGTAAAATTCTGTAAACACTTCTTAAAAATCTTTTTAAAGTCTTAGATATCTCTCTCGGATTTTTATCTGTATGTTTTAAATCCAAAACTTTAATTATCTCCTCTTTTGATATCTCTTTATCTCTAGGCATTTTGTCGAATTAATAAAAATATCGATTTATTAATCGAAAACAAGCCAAAAAATTGTTTCAAATCAATAAAAGTCAGAACAGCAGACTATACACACATTCAAGGAAAGTAAATAAATAATCGTCTGCTGAAAAAAAATAATAATCATAATCATAATCATATTCCTAAGTAAAGTCAGACGATGTCTATATTTATGGGACAGGCGATATTACATTAAAAAAAAATTACATAAAGTTTACGTATTTTCTAATTCTTTTTACAATAAATCCGAACTAACCAAGTACAAAAATGTATCTTAATCTTTTTCTGAAATTACATGAAAAGTATTTTAGCTTGCGATACCATTTTTGATCAGTGTCTATATTTTTGGGATAGAGTGTAGATAGTCATAAAGTACCACACTGAATAATAACTTATCTCAAAATACTAAAAATGAAAGATAACAGCAAAAAGAAATAATAAACTCGTGAGATTCTAAAAAAAATTGAATTTTGTAGCAAAACAGAAGAACTTTTCTATAGATTTTTTTCAAATCTAAGCGAAATAGAGCCATCAATATAAATGTTTTCAAAAACATTAACACAATAGTTTTTTTTTTTTTTTTTTTTTTTTTTTAAGAACAGTCACTTTTTTATCATTCAACATTTCTATAGTAAAGACTATAAAATCAAATACATTGAAAATTTTTGTTTATAGCTGATGTTTACCACAAGTGAGCTAGACTGAAAATAATGTTTATTTACATATTTACAATTACAAAAGAAAAGAAAGAACACGTAGTGCCATCTGTTGGTGTTTTTTTTTAACTCTTTGAACTTCTTCATTATTATTACACCAACATTCTCCACCTGAGAAAACGGTTTTATTTTTAATTAAAAACAATAATTAATATTCAAACATATACTTTTAAATCAAACATATTTTTTCCAAAGAAAATGATAATTTTTCCATGGTGACAGCCTTTGTTAAACAAACTTAAATCATTTCATTAGTACAGTTATACTGAACTTTTAGGATCTTTTCTTCAATTAAGTCTCTAACGAAATGAAATTTGAGGTTTACGTGTCTAGTTTTGTTAGATGACTTTGCAGTATTTATCCAATCTATGGCTGCTTGACTATCAGAATATATGACGACAGGTCTTTCCATAAATTGTTCACAATTAAGTTCTTGTAACATATTTAAAGTCAATGTTAATTCTCTTGCAGTATCTGCAGTGGCTAACAGCTCTGCTTCACATGCAAATAGTGCTATACATCTTTGTTTTTTACTTTTCCGTACAATAAGAGAATTTCCTAATATAATTACACAACCTAAAAACGACCTGCCTCACTCTCCATTTCCCCAGATTGCATCTCCACTACAATTTATTAAACCGAATTTTCTCTCATAAAATAATACTTTATTTTTTGTTCCATTTAAATATTTTGAAATCTTTTTAGCCAATGTATAATGACTTTCCTCAGGACGTTTGTTGAATTGCGAAAAATAACTAGCAACAAATGCAAGGTCAGGACGAGTTTGGTGAGCTAAATACTACAGTTCACCTATAATCACTTGATACTCAGTCTGATTGACTAAATTATTTGCAGGAGTAAAACATCTGTTCTCACCTTTAACTATTGGTAGATAAGAATTTTAGAATTTTGCATACCATATTTTTAACCGACTTCAAAAAAGAAGGAAGGTTCTCAATTCAAACCGTATGTTTTTTTTTATGTTTGTTAGCTCATAACTTCTGAACGGATGCTCCGATTTTGATACTTTTTGTTTTGTTAAAAAGGTCTTGGTCTGAAATAGGTCCCATTGTAATATCTTTAGGATCTAAAGAAAATACAGGTGCCTAAAAAAATCAGATCCAATTTTTTTAACTGCTAAACGGCTGCAGCTATAGTGATACAAATGGTATGTAAGTATAGCAAAGTGACCACGCAGTACAAAGTTAAACCACTTGTAGCGCCACCTGGTGGAAAATAGCGGAGTTAGTGTTCCTATCTCGAAAACGGTTCTAGAGAAAAAAGTGAATTACAAAGTTAAAGAGTATTACCGATTTAGTACAAAAATATAATTTAGGCATTCATGATAGCGTTCCCATCTCGGAAACGGTTCAAGACAGGGGGAAAAGGTGAATTATAAAATTGCAGAGCATCATCGATTTAGCATGAAAAGATAGCTCAGACATTGATGCTAAAATTGCAATGCTGAAAACGTGCATTTGTTTGTTCGCAATTTCTTACACTATGCACACTTGAGCTCCATTGCACACGTTGTAGCGTAGCTGGTAAGACATACGCTATATAGTTCAAAATACGGTTACTTGATACTTTTTGTTTTGTTATAAAGATCTTGGTCTGAAGTAATTGCCATTGTAATATCTTTACAATCTAAAGAAAATAAAGCTCCATCTGGTGAAAAACCGCGGAATTAGCGTTCCTATCTCAAAAATGGTTCAAGATAGGAGAAAAGTTAATTACGAAATTGTAGAGCATCATCGATTTACTACGAAAAGACAGTTTTTAGACATTATTGCTAAAAGTAGAACGCTTAAAACGTGCAGTTGTTTGTTCGCAATTTCCCACACTGTGCATACTTGAACTACGTTGTACACTTTGCAGCGTAGCGGATGACGCGTATACTCTGTGGTTCAAAGTACTGTTACTGTAAACGGTCACACCGATTAGCGAAAAATTGTTTTCAAACAACTTCAGAAAGGAGGGTGTTGTTAATTCGAGCTATGTAATGTTGTTGGTGTTTGTAAGCTTATAACTTCGTAAGATATGCTCTAATTAACCGACTTCAAAAAGGAGGAGTTTCTCAATTCAAAGCGTATGTTTTTTGTTTTTGTTTGTTAGCTCAAAACTTCTGAACGGATGATCCGATTCTGATACTTCTGTTTTATTGTAAAGGTCTTGGTCTGAAATAGGTCCCATTGTAATATCTTTACCATCAAAGGAAAATGCAGGGTGCCCAAAAAGGTCAGTCCCGACCTTTTAACTGATTAACAGCTGCAGCTATAGTTATAAAAGTGGTATGTAGATATAGTAAAGTGGACATGTGCTACGCGATTCAACCGCCTACAGCGCCACCTGGTGGAAAACAGTGGAGTTAGCGTTCCTATCTCGGAAACGGTTCAAGACAGGGGAAAAATGTGAATTATAAAATTGCAGATCATCATCGATTTAGTACGAAAAGATAGGTTGGACATTAATGCTAAAAGCAGAACGCTTAAAATGTGCATTTGTTTGTTCACAATTTTCCTATATGTGCACACTTGAACAACATTGCATATGTTGTAGCGTAGCGAGTGACATTTATGCTATGTAACATTCAAAGTATGGTTATTGTAAGCGGTCTCGTCGATTAACGCATAGACGTTTTGAACCGACTTCATAAAGGAAGAGGTTCTCAATACAAACCATGTGTCTCATTGTTGTTGGTGTTGGAATTTGTTAGCTTATAACTTCTTAAGAGATGATTTAATACATTTTTTGTTGTCGTGATGGTTTTGGCCTGAAATAGGTTTCATTGTGATTTCATTAAGATATAAACAAGATACAGGATACTCACAAAAGTCTGTTCTCACTCTAACTGCTGGAACGCATGCAGATACACTGGTAAAACCAGTATGTAAGTATCGATGTTGAAACTTCTGTCCGTTAGCTGCAATGCATATTTTGCTCTTTGTTTGAACTTTACACTGCTCAATTTTCAGCGCAGCGGGTGACACGTATTCACTGTAAATTTCAATATATATGTCTAACAGAACTTTTGGTTATGAATACAGCGTATCATTCTTTACATTTCTAAAGGATTATTAATTTAACCTATGTTCATTCAATAGATAGTTTTTTGCTCATATCCGATAAAGGCAAGGAAAGTGACACAACTTAAAAATGCAGCATTTGAGAAAAATCAACTTCAAAATAACTTGACAAGAATAAAACTGGCACAACTGTCTCTAGAGTGGATAGATTTCTAGATGAAGATGTAACTTTTTTATTCACATCGGGTGCATTTCATTTATTTGTCAGTGACATAAACCATTTTTTGAGTTATATCACTTTTCTTAGAAGTTGTGATTTCTGAAACTGCCGTCGAACTTCTTCTGATGTTCTGCTATATGAATAAGTTTTCACTGAAAAGAGAAAAATAAAATCTTTTTGAAAAAAAATAGAACCGACTCCAAAAAGCAACTACTATTCAAATAACTAAAAAAAAAAAAAAAAAAAAAAAAAAAAAAAAAGAATTGGTACGAAATGAAACTGTAAATCGCGCCTTAATTTCCTTCGCCAAAGAACCTATAACACTGCAATTAATCATAACTTTTGAAGTCGGCGCAAAATTAAATAAAAAGTGATACCTTTATTCAATACAAAAATCAAATCCTATTCAAAATAAACATCTGACATTGTGACCTGCAAAACGCAGCCTAAAACTGCTTTGATTCAAGAACAAATAAGATTTCGTAAGCAGCAAAAGTTGGCGAAGATGCTGGTATCTGTCGTCCTTGGTGAAAGAAAAATCGCAAAATTATCTGACAAACATATTTAATTTCTTTAGGATATCATGATTATTTTGATAAAGAATATTAAGAGAGTAATCAAGAATATGAAACAATACTTCGTACAATATATATTATGAAAATATACATATTGCGTGTATATTTTTGCATTACGTTTAGATCGCCAAATCCAAAAGCCACCAAGGATGATAGTTATCAAGGATAGTAGTTATTCCTGATAATAGTTATCAAAAGGAAACTCTAACTTCGTAGAAACATAAATACCTCATTGTGAAGAATGCTCACTATTCGATGTAGGTGCTACTAATGGGCCAATTGTATACAGTGATAAAATAATAAAGGGAACATGAAAATGGATCATTCGTGACAACACATACCGATTTTTTTTTTTTTTTTTTTTTTTTTTTTTTTTTAGTTATTTGAATAGTAGTTGCTTTTTGTGCCGGTTCTATTTTTTTTTTTCAAAAAGATTTTATTCTAATAAAGATTTTATATAGTTCGTTTGGGATAAACTGATACCGTTTTGATTTTGTATAACTTCAATACCTAAATTTTTCAAATTTTTAGTTGTTTCATTTAGAACAAAAATTTCTTTAAGTTTACTTATTTTTTCCTTGCATAACTTAGTATTATTTAAAAAAATTGCTAAGCAAATTGCTA
Organism: Salticus scenicus; assembly: GCA_963930645.1. NCBI lineage: Eukaryota > Metazoa > Arthropoda > Arachnida > Araneae > Salticidae > Salticus > Salticus scenicus. The sequence goes on from OZ005655.1 coordinate 114,831,978, forward strand.
GAAAATTTGTTTTATCATATGTAAATACACAATTATCAGATGCAAGAACAGAGAAGCCAATCGCTTTCAGTTCATGTTTCAGTTTAATGTGCCAATTTCGACCACACTGTGGTAAACCATATATGCTACGTTTCAATTTACATACATTATTTTTACCAAATTTATTTTCATAACTAGGAGGAAATTCTATATATACAGTCTCTTCAATGTCACCATATAAATATGCTGTTTTTACATTAAAAAATCTTATAGATAAATTCAACTTAGAAGCGATTCCCATTAACAGTCTAAATGATTCCATATTTGCTACTGGTAAATATAATTCTGAATAATCGACTGTTTTTATTTGATTGAAAGCAGACGCTACTGATCTAGCTTTATAAATTTCCTCATTTTTAAACCATTTAATCGAATAAATCCATTTACTTTTAATTATTTTTTTTTTCATTTTTTATTCTTTCAACTATCTCAAAAACATTGTGTTTATTCATAGAATCAATTTCCTTTTCCATAGCAATCTCCTATTTTTTTATTTTTAATTTCCTCAAAATTCTTCGGAATTGATTCCCCATCATTTAAAGCCAAATTAGCTGACAATTTATTTTTTTATTCCTTCTGATCTGCGTAATCGGGGTGGCGATCTAAAAGCAGATTCTGAGTCATTCTCTTTTTCATTTTGTTCTAATGCTTGTTCTTTAGCCGAAAAATCTGACAAATTATTATCATATTTTTTCGGTCAGGAAAAAGTTCCGATTTCTTGTTTTAATTCAGATTCATTTAACTGGGTTAAATCTTTAATATCCCACAAATAAGTTTCGGATTCATTCTTTAGGAATTTATTACCTTTAGATGTTTCCTCCAATTTAACTGATCTTTTTTCAATAATTGTCTTAATATCGATATCATAAATTCTTCATGCGCGCCTATCTCCAGTATATCCAACAAATATATCTTTTTTAGCGGGAACATCGAATTTATTTCTGAAATGTTTAGGAATATGATAATAAACTAATCAACCAAAAATTCTTAAAGAAGTTAGTTTTATTTTCCTTCTTGTCCATATTTCTATCGGGATTTTTTGTTTATCTTTTCGCTGTGTGTTATTCGATATGTAGGTACTACAAGTTACGGCTTCTGCCCACAATCTAAGTGGCAATTTACTATCATATAGTAATGTTCCTGCGTGTTCTACCAGTACTCTTACACAATTTTCTGCAATATCGTTGATTTCAGGATTATATGGTACTGTTTTTTCATGCATTATACCCGATTTTTCTAGAGAATTTTCAAATTTACGATTTACAAATTTTAAACTGTTATCGGCTCTCAAACGTTTAATTTTCTTATTCATCAAATTTTCATATATTTCTTTGAAAACAGTAAAAGCATCAAATGCTTCATGTTTATGTTTCAAAAAATAAGTGAACTACATCCCAGAAAAATCAACTAATATTAAAAAATATTTAGAATTTTCTAAGAAATTAAAATTTATAGGTCCTGCTAAATAAACATGAATCAATTCTAATACAGAAATACTTTGGTCAAAATTTACTTTTGAATGAATTTTCCGAGTTAACTTACTAATATCACAGGATTCACAATTAATATTGTCAGAATCTTTAAATTTTATTCAAATAATATTTTGCATTTTTTATCATATATTGTGGATTTAAATGACAAAGTCTTTTGTATCAATTAATATAAAATTCCGATTTATTTACTAAGTTACATTCTGGTGAATCAGGTCACATATCATTGTAAGGTTCTAATATGACTTCAAATCTATTATTTACTTTAACAGCTTTTACTACAATTTCGTCATTTTTACCTAGAACTAAGATACAATTTCCACTTGATTTGATTACTTCCATTAGTTTAGTTAAGAAATTAAATTATTTCTGAGATCCTGAATATAAATAGTCACAGAATAAGTTTAGAAAATTTACAGTCAAAATATTCCGAGAATTAATTACCACTGTTTTAGCCCGAACAGTTCCTGTTCCAGAAAAATTTTAAATAGAATTCTAAACTGCTAAATTTATATATCCGTTATCACTATTAAAATTACAAAAATAACTCAAATTTTTTGACATATGTGCTCTTGTACCTGAGCCTAAAAGCCAAACATTATTTTCTGATTCGTCAAAATCAAGTTGTTCTCTATTCGTGGCGAGCGCGAAATTATTAAAACATTGATCATCTTTACTTGTGTAATTCGAATTTCTGTCTTTAAATTGTGTTTTATTTTTATTTTTGTTCTTGTTCTACGTTTATGTTCTTTTGTCATGATTGTTTGGTGTAAAGTTATCTTTATTTCTAAAACAGCAATTTTTGGTTAGTTGGTTTGTCTTCTTACAGATAAAACAGCTTTTTACTATGTTCTTGTTTTCATTTTTAACTTTGAATGCTTCATCTCTTCTAATAGTTTGGTAATCATTTAATTTCAGGATGGTTTTCTCTTCTCGTAAAATCTCCAGAATTTCATCTAGATTCTTTTTGCTTTGAGTCTTCAATATTTCTCTAATTCTCGAAAATTTTCCTCTAAGGCCGTTGACAGTGCAGTAAACTATTTCTCTTTCTGTAATTTCGAGGCCAAACGAAGCACATTCCGTTTTCAGACCACTTACTCTACACTGTAAAAAATACGTCCTATTTGCTGCCAGAAAATCTCTGTAATTTCAGAAAATACGCGTAATTTACGAAAAAAAAAATACGTTGTCAAAACGTATTTTCTCAAATTACAGAGAATTTCTGGCAGTAAATAGGATTTTTTTTTTTTTTTTTTTTTTTTTTTTTTACAGTGTAGCAATATTCACTGTTTCTTCTGGGTTCAATTCAATGTTTTTTTATTTCATTACTTGCATCAATTTTCCGATCTTCCAGTTTTCCGGTGAAAGTTAATTTTATTTTTTCCCATAAATTCTTTGCGTTTTCTTTGTCTGCGAATTTGAAGGCTTTGTTCGTCGGATAACGAAAGTAGAATATAGGCTACAGCTTCAGCATTTTTATTTTCCCATTCAGCCAGTTCTTCGTCTTTTAAGTCGCCTGCTTCTTTTATTACGACATCATATAACTTTTAATTGTTAAAACAACTTTTATTTTTAACGAACACGTGTGGTAGTTCGTACTATTTAATAATGGTACTGACGGGATTATTTTATCCATCTTTATCTTTTTAACTTTCACTCATCCAATATTCGTTTTAATTACCGGAAACGCAACGTCATTTCGCTTCGCTGCTGATCGAACGCAACCAGCGCTCTTGCTAGCAAATGATGTTTACCACACGTGAGCTAGACTGAAACTAAAGTTTATTTACATATTTACAATTACAAAAGAAAAGAAAGAACACACAGTGGCGTTCTATAAAACTTTTTGAGCATCATCATTATTATTATACCAACAATAGCAAATAGCAATTAGTTTTTTATTGTAAAGAATACATTAGAATAACATGCATAAAAATTTACACTATGTAAAACAAAATACTAATTAACTTTTATCACTTTCTTTAAATGAGACAACGTTTACAAACATTTTTTTATTTAGTAACAGAATGAATAAATTACCTGTAGACAATCATTGATTCTAAGCCATATTCATGATAATTTATGATTATTTCCATACTAAAATATAATATAAATGATAGACCAATTTACTCAAATGAGTGAAAGGCAGGAAATTTTAACATTTAACCAGTGGATGGGATCGTCAAGTTGGAACAGCAGCACCAAATCAGCATTAACATGAAAAATTTAAAATAATACATTGAACTTTTAGTATATAGAGTAATATATATATATAATTTACTGGAAACAATTTTCGCACTTTTTTTATTATTTATTTATTTATTTATTCTAATAAATTACAGCAATACTGAACGATATTATTATGGATTTAACTTCAAAAATTTAATCTTTAAATTCATTGCTTCCATGTTCGCTGTTTTACGTATCTGTTTAACCCAATACTAATGGAGTAAGCTGTTACACATTTTAAGTCTTTGTCTGTCTGTAACACTGTAGCTTTCAAACAAACAGACCGATTATAATTCGTTATCGTTATTATTTTAGAACGCTAATTTGATTGGGATGGTTCATGGCATTGTTTGATGAAAATCTATGTAACTGATTTTTCGAAACTAATTAAAATATATGTTTTTTAAACCATTTTGCACTGATATTTTAAAAATGACGAGCTAGCAATCTTACTTATAAATCGTCTAAGATTATGAATCATGCTCGATTATAAATCACGTGGTGTTTTTCTTTCTTTTTTTCTTTCTTTTTGTATTCACATAAGAAAACTTCTTTTTTTTCTTTTTACAAAATTGAAAATATTCAAACTATTTTTGAATTTTTGAATTTTGAAAAAAGTAAAAAGAAAAATGTCTATAATTATGATTTCACAGTTCAAAATATCTAAACTGGGTTGAAAACTAGAGATTTTTAATTTTTTTTTTTTAAGTGTTTTTATCAGGCCGTATTCCATCAGCATTATAAATTTCACGATCTATCAATATTCCAACATCAAATTCATTCTACATGATAAGTGATTCTTTTGTTTATTTATAAATTTTATTTATTATTAACTTTATTTTTATTGACTTTATTAACCTTATTTATTTTCTTTATTAAAGAGTAAAAAAGTTTTTTATTAAATGATGAATTTTAAGTCGTTATTAGCAAAAACAAAAATTTGCTAAAAATAGAGATTGTTAATTTACAGCCCAAAAATCGCTAGATTCTCTAGAAAATTATACATTTAAAATTATATGTATATATGCGTGTGCGTTAGTTCTCAATTACATTGAAGGCCTACATTGCATTAACATTTCATAATTTACGAGCGAGTTAACGCTCTTTCAATTGAAAATTACTGAATTTATAGACAAATAATATTTTATTATATTAGTAATCATTTCTTCTTCTTTTTCACAAAAGTAGCTTACACATGTTTAGGCCATTGCGTAATTGTTTTGGCAATTACACGTTAAGGCAACTGCACTAAACAATGTCAAACTACGTATCATCGCACAACAATGTATATGATGGAATACGACAAGACATGAGATTGTTATAATGAATATCTTACGGAAGATTTGAATATGGTCTTGTATTATTCAAATTAGATGTGCGAATGGATCCTCATACACGACATTGATTTGTGACAGTATCTTAGAATTATACGACGTTTGAAATGTGTTTTTGAAACAAAATATTTCTCTTTTAAATTTTCACTCAAAAAGAAATATGGACGAGAAAGTTTTTAGAAAAAAATATCATTTGAATACTCCAAGGCATGATTGATTTTGAGAGTATCATTGTTGTTATATTTGTTATTTTATAAATTGAAGTTTCTAAATTGAAGTTTTTAAGTTTTTGAATCATATGAAATATAATTTCTTTTAAAAAATACATAAAATACATTGTAAAATATACATTTGCCAATGAAATATTTTGACTTAGTTATGTATTTTTGTTGTTGTTGTTTGTTTGTTTTTAATGATACGTTTGCAATATATATATATATATATATACTTTAATGTATTTATATATACGAGTTATGTATATACGATGAAATTATATATATTTATGTACATATGAAATATTTTGTTAATTTACAAGCTACTAATTTCTCCTATTAGACTAAATTTTTATTCTTATAATAATGATTTGAAAACTATGAGATATTATCTACTGCAATATATATATATATATATATATATATATATATATATATATATATGTACGCAAGGAAATAATTGATCAGCAATTATTAAACTTGGCATTCAAATACGATTAAAAAAGTTTATGCAAATGATCATACAAGCAGTATTAATGAAAGATGTGGGAAAATGAAACGTGCGTACAAAATTCCACCCGAGTAGAATTAAAAAAATTACGCGACTATAAATGATAGACATTTACAATTTGACATATACAACATCAAATATTTAGTTTCGTGTAAAATGATGCCGTTCAGCGCGAAATTCTACTTTAGTATGAATGAAGAACGTCATCTTTAGTAGAAAATTCTACTTTTTTATTCGGTACCGATGACCGTCGTTGGTAGCTTTCTATGCTTATATCTTTCATGCCTTAAACATTTTTTTTTTTTTTTATTACGATTCTTTTAGTCTTGTGAAATAAATAAATTATTTAAAATTCCATGATTTTCTCGTAGCTATAATTTTGATATCACTGATATAAAGCTCAACATAAGTTTAACTCTTTGCGAACCGTGAGTAGATTTTCGCAGAGACGTCAAAAGACCGCTGTTTCCCATCCTCGTGGAAAATTTTTCACCCCCACTTTAGGCGGTAGGCGTAAACCCTCAGATTGTAATCACTACTTTCAAGATACCGATCGCTCTTTGAGGGAAAATAAAAAGGGATTTCTTTTAATGGGGAAAATGCTAGAAGGGGAAAATAAGAAAACATAGACCTTTAGAGTGGAAAATCAGACTTTTTTTTGTTAGAAAAGAAGAACTATGAGAAGACAATCATAGGTATTTTAGCTAGTACAATGCATATTAGTACTCAAGAAAACATTTAAGTTTCACGCAAAAATTTACAAAATGATGAAATATTTGGAAATTTACTCAACATTCTTACGTTTTTTAAATGAATAATTAGATAGTTACTATTACTTATTCTTGATTGTCTTCTTATTTTTAAATGGGTATTTTAAAATTGTTAGGTTATGCAAAAAGAAAATATCTCTTTTTTAGATCTTGATGACTTTATAAGAATTTTTAAAAGTGTTGATTAAACATAATTAATACTTTGAAAATTTTTTTTATCAAAAAATGTTAACGAGTGGATTTAGGATTTCTTTGTAAAATTTGGAAATATTCAATTTTCATTATAGTAATTGTAAGTCCTTCTTCTTCTTCTTCTTTTTTTTTTTTTTTTTCCTTTCTAAATTATTTCTATGAGTCGTTATAATTTACTTATTTATTAAATAAATGGCGATGGTTTATTACACGGATATATTGTTTATTACCATCTATAAATCATCTGTATAACAAACAAAGATTTCCCAAAGAGAAATTTAAATGCCAGAATTTTTATATAGTATTTTTTTAAATATAGATATCAAAGGGCATCAACGATTAGTCAAGTTTAGTATCTCTCTCTATATATATAAAGTTTAAAAAATATGTTTAAAAAAGTATTGGTATTCAAATTTCACTTTTTGAAAACCCTGGCAATAAATCAACCATATTATTGTTATAATATAACTGCTTAACAAGTTTGATATTGAAAATATTCATAATAACCACATCTAATATTTCTCCGAAATTTCAGTTTTTCTTATTTCTATAAGGAAAGTAAGTGGTACTATTTCTCCAAAATGAGGAATAAACATTCGAACTGTGATTTCTCAAAAAAAAGAAAAAAAAAAAAAAAAGTTAGTTATTTTTCTTTAAATTCAACATAAAATACATAATAAAATTCAACAGAAAATACATAAAAATCGTATTCGAAAGAGAAAACATGGTTTGATTGTTAGCTCCTAAAATTTGAAAAGATTTAATATTTGAAAGACTCAATTAATATTACCATGCAAATTTTTTTTAGAATACGTTTACATAAATTTATCAAAATAAGTTTGAATTTTGAATAATTCACTCTCAGAAGTACTAATTTTTTCTAAAAATTATTATTTTTTTTTCTTTGAATGCATTTTTGGTATATATTTGTAACACATTTTATATTGTTTCAAAAGTATATGATGACAATTAGGATAAACATATAGAAATATTTCCATTTTAAACGCATGCAAAATATAAAACTCTAAAATAGAGTTATTTTAGAAAGAAAATTAACTAGAATTGCAGTGATTCAACCTGAGAAGATCTATCTATGTAGTAGATCGCATATTAGACTTATGTCGAATGATTAAATTGTTACATTTAATATATTTATGCAAGGTTATTTTTATAATAGTGTATTAAAATATCTGGTGGTTTATCGTAAGAAGCCCAATGAATGTGCATCTATTAAATTCGACAATAAGAAAACTAATACAGTTTATGTCAAAGATTTTTACTAATCATTTATCCGTCTACATATTTACGCTTTTAATTCAATAAATATTTTCAGAATGGTTTGAAATCTGTGTTTCTTATTTAAGTTCAACAAAGAATTTTTTTTTTTTTTTTTTTTTTTAATGATGTATATAAGTTAATTTAACGTCGTGGATCGGGTACAGGGGCGCACAAAAATAATTCAAGTGCATTCCAGTGGATAAGAAAATCCTGAGGATTTTTGGACTCTTCTATGAAATCGCACATATGTCACAAAATTTTAGAAATTTCAGAAAATTAAATAATATAGTTTTTTATCACTTTAAATAACACCTTAGTCTCCAAAACTATATTCAAAAGCAATGGCAGAACTATTTTATTTATTTTTCTGAAACTGTTTTTTTTTTTTTTGTGACAGGTGTGCGATTTCTTGAAATGGAACAAATAGTAATAAATTAGGAGTAGATTTTATACTTCTATATGCGAGAGTAAAATTTATTAATTTAATTTTAAATACGGAAAAGTAAAACTTTTATTTAAAAAAAAATGCATACACTCATTTTACATTACGAATAAAATGTTATTATTCATTTAATATATACGAATCACAGCCATATTTAAACAGATATTAGTTATGAACTATAAATATTTCCATAACTGCTTGAAAAATAATATTTAATTATTGACTAATTGTATCAATTTTTTAAAAAGAAATGTGTAATGTATTTTTTATACTCTCGATTCTAGTAAAAAAGTGCATAACATCGATTTTTCTCTCTGCCTATTTATTTTTTTAACTATATAAAGGTTTTTCGTAAAGATACTGTAGGGAAACTAAACAGCCACTTCCTGTGTGGCACACGCCGCAGGGTATCGGCCATTTCTAAAGATGTCTTTGATAAAGAATAAGAATAATTAGGAGCATTCCTCCTCTCTAAAGATTACCCAGAATTTCTCACCATATCGTGGGAGAATATGTTACACATCTGAGATTGTGTAGTGTGTGCATCACAGAAAGTAAAACTTCGCTTTATCTGTCTATATTTCCTTTCCTTTTTCATTATTATATATTTTAAGATTTACATCTTCGCGGATGTGACATTTTGACTTATTTTTAGGTATTATAACATTTTTTAAAAGGCATAATTTAACAAATTATATATATATATATTTATGTTTTTCTAATTTAAAAATATAATGCTTCATCTTATTACTTTATATTCTAAAGTAATAGGTTGGTTGGTTGGTTGGTTGTAGGTTTAAAGGCCGATTGACTACGCAAGGGTCCCAGGCCTATATAGGGGAATGTCCTCCGTGGGGGTCTTTCCAAGTGGTCCACGACCGTATTTACGCAAATTTAGGGGGGAAAAACATGAAAAACTCCGAACAGATAGGTCGACGAACACGGTTAGAGATCGAACCCGACACTTCCCGTCTACCAGGTTTGAGAAACAGTACTGCTCTCCAATTTTGGGGCCGATTTTTTTTTTTTTTTTTTTTTTTTTTTGAGACTGTTTTATTTGGTCAGACTTCCTGTGCCGTGGGGATACTCCATTCCTTAAACCCCCGCTTAAATACTTAACATATACTCAAAAATTTTTTTAAAGCTGTTAATAACGTTAACACTTTATTCAAAATTATTCAAGAAACATTCACCTTTAGCACTCATTGAAATTTACTTACCTTCTTGATCAATATTTTCAAGCGCAATTTAATTGTGCCTGCCTTGCAAGGAGTGATCATCCTGCATTTATTCACGTTCTTTAAATTCTTTATATATTTCACAAAACATCCATAAATTATTTGTCGATTTCATGGGATGACATTTTCTTTTCTTTTATAAATATTTCAGTTTAAAAAATATTGACGACTGGAGGGTCCTAGGCCAAGACGGTATGTCTTCCTTTCTGTGGATGTATAGTACGTTATAGAAAAAACCACAAAAAACTTCGAAAGGCTGAATCGACAACTTCGACTTCGAACCCGGCGCTTTCCATATTTCAGCATCGATAACATTTGCGTTTGTGTTAATTTGTTGTTTGAGTTTGAGTTTATAGTGATATTTTATTATATTGGAATCTTTTATAATTTACATAAAAAGGATATGGCGAAAAATTCTTAATTTATATATTTTCCGAAATGCTCATAAATTATTGTTATTTCATGGGATGTTATTTTCTTTTCTTTAACAGATATTTGCAGCTTCAAAAATATTAACGACAGTAGTCAGTAGGGTATTATACTTTGCTGATGTGTGGTTCTTTTTTGAGGATGCTTAGTCCGTACTTAACTGCGTTACGGAAAAAAAGGCCTAATTTTGTTTTCTAAGTAATGTACAATTCTCACTAAACATATTTGAATTTAGTACGACAGGATCAATCTATTATTCTATTACAAAATATTTTAATCTGTTTTTCCATATAAAGACATGGTAGGCGATGAACTGAAATGGTTATCGCAATTGCATAAGTAAAAATCTTGGTGAGAAACATCCGAGCTACTTCGGTGCCAAATTTCAAATTGCACCGAGGGATTCTATAATGAAGTTGTTCCATTTCTTTAGTACTTTTTTTTTCCTGAGTTTTATTTAAATTATTTTTAAAAAATGTTTGCACATTTCTTTTTTTTTTTCCCTACATAAAAAGAAATATATTTAAATATATTTAGCAATCAAGTTTTCTGCAAGTATTCTATATTTTCTTTCAATTGTTGTTTGGTTGTTCTTTAACTCTTTAATTATGAGCAGCTATAGTCACGCAATTTGGTAAACACCATTCCAGGGCATGGTGCCTATCTTTTTAATATGATATTACCTTCATTTAGGTATCTTCTATTTGAGTTTTTATTGAATAGTTTTAAAATTATGCGAGAGACAGAGATAGCTCATGAATCATTGAATATTTCAATACATAGTTTTTATAGTTTCAGTAAATTTTTAATAATCAAATTTATGTCGTAAAGTATGTTTACATTCAGAAATTTCCATTTTTTTTTTTTTTTTTTTTTTTTTTTTAATTATTAAATTAAGAAAAAAAAATCCACTTATTTTAATTTATTAGAAATGGTCATTATTAATTTAGAACTTTAACTTTATTTTCAATAATTTTAAAATGTTAATTATTAGGGGGATCTAACCTTCGCTCATTAAACCCAGCGGGGCTCTATCCGACTATTCGCTGTTTTGTCTGTCAGTGAATACGAATATTAATAGCGCATAACACAAGGCAAAATCAGAACAATTCTATGTAAATGTCCAAATTAAATGTCAAATTAAAATACATAATACAAATAAAACTTTTTTAGGATAGAAGAAAAATTCGTAATAGCTAAATCATTTTACGTTACATCTTTAGTATATGACCCCCTTAACGAATTAAATATTTTTGTCACTATTTCGCGATGAATTTTTTTGGTATAATTGCTTGTTATTATTATCATTTTTTTTTTTTTTTTTTTTTTAGATATTTATTTTTTCGAATGCCTACACTTTTTACTTATATAATAATCGAGGGATCCCGAACTGAACCTGTCGTACCTTAAAAAAAAAAAAAAAAAAATCAAGGAAATCTCTTAACAGCTAGTTTTACAAGAACGAACTGGGAACAATCGATTTCAGCACTACCAGTCTACCAGTTTTGAAAGCATTTGCTCATACCTTAATTTTCAGTGTAAGTTAGTGATATTTAATTACATTTAGAGCTTTGTGTAACTCTTGAAATCCAGGAGTGGTGAAAAATTCTTAAAATTCATACTTCACGAGATATCAATAAATTATCTATATTTTATGGCATGCCACTTTCTTTCGTTTTATAAATATTTGCAGTTTCGAAAATATTTGATATGGATTCAGTGAATTTTTAATTCAGAGAAATTATAACTATATAATATATCGAACTTTTTGAAATATTTGAGACAAGTTTTAATTGACTAATCACCCTTTTTGCAAAATTCTAATTTTGTCTTTGGCACTTTCTAACATAAAAACCGCTATCAAATATTTCTCGCTTTCATATATTTCAATTAATATTTCTTAAATAAACAAATAAAATTTAAAACTATGCAAATATTTAGCTGCGCTTTGTTAATAAAGCAGTTTTCTCCATTCTTTTAAATACTTAGTATCACCTATATTTAAAATACGAGGGAATCTACTTTTCATTCTTTTTAGTCAGGAAGATGTTTTTAACATTTTCCTGGAAACGAAACCGTTTCCAGTGTATTGTGCACGTATTAAAAGAGTACAATCTTCTTCTGTGGTATTGTGACTGTGCTATACGCCAATTTGTCTGCATACGTAAATTACGGGGAGACTTCTTGTGCGGCCATGGTCATTCGGGTACATGAAAGCAATTGCCTAAAGCCCTTTTCTTCTTTCATTGATGAATTAATGAGTGCTGTGGCATGGGAACAAAAATCACACAGAAGTCGTTTTCATGGGTCTTGCATGCGTTAAAAAGAAGCAATTTCTTTGCTTTACCATTTAGATAGAATAAAATAAATATTTTTAATACTAAATGATTAATTTAATGATTTAATATAAATAAAGATATAAGATAGTAGAGAAAAAACCATTGGTATGTAAAAAATAATCGAAATTAATTTTTACTTATTTTTTCCGTTTTCTGGTTTTTAAAATAAAATTTTCTAGAATTTAATCAAAGTTTTGTACTTATTACTTTAAAATGCCAGTTCTGTGGCGCTTTCTTTTTTCTTTTTTTTCTTTCCTTTTTTTTTTTTTTTTTTTTTTTTAAGGCGCTCATTGTGTGATTTTGAGAAAATATCTTTATATAAAGAATGTATAAACATAATTTTCAGAACACAATAAATAAATAAAAATTTGTAAGCATTGTAATTTAAGAAAAACAACATTAATAAAAATGCCCGAGACGAGGGGGGATAAATCGAATTTCGGCGCATCTAAAAAAGAAATATGCTATTGTATTTGTATCGAAAAGGTAATTAAATAAGCTTGCATAAGAGAAAAAATAATCTTGAACACATCAAATACAAAAGTCAGAAAATCTTCGTGATACATTTTTATTTCTTTATATATATATATATATATTCTTTATATAATTGAAGTTTTTTTAAAAACGACATTGGACACTAATATTAAAATTTAGAGACAAATGCATGGAATAGAACGATATTTTATGCTAAATAAAACTGTCAAAATTCATAATTGTAGTTATGAGAACAGTGATAAACGACACTCTTTATTGAGGGCACATACGGCGCACTTGTGTAAAAACTATATAACCCTGGCCCACCAGCGGCCGAGCGGTTCTGCGCTCAAAGTTGGTAGACGTGAGGTGCCGGGTTCGATCCCAGGTCGCGCTCGTCGGCCTAGGCGTTCCGTGGTTTTCTCCGAAAATTGCGTAAATATGGGATAGGACCCCTTAGAACGACCCCCCCCATAGGGCTAGGACCTACAGCAGTAAATCGGCCTTATTCCGAAATCCGATCTAATCTATATAACTCTACTTTCGCAGTGTTTCTTCTCCGCTCATCAAAATGTATTAAAATTTTCTATTTGCTCCATAATTTGTAGAGTATTATTCTCTCCAAAATATTTAAAAATCATATAAAAATTCAATGAATATTATAATCATAACAGATATTATTACTGTTTATGTGACAGCCAAATGTCAAACATAATATTTGAAATTTTCATGCAGATAGATAAAAATAAAATAACGAATTATATTTCATATAATAAAGGAAAAAATTTAATGATATATATACATAGAGAGATTTTTAATTTTATAAATTAAAATCATTTTTATCTAGAAAAGGGAACCTGAATTTAATATACAATTTATATTTTCCTCAATTATATCTTCGATTTTTGCTTTTCGGAGTTACTACTATTATTTAACTATTGAATAATACACGGTAATTTTTACCGTGCTTTGTATTTATCAATGTTATCAGGAAGGGGAAAAAAGAAGTCAGAATTGCATTAATTATTATTATTATTATTTAAGTGTAGTTTACTATTTTATTATTTAAAATTGTATTCATCATAAGAAGTTTTACAATTATAAATCTGGTATAAAATTTCGGATAGTCATTTAATCGCACAGGTAAATATAGCGGCGTATTATTATTATTATTATTATTATTATTTTCTTTCCTTAAAAATAAATAAATAAAGATTTATTTTTATGTATTTATTTTAATTTTCCAAAAATGATTTGTACAGTTTTCCAAAATTATTTTACATTTTTGTAACAAAATTAAAAAGAATTATGTGCAGTATAATAAAATGTAACATAAAAAAAAAAAAAAAAAAAAAAATCCAAAATGACTATTCTACTGTAGGGATTGTGATACAAAACTTGAGAAATTGTTTACAAAATGCTTCGAATTAAAAAGATAATTAATTAACTCTTAAAAGAAATAATACGCATTTTAAAAACCTTACAGAAAAAACATACATTAATTATGCATATATATATATATATATATATATATATATATATATATATATATATATATATATATATACACACATATATATTAAAAATAACAGAAATTTTCAAAGTATATTTTTTATAATGTCTATCTTTTTGGAAACAAAACTTTTTTATTAATAGTTATATTTAATATGCATTTTTGAATAAATTTTTAATAAAATAACACATACGTTTTGATTTACAGTAAATAAATAAACTTAAAATATCTGTTGTTACTTATGTATAAAGTGTGTTTAAAAAACATCATAGGTCACTTTCAAAATGATTTTTCAAATAACCGATGATTTTTCTACCAAACTGATAAAATGTCCCTTTTCTGCTCTGAATCAGGGAAATTTTGCCTAGCAGACTAATAGCTTTCACTTAGGAAGAGGGAGGAGGAACCAACTGTCAACTTAACAATTGCTGAAGTGATTGAATACTTCGAGACCCTTCTCTCTCTGGGGGATAGCAGCGTTTCTCTTTTCGGCCGGCGGCCTTGGGGTTTTGCATGTACAGCCGTTTGAGCCGCTTTGGTTCTCAGAGAGTTAAGGAAAAACAAATTCTAAATTTACTGTTTCCAACCTTTTTATACTCTTCTACTTCTATTAAAATATCTAAAATTCCGTCAAAACATTTTGGATTCAAGGTCTGTTTCAAACAACTTAATTTATATTATATTGTCTTAAAGTTATGCAGCGAAATATCTATAAAGATATGCAGAATAAAGGCATACAGCAGATGCATTGCAGATTTACGCTAGTTCGTGATCACATCTTTTTGTTCCGTTTTATCTGCTTAATCCTTAATCGTTTCCTGCCTATGTTTTTCATCCTAAAACAATTGTTGCTTTTTTTTTTTTTTTTTTTTTTTTTTTTACAATTTAAAAGAGACATTTATAATAAAGTACATTTCAAAAATTTTCACCCTAATCAACAGGGCATCATCAGGAAAATTAACATGATTTAGTTTCACTTAACGTGCAGCTATGCGTTGAATTATATATATTACAATAACAGGCGGCAAATACAGTTAAGCTTGATAAAACATCGTTAACTGTATTTGTTGCCTGTTGTTGTATTACATATATTTCAACGCATAGCTGCACGTTATGTGAAACTAAATCATGTCAATTTTCCCGATGATGCCCTGTTGATCAGGGCGAAAAACCTTGAAATGTATTTTATTATATAAATGTCTTTTTTAATTAAATATATTTTTTAAATTGTTACGTGTTTTTAAAAAGTGCCTTTTCCATAATTTTAGAATGATACACGTATTTTAAAAATATCTCTATATGAGGTATGCTCTCTCTTATAAATTGTTCTTTTCTACAATGTATAGAAAAAAAAAAAAAAAAAAAAAAAAAAAAACCTTTAAAATTACAGCAAAAAGTGCTGGAATATGGTTTCCAGCATATTACTACAAATAAATTTGAACATAAGAGGCGAGTTTTAACAACTGTAATTCGAATTTAAGACCCAATTCAAGGCAATAAAGCGAGCGTTTTGCGCAATACAAAGAATTCGTAATATTTATAATATTGATATTACTGTTACACCATGTAGAAATGTATAGACAGTAAATTCTTGTTCATGTCATACATTCAATTCATTTGCTGACCTTATACCCATAGCTCAGAAAGCTATAATTCTAGTTTAGGTATTCAGAAAATGACTACTTATTCGTTCTGGATGAAGGCAGTATATTTTTTCTCCATGTAGTTACCAGCATTTTCACATTTTGCAAGCCACTATCTTAATTATTTTAATGATTATATTTATTTGAATACCAATAATATATATATATATATATATATATATATATATTAAATATGTAATTGAAGAATTTTAAAACATAATAGCAGAAATTTTTTTATAATGGAATAATAGTATGCAAACTGTGCAAAAGGGGAAACTATACTATTACAACTACTACTTTTTTACTTAAAAACATCTATTAGAAATTAATTCTAATTAAAATTTTAAGTTAATGAACATTTTGTTAAATCCTACGTTGCATCAATAAAGATAATGGAATTTACGCTTCGTTAAAACAGCTTTTTTTCTTCAAAGCAAAAAAAATAATATATTGAAATTGATTATAAGAGTCAGTATCTTTTGTAATTAAAATTGTACAGTTATAATTATATAATTTGAATAATAAAAAAAAAAAAAAAAGTAAAATAACGTGTATACTGTATAGTTGCGTAAAACTATGTAAATTAAAAGTTTTTTTTTTTTTTTTTTTTTTTTTTTTTTTAATAAATATATATATATATATGTCTATTCATGTATATTATATTTTATTAAAGATTAAATATAGGGGAGAACCGTGTAATATAGATCATCGTGTAATACGGACCATGAGGAAATGTATATGTTCAACACTAGATGATGAAACCATCTCATTGCCTTTAGTGAATATTATTTATATACAAAGCAGGAAGTGATATGTACATGCGTATCTGTATTTGGACGATTATGAATTTGAGTTTTCGGTTTATATGATCATTGATGTAACAAGTACGTTAAAATGAAAGCATTACCTTTTGCTGCTAGGTAACTGCAATATAATTTTCGCGTTAATAGTAGGAAATGTACTTATTTTCTGAAAAATTTAGACATGTGTTTCATGGACGCCAATTTGCACAGCGATATGTGATTGGAAACAACGTTGCTCTGTTTATGTGTGCAATATAAACCATGCTCTATTGTGTAATATGGACCAGTGGTCCATGATGAAAAAAAGAGAGGTTTTGTTAATGCTCGGAGTACATATATCGCACACTCAAAATCTTGAGGCTATAGAATAGGCCAAAGAAGCAAGGGTAATCAACCTATCACTCACTTCGCATACTATCCATTGGATATAGCCTTTGGACTTCCCTTTTTTTTCGTCCATTCCTACTATTCCCAAGAGATGGATAAGTGTATGAAGGAGCATGCTGGATAGTTCGTTTCACAATTCCAAGTGTGTCAACTGTTCGGGAAGGACCACTATGGACCACTTGGTCCACGAACGTATGTATAATATGGACAGCCGATACATAAATAAAATAATTATTTCCTGCAATTATTAATAGTTCCCATAGTGCTTTACCAAGCTTGAACCATGCAACTATACAATTGTAATGAGAAGTTAACAAATTAAATCTTTTCATTTTAATAATTTTAATTTAATAAAATTAAGCATAATTTGTACGTCTCATTAACCCATTCATGGTCACGCCATTTTTAATTTTTTCGTTTCGAAGCCATTTTAGAGGGATGTGTTTTATATATTTTTAAGTCATTAAGTACTAATAATATTACAAATTTATCAGAAATACAGAGAAACTGATTGTTTTTTATTTAGCAAATTCGTAGCAATGAATAAATGAGTCAGAAGTAAAAAACTCTGGCCGTGTATACACGTTCACGTGTATACACGTTCATGACCATGAAAGGGTTAATATATTAAAACCAATGTAACATTTAAAATGAGATAATCATCAAAATTTGACATCGTGCAAAGCATTATTGTAGTAATTCTGAATTTTTAAATATTGAACTATCTAAACTTTTTTTCTGATTTAAAAAATAATGGTTACCCCCCCTCGTTTTATTAAAATAATTTATAAAGAAGAGTTATATTTTTCATCTAAATCAGTTTAACCTAAAGTTAAAAATTCTACTCACCGTACTACTATCCCTTATTACGAAGGTATTTCCGAAAATATTGCTAAATTGCTTAAAACAGTTAATACCTCTACTAGCTTTAAACCTAACTCCGTATTAGTAACTTTCTCTCAAACTTTAAACCCTTTGCCCCCCCCCCCTCCCCTTAAACGTCTAGGTGTAATCTATTTAGTCCTCTGTAAAAATTGTGATTCTACATATATTGGTGAAACTGGCAGAAGAGGTGAAATTAAAGGAACATAAACATATAAAACAGGTGATTTAAGATCGAAACTAGTAATTCATTCCCTCAATAATGATCATATTCCTGATTTTGACAACTTTAAAATTCTAGCCTCTAATGTAAATTTATATGAATCCCGTATTTTTCTAGAGGGCGCTTTTACTAAAATGCAACATTCTGCCTTGAACGAGGCTAAAGCTATTCCTCCTGAATATTTAATCTTGTTATGATGTGTTATGAATCTTTTGTAATTGTTGTGTTTGTATGTTTGACACTGAGGTACGCTAGTGTTCTAGCCGAAACATCTGTCGTGTATTTTAATGTTTTTAATTAAAATGTATTTTTTAAGTTTTTGTATTAATTTTAAATGTTACATTGGTTTTAATAACTTTAGTTTCATGATCATTCTTGCTTAGGGGATCCATATTACACGGATCTCACATATATATTTTATAATTTTTACTTTGCAAAATTCAAATATGAAAGGAGTAATGCCGTAGTTAAAAAGTCACGCGTTTTTCAAGGAATATTTCACAGAGATTTTTTTTAAATATTTTTTTTTCTATTTATGTTCTAGTCGAAAATATACATGACTGATTCCTTTTTAGAAATACTGGTGATAAATATGATTTATAAATTTAAAAGTTTAGCAGTTGTGTTAATACTGTTAAATTAAAAGTACGCAATGTCTAAAATTTCAAAACACCCAGTCTCATCATTTCGAATAAAATAAAAATCCACAATACCCAATAATTTCTGTGACAAAAAAGATAATTTCATAATTTTCCAGTTAATAAAACTATTTCATTTATAAACTGTAAAAGATATCGGATTATACTTTAATTAATTTTAAAATAACCGAGCAATTTAAAATATTTCATTACATTTTGCATCCCGTGAATAAACTCGATGAAAAATTTTTAAAAAATCTAATAAAAATATCTTTTTGGAGAAAATAAGTCACACTTACATTTCTGCAATGTAAGTAGTTAAAAACTTTTGGAGAAAGTATATTTTAAAACCACTTTCATTTTCTCGATAAAAGAAAAGCAAAAAGAGAATCCGAAATTCAGCAATTTAAACATCAATGGTTTCGGAGTAAGGTAATTTCACATCCGCAAACTTCTATTTCTCCAGAAAAAAAAATAAACTCAGAACTTCAAACACTAAAGTAGAAATTAAAGCAGGATATTTCGATTTCTTTAAATCAAATGCAATACAGACTTTCATTTCTTTTACTTTCTTTCTTTTTTTTATAATGAAAAAAAAAAAAAAAAGTAAGGAATATATACTCGCTCATTTTTGTCGATGTTCTTTAAATGGACAGTAAAAAAATATTGGATAAAAGCATTTTGTCACATAAAACACGTAATAAAAATATTACATATGAGGGCTTTTAAGACGCATTTCCTGCATTATCTGCCAATTTATCTACAGTTTATTTATTAATTCGTTTTTGTGAGGTAGCTAATTTAAGAGAGGATTCTGACTTGTTTGAGTGATAAATTTGTACAAATCAGCATGAAGGAAGTAATCCTCGAAAAAAATATTCGGTTTGTGGGAAGATGATCAGAGAGGGCTTTGTAATTTTTGTCATGTATGTATATTTCAAACGTAATCGAAAAAGAACGCTCTCACGTCTTATTGAGACGTAATATGCGAATTAGGGTAGCATAAACACATGGCTGAAAATGGATTCGTTATTCGATGTCAGTTGGATGCTGTGGCTGGTTAAACTATTCTACAAGAATGGTGAATCCAGAAATGTTGCAATACGAATGTTTCGCATAGAGAAATATTTTCCATTGTTATTCTTTATTATTATTATTATTATTTTTGTAACAGAGGGAAACAACTTGAATATTCTTCTTAAAGCATTTCGTCAAATAAAAATTATGTGAATAAATAAAAATACTTTAAACCAATAAATATCTTATCGTGTATTATAGCTAAAAAAATATAAAATAAAATAAAATAATTAAGTGGTTTAATGCGAGTTTGACATTATCTACAGTATTTTTTTTCGGGGCGGGGGAGGGGAGGAGCTTGTCATGAATAAGAAAAAAAAAGAGCAATAAAATTCTGAAGAGCGATAGAATATTACATAAGAAATATCCTATCGCACATTTCATATTGTCTATAGCGTTATTTGTCGTTTATTCTGTTAATTTGTCCTGGGGACATATATGGTTTAGAAGATACATTTTTTTTTAAATTATCATTTATGTTTTTCGCAGATATAAAACTTTGAAACAATACAAACATTTTCAGTTATTATTATTTTAAATCAGTTTCAAGAAGAATTTTACAATAAATATATTACATATATTTTTAGTAAATATATTACATATGACAACTTTTAATACATATTTCTTTATCTTTCAAACACTTGCCATTTCATTCAAAATTCATCATGTATTTCTTTAATATCTGTTAATTTTCAAACTGCTTAAGCAGATCTATCAGATGTAAGAAATGTTTCGATTTTCTAAGACTGTAATGGCTGTCATATACTCAATGTCAAAAGCTCAATAGATATTTGTTAATTTACGCGTCACAGACAAAAGCAAATGACTGACGTTGTTTAGTCAAAAAAGAAACGGTTTCTACATAATACAACACACACACACACACACAAAAAACTGCAGACAGTTGTTTCGGTAGCATTGATCATACCATCATAAGTGCAACAAAATCAAAAATTATATGTTTCTATAATTGTGAAGGAAATAAGATTTTATTAACGAATAGTCAATAGAGTTGAAATAAATGCGAGAAAATAGCTGATACGAAACTTGGGAAAGAGGGTTAAACACCCTTTAAAAATACAATAAAAAGGCGTTGATTGTATCATTGACATACAATATACATTAAAACTTTTTCATCTTGATTAACATATCAAACGTCAACTCCCTGTATAATAATCTAATATTATTACTTAAAGCATTTTATTTTAAGTATGATTTATGAAGACAGCTAACTGAAATTAATACATATCTTGTCTCAGTAAATCTAAAATAATTAGATGTATTGGTGTTGGTGTAGTTGTTAAAGCCGACTGACTACGCTTGAGTCCTAATCCTCCTCCGTTGGGGGTCTTTCTTAGAGGTCATATCCAGTGCTTTTTTAACCGAAAGTAAACAATGGAAAACTCCGAACGACTAGGTCGACTAGAGTGACCTGGGATCAAACATGTCACTTTTCGTCTACTAGCTTCGAGAGTAGAACCATTTGGCAATTAATAGGACCTAGAATAATTTGGATTTCATGTACAGAAGATATCATATTTATAATAAAATATGTTAGCACATACTTTAAAATGGTGTTTTGTTACAAAACATAACACGTATTTGAATTAAAGTAATTCAAAATGTACAAGACTTTTTTTATGAATTATATCTGGTATTTTAAGGTAAAATAAAGTAAATCAATAAAAAAAAAATGAACAGCCTGTAATTTATTCTAATGAAATAAAGAAATGTTGATTGTTTTATTAAAATACTAGCAGGTTTCGTCCGCGTCTTTGGTCACTATTTTTAAATGAATCACTATAATTAATGAATTCTCAAAATTGCATTAATTTTATCATGTGAAAAAAAAAAAAAAAAAAAAAGAGAGAGACAGAGAAAAAAAATGTCTGATTGGGTAAAATGTCGCACCATGTCCCCACTGCCTTTGTCAGTGCAGGCCATTGTGCGCAGCGCGCGCGCATTTATGTTTGACACTCTTAATGATACACTATAATATCGTAAGGCGAAAACTTAAAAAAAATAATAATAAAAAAAATTATTTTCTCATCGGTGGGATAATCATAGGTAACAAAATATGGGTACATTTGTAGTAGAAGAATTTCGGAAATTTGCATTTTTTATCCATTTTTGCAGCCCTGTATATCAAAACCTAAAGAGATAGAAACTTATTAATTGGTATAAATTCATTTCTCTATAGAGCAAACAAAGAGCAAACAATTTCATAAAAATCTGAGGGGTGGCGTCAGGTTTTTTGCTGTGTTGATTTTACATGGAAATGACTCATGTATTTTTTTGCCCCATCGCCCCCCCCCCTCTTCTCGGCTCTCCTAAAATTTCTACAAATTCGAAAATATCTGCAATTGTTTTGTAGGTATCAAAAATCTCTCTGTACCAATTTTGAACGATCTAACTCTATTTTTATTTTTTTGTCCCTCCGCCCCTCCTAATAACTTTACACATAAAATATTCTCATTCGACTTGCAGGCCTCTACAGCTTATCTATGCCAATTTTGAACGATCTAACTGTATTTCTATATTTTTTTACTCCATAGCCCCCCCCCCTCCTTACTGCCCCACCACGGACGTATTTCTAAAATTCCAGAAATTGGTTTTTAGTTATTTGTGTGAGCTATATTTTAGAGCAAAAAATATCTTTTTTTTTTTTTTTTTTTTTCGATGTAAAGGATTATTTGAAATCCCGTTTTGCTCCTTACCCCGATTAGGGGCTGAATTTCTAACATTCTAAAAGTTGGTTTTTAGGTTTTTGTATTAGCTACAATTTAGAGCAAAAATGTTCACATATATCTGTTTATTTATTTATTAATTAATTAATTAATTAATTTATTATTATTATTATTATTATTATTATTATTTTAAGATATATAAGATAATGTGAAATCGCGTTTTGCCCCCCGTCCCCCCCCTCTGGAGCCCGAATTTCTAAAATTGCAGAAATTAGTTTTTAGATATTTGTTATAACTATATTTTAAAGAAACAAATTTATCTATTTTTTGTTTCAGGTATGAAGGATTTTCTGAAATAAAGTTTTGTCCTCTTTGCCCCACTTGAGGGGAAAATTTTTTGTAAAATCGCTGCTTAGTGGATGTCTATGTAATAGAAGGAACATTGTCACAAAAATTTATGTTTCTAGGTCCAGGGGTTTGGGCTGGGCGATGATGAATCACTCACTCATGACAAACGGTTTTATATATATACAGATTACTAGCAGGCTTTGCCCGCTTCGCTGGTCAATATATTGAAATAAATCCTCGAAACACCATATCATTAATAGTAATAAAAAATCGTTAAAAGAAAAAAAATCATTTGAAAATTAGTCAAAATATAAGTTTAAGTTCCCTCTATTTTCTGTAGTGGTATTCCCGCACGCCACAGTCCATTCTGGAGTCCCAATGCAGTCTCTTACATGCTTTTTACTCTCTGTTTTTTTTTTTTTTTTTTTTTTTTTTTATGAACTACTTGGCTCAAGATGGCTATCACAAAAAAAAAGTTCCTTCGCAAAAAATGTCCTATCTACTTCAGCATCAAAAGTTAAAAATATACCGCAGGATTATCAATAAATAAAACTCTTTAATATAGTTCTGAATTAGCTTTCATTTTATTATTATTTAATTTTGATAATGACGTCATTTTGTCATGTACCTGAGCAAATTTAATATTTATTTATTTATTTTATTATTACTATTATTATTATTATTATTATTATTCGCATAAAAATATATTTTATTATATGTCGAAAAATAAAAGTAATGTTCTTTGGCAACAATTAAAAATTAAAATAAATTATTTTAAATATTTATTATAGAAGAAATATCTATATTATATAGAAGGTATAATATAGATAATGTTTTGCTTCCCCCCCCCCCTCCCCTTCAGAACAAAATTTCTAAAGTTCCAAAAATTGGTTTTTAGATATTTGTGTTAGCTCTATTTAAAGTAAAATTTTTAAGGATATATCTGTTTATATATATATATATAAAGGTTTTTGTGAAATCACGTTTTTCCCCCTGTCCTCCTTAGGAGCCGAATTTCTAAAATTTCAGAAATTGGTTTTTAGGTTTTTATGTTAGCTATATTTTAAAGCAAAAAATTTACTGGTATATTTTTTTTTCATTGATGTATGAAGGTTTTTTTCTGAAATCACTTTTTGCGCATGTGAAATCGCATTTTGCCACGCATCCCCGGTTGTGGGCAGGATTTCCAAAATTCTAGAAATTGATTTCTAGGTATTTGTGTTAGCTGTGTTTTAAAGCATTAAAAAAAAAAATACAGATATCTGTTTTTTTGTTTGAGATATGAAGGATTTTGTGAAATCACGTTTTGCCCCCCCCCCCTCTTTCGGGGGCGAATTTTGTAAAATATCTTCTTAGTGGATGTCTACGAAACAGAAGGAACATTGTCACAAAATTTCATGCTTTTAGGTCAAGGGGTTTTTACTGAGCGATGATGAATCAGTCATTCATTCACCCACTCACTCACTCACGACAAACGATTTTATATATGTAGATTAACGTATTATGAATTTATTATTGCAATTCATATAAAGAACTAATGTGAAATTAACAAACATGTGCTGTTGCAGTTTTATACATCATATACTTCTATCATTATCGTTGCTGCTATAAAACTGAACTTTATACATTTTTAAATTCAGTGAAGAATTAAATTAAAGAGAAAGTTATGAACTTGCCGATGGTGCTAGTGAAAATTACTGTACACCAATATATATAAGTAAGGCGTAGTGCATCGCATATGAATAAAAATATTTTTAACATTTTGACTAATATATATTATAAAAAATAATGCTAGTTTTTCATATGTATTTAAGCCTTAATTTGCATAAATTAATATTTTCATATTTCTATTTAATAAAACATATTTGTTTTTCTTACTTATTAAAGAGGGTTTATTGTTTTTTCTTTATTTTTAAAAGTTATTTTTCAGCTTTATTCGACATTTCATATAAAAATATATAAATATAAGTGTTTGTTGTTCTGGAAGTGACATCTAAATAACTTCGGGATATAACTAAAGTTGTATGATTGAGTGTTATTTAATACATTTGGCCTTCGGTAAAAATAACTTCTCGATTGAATTCAGCTTAAAATGTCTGAAAAACATTTTTAGATTTTAAGACTTTAACACGAGAGATCGAAGTCAAATTATAAGCATTTTTTTCCCCCTATCAAAACAGAAAAATGATTAAGTTTCAGTTAGTAATTCCTTATATTTAAAAAAAAAAAAAAAAAAAAAAAAAAAAAACTATTTTTGAGTGACACAAAAATTGTCATTAAAAAATATTCCAAATAAAAATGTAAAATTGATATTATTTTCAGAGATCTGTTAACTGAATTTTTATATTGGTCATCCATCCTCGCAGAAAAAAATTAAAAAAAAAAAAAAAAAATATTTTAATGTTTAAATATAACTTAATATTTACGATTGTTTACTTTTATCGCACAATAAATGTTAAAGTTGTTTTTTATTTAGAATGGTGAACATTAATAATTAAATAAATAATTTTCAATGATTAATGAAATTTAATGTAAAATTATATTGCTATACGAAAAAAATGTGTAAATTTCAGATTTTTTATTAAAATTTGATTTTCTTAAATACTCTGTTACCCAGATTTTTGGAATGGTAAATTTCTGATTAACTTCGTTTAAGAATAAAATAAACATCCAGTGTTTGCGACAAAAATAGTTAAATTATAGAAATACTCTGACTCTTAAACATAGTCGGTAAATGAGGAAATTAACACGATTAACTATTATTTAATAGTTTTTCCCTTCAGATAAAATAGGCTCTTTGCATGGTTTAGCTTAAAACGTCTTACTTTTTTTTTTTTTTTTTGTTTAAGGATTTTCCAAGTGAAATAGGGGGCCGCAGTAGCCCAATCGGTAGAGCGTCGGCATCGTAATTGGAAGATTGCGTTTTCGGTACTCGAGCCGGCCAAAGACCGTCGTGTACACTAATGGTGGCTGGTGCATGTAAAGTCTGTCGTGGCCGAAATGTCCTCCATGTTCCCATCAAAAATTAATACCTCTGGGTGTCACCGAAGCGGGAGAGTCATCCCTTCCGTGGAGGATCAAAATTTCGATGGTATGTCTCCGGACCACCTCTAGGGGTGAGTCCCAGACCGTCGCCAATTGCCCCTCTGCGCAGCACTAGTGCGACGTAAAACCCAACCAAGCAACCAAGTGAAATAGGAGATTTACAAAGCTTTTTTTTTCATAGTACAAAATTGCTTAAGTAAGGTGGCCATAATAATACTGATAGTGTTTACAGTATTCTGTCGAGTGATCTAACTGTAGGAATGGCGGTAAATTTTGTAGGATCGTTAAACAAGACGGGGGACGAAAGATTGCACTAAAAAAATTAGTTCCAAAAGTCACTGCTAGGGGAATATGTGGCGCTATGTAAAAGAAATGAGAGTTCTAAAAAAACGCAGATTCAATGCTGAAATAAAATTACCTTTTATTTAGCACATTCAAATCAGGTTCAATGTCTCCACCGTTTTTGCGGACCGCATATTGCATACTGTGCACAGTATTCACAACAGCAGAAACTTTATCACTGTTTATGTATTATAATTTTCTCGCTTTTTTTTTTTTTGTTGTTGTTGTTGTTGTTATTACATTGAACTTGAATTAAATTGTTAAATGGACTAAATAAAAGGTAATTTTATTTCAATATTGACTGCGTTTTTTAGAACTCTCGTTTCTTTTCACAGCACCACATTTTTCCCTAGCGGTGACTTTTGGAACTAATATTTTTTTTAGTGCAATCCTTTGTCCACCGTCTTGTTAAATCCCCCTACAAAATTTGGCGCAATTAGATCACTCTACAGAACACTGTAAACACTGTCAGTTTAATTATGGCCGCACTGTATTTTAATTTAATAATCCTGATATAAGATAAAGCTAGTAGAGATTGTACGGCCGGAGAGATTGCGGGTATAGAAGTCCAGGGAAAGGAGTAGAGTGTGGGCAGAACCTTTCCAGGTAGTCGTACAACACGAATAGTGGAGTAAGTGATTAAATGTTCAAATTGAATCTTTCAATCACCTAGAATTAAGAAGCGTTATTTTGTTTAGTTTTTCAAAGTAAGTGCTTGAATTTTCACGCCTCTTTCCTAAAATTTCTACAGAAAGGCAAAATTACAGAATATTTTAAAACTAAACTGTTTCTCTTAAGACACTAACCTAGAATGAGTGTACAAACACCAGTTCTTTTTAAAAACAGTTATATTTCAATTAAGAGCCGCGCTATCTCTCCTACCAAAATAGGAGAGTTTGCACTTCTGTTACTTAGGAGAGATCGCACATTTTACACAGTAAATTGCTTGAGGAGATTATGAAGCTTATTGAGTAAAGCAACTTACAAGTTTCGTACGGATTTTTGGAGTTTGTAGAGGTTTGGTGTTTAAGTTCGATTACATTGTTGGATCCAGTGAGTTAGAGTTTTAGAAATTTGGTAAAAAGTGTAGAATGGAAATCTGGGCTATAGAAGGAATAGTCTTGTTTTGAAAATGAAATTGGTTTGAGGATTCCATTGTCTACAAAGTTTTTCGGAATTATTAAATGGGGAAGGATTTTGTAAATATCAAAATGTGAAAGTATGCAAATTAACTTTACAGTGATAGTATTTGCGAAAACGCAAATTTAAAGTCGAAGTCAATGAGAGATTGCTAATTTTCTGAGAGGGGACTTTATCTACTACAGGTAAGCAATAATCAAGTATTTTAATTTTACTAATTTCATGTAAAATATATGCATGAATTAATTTTGAAAAAACAATAAAAATACATAATTTTTAGAACTAAATCCATTTAAGGCTAAATTAGATTGCTGAAAAAATATTTTGTACTTATCTCTTTTTTAATAAGTTAATAATAAATTTGTTAATAAAACCAATTTTTTATAAATATTCTTGTTTATATACTAAGAATTAATTTTTAATAAGTTAAGTTTGTTAAATAAGCATAAATTTCGCTAATTAATGATATTTTTGTTTATTAATATTATAATGTATTGCATTCATAAAAATTTCCGACTTTACAACAATAAGTGCATCGATTGTGCTCGAGAAAATTAGGAAAATATTGCAAGTATAAAAATAAAAATGACTAATTTTTATTTAAGCACATTATCTAGCAAATTAATGTTAATTTGTAATCCAATTTAAGCTTGATTTTTTTTTTCATTAAAAATATTCTATAATTCTTCTTCTTCTTCTTCTTCTTTTATTATTATTATTATTATTATTATTATTATTATTATTATTTCTGATTCTTTAATCATTAGGTGAATTATTCACTCTTAATACAAAAATATTTGTTTACAAATAACTTACAACAATGTAATTAAATTGCAGTTATTATTACTCACAATTTATTATTTGTAGTTATAATCAAGCGCAGTCATTCCTACCCACGTGCGCAATCTCTCCTACCGTATAAGGAGAGTTTATGCAAAACTGCTCTCTTGTTTATTTTTACAGCTGTCGCTTTAAATAATAGTATACCAACAAAATCGCAATGTAAATGCATAGAAAATGAGTTAATGGAAAATTATTCAGCCATAATTTAGCAAAAAATTAATATTTGGAGTTTTTATATCATTTTGTTGAATTGTGCACAAACTCTCCTAGCTTTACCTTACATAATAATAAAAGTCAGGTAAAACATTGCTGAGTTTTGAAAAAGAAATTCTAAGAAAATGTTTTAAATTATATTCTTTCCAATTTCTTCTAAATTTTATTTATTTATTTATTTATTTTAAGTGATTAACCCACTTAAAATAAATTTCATAGAAACTCATTTTAATTTTAAACGCAATTTAACATACAAATATTTTTTTAACCTTTAGAAGTAATATAAAGGTTAAAAATTTCCTTTATTTAAAACTTTTTCTTTTATTAAAAGCTCAGTCAGTTCTCAAAACTTAGTAAAACTTAATCCAAAAATAAATTAGTATGAAAAAATGAATATTTTGATTTTATATGCATTATTGACCTTCAGTAAATTCCTTTTATTCTGATAATTATTGACCAGCAAAACTGTATAACAACAAATACATTTTTTTTTTTTTTCGAAAAAGGACAATTAATATTTTCAAGGGCAAAAAAATGACCATTCAAGTTTTCTAACCCAAAAATTATAACTTAACGTGCAGTTGCACTACCTTGTGTGCTACCAATCTCTATCTGACTTTCACTAATCGCTCAGGTAAAACATGGATCCTCCCTCTCCTTGTTCCTCTTATACAGACTCATTTTTATTAATCTGTTTGAGAATACAAATGATTTTACATATTGATACAAGCTTTACATGAGCGTTTAATGCAGGTCCTATCTTTTCTTTTCTTTCTTTCTTTTTTTTTTTTAATCTTAGCTAGAAGAATACTAGCAGATTAAGGCATAAGTAACAGTTCCGAAATCCAGTTCCAGTAATTTTTCGCTTTTGCTTAAGATATTCGGCTATCTAACTATAAATATGCACAATATTATAGAAGTTCAGTTGAAAAAAAATATATTTGCATGTACATATTTAAATTTACACAACCAAATAAATCTCCATTTATTAAAGATCCTCTTCTGTGTAAAATTTTAATCAAAATATTTAACATAGCGTTTATGTATTATTATTAAAAAAAAAAAAAAAAAAAAAAAAAAAAAGACTATATTTTAAATGAAAGCAATAACTCAAAAAATCATGCTTAAAGAATAAGAAAGGAACAAATACGAGTATTCATATAGTTCTGAGAAAAGTATGTTTATCTCCTACACGAAAAAAAGTGTGGTTAGTACTGGATTCGTAAAAATTTTCGATTTTCAGTTTTCAATGGATTTACATGTTATAAGAGGTGCAGAACACGATTTGACCATTTTTAGAAGATGTCTGTCTGTGTGTATTGCATATAAATTTATATTTAGATGCACATTTATTTATATACGCTTTGACACAAATTATTGCCAATCAGCTTTTGGTGCCAATCTCTCAACAGGTGGAGCTCGTATACAACGATTTTCCCAATTTCAGAGAAGGTTATGTCTCAGGAACTACTGCATAAAATTGCATAAACATTTATATGTGGATGCATCTTAGCATATATTAATGCCTAATAGTGTATGGTGTTAATCGCTCAAAAGGTGGCGCTGCTATAGAGCAATTTCCGCAATTTAATTGAAAGCAATATGTCAGGCTCTATTGTGCATAATAGAAGAAAACTTGATATGTGAGAAGGTCATTATGAAACATTATACTGATTTAATTTGAGTGCATATTACGCGATTAATGCGCTGCTATACTGCAATTTTCTACGAGAACGGGGAGGCTGTATTGTCTATATATAATTGCACAAAACTTGGTATGTGAGAGAAGCAATATGAAAAATTATACTGGTTTAATTTAGGTGTATATCAGTCAACAAGTGTTGCTGCTGTACTGGAATTTCAATTGCGAAAAGGAAGGCTAAATATCAAATTCTATGTTATACAACTGCACGAAATTTGATGTGTAAGATAAATATGAAAATGAATACTGACATAATTTAGATGTATATCTTAGATGTAACTGTTATTGTAATATTTCACACGGCTGTGTTTCAGCATCTGTTGATTAAAATTCCAGAAACATCATACGTATTTTTTTTTTTTTTTAAATATGTGAGAAGCTGTGGCTAAACTTTTGTATGCATGTTAAACTGTAAATGTCGCTGTTATACAGAATGCTATTGTATAGAAAAAAGTTTTGTAATGGTCACAAGACACTAGTTTTTTTTTTTTTTTTTTTTTTTTTTATAAAACAGTTCAGAAATTCCTTGCAATATTTTTAGATTAAAAAAAAAAAAAAATGTATGATGTTTAACATCCACACGACTTCCCCTACTATCTTGAAAATGTATTCAGAAGACACAACATTAATTTAACAGGTTAGACATCTAACAATTCTCTTCTAAGAAAAAAACTGAGACATACGTCGTAAATATATATAAAAGAGTGTTTGCATAGTTAATAATATATATATATATAGAGAGAGAGAGAGAGAGAGAGTGTCGTTCTTTGAAACACCCAATTCCGATATGTATAACTGTTCCAGCTAATCAGAACGCCTGTCAATTTCTCCGTAGTAGCCAAGTAATTCATTCTAGAGGACATACTAGAAGGAGTTTACGTAGCAAATTCGTGAAAATCGTTAGAGCTGTTCCTGAGATACCGATTTTCGATCGACTGCCAATTTTCCCCCAAAACATTATAAATTGGTGACTTCATCGGAAACTAACTAACAAATACGAGATTATATCTAAAAAGTTAGTTAATATAGCGAGTTTGAAGAAAATCCCTGGAGCCATTTTTAAAAGAAAGAATTTTCGATACCTAATATTGACGTATTTATACAGAACATCTATCTCTTTTCCTAAACTGATCAATTAATACGTACAAAAGGACACGTAGACGGGTATTTTAATAATAACTGTGAAGAAAACTGCTAAGACCGTTTTTAATGAATGGAATTAACGTCCTCTTCCATTTTTCAATAACGTACTTCCAGTTTTCTCATTTTCAGCAAAAGCTGAAAAAGTCATCTGCTTAATTTTAAAGATTGCACACATTTTTTTACACACATTCAAACAAACGCACATGCACGTTATCCGTTTTTCGAACACCACATTTTTGGATTCAGGAGACCTTAAAGCATGTAAATCAGGTGAAAAACCTATATTTAATTTTTTGCCCGAATACAATATTACCGTTACATAAGGTAGTCGGAAAATATTACTTACCAATTAACTGTTTTATCTGATAAATGTTACTAAAATGTACTGCCAATGCACTATGTTATTTAAATAATACAACTGTATAGAAAATATATTATAAAATTTGATGAAAACGATTAAGTATTTTTTATAAATCAAATTCAATAACATATTTTTATAATTTAGGCACTATTTTTTTTTTTTTTTTTTTTTTTTTTTTTCATTTAACTAATACACTCTCTGAAATTAATTCCATTTGCTTTAATTGAACTTAAAATAAATTTGAACCAATACATTTTTCTTAACATCAAGTTTTCTAAAATTTTAAACCTTATATTAAATTATGTATTTTTAGTAGAAAACAACACTAACCTAATCATTAACTAATACTTTAACAATAATACTTTAACTTTGCATTTCGAATAACAAGTATAACTTGTGTTTCTTAACAAATAGTCATAATTTATTATGCATAATAAAAGTTTTCTCAAGGCAATTTATGTAGATCCGTTGACTAATTAATCGTGAGAATCTTAACTTCTCTTCCAAATAAAATGGCGTGAAAATAGATTGTTCTCTGAAAACGTATTTAACAGTTCCAAAGCATTTTGTCTTATTCAATTAAATATTTTAATTATGCAATAAACGAAAGAATTAAAACTTTCTTCCCTAACTTTTGAAAACACTTCCCTAATTTTACGAAGTTTCTAAACTTTTCTTGACAAACAATGCTTAACTCTGAATACTGGGATTTTCTTCGCTCAACTTTTGTTCTGACATAACCCATTTTAACAATAAGTAGGATTTTATGCAAGTTTGTTAGGGAAAAAATCGTGGAAGAGCTTCTGAAGTGAGAATCCGATGATTTAAATTGCTTGAGGCGCCATCTATTGACAAAGTTTGTGGTATTGATCTCTTTGATTAAAGAAAACTGTGTCAGATAAGAGATGCAGTGGTAGATATTTGCTCCCAAAAATACGAAATTTATGCACATTTAAAAATGAAATTAGTAAATACAAATACATAAATAATTTTTAAAAATGATCTTATTTGCAAATTTTAAAAGTACACGAATCTAATTAAATCTAATCATTTTGCAGTTGTAAATATAACATTATAACGTTAAAATACTGAATATTTTTATAACTAAATTTTTAACTGCTTTAACTATTTGTATCGATAATGATAAATGAAAAATTATTTTATATTTATGAAATATTTGTTGTATTATCTAAATGTACTTTTATGTTGACGTATATTTTAAGACCGATTTTTAACTGTGGTAACCCAGTCCTGCTGAAATGCCCTCCATGGAGATCATCCAAAACACGAAACAAATGCCCTATGTATAAAACAATAGCGATATTTCCTGAAGAATAGTAGTAATGGGATGGATGGTTGGATGGTTGGGTTTTACTTCGAACTAGTGCTGCGCAGATGGGCTATTGGCGACGCTCTGGGACACACCCCTAGAGGTTGTCCGGAGACATGTCATCACAATTTTCATCTTCCATGGAAGGGATGGCTCTCCCGCTATGGTGACCCCCAGAGGTATAATTTTTGATGGAAACATGGAGGACATTGCGGACACGACAGATTTTACGTGCACCAGCCACCATTAGTGTACACGACGGTCTTTGGACGGCTCGAGTACCGAACCTGCAATTTTCCAATTTCGAGGCTGGCGCTCTACCGACTGGGCTACCTCGGCCCCAGTAGTAGTAATGGGAAAAGTATGAATTTGGAATACTTACCAGTAATAAATAGGAAATTAAAATCGTATATAGTAATCATATTTTGTATTTGTAAGAATAAAATAAAATAAGAATTATGTAATAAATAAACATGAAAAGAATAAATAACAAGAATATAATAAATTACAAATCGTAAATATGAAAAGCTCGAAGTGATAAAATTTTGTGTCTTCTGTATTGTATTGTAAAACTATATATATATGATAACAAAGTAGTAGATACAGGAAAAAAAATGATAAAATGGCACCGTAATCTGTAGTAATTATAAATAAATAAATAAATAAATGGTTAATTAAAAATAGCTATCAATGAAAAAATTAATCAATAATAGTTTTAATAAAGTTGCGAAAACAACCATTTTTCTCATCGGAGGATAATCCCCAGAAAATCCCGGGAAAAGAGAAAAAAAAGAGAGATTTTGTGTACAAATGCATTGAAATATATACTTATTGTTTTACAAATTTAAGTAAAATAATAAGTACTCAAGCAAATTTTAAATATAATGAAATTTCTCGAAGAATTTTAAAGAAAAAATGATATTCAAATTTTGAATTCTATTTTCTAAGTTTTGCAATACCCCTAGATTTTACATTGTTTAACAATATATTCTAAATATTTTTAGATATCACTTGTGCGTTCATAAATAAATAATTATTATTATTACTTTATTACTTTTTTTTAATGCTAAAATTTCATTCAGTTTTTCACACTCAAATATAAAAATGTGTAGTAGGATCTTAACTATTATTTTCTTCGTACCAAATTTTAAAAAAAATGAGGTTCGAAAGAACAACGTCTCGGCTTTTTCAAATATCGGCTTTTTCTTATATATATATATATATATATATATATATATGTATAAGAAAACAAAATTCTTAGAAAATTTTATTCCGTATACTCAGGTAGATTGTAACTTTGCCTCGCATACAGGTGCGCAAACAATATGCGCCGATGTCTACATTTGAGAAAGGTGTGTATTTGGACTCAAAGAAGCCGGTTGCTCTAATCCGTGAATTGCTTGACAATTGGATACAGACGGTGCAATTGATAGATAATCTTCACAAGAGTGGGTGAACCATGGCTGAACACAGCGTCAGGGAGGAAGCGGTCGGCCTACACAGAGAACAGAACGTGAGAACCAATGAATCGTCAGAGCCGTACTCAAAGCTCCAGTTCATCATTATCATCGATCCTACGTGGAAATGGCACTTCAGTAACTTCAAACGCCATTAACAGGCGGCTCAGAGAAATGGGGTTGAACTCACGGAGCTCTTTGTGTGGACTGCTATTGAAATCTGTATAACGACAAGCACATTTGCAGTGATATCAGGATCGTTCGAACTGGAATGTCACTGAATGGGGTAGAATTGTCTTCAGTGATGAGTCCCACTTCAGTTTGAGCCCTGATGACCAGCGAAGATGCGTCTGGAGACGCCTCGAAAAAAGGGAGGATTCCACCTTGACTTTCGGGCCCGACAACCAGGAGTGAAGGTTTGGAATGTCATTTTATTTCATAGCAGGACCCTTTGTTTGCCATCCGGGGCATTTTTACAGCACAGCGGTATGTCGAGGATACTCTACGTTCCGTTATGTTTCTTTAATATCACACAGTCCTGATCGTATATTTCAGCATGATAATGCTCGCCCATGCACAGAGATAGTTTTTGCTGCTTGTTTTCCTGCTTATCTAACATTTAACATAACCTGCTTATCTAACACCGGATCTCTCTACCACTAAGGGCGTTTGAAGCATCTGGAAAAGGAACCTACAACCAGCTCGGGATTTTGCCAATCTTTAGCCTCAGTTGGACAGAATTTGACATGATATCTCGGAGGAACGCATTTTTGAACTCTATCAATTAATACCAAGCAGAATAACTGCTTAAACAAGGGTCAGAAGTGGACCGTTGTTAACTTGTTTACTTTGTGAGGCCATTTCTTTTGGTTAAATCATCCAAATTTCTTCTCTACGTGTAGATCACATCCCAGTTTTCGTCCTATTTGGATAACACCTTCTTGGCGCGTCGTTTTTTTTTTTTTCCTAGAATGTACAGATATATATATAACTTGTCATTAAGAGCGGTAGTCTCGATCGAGGTTATTCTTATATATATATATATTTAAAATATTTTCAAACATTGCAGTAGATGAAACCAAATGTCACATGAAGAACTAGAAAAAAAGAAAAACATGAATAATGATTATTAAAAAATTGAGCAGCTTAATATTAAATCATACAACATCATTATTTTTTCAAGAGCATATAATGAATGTTGCACGCAAATTAGGTGATATTTCTGTCGTGCTGTATGCTAGTTGCTAAAATTTTACAGCATGCTATGCCCAATACTACTCATACGACATCAAAGTAATTTAAAACTCAAAGAGAAAGACGAAAAAAACGAAGTGAGAAACATACTTTTATATCTACAATCATCAATATGACAATAAATAAATATAATTCAATGATTAAATAATGCACCAAAATTATTACTCACTCTACAACTGCAAAACATGCCGAAAACAGCTCAAATGCACCACAAATACCATGAGGCTGAATGTAGTTAAGTTTACAGTTAATCAGAGAGTCTTATTTATCAACTGAACTATTAAGTAAAAATAAAATTTAGTTTAAATTGTTTCTGCTAATTTTAATAACTAATAAACCTTAAAATTAAAATTAAAATTAATTTATACATAGATTTGTTTATAGTTTTGCGCTGATGAGGTATGATGCAAGAATTAAGTTCAGTTGGCAACATTTAGGTCCTAAGCCTAGGTGGTATGCTCTCTATGGGTGTCTTTTTTAAGGGGCTTTATCCTTTATTTAGGCAAATTTAGGAGAAAATCACAGAACATTATGAAAGGCTAGATCAACAAGGGTCACTTAGAGTCAAACTCAGCACTTCCTTTTACCACTTTCAAATTAGAACCACTAGCGGGTCGTTGAAACTTTAGCATATGTAGTACATTGATTATGGTATGATTGCATTTAACATTATTTATAAAGCTAGTTTAATATTTCTTTAAACTAATAAAACAGTAAAACTTAAAATAATAAAAGAGTAATAGAAATTAAAAGCTAATTTATAATCCTTAACCTATTTCTGTTTTCTGTTTTTTTTTTTTTTTTCTTTTTCTCTCATTCGCTAATATTTATTTAGCTTTTTAAATTCCCTAAATATACTAAACTTCTAAAATACCATTTAAAAAATATTTTTTTTTTTTACTTTTTACTGGTAATTAGTTTATTATTATTATTCTTATTTTTTCGCTATTAAAAAACATTTTTCTATTTAACTGAAAACAAAAATGCGTTAATTAAAATGCATTAATGAGTTTATCTTTTTTTTAATCTTTGTGTAATAGAAAACGCTTGAGGCATTTCATTAAGATAATATTCTTTTTTTTTTTTAAATATATTATAGGCATTCATAAAAGTCAGATGTAAAGCTTTTATAACAAAAACATGAAGAATTTTTCTATAAATCATTTAATGCTTTCAACCAAGTCCCAAGATAAATGCTTCAAAAAATGCTTCTTCCTTTATATTTTATTTTCTACTACACTTTTGAAAATATCCTTGAAAGGGTAATCAATCAATTTTAACATCTGTAAAACTTTAAATGTCTTTATGTGTTTTGAACGAAAACGAAAAGAAAAAAAAAAACTTACTAATTTTGAATGTAAGTAATTTAGAAAAGTCATTATAAAATAGAAAATTATGTAATTTTCGTTGATATTCTTAACTTTTTTTTTTTTTTAATTCTCAGTTATACACGGCTTACTAATGTAAAGTTATAATGGGTAAACGCCCCTAAACATAGCTTTAATTTTTTTTTCAATGAATAATAAGTTAATTTTTTGAAGGAAAGAAGAAAAAAATCAACATTTAAAATTCGTCATTATAAGATATATTTTACAAAATTATGATGAATAAAAATATATGAATATTTTAAAAAAAAAATATTATTTATTTAACAAGAATAATCTTAATTAAAAAACATTGAATTTAGTAATTTTAGTTTCTGTTTTTGTATCATAGCAAATGCTTGAAGCGTTTTATCAGCATAATATGAAATATTTTCGCATATTATGCTTATTTAAGAATATCAGTTTTAAAGAATTTATGTAAACAAAAAACTTGAATGATTTTTCTGTAAATAATTTAATGCATTCAACCAAGTCCCAAGATAAAGTCTTCAAAAGAAATTTCTTTCCATATATTTTATTTTATGATACATTCTATTGTTGGATATTCATTCTTAATAAACATCTGTAATATTTTAAAGATTCCTCAGTGTTTTTAATATATAAATAATGCAAGGTAATATTAATATATGTAAGTAATTTAGATTTAAAAAAAAAAGCAAAAAAAGTTTATACTTCAGTTTTCTTTTTTAATTTCTGATTGTTCATGACAGATTGATGTAAAGTGATAATGAATAACTTTACTCGAAGCTAGTTTTAGTAAAAATGATTTCCTGCAGGAATAGATTTTAATTGTTTAATGTTAAGAAAATAAATATGAATTTAAATTAATTTTTAATAGATTTTGTACTCAAAATTTAAGAAGAATACAAATATGCGCTTTTTAATTAAAACAGTATAAGATGTACAGGTTAGAGCTGTATACTTAAATGTATGTTTCATGTTTATTTTATTTGATTTTATTGTTAATAACGGTAGAGTTTCATACGTACTAAGTTATGAAACAATAAAAAATAAGACGTAAAGGAGAGTTTACAAATTATATAATTCATTCCGGAGCATTTTTAGATTCGTATTTATTCATTTTATTTGTAAAATATTTTTTCTCGAATATACGTTAAGATAAAATATATAAAAAAAATACACTTTTAAAAAACTGGCATTAAAAAAGACGGGCAATCAGTGCTCCGGAATAAAAGGTAAAATTTGCCGACAACTCTGAATATAGACTCAGAATGAAAGATAAACCAGTAGAATTAAGAAATATTTCTCTCTCTCTTTAAAAAAAAAAAAAAAAAAAAAAAAATCTTATTAAATACAAATGCTTTAACACAAAAACAGCTAAAAATAGGGCTCAAATCACCGTCTGTGAATTTCCTTCCGTGTATTGTTGAAATCGCCAGGATGCTCTAAAATATATTTTAGGCTTTGTGTCTCTAAACTTTTATCAAACAATCTACCTAACATTTCTCAAATGGTTCTGTCAGATACAAAATTTTGACAATAAGATTATCGTTAAAATTATTGGATTGGCGCGGAAGCTCTGCAGTATTGGATTAAATAACTGACACCAGAAATTTGTCTTGTACAGCATTTATATAACTTTTTAGAAAGTAAATATTTCCGGTGTCAGTTGTTTAAATTAATTCGACAGAACTTTCCATTAAACCAAATAGACTTCTATCAAAGAGGAGGCTACATATATGAACCCAAAGGAAAAATTTCCGACTGTATTATAAACGAATGAATTATCTCCTTAGATTATGGCTAAAGGCATGGAATCCATTTTTATATAAGAAATTTTGCTCATACATTGTAAGAGAGCTCCTTCAGAGATAGACACACTTTCTCTTCTGAGTTCCATGATCGTTCATCGGAAATAGCAGGGAATCATAAACCAAAAACTGTAGTAGAAATGTCCGTATGGTGGCGTATTTTACAGCCTTAATTTAAATCTTCACGGGAAAAGATTTTTTAGTGGATCTGCATTGGTACAAATTGCAATTTCGGACACTGATATCAACTAAAAAAGTGCTAAATATCATCACTTGATTCGTAGGCTTGTACCGAAAAGAAAGGAATACGACCATAACTGGAGAATGAAGCAGCGTTCGTAAAGGAAGTTAAATGCATACCAGTGATTATAAGTCGCATATGAAACCTCCATGAGGTTCCAATTGGCAAGTAGCTGTCTTTTTGGAACAAAAGGGTCGGATTATATTTCCGGCTAAGACATGTATGCTTGTAAAGTTAAATTATGTATATAAAACATTGTGCTCTTTTATCATGAATATATACATAAATAACAAACATAATTCAAGACAAAATTCATTTTAACTGAAAGTCTCAAAGCTTTCAAATAAATACCAAACACCAAAGATCGTATATAAACTATAGCAAATTGCATACATATTCACTGACGTTCCTGCATTCAGCAAATATGATAGTTTGGTGGGAATCGAGCATTTATTTTAGTGCTGTTTCTTCTTAGTTTGGAGAGAGTAGTTTATCCTACCGTGATACCTGAAATGGAAATGTGAAATATTTATTTACATTTAAATAAACTTTGATAAATAAATTATGTGTCTAAATAGTTTAACGAAATGATTTAGAGGTTAAGTATGGGATAATATATATACATATACATACGTGTTAATAAATAAATAAATTAATTAAGGAAAAGAGAAAAAAAAAAAAGGTACATT
Source organism: Salticus scenicus (assembly GCA_963930645.1). Lineage (NCBI taxonomy): Eukaryota > Metazoa > Arthropoda > Arachnida > Araneae > Salticidae > Salticus > Salticus scenicus. The sequence goes on from OZ005655.1 coordinate 114,872,073, forward strand.
ACTTCATATATAAGCACAATACTTAGATTAAAAATAAGAATTTTTTTTTTTTTACATAATATTATATTTTGCATATACATTTTTACTTTCAGAACATACATAAGTGAGGAAAGTATTGTAATCATGACAAAATCTGACTTTGAGATTTTGGTGTTTCTACAGGTTTTGAGGTCCTCAGAGTTATTTTTTTTTATTTTTACGGTGATGTACGTATGTATGTTTGTGCGTGCATGTGTTCATGTATGTGGTTAAACACGATAGCGTCTAAACGCATTGTTGAAATGAGCTAGAAAATGTTAGGATATTCTAGGTCATCGAAGCTCGAACAGTATTAATTTTGTTGAATCTAGTAACTATAGTTTTTTTTTTTTTTTTTTCTTTAGGAATACATAAATAAATAAATAAATAAATAAATAATCTTTATCATTACGGCTTTTGAGCACAATTTTTTTTAAGTGCAATAATTTAAATGCCTTATAAGCTGAGCTGAAAGCTTATACATATGTTATAGGTCATTTTTACACGACCTGTACAGATTTTGGCAAATCGAACTCTTATAGTTTTTTTATTTGTTATTATTTTTTTTCAGGGACACAAAGAAACGTTCTTTATCATTCTGGCTTATGGGCTCAAGTTATAAGTGCAATATTGTCTAACTGCTTTATCCGATTGAATTGAAAATTTATTTATTTGCTATAGGTCACACTCTTTCGGACTGTATAGATTTTTATGAATCTAGGACTTATAGATTACGACGAATTATAGATTACTTATACCTGCACGTTACCCACACTTATAGTTTTTTACAGGGACAAAACAAAACTTTATTTATCATTAAGATCTATGGGATCAAACAATTCGAAGGGCAATGGCGTTAAATACTATAACAAGATACCATATGAAGAAAAATACTCAAACACCCTATTATAAATTTGTATTCTATTTATTTAAAACATTCTCATTTATTTTTACAACCGTTAATTACGTAATGTTTGGAAAGTCGAGGTGAGTAATTCCAGATTATTTCAGAGAAACAATTTAAAGGTGTAATCACTTATATTTCACGCAACAAGTATGACTTTATATTTTGCTTTATATATTTGTCTTTATATAATATGATAGCGAATGATACTGGTTGCATAATTTATAACAAACGATTTAATTGAAATATTAACTAAGTACATAATTTTGAACAACATATAGAAGACATTATTATGTTATTAGATATTTGATTGTTTCTAGCATCAGTTTCTTTAAAATATTAATATATTAAAATATTATATTTAAATTAATTAATATTTGTAGTTCATAGTGTTGTTTATAATTGTAAATTTAATAAAATTTGATCTGATAGTTATAGCAATTCTTCTAAAATTTTCGAAAAGGAATGAGAAAGAAAAACCAAAGAAAACCTATGATATTGCGTTTTTTAATATCGATTAATAAGACTTGAAAGGCTCGAATTCAATCGAAATCCTTGAAGTCTTCAAGAGAAATGTGGGAATAGAAATGCGCATACCACAAGTGCTTCTAAACCCGTCAATAGGATTAAGGTCAGGTAGGCATATTATGCTCTCCGTATATGAAATATTATCCATAAGCTACATATATAATAATGAAGTATATCAGGAGAGAATTTTTTTTTCTTGATGTTGAAGGATATATAAAAATAGTATTCATTTTTATACATGAAAAGTATCAATCTTTATTGATGTATTTTATTTGTGATGATTATTTTATTAAGTTTTTGATGTGTTTTTTAATAATATGGAAATATATAACATACATTTTGTATACGTGCATTTTGCATACGATTCCCTCGATTTTCCGAACATTAAGTAATTAACGGTTGTTGAAATAAAGTAAGTGAAGTCATTTCAGAAAATTTTGGAGTGGAAGTCCGATTTTTTATACCAACTATGTGAAACATACCAGAGCCTGGAGTCGAACACGGGCCTTCTGTTTTACGCGCGGATGCTCAAACCATTGAGCTACACTGGCTGATTACCAGCTAGGCATTTCGTTGGCAAAGTCTCCGAGTCTGCAAACACAGCTATATCAAGTGACATTAATATTCATGGCACAAAGCGGAAGGTTCGGGTTCGATTCCCGGCTCTGGTATTTTTCACATGATTGGTATAAAAAATCAGCCTTCCACTCCATAATTTTCTGAAATGAACTTTCATGGTTGATGAATAAATTTCTAAATTAAATTAAAATTTCGTGGTCTATTGGAGTTGTGCCATTAATATGAATGTCACTTGATATAGCTGTGTTTACAGACTCGGTGACTTGGCCAACGAATGTTATGTGAGAAATGCCTAGCTGGTAATCAGCCAGAGTAGCTCAATGACGTGAGCATCCTCACGTAAAGCGGAAGGCCCGGGTTCGATTCCCGGCTCTGGTATTTTTCACATAGTTTGTGTAAAATCATTCTTACCCTCCAAAATTTTCTGAAATGAACTTTCATGTTTGATGAATAAATTTCTAAATAAAAGTAAGAGAAGTCTTTAAATAAACATATTAGAAAATTATAATAGTGTGTTTGAGAATTTCCATCCGTATAGTATGTTTTTTTTAATTTAACGCTATCGTCCTTCAAATAATTTGAACCCATAAGCCATAATCATAAATAATTTTCTTTTGTGACCCTGTAAAAAAAAGTGTAACTGCTAGATTCACCAAAATCTATATAGCTCCTGCGACGGTGCCCTATAACTTGCACATAATTTTTCAGTTCAATAGAATAAGACATTTAAACGCTGTCGCACTTGAAAATTTTTGAGCTGTAATGATAAAAAAAAAAAAAAAAAAAAAATTATTTTTGCCCCTTTAAAAAAAGTATAAGTGCTAGATTCACGAAAATCAACGGGCTTTGAAAAGTAGTGACCTATAACATACTTACCAGCTTTCAGCTCATTTGGACAAATCATTTAGACGCTATCGTGTTCACTCACTGACTATACACACATACACACACATATACAAACATTACCGTAAAAATACCAAAAATGCACTCAGTAAACCTCAAAACGATCAGATACACCAAAATATCAAAGTTGAATTTTTCTCATGATTACAATACTTTACTTGCATATGTATGTTCGAAAAGAAAAAATATTGCTTTATGCTATTTTTAAATTCTACAAATTTTGGTATTTTAAAATATTTTACATTGGAAGCGTAAAAATATTTATAAGAAATTCTAGTCAACTCTGCTATATTTAAATAACTTTAACTGATTATAAATAATTGATTAAAAAATATATACATTCATACATATTAATATCCTTATTTTACATAAATAATAAAGTTTTTTTTTTTTTTTTTAATCAATTTTCAATGTTTTGTAAAAGGAGACATGGTTAAACAAACTTCGATTCAGAACATAAAAGTAAAATTTCTGGAGACTAAATGAAACTTCAATTATCTTTAATTAGTTATTTAAACAAGTTTATTAAAATCTTCGTGTCTGTGTAAATTTAATATTTAAGTTACCCTAATAAAATAAGTATATTAATTATTTTATTATACTTATCTAAGAAAATCGGGAAAGTAATTCAAACATATTGTATGCTTTTTTAAATCAGTTTTAAAACTGCTAATTAATTATAACATATTTCCGATATCCCTCATTCTACAATCCTGTAATTATGTTTGGAAATAAATATAATCACTTTGTAATAATTTTAATTATTTTTTGGGTCCAAATATTTGAATTTGTCAGTATGTGCTGGAAATTATTCTAATGAGCTCGAACTGACGACGTCTAATTAAAGTTTATTGCAAATAATGACTAATTATTTCAAATATTTTACATAAATAATGATCTTGATTATATGTTTTGTGTAGGGTGTAAAACATTCTCCTTATATATATTGATATTCGGAAATACTGCTGCTTGCTTTTTTATTAGATTTTAATGATTTTAGTCTTGTTAATTGAACAGCAATATTACACTTTAAGATGCCGTTTTTTAAAAAATTATTATATATTGCTAATTGATTGCTAATTGTTATAAAAGACACCATTATGTCTTTTTAATTGAACCATTTTTCTATAATTATATTCCAAGGGTGAAGCATCCCAAGGATAATGAATACAATACGAAGAAGCTTAAAAAAATTCTACACCCTGTTATTTTAAAAGCAGTGCTAATTGAAATTAAATAAAAGATAAAATATTTTTAATGAGTCTTACTGGAGACATAATTTTGTTAATGATGAATAGACTGATAGGTTATTTGGTCTTTACATTGCATAAATGTAATTTTAAACTCACCTTTTATCTTATTGATGACCCTCGAAATAGTTCATATTGAAATGGGTGTTGCTTTGATATTAATTCTATTGATTTTATTGGTCAATGAGTTTTGAGGGAAATGGCTAAAAATAGTTCTTCTCCCCAGCTCTCTCTTCTCTGTATTTTTCGTCAGATTATAAAATTATGTTTTACAAAAGGCTACTATGTTCTTTCATATAGGATAATTATTGTTGAGGCAAGCATGCATGAAATACCTACTCATTGCTCACCAAAAATATTTAAATTAAAGAAGAAAAAAGAAAAAAAAAAAAAAAAGATAATTTCTATAAAAATATAATTTATTTTAACTAATCGCAAATAAAAACTTATATTTAATAGGCAATATTTTTATGTGAGGAATAGTTACACATTTTTTTTTCTTTTTAAAAAGGAAATCACAATATTTTTAAAGAAATAAAATGAAGTATTACATTATTTTAATCGTTATTTTTACTTTTTTTTTTTTAATTTCTTTCTAGTGATGAAATCAGCATGTGTAATCCTTATGAAACTATATCTGTGGATTGAATATTGGGGAAATGAAAGGTATATGCTTGATAACATAGTTTTTCTTTTTCTTTCTTTTTTTCCCTTCTTTTATATTTCTTAGTTTTAAACTTTCTTCACAAATGTAGGCCGAATTTTTAAATTCGAATTCTGGATTATTATAAATATTAACAATTGAAAAATGAAAGAATAAAATAAGTTTCACGAACATTTTCGGACATTTTTACTGACAGGTAAGCGTTGTAAATGAAATTATTTCTTTAAGTAAATTTTGTATTTATTTTGCATTAAAACATATATGCAATTATTAATTAATACTAAATCAGGATATACTAAATTCTGTTTTTTCTTTCTTTAAATATGAAAATATTGCTGAAGTTACACTTTTATAAAAGATAATTAGCTTGCAATCCTATAAACTATATAATTAGTCTTTTAATTAATATTTTCATAGCGTATTACCTCAACAGTTGCTATCTGATAAAGATTAAAAATTGATTTTTTTTTTTTTTCTTTTTTGGTAATATATAAAAATGTATACAATATTTGATTTTGATATATAAGTTATTACGAAATAGAAAAAGATGAAAAAAATCTTATAATACTCCTTTTCTATAGCCGCCCCAGATTTATCATTACCAGTATGAGGGGTAACCAGAGGGAGGATTATTTTCTCTTTGTTTTCCCCCTCTATCATCAACAGTAGCAGGGGAGAAATTTGTACACGTTCGGCACGTATAAATGTCCATCATCTGTGGGGAGGCTCTAAATAACAGAACCTTCTTTCAGAATTTTGAGGTATAATAATATGAGATTCTAGTATCTCAGCAATTTTTGCTTCTTTTTCGTATTTCTTATTTCGTGTTTCCTTTCCTTGTATTGATTTAATTATATTTCCTATTACAAATACAACAAAAAGAATCCTTAAATAATAATAATAAGAAGAAGGAGGAGAAGGAAATGTACTTAGTTTTATTGGAAAAATATTTTGGATTATTTAACAAAAAATAACATAGCAGAATGTAGATTTAAACACTATCTAATTTTAAAAGAAATTAGTTTGATTCGTGAGTATAATACAAGTCAATTTTTAGATAAAATAAACATGAATTAACAAAGATGATCTTCGCTTTCTAGAAAATATGGACAACCATACTGTCATAGCTCCTTTAGTATCCAATATTTCACGCAAAAGAGGGCTAGAAATGAACTTTTTTCTGAATTTGTTCTTTATATATAACCATACTTCTACTAAAGATTTTATTTATTTTCTTATTTATTTATTAATTATTTAATATATTTTTATACTGTTACTGTACGATAAAATTACATTAATGGCAGTTTTATTTATTAGAAATTATTTTTTATAAAAACTACATAATTGTTGTATCGATATAACTACATGTGTTTATGTTAAGATCTTTAACTATTCTCAGAACCAAGATGATACTTAAAGAATAGAAATAATTGGGATATTTCTAATCATGAAAAATATATAGATATAAAATAAACGATATTTCATTTAACCCATTACCCGCTGGTGTTGCGTTCACGCAACACCAGAAATAATCGCGTTTAACAGTTAACTAAAAAAGTTTTTTTTTATATCAAGTATTGCTTTTAAGTAAAAAAAAAAAAAAAAAAAAAAGGGGGGGGGGGGGGTAGATGTTTCATTTATTAAAATTAATCTGAAAAAAAGTTTTAAGTTTAAAAATGTATTTCAAACTTAAAACGCATTTCAAGTGAAAAGTTTTGAGAATCTTCAAATTTAAATGAGTTTACATAGCTTGTAAAAATAAGTTTTCGTAATAAAACAATTACTTTTGTAGTTATCTGTAGTTTATTATGTTTTATGCTCCCTCAAGAAAATTTCCGTAAACATTTATTCGTATTGATTCTATACTCTTATTCCTCTGAAGTTGCACAAATACAACACCCTGTATTTAGTAAATAAGACTAATTTAAATAATTTTATTTTAAATTATTTTTATATATGATCAAAATAATGAGTATCACTGTTTTTATTTAGAAAAAAAATCATTATTTCGAGTTTTGGCTGTTAATTGGTTAATTAAAAATTTAGTTTTTGATTTCATAAACATCACTAATTGAATGTAAAGTAAAAGTGAATATAAAATGAGTATTTTAATACTTTTCTAGAAATAAGAAAAGATCTGAGTTACTTTCCTTATATTCAGAACATCATAATGAAGTTAAAATGCGCTTAAAATAAATATCTGTCTTAGACCGTAATGTATATGAATTTTTTTGCGAGTAATTGTAGATAACCGTGTATACATACTTTGCTACCTACATGACTTTCAATAGGAAATATGTTACGTTAGAGCTCGGTAAACTCAATTACATATATCAATTTCAGAGATGTGTAAAATTTTACTGAAACAAGAACGAACACTAATGCACGAACTGAAATCTTATCACATTTAAATCGGATTGAAAGTGTCAAAAATAAATAATACATCCTTTATTAATTTTTATTTATTTTTAACATTTTCATTTATGTCTCCTAACGGGTCTGAATATTTTTGTTTGGAATCCCGTTGACTTATCGATCCTCCTAACAGTACAATATTCTATAGAAAACATTATTTTCTGAATTTTAATAACATACACTGTTCCCTGTATATTTTATGTAGTATAAAGTTATTTAAATATCATCACAGAGAAGCATCAATGAAAGTAAAAATATTTACAAAATATTTCTTATAAAAAATTATGTTGCTATTGGTTAACATTATAAAGAATTTTCTAGCTGTTTGAACAAATACAGGATGGCCATAATTAAATTTGACTTATTCAGAGAACTTTGTAGCTTTAACTAAAATGCGGACTGAGTCAAAAATTTGTATATAAACAATTCAAAAGATGCACTCAAATATTCTGCAAAAAATTTAATAAAATAAAATAAATTGCTTAAATATTTAAAGTTTCCGCTAGGGAACGCACTACAGTCAAAATGCTTGAAATGATATGCAATAAATACATATGGTCTATTTTAAGGGGGAACAACACAGTAGAAGCTTTGTAAAATACATTTTTTTTAAAATGAATTTTGCAATGATTGAGATAAATAAAACATTATATATTTTTTTTGTCTTATTCTACTTACCTTAATCTTCATTTTAAAATGTAAAAATTACAAAAATCAAAAAAGATATTTTTAATATAACACAATCTTTGAAACTGTGTTTTGCAATTATCGATAATTGGCTGTATGCATAACTTGAGTAAAAAGAATGCGAAACTGAATCTGTTTAGATTTTTTTAAACTATATAAATATAGTTTTCGTTGCACGTAGGTTTTTTTGAAAATTTGAATTTTTCACAAAATGGCGAAGTGTTTAAAAAAAACTCAAAAAATATTCAAAAAAAGGAGTACATATTCTTGGATTACTGAAAAACTATAAATCAAATCAAAAAACCCCTACGTGCAACGAAAACTAAACATACTGTGAACACGGTGTCAAAATTTGAAGCAAATCGGTAAAAAATTACAGTAGTTAGAGCGACAGCCGTTTTGAAAAACTTGGTTTCGAGTAAAACACGTTTAAAGTTTTATGAAAAATCATTCGTTTATAATTTATAAAATGCTTACAATACTACAATGCATCTATACCAGGTCCATAAGATGTTTCTTCTTCATTATTTTTAGCAGTCTCACGTGCTATTTCAGCGATTTTTCTAGATTTTCTACCCTCCTGTGATGCCTCATATGCTTTTAGAGTAGCAGCCGAAATTCTGCGATTATTTTCATTGTCAGCGTATTCTTTGGATATTGGGCCTATACTTATTTCCAGTTGTTCCATAACGTTCAATAATCCTTTGCTACTTATATAAAAAATCCTTTTTTAAAAATCAGAACTGTCAAATGAACACATCACTATGTATTAAAACACATCAACACTTTATTGTTTAAATAATTAACGAATTAATTTAGTTAAAACGTAAAACAGTTAAAATGATGTTACTCTACTATAACGTTTCGATAAAAGTGAGCAAATGTAACAATTAATCGCGCGAACAAGTTCACTCGCTCGTACATGTTGAAGCGCGTCACGAGTCGCATAACGCGCTTTACGTATTACGCTGTAACTTCTACATTTTAACGAAAATCAATTTAATATTTTGGCATTATAATCTTAAAAGTATAAGCTATCAAAAAATACAATAATTTTTTTTTTCATTTTTCGAAAATTTTACTGTGTTGTTCCCCCTTAAAATTTTCAAACATTACGACATTAAAAACTGTTATTATTACAAAGGTTTTACAAAGGTTTTACGGCAAATTTTCAAAAGTGACAAAGTGATTAGCCGCTCATTTTCCACTATTATTCTCCCGAACTTAATTTATGTGATTTTTGGTTATAGGGCCATTTAAGGAGTTTGGTTTGCCATGGAAATGTTGTAACTTTGGCTGATTTGTGAAATCGTATAATATTCCATGCGTGGTAGATCACTGGCAACCAGCTGCGATCAACTGTTAATTACACTGTTCATCACCTATAAAATTTACAACTTACTGATAGAGCACAAACTGAATAATATGCTTTATACCGATAAACAGTCTCTAAAAAATAACATAAACGTCTGTAGTAATAAATAAAACTAATTTTAATGAAATTTGTATCTTGTTCGTATTTTGATATATACCACTTAATGGGTTTAATTTTTTTTTTTTTTAATTTTATTAATTTATTTATTTTGTAGAATCTTTCAGTGCATCCTTTGAAGTGTTTATATATAAATTTTCGATTCAATCCGTATTTTAATTACAGTTACAGAAAGCACTCGGTAGGTCAAGCTTAATTGTGGCCACCCTGTATATGCTTTCAGATTGAAGTTGAATGGGTTTTACGTGGCACTAGTGCCACACAATGAGAAATTCGTGATGTCTGGAATCACCTGGGTGGTAAAGACATATTGTCTTCACAATTTTAATCTCACACAGAGGGGATGTCTTTCCTGTTTCAGTGATTTCAGAAGTATAATTTAAATGGAAATATGGAAAACATTGCGGCCACGACAGATTTTATGTGCGCCAGCCGCGATTTGTGTACACGACGGTCTTTGAACGGCTCGAGTATCAAAACCCACAGACTTCTTAATTAGAACTTGGTGCACTGCCGACCACTATGCATTAACATTTTTTCTTTTTTTTTATAATTAAAGTTATGTATTATAATTAAAATCAATCATAATAACAACAATAAAGATATATTTTAATTATTACACATAAGAAAGAATAATATAAAAAAAATAATAATAAACAAATTTCTAAATAAGTAATGTCAGACTTGTGTAAAGTTTTATTATAGTTTTTGTTTTCTTCTTCTTTTCTTCTTAATATTAATATTTTACTGAAAACACACACACACACACACACACACACACACAAAAAAAAAAAAAAAAAAAAAAAAAAAAAACAGATTATTTATGTAGCCAAAATTCATTTTTTTTAAATTTCTAATATGAAATTGTACAATTTAAATGTCTAAACTTAAAAAAAAAAAAATAATAATAATAAAATAAATAAATAAATCATAAAGAAAAGTTTTCATTAAAATTGGATAGTTAATGAAAAAAAAAAATCTATGTGTTCTTGTTTTTAATGATGTGTAGCTACTGTATTACTCTATCCAATTATATTAGAGTATTTTGAAAAACTGTTACGGAAATACAATTATTTTGTATTAATTATCTTTAAAAATCTACTACTGTTTTCCTTTTCTGTAGACTAAGTTTTAGCTATACTTTACTAATTACATTATTTATATAGATTTCAATAAAAAACTCTTTTGAAATATGAAACTTCCTACATTTATCATACTTAAGTTTATTATTTCTTCAAAATAACAAACTTTTAATGAGAGAACAATTCCGTTATATTTGCTCTTTTCATCCGAACAAACAACCGAATGAAGCAATAAATGCAGCAAAAATATGAAATATATGTTTTGAAAGAAAATAACGAGGAAATAAACTTACGACTGATCTAGTTTCTCTATCCTAAATCAGAACAACCGCAGTTTATACAAAATAAAATTTAGTTGTATAAAATTCCCATATTTCCTTTACATCAGATCTGACAAACTCCCTTCTGCAACTGGAGATACTCTTTCAGGAAAAGACAGATCTATAAACTCTCTTACTCGCCCGTTTTGGCGATAAAATTGGCGATGATCATTTTTTTCCCGAGCTCCTGCCTCCTCCGCTTCTTACCGGACTCCCGGATTCATAAGTGTCTCCGGCGCTGAACGCGCAGGTTCCTAGCACTTTTGATCCTGTGGTTAATAGGGGATCGCACGTGTGTGGGGAAAAAATAAATTCTAGTGGATAGAACTCCAAAACTAAAATGAGATTTAAACTCTAAGTGTATTTTTGGATTTTAATTATGTTAATATTTTACAGCATTTTGCTCTGTAAATGGTGAGACAATATAACACTGTGAAATTTCAGCGTTTCTTTAACGTTGAGTGTCTCTTTTAGAGACGATATTTCATGAATAAACGTTTTCTCTATTGATACTTATCAGGTAAGTTAGATTGAACTAAATATTTCATTAGAAAGTATAGTTCCGAAGTTATTTTTTGTCTCTAAAAAAATTATTTGTTATGAATTTCTCAGTTTATTTTCCATGTGTCACAAGACATCTGGAAATTGGATGATTTCTAAAAAAAAAATGTGTGTGTATATATATATATATATTCATTCATATTCGGACGAAGAAAATGATTAAATACACTCCAAGGTTCCGCACTTTAGATAAAACTATACTATTATCATTTTATTTATTATTTAAATAAATTTATTTCATTACTTAAAAAAAAATTATAAATGAATAATAAACAAATCCTTAACGCAAGTTTTAAGCAACTAAATAATTTATTATTATTATTTTTATTTAGATAGGACGATTTTGTCAGTTTGAAGCAGTCATGATTTCGCCTTGTTTTAACACAACTTTTAAACCTAATAGATAACTCATTAAAAATAAATTAAGGTTACAAGAATATATTTTAACAAATTAAATTCGATAATACGCTTCATTGTAACATAACGTTTCACAAAGGATATTTCAAACGATAAAAGGAACAAGGATTTCAAAACGATTCTTTTGTAAATAAAATTTAAGAAGTTTGGGCATTTTAATATTATGTAGATAACATATTATTAGATTTTATTTAGCAATAATTTTTTAGTCGAATTTCATTTTAAGCATCTAAATAAATTCAAGCTAAGCTTTTATTTACATATGGGATCTCTTTATTAGTTTAAATAAGTCGTTATTGCATCTTTCTCTAACACAACTGGTCAAGTTCATAGATACTTTATTAAAAATAAATTACGATTAAAAAAATATAATTTATATATGAAATTCAATAGTACGTCTCACTGTAACCATAACGTTAAAAAAAAATTTCAAACGATTTTAACGTTTGAAAACAAACAAATAAATAACGAATACTTTTGTAAATAACACTAAAAAAGTTTCGGAATTTTAATATTATGTAGATAACATATTATTAAATTTCATTTAGCAATAATTATTCATTTGAAATTCATTTAATATGTTATACTTTTTTTTTTATGTTTATACAACAATTAGGCCGATAAATTCAATACAGATGCCAAAAAAAGAAAAAGAAAAGAAAAAAAAGAAAAGAAAAAAAAAAAAAGAAAGAAAAAAGAAAGAGAGAAATGTTACAAAATATAAATATCACTAAATACATTACGTACACTGGTTAAAGAGAAATGATAATTCAAATATTTAAAAAAATATTAAATTTAATTTGCAATATAAAGATGAATTTATTAAAAATGTAATAATAATGCTCTACCTAAATAATGCTCGGATAATTTCAGTATAATTTAAAGACGTTTATTCGATATTTCAAAGGAAAAGTAGGAACTAAATTTCATTTGTAAATTTTTAAGGAATTTAAATAACAACAGATTATTTTTTTATTTTTATTTATTCATTTATTTTTTTAACGATGAAACAAAAAAGACTTACAGAAAACATTTTGCGGTCTTTTAAATTATTATTTTTTTAATTAAAAGAAATTGCATTTTTTAATTAAAGAAATAAAATGTAAGCCAAAATTACTGGACTAAACATTTTATCAGAACAATGAATTTCGACAAAGAGAAACAAATATTTTGAACCAAATCGTTACTTGGTATAGAATTCATATCAATCCTTTTCTTAATTTGTACACTGTAATTCTGCAAATTTTCTGAAGAAATATACTTTTTCTTTTTCTCTTTTGGAGAATTTCTAGCAAATTTTCTTTAAATCCCACTATACATGAAAATAAAAATTGATTCTCTACTAAATTTTGCTGAAGATATTTTACAATCTATAAGAGGTTAATAAGGAAAAGAAAATATCGTGTACTTCTTTCCAACACGTTTAAGTATATGTATTTATTAGCATTAGTAAGTATATATTTATTAGTATTTATTAGTGTATTTTTTTCTTTCATTTACGATTTGTAAACAACTACAACAAATAAAAAAATATAAACAAGCAAAAAGAAATCGAGAAATATACGCAGATACTCAGAAAACATTAGAATTAACAATTGATTTGAAGAATAATTTTATCCTTAGTCTCATAATATTTTTGTCTCATCTTATATTCGTTTTGCAAGTTTCATGTTATACAAATTGTAACGACAGTACTAAGGAGAATAATCCTAAATCTCTAACAAATTTTCCTTTAAATCCCACTACACATGAAAATAAAATTTGATTCTCTACTAAATTTTGCTGAATATGTTCTACGTTCAATAAGCGGTTAAAGAGGGGGAAAAATATCGTATACTTTTTTCCAATGCGTTTAAGTATGTAATTATTAGTATGCATTTGTGATTTTTTTTTTTTTTTCCTTTTTTTACGATTTGTAAGCAACGACAACAAATACAAATAAATAAACAAAAGTGCCAGAGAAATAAACGCATATACTCACAAAACATTTGAATTAATTATAAACTCGTAGAATAATTTTATCATTTGTCTCATATCATTTTGGTCTCAAATTATATTCGATTTTAAGTTTTGTAATATACAAATTATAACGAGAGTACTGAGGAGAATAATCCTAAAACCAATCATAAAATTTTCACATATAATAAAACAAGTACAGAAAATACGTTCTATTAACGAGACGAATTATATATAAAATTTTAGATAGACTTTTGCTTTTAACGATTTGTAAACAACGACAACAAATATAAATACATAAACAAAAGAATCGAGAAATAAACTCAGATACTCAGGAAACAGTAGAATTAACAGTAAACTTATACAATAATTTTATTCTTAGTCGCATATTATTTTCGTTTCATATATTCGTTTTTCAAGTTTTGTGTTATATATATTAAAACGAAAGTACTGAGGAGAATAATCCTAAATTCAATTATAAAATTTTAACATAAATCAAAACAAATACAGTAAATACATCTCATTAACGAGGCGAATTATAGATAAAAATTTACGTAGACTTTTGTTTTTAAATCAACAACGTTAATTTTAAAGAAGATGACGTTCAATATATTGAGTTGAAATTACTAATACATCACAACTGATTATATTTTCACGAATGCAGAAAGATCTTCAAATAACATTCTATACAAGCATCGTAATTATTTACATAAAGTATACAAGGTGTTTAATTCCATTTTATACTCAAAATTTTAAGGCAAACTATTTCAGCAGACTATACCAAACAGACAAACTATTCCAGAAATGATAGGTTAATAGCAACAATACATTTTATTTAATAAAAATTCGTGTACAAAACGGAATTATCTGGCCTATGAGTTATAAAAATTATTATAATAGTCCTTCATATAAAATACCTTTAATTATTATCAATATTTTTTAATTAAATATTGTTTAATTTGCGCTTGAAAAATTGACAGTGTTTCTATGTAGATCCAGATCTTCTAAATGTTTTATTTTTATCAGTTAATTTAGATTTTTTTTTCTTACAATCGTGTTCACGATCTCTTCCCTAATGAAGGGTTGTGCTTTAATGTACTTATTTCAAACAGTTGTTACGGATCATTTCAATTTGTGATGATTGCTTAAAATATATCGTTCATGATCATTCAATACCAATATTTCAGAGCATATTTCTTCAAATCATCTTATTCTTCAAACGGAAAATTTTGTTCTTTAAGTTTGAAAATAAGTAATAAAAGTAATTTAACTTTTGTTTTTTAAAGAAGATATTGATAAATTTAGATATTAATCTATTCAAAAGCGAAAAAACTTATGAAAATGACATTTTTTATATAAAGTGATTTCCATAATCAATCCTATAGAATTTTTTTTTTTATTTATGTCGTATCGTATTTTACCACAGTTTATACACGCTGCATAAAAATCCAAATATTTTGAATAAATGGATACAATAATTTTAGGCAATATTGCCAAAGATCTAGTTCTATTATCCAATTTTGATACCTTATTATATACCATTATATCACCTTCGAATATTTTTTTTTTTTTTTAATCACACATTTCATTCATTTTGTAGTTGAATGAAATAATAAAATAATTATCCGCGATTTTTTTTTTTCAGTTTTATTAATACATATTTTTATAATTCAAACAAATTTATTTATTTATTTATCTATTTGTTTATTTATTTATTTTATTTATTTTATATTTATTATATATATATATATATAGGATTAATAAAACTTGTAAAATAATCTTAGATTATTTTTAAAACCCTTAACGAAAAATTAATATAATGGGAAATATGAAAATCTATCATTTAAACCCGCTTGTTCATTTTCTATAAATTATTTTTAACTAACTTATTTTTATGATATCATAACTGAAGCAACATAAACTAGCTTACACAAGTTTTACTTTTTTTATTGTAACTATCATTTACTATATTTTTACTATATATATCATTTACAAATATTTTAATACATCGTAGAGAAAACAATTTTTGCGATCTTATTAGCCTATATTCAAGATTATTTTATTCAAATGTTTTGTGTAATAAAATTTAATATCTGGATCGTTATTTATTTAAAAACGAATCGATAAGATAACAAATACAATTTTTCATTATTATTTATTTATATCAATGAATTTCATCATCTTGATTAGATTTTCAGATTAGTGTTTTTAATAAGTCTGTTAAAAATAGCTTTTTCTCCTTTTCTTTAAAAGGAAAAATACTTTTAGAAAATTTTCAAAATACATAAAACTGTTTTGTACATTTAAGGATAAAATAGGATTCCGTAAATGTTTAAATTTTTAACTATTCTTGCCTTTTAAATCTTTATGAGAAAATTTTTGTATGTACCATTTTGCATTTCGCATAAGAATATACTTAATAGCTTTAAAACTCCGATTTAATATTGGAAATTATGAATTTTAGTACAGAAATATATATATATATATATATATATATATATATTATTTATTCTTTTTTTTTTTTCATAAATTAAAATTGAACTGACAATTTTATTTAGTTTTGCTTTTCAGTAAGTGTGATTTTTTTTTAGAAATAAAAACTATATTTTCAATATTTTTGACAAATGTTTCATATATTTGTTAAAAAAATATAAATAGGAAATCATTATAATAATATTTTTAAAATGTACTAAAAATTTAAAAGCATTAATTGAGTGTCATGAAAGGCAAATATTTTCTTTCATTATTTCATTACCTTTAAATAATTATATATATTGAATGGAATGTATATGGAAACGGAAAATATTTTTTAACTCGGGTTTATAATAATAAAATATGTTTAATAAACTGTCCTTTTACACTAAATATAATGATTGTATTTAATAATGAAGTTTCCTAATTTACATTTTTATTTTCGGGGTACCTTAAGCTTATAATAATTAAAAGAGCAGACAGAATCTATAATGATAAACAATTATGTGTAAATCATAAAACAAAAAAAATATATACATTTTTTATCTCAACAGAAAAATACATTTGTTTATTTATACGTATTAATGCTTTATGGAATAAGTTTTAGATAAAAGTTTCTACATTTGAAATATATACTTAAGTTTTATTTATTTTTAACCATTTCCCTTCTGAGTTTATTTACACTAAAAACTCAAGATATAAACACCATAAATATAAATTAACTACTCTAAATTAGAGAATTTAAACAAAGAGCTGAATTCTTAATGCTTTGTTTATGGAGTCTTTTTATTTTATTTTTTATTTATTTTATTTTTTATTTATTTTATTTGTTATTATTATTTATAAATAAATAATAATAAAATGAAAAAAAAGAAAAGACCATTTCGGTTGTTACCTTGATTATTCCTTTAGGTTATTTTATTTATTTATTTATTATTATTATTTTTTTTTAAGTAAGATGCTTGGAACATGCAAAAAAAAAAAAAAAATAAATAAATAAAAAATAAAAAAGCTTTTTAACCAAACAGTAATCAAGTTAATTAAAGGGAAAAAAATTGAAAGGTTTTTTTTTCTATCAAAAATATTTTTTTTTAAAAATTGCAGTATAAATAAAAACATTCAGAATATAAAAAAAATAATAAATAAATTCAGCAATTAAAAAAAAAAAAAAAAAAAAGTAGATGGTTAAGAAAACTAGCCACGCTTTCTTCACATATTTATGCTGAAATAATGATTATATTTTTACGAATTAAACTTTTTTTTTAATAATTTGATAAACACTGTTTTTTTCCTCCCATTAAATAAAGAAAAAAAAATTATAAGAATTTTAAAGAAATCTGCTTTCTTTTTTCATTCAAATGAAGCTAATTTAAAAGAATTTGTTTTGCTTGAATATAATTTACATGCTGCCTTATTTTTACTAATTTATTGTTATATTTCAAAAATTTGTATAAATAAATTATGTAATACATGATAAATATTTAATTTCGCTGTTTTATAAATATTGGAAAAACGATGAAAAAAAAAAATAATAATAATAAAAGAAACCTTTTACGCATTTCTGAAATATTCACAAAGAAAATATTCGGAAAAAATGAAATCCTAGATGTGTAAAACGAGTTTTGGTAAAAATAAATATGTATTTCTGAATATTCGCGCATCTGAATGTTTAAAAATTCTGAGAAACCATGTACAATGTTAAAGATTGCAAGAAGAAACAAAATATGGATTTCTTTGAATTTCAAGCGAATAGGTAAAGTTTCATGTGATCTTATTGCGGAACTTACATAAATTTTTTTAAAAAGAAGAAGCATTATAAATGGTGAAATTTAGATTATTTTTCAATAGTATTAAGATAAGGTTGTATATCCTTTTGTAGAGTAATTTACAATCTTTAGAAGAGGAGTAGGTTAAATATAAATTGTTCTAAAACTTTTTAGCATTTACTAACAGTACAAATTGAAAAATTGTTTTCCTTCAAAATGCTATTATTTATTCTGTTAATTAAAATTTCATTGACCTACTTAAAATCCTGTTTGAAGATTTGAACAAACAAATAGATATAACATTATTAGATATGGAAAACATTTATTTTCAGAAAAAAGTTTTACAGTAAACTCTCGATTATCCGAGAGTGATTTAGCCACGGTTCATTTAAAGCTTGGCTTTTTCTTATGCTAAAAATTAGGATGCCTTTAGAAATTAATAATTTATATAATTAGATATGCAATAAAATATTATAGAAAATAAAAATTGAAAACAAAATATCAAGTGAAATATAAAATTCAATACCGCAAATAATTAGAAATTTTCTGTATCTACAACACATATATAGGTATTTTTTATTATTGTTTAGAAAAATAAAAGCCAAATTAATAACACGTATATATTTCTCTTTTTAATAATTAAAATGTAAATATATATATATATTGTTTTGAACAATATTTTAGACATTGTTCTAAAAGAAATTAATGTTTTACATTTCTATATCAGATAAATTGAAATATGAATCAATTTGAATCATCAATTTAAAATTATGCTTAATTTGCGCTATGTAATTAATATCAATGCATTCTTTTCCTACATATCAATACATTCTAATTTTTCATTTTTTTCTTTTAATTAACAAAAAAAAAAAAAAAAAAAAAAAAAAAAAAAAAATGTGATTAAGTGCATGCTAAAATTTTTGTAACGTAACTGCGCACACTTGCAGAATATTAAAAATTTCTTTTTTACTATAAATAAATACGATTAAATCGGAACGTTTTTAAAATCATTCTATGACGTAATTTTCAAATTGAAGATGAAATTATATTTGCACAAGAAGAAATATGAAATTTGTTCGTCGGATCTAAACTTATTTCTATTCAATGTATCATATAGGATGGCATTTGTCCGAAATAGCCAAGAGGTTTAGGGTAGTTTCAAATCCAGCTGAGGGCCTCAGGTTTTGTTATTTACTTGAGCTTAATTATGTAAGTGAAAGCTGAAACATGCAATTAAATAATCTGTTATTAATTTTACAGAAGAAAAAGCATAATTACTCTTTTTCTTTCAAATTTATACTTATCTAAATCATCAAAGCGCAGCAAATATTGAACGTATAAGTTTTGCACGGATTTTCCGTGAGAGCTGAAAAGATTGACGGTAATTTAAAATTAATCCAAATGTCTCAAGTTCGATTTCTGACATGAGCATAACTCATTTTATAACATATAACTGAAACAGGTGTTTTAAATCACTGCTATCAAATTTTCTAAAAAAAAATTAATTTAGCACACATTCATTCACTAATTTACTTCCATTTAACGGAATCGTTAACGCTAACCCACAACAAATAATTATTATCCAGAATAGCTGGGAGGTGGCCGGTAGATTAGCGTAGCCAAAGTTTTAGAAATGATTCCTGTCTTCAACAAAATCCATTCTGTGAAATTTAAAGGAGACGCGTGTTTAAGAATGTTATTAGTAATTTTGTTGCAAAGAAATCTCTCTCTTTTACATTTTCTATTTCGTTTATTTTAAACATATACTAACTATTTTGTCATAACTATAGTAACTACTTTCCCTTATTTTAAATTATTATTATACATTTATTAAAACACAAAATATCAATTATGTTATTAAATAAAAAAAAAAGAAAAGAAAAGAACTTTCCCAAACAGTTAAGGAATATTTTCTTCCACAATTTTAATTTTGAAAAGTATTTATTATTGTTATTATTACATAATTGTTATAGTTTTAAAGGAAATTCTTTTTGAAATTCAAAATAAATATATTTTATACATTCTTTAACCATTTAAAGTGTATTTGCTTTTTTTTTTTTTTTTTTTTTTGAAGCCTAGCATTTAACATCTTTTACGGAATAGCCTTTTTTTTTTTTTTTTTTTTTTTTTTTCTAATGTTTTCTCTTATTTTCAAATATTTGTTTCTTTATGTATTCGGTAGATAACAGAAATACTTCAATAAATAAATAAATAAATGATATTTCAGATGAATCCACAAGCAGATATAATATTAAATTACTTAATAAAAGCGAGTGCATCTTCTTGCTTTGATGTCACATTCGTGTCTTGTTTTTTCACCTGAAGAAGAGCTGTACTATTATTCTTAAACTTAAAAACAATTCTTGTCAGTTTCTATAATTTCAGGTATTTGCATACAAAGTTATTATTAAAGAAAATTATATAATATTTTTATTTAACCTCGTTAATATATATGTTTCGAAGCAAATATTTCTTGAAAATATATATATATATATTTACATATTTATGATTAACTCTGTGTCTGATAGCTATTTTTTAAATTAGATTAAAAATTTTCACGAAAAAAATATGTAGTAAACGTTAAAGGGTTAAATAAATAAATAAATCATTAGTTATACCCATCTGCATAGTACATAGGATTCTGCTCGCCTACATTATTTTTGAATGACATTGTGCTACATATTATAAGACAATCCCTCTTCTAGTATTTCTTATTTTCGCTGAATGTTATTGAAATTTCTATATAAAATTTCTTCTGACGTTTTTATATTGTAGTTGTTTTCTTTGAAATTCTAGAAATAGTCTGTACCATGCTAACATTTTTATTCTTCCTCTATAAAGAAATGTTTGAATTGAAAAATTATTGAGATTTTGCATATTTTATGCGCCAAAACGCTTTTTTTTTTCAAAATTTTACTATTTACGTCATGTTTTGCTGAGTTTTAGTTATTTATGTATGTGACACATTTTAAGCCTACTGTGATTCACCTGAATCGAATTCTTATGTATAGTAATATATATTTTCTGTGATAAATTCATACATATTATAGTTTCATGTTCACGTACACATAGGAGAAAAAAAATAATTTATCACTTTTGATAAAAATATAAACCTTAAAAACGTACATGTAACAATACAAAGAATTTTTAAAAATATATATACATAGCAAAACCTATATGTACAAATGGTTATACATGTAGTAATTTCTCACACATTTAAGGAATTAATAATGTTTATGAATGTAATTATTTAAAATTAACAAAAAGGTTTTCTTTTCTTCGATAAATACATATATATATATATATTGAAACTGGTGATAAAAATTTAATAAAATTATAGAAGTAAAGTAATTGAATTGAGAAAAGAAATCTAAAAATAAATCAAATAAATAAATAATTATAAGATTAAAAAGAAAAAAAAATTATAAACCATGTTTTTAAATTTTCTGTTGAATCATATAAACGCTACTGAAAGCAGCCGGAACCCCAGCAATTGGATAAAAGTATTAAAAAAATTCCTTGCTATCGTCTTTTGAGCTATTATAAAAGTTTCAAATGGCTATCTAGCCGGGAAGTTTGTTAAAAGTTGATTGCAAGCTTTGTACTGGAAACGCTGCAGGGTTCTGAAGCAACAGGGTCCCGAAGCAATTGGATAAAAATATTTTTAAAAAGCATTTTTATCGTATTCTAGACTATTCCGAAAGTTTCAAATGTCTAGCTACTCGGGAAGTTAGTTAAATAAATTTTCTGTTGAATCATATGATCGCTGCCGAATACAGTAAGGACCTGAAACAGTTGACTAAAAGTATTAAAAAAAAAAATGTATTGCCCCGGTGTTCTGAGCTATCCTGAAAGTTTCAAATATCTAGCTAGTCGGTAAGTTAGTGAAAAATCGATTGCAAACTGTGTACTAGTAACGCTGCCGAAGGCAGCAGGAACCCGAAACAGTTGGCTAAAAGTATTTAAAAAATGCATTTTCACCGTGTTCTGAACTATTGTGAAAGTTTCAAATGTCTAGCTAGTCAGGAAGTTAGTTAAATAAAATTTCTGTTGAATCATATAAACGCTGCCGAAGGCAGTAGGGACCTGAAGCAGTTGACTAAAAGTTTTTAAAAAAGTATTGTCACCGTGTTATGAGCTAGCCTGAAAGTTTCAAATGTTTAGCTAGTCGGAGAGTTAGTGAAAAATCGATTGCAAGCTTTGTACTGATAACGCTGCCGAAGGCAGAAGGAACCCGAAACAGTTTGTTAAAGGTATTAAAAAAATGTATTTTCACCGTGTTCTGAATTATCCTGAAAGTTTCAAATGTCTAGCTAGTCGGGAAGTTAGTGAAAAATCGATTGCAAGCTTTGTACTGGTAACGCTGTCGAAGGCAGCAGGAACCCGGAGCAGTTGGTTAAAAATATTTAAAAATTGCATTTTCGCCGTGTTCTGAACTATTCTGAAAATTTCAAATGTCTAGTTAGTCAGGAAGTTACTTAAATAAATGTTCTGTGGAATTATATAAGCGCTGCCGAAGGCAGCGGGACCTGAAATAGTTGACTAAAATTATTAGAAAAATGTATTGTCACCGTGTTGTGAGCTGTCCTGAAAGTTTCAAATGTCTAGCTAGTCGGAAAGTTAGTGAAAAATCGATTGCAAGCTTTGTACTGATAACGCTGCCGAAGGCAGCAGGAACCCGAAACAGTTTGCTGAAGGTATTAAGAAAATGCATTCCGTGTTCTGAACTATTCTGAAAGTTTCAAATGTCTAGCTAGTCCGGACGTTAGTTAAATAAATTTTCTGTCGAATCATATAACCGCTGCCGAAGGCAGCGGGACTTGAAATAGTTGACTAAAATTATTAGAAAAATGTATTGTCACCGTGTTGTGAGTTCTCCTGAAAATTTCAAATATCTAGCTAGTCGGGAAGTTAGTTAAAAATCGATTGCAAGATTTGTCCCTGACAAACACACAAACCCACAAACAAGAATCGAAGTTAATAAAAACATGGTAAAATATTGTACAAGTAACCACAAGTGTTATTTGCCAAAAATAAATAAATAAATAAAAATAATAAAATACAATTTTCTTTTATTTTTGTTTTATCCACTTTTTGACAGTTTAAATGGTTTTAAATATAACGTTTTCTGGTAGACTTAAACCGATGCGACCGTTCAATATTTACTCAAATTATTTTCTGGCAAAATATAGGTTTTTATATAAAAATGTTTCTTAAATTAGATTCTGGTGTTTTGATCGAAAATATTTTCTAATGTCCTTAAATTTTTCGTGTTGTAATTTTAGAAATTGCGTAATTTGATATATAGAAATATAATTTTCCGATGAAAGATTCTAAGTAGTGGGTTACTAAATATCGTTTATTTACATATATTTTTTATTTCGTAAAATGAATGAGAATTCATATATATATATATATATATATATATATATATATATATATATATATAAATGTCCTAAATTACATTTTACTCCTTCATTCTAGACATCGCAGATTATTTATAGTTAATGTACTCTAAAAATCTACACATTTTCAATACTAAATTGAGGTGATGATGAAGTAGAAGGTAAAAAAGAAAAATAATAATAATAAAAAAAACTGTATATTTAAAAAGAAAGAAACTAGATAAAACATGAAGAAATAATGATTTTTAAGCTCTTAAAATGCATTTGTAGTTAGACTGTTTTTCTGCGTTTTAAAACCATTCTACCAAATTTAATAAAATATTTTTATTAGTTTTCTATCTAAAAAAAACACTACAAAGCAACTGCTACAAATTGCATAACTAATATAGGACATCAAGTCTTTTATTTCACTATAATTAACGTTTTTTGCGATTATTAAGGTTAAAAAAAACATCTTAAATTTTAAAAAGAAAACTGACGGGGAAAATCTTAAAAATATTTAACCTTATAAATCAATATTACAAAATTCACCCGAAAAAAATTAAATATATTTGAACAATATAAAATATTGCAAATATCTAGAATTCAGTATTATACACTTATTGATAACATTGAATATACATTTATATAACAAAATATATTCTTCCTTTTCTTTTCTTTCATTCACTTTTTCTAACCTTTGAAAGTATTCCTGGAACTACAGTTTCTATTATATAAGTAGATTGTTATTTCTACAGATATTGAAGCTTTACGTTTATTGAAAACAAAAGAAAATGCATCTCCTCTGTAATGTAATGCACATTCATAGCCGTTGCAACAAGGGCACAGTTTAGCTACTACATTCCATTTCGAACAATGCATTTTACATATTACAAAATAATGTTTTTTAACATTCTTTTTAAGAATCTTATTGAATTCGCAACCTAAAATATACGCTGGAATTTCTATTTTCATATATTTTTCTCTGAAATCTATAAAAATCTGCTCTAAGCAAAAAAATTCTTGTTCGAGATTCACAAAAATCTATTTCTTAGAATTGAAAATAGGTTTGATTTTTTCCAGAGCTTATGAAGCAAGACATTTCTTTAAATTTCGCAATAGGAACTGTGTGTTTCTGAGATTCATCGTTTTCTGAACTAATAATTTTTAGTTGACTGTATCAAATTAATTTTCTTAAAAGGGGATATTTTTAGTAACTTTGCAGATCTTACACTCTCAGAAATATTATACTCAATTTTGACGATTCAGACATCCTCGGTCTTAATTTCGTTGTTTGTGACAACCATTTCGTCAAGCGATCATGTGATTTTTGAGGAAACATGAACTCTCAAATATTTGACGAAACTGTTTACTCACAATAGCATGCGCTAGCTTTCATTACCGCTATATTGCTTTTTTCCCTCTGTTGTTTCGACTTTACGTTACAATGACTTTTATTTGCCGGCCTGGTGGTTCGGTCGGTAGGGTGCTGCCCTCTGGATTCCCACGTCCCGGGTTCGAATCGCGGTGCGGGCATGGATGTTTGTGATGTCCTATGTTTACAAAATATTGCGTGCGCTTATTTCTGTATAAATATGGATCAATTGAGACAAAAATCATTGTAACTACAGGTCTCAAAGCTTTCAAATAAAAGTCCAACCGATTTTTATTTTTTTGCTCTGTTTTATTTATATTTTCATTAAATATAATTAGGATTTAATGCCTAAAGCAACGAACTTTCAAGTTATTTTATAATTCTATAATGTGTATTTTATTCTGTATCACGAAACTATGATGAAAAAATGTATTTTTACTCTTGACGAATTTCGTATTTTCAAACAAGTGACGAAAGTAATTTTCTCAATTTGACAAAATATTCGCTCGGAGTATTTCTTTGGAAACGGTTTCGTCAAAATTAAAGAAAATTTCGTGAAATTTGAGTATCCATTTCTGATAGTGTATGTGTATCATGCATATAAATACACAGATGTGCGAAATCGTACTTTTTATTTATTTATTTATTAATTTATTTTTATTAATTTATATGTTTTTATTAATTTATTTATTTATTGCCGAAACGGCAGTGGAGGCCTCATGTGCAGACTCAATAAGATTTTGGGTTCCGTCTGTCTTTGCGTCTGTGAGTCTGTCTCGCAATAACGGCCGCAAAAATCACGTTATTGACTTGCAGTTTGGTACACATGTTCATCAGCTATACGCAATTAGCTGTATAGTTTCGTGTGTTTATTCTGTTTATAATTCGTGTATAGGGACACGAAAGTTTTTCTTAGTATTACGGCCTTGAGACAGAATTTGTATGTGCCGCAATGGCGGCCGAAAAAATCCCCCGATTGACTTGCAAATTGAAGCACACGTTCAGGTTCTGTATAGAAATAGCAATATAATTTTTTATGTCCATATTATTTATGGATCGTGTACAGGGACATATAAAATGTTTTCTTATCATGTTTTCACGGCCTATGGGGAAAATTTCGTTTAAATGCATTTTCATCGTTGCTATGCATTCAACAAAATGAAAATAGCGTACATTATTTTGATGCCTAAACTCATGTTTTCTGTAGAAAATATGTGCGCTTAGGCTGCATAATTAATGTACAGGAACTTACAAAAGTGTTCCGACAACCCATTTCCAACGTTACTATGCATTCCGCAAAATGAGAATAGCGTACATTATTGAAATGCTTAAGCTCATTTTTTCTGTAGAAAATATATGTTCTTAGGCTGCATAATTAATGTACAGGAACTTACAAAAATGTTCCGATGATGTCACGTAATCAACCAAATTATGTTAAATTTCGAACAAATATTCATTAAAAAAAAAAAAGTATAAGTTGAATACTTTTTGCTAGTGTATACAATGTTTATGGTTCATTTACAGTGGCACACAAAAGAATTTCGTGACATTAGAGCCTATGGACAAATTTTTATTCAAGCGTATTTTAATGCGTTTATCCTGCATTCAGCATAATGTAATTAACATACATTATAAACGTGCTTAAAAGCATGTTTTTTTTTTCTTAAAAAAGTATTTACAGACTAAATAATTTATTTACAGGACCACATGAAAGAATTCCGATGACGTACTGTAATGTTCCAAATGGTTTCAAATTAGGTTGAAATATTAATGAGTTATAATTAATTAGGTGTATTCTTTTTAATCGTGTATATCACAACTGTGTTTCCTTTTCAGTGACACACAAAATAAATTTTTGTCATTATAATCTACAGACGGCATTTCTTAAAAGTGTATTTTAACATGTTTATATCCCCTTAAATATCATGTAATGTTTTTACAATTTTTAAAAGTATGTTTTTTTTGCGGAAAATTTTTGGTATACAATTAGTAATTAGTATATATGGTTACACAAAAGAATTCCGAAACATTATGCAATCTTTTTCATGAATTTTGTTGCAAGTATCTATGAGTTACAAGGGATTAATACATGACTATATCAGTTACTAGTAATATATATGTATATATACACACACACACATATATATATATATATATATATATATATATATATATACCATATACATATAGGTACAGAAAGAGAGATACAGGCGGGGGGTTGAGGGGGGTGGTATTCCTTCTCTGAAACGTATATGTTTATGAGCGAATGAATGGATTACATATAATATAGAATAATTAAAAAGATTTGTTGAATAATGAGTGATGAAAACAAGACGTTATGACTCTTGATCTGCAGATCCACTAGTTTATTTATTTTTGAACTACGTTGGGTGTCTCTAATGTGTTTCGATACGCTGAAATGAGATATGTTCGACTTTTCTTCCTGCCACGTAAGGAGGTTTCACAAGGTAAAGATGCAGATCGGAAAAATCCATACAGAAGCTATAACAGATTCGAAACTATTTATCTGTAAAATACATTAAAATAGACTATTATTTACATGTTATCTTTGAAATATATTTCTTTACTTTTATCGAAGCTCCTTTGAGAGATTTTCCTCTTATGCAGGGCGTGAGGGCCTTGTGGAGGTGGGATTGTCTATGCAGCATCCAAAAATAATTTAACACCTTAACACTCCATCGTCCCTGTTACCTCCGCTACATTACTTTGATATCATGATGAAATACCTTTCTTTGTTCTTCACTCACATCACCCAGATTTTTCGAAAAATGACTTAGATAAGAGTTGAAAAAGTGGAACACTGAGCGAGCTAAAAAAAAAAAATCATTTTTTTTTTTTAATTGTACGTTAAGTACATTAAAATACATGTAAATACATTAAAGTAGACTATTATTTACATGTTATCTTTGAAATATATTTCTTTACGTTAATCGAAGCTCCTTTGAGAGATTTTCCTCTTATGCAGGGCGTGAGGGCCTTGTGGAGGTGGGATTGTCTATGCAGCATCTAAAAATAATCTAACACCTTAACACTCCATCGTCCCTGTTACCTCCGCTACATTACTTTGATATCATGCTGAAATACCTTTCTTTGTTCTTCACTCACATCACCCAGATTTTTCGAGAAATGACTTAGATAAGAGTTGAAAAAGCGGAACATTGAGCAAGCTTAAAAAAAAAAAAAAAAAAAAAAAATTTTTTTTTTTTTTAATTGTACGTAATAGGCATTTTTTAATAGTTTTCCTTTAATCAGTATTCAAAAATACACCAGAGAAACACATCGTCATGAAGAAAAAACTTCATTGCTGGCTTATGTTATCATATCAGATTAGAATGTGTAATAATGTATTTAATATCATAAAACAAATACGTACAAAAATACAATCTTATTAAACGTTATAGACTTTTTATTTCGAGAAAATATGAATTTAATATAATAGAAAATATATCTACAAACATACAATCTTATTAAATGTTACAAACTTTTTATTAAAAAAAAAAAAAAAAAAAAAAAAAAAATCAGTTATTTGAAACTTATGAAGTATTTGTGAAAGTATAAGTATACATATGTTTTTAAAAACACTGCTAAATATATATATATATATATTAGTTAATTTATTTTTATAATAAAATTCATCAGGTAAGCAAGCAATGATTTTCTGAAATACTAAATGTTGATAAAATAATAAAAATTATTATTATTATTTTTTTTTTTAATAAAAATGTATTTATTTTTCTGTTTAAAGTTTTGTAGAAATTCACTCCTTTTTTATTTTATATGTTAAAAAAAGGCTTGTTTTTTACCATCCTAAACTTTTAAGATTTTTTTTCTAAATTTCATTTTCGAACTTCTACTTCATGAGCTATTTTTCCTGAAATCTGAGAAAATCTGCTCTCCAAATCTTTGATCGTAAATTTACAAAGAAAAATTTTCTAGACAATATTTGAAAAATAGTTGAATTTTCCCTATCTTTACGTGGTCAAAAATTTCTTCGAGGTATTTTTGTATGAATTTTATTTCGCTTAGTATTAGTTATGTAAACATTTCTTACATAACTGTGAATTACACACAAATTTTTAAAAGTCAGACACCAATCTTGTAGAAAGAACGAACCCATTGTTTCCAGTTTGTTCTTATATACGTGAGAGATAAATACAAAAAATCTTAAAATATGTAAGATAGATGGGATAAAATATTTAACATACCTATACTCAGAAACATGTCACAGTGAATTCATCTCGATTTAGAATTTGTATAATAATGTAATAAAAACAATTCCAAAACTTTTCATCTTTTAACTTGAAAGATATATCTTCTGTACTCTTCTTAATAAAGTAATACTCTTAGAGATTATTTAAGTAACATATATTTCTTATTAGTTTATTTCCTTTAACCTCTTAACTGCCTCGGGCGTATATATTCGTCGCGTTAAGCTGATGCAATTACTGCCCCGGGCGTATATATACGCTTTTCCGAAATACGTTGCTCTTTACCAGAAAATCTGAACTGACGGCTTTGGAGTGCAATAAAATGACTTTTCGATTGACCTTAACAATATTTTCGAAGGATTTATTTATTTGAGAGAAGAGAGAATGGGATGAATCAGAAAAGCAATGTTTTTTACATCAGTGAACATATAACAATCGCGCCAGTGTGAAAACCAGTGGCACTGGGGAGGAAAGCTCGTCACCTTTTCCTCAACAGGAAAGGGGTTAATTATATTTTAATTCAAACCAATTTCATCGGATTAGTATTTTTCATATTTAACATTAAAATCGACAAATATATCCTACATACTTAATTTTAAAACTAAAAAATGTGTATATAATATGCACCATAAATTTTACATAGTTTTAAAAAAGAAAGTTTAACTTAATTAAATAATACATTAATTCCAATCAATATCTGCAGATTAATGAATTTTTATTTAACTTAATGTAGTTAATAATGTGCTACATACTTAATTTTACTTACATACTTAATTTACTGCACTAAACCAAATGAAATGAATATATATTTTTTATATGCATAAAAACGTGCCTGATGTAGAATATGACAGGGAAATCCTTCACTGTTCATTTACAGGGCCACACAAAAGAACTAGTTTATAGTGCGGCAATAGCTGAAAATTGGTGGAAGTGCATTCCAGGTTGTGCCGTATATTATTACTATAGGATTGTACTTAGGTGCACTATGTGGTTTACACATATTCCTCAAAATGTATACAGGGTTGCAAATATTTAAGAGATAACATTCTTTTTTATTGTTAGTGGAAGTGCTTTGCTATAATATTTTACCATGTTCAGGAAAGCTGCTCAGGAATGGAAATTAATTCTTCATAGACATATGATATATAATATATGTTTTTAAGCTAAATATTCATCGCTTGTGTTTTGTGCATTTATACGTTTTGAGGTTTCCTGATTACCAAAGTCAAGTTTTTAAAAGTTTGATCTTTGTCTGTGTCTCTTAGAGTAACTTAATAACGAATAATTTCAGAAGATCCAAAGGTTGTATTTTCAAGTTAATATAAATTTGTTGCTGGAAAATTTTGATCAAGACTGATAAGTTTCTAGAAATGTTCCGCGTGAATGTTGTCTGAATAATTTTAAGAGAACTTTTAATTTTAGTAACAGATTTACATTCTATATAAATGTATATTCTATATAATGAAACGGGGGATTGAGGGGGCAGTACCCCCCTCACACAGAACTATATAATATAAAACTCTCCCGAAGCCTAATTTGAATTATTTTAACCTACGTTTACATACCAGTACTCGTTATCTTACCCCTAAATCTCCAACTTGAATTTATAGTATCAAATGTCATGGTAAAAGAAAGTCGTGTGAGTGACACACCGGATTATTATTATTATTATTTTAATAAGTAATATTCAAAATTTCTGGACAAAATGCTGCATTAAATCATCCAATTATTTCAATTTTTTGCTATATGTATATATGTATATGTATGTATAGATATAGATATGGATATTATAAACTTTTGTAGCAGCTTCCTATGGGTTAAATATGGGGAAAATTCTATAAAAATACAAATATCAGGAAATCGGAAGTGATTCGAAAGTTAGCGGATTTCATAAAAAAGCATAAAAATACTTTCAATTTTCACAAACATTCTTTAAAAAAATTTTTGATTTATATTACTTATTCGTGTATTTTTTTAATGTTAGATAATTATATTTTTTTTCATTTCTTAATTATAATATTTCTAAATAAATAAATAGGTAAATTGTGTATTTAACATAAATATATGAATAACTTCTCTTTACAATTTCTTCCGTAAATATACTTTAACAATTTGCTTTTAATAACCGTTTTGTAGAAAGTGTCGGAATAAAAATTTAAAATATCAATTTAACTACACTTTATTTTTTCTTTTATATGTATAAAAATAAAATAAAATAAAATAAAATATACTTTCAAATATATTAAAATCTTATAATTCTCTGAATTACAAGCATTACATTTCACAAAATAATATTTACCTATCTATTCTCGAATTTCCCGAAATATTATATTATTAATATTCAAACTTACCTTAGAATTTTAAATCATGTAAAGTCTCACTTCATCAAAATTCTTTTCTGTAGCATTTTAAATATTTTGCGTGAAAGTTTAAATTTCACTCTGTTTTAAACAGGATATGCGACTAAACATTACCTCAAGCTCTAACAGCTGAACATGTTTTGTTTAACATTAAATATTTATGCAAGTGAAAACTTTCTGTATTATTCAATAACCACAAGTAAAGAATTATTTTTAATATATATTTTTAAGGAGCCCTACACATTGTTAATGGAATAAAATGCAAGGATCTGTATGCAAAAGCTTAAAATGAAAAACCATCACTTACATAATATGTATTTGAAAATATATAGAGAGTTCCCGCCGCTTATTAAAATCGCATACGTCCTGAGGCAAAGTGATCTTATTAAGCGGCTGAATTTTATATCCGGCGAACGTTCCTGCACTCAAGGAAAAGGTATTACTTCCCTAAATTCGGACAGAAATTTCAAAAGGTATCGAATAATGGAATTAGTAAACAATATTAATTAATTTTTGATAAATAATTCATTATTCCTCCGATATAAGTAAATTAAACGTAATCCAAATTTCCATACGCTTTCCTTCGAAGAAAATCATCATTATTTTACCAAAAGTTATCACTTTTCTTATAAATTTAAAATCTTTCCGTTTGAACCTCTTGATTTATAGCTATTTCAAATTAAGAAGTAGAAATTGTCGTTTAATAATTAAAAATTAAATATATATATATATATCAGTTGCAAATCAAATCAAATTTGTAATTTATTACTGCGCTTTGAAGAATATGTTTCTTGAAATTGTTAGGGAGATAAGTTATGGGGCACGTTTCATTTGTAACTATGCTGCAAGTGTAAAAGTTTCGACAATGAGCGATAACGGGTACTTTAATTTATTTATTTTTAATTAAAAAAAATAAAAATAAAAATCACAGTGTTAAAAAAAAAAAAATGCTGAGCATAAATGATAGTTTTGGCTGCTGAGGAGATTTTTTTGAGTTTATTAACCAGCGATGCTCATTTTATTAAGCGGTGGTATCAACAATTGATTTGGTTCCGGTCCTAGCAATTTTGTTAGATTAAGCGGCTTATTTTCTTAACCAGTGATTTTATTAAGCGGCGGTTACTGTATATTGGATAAAGTTTATATAAATAATTACGTTGTATGTGTAAAAATAATGTACAAGATCATAGATTTTTTTTCTATCCGAATTTTAAATACTTTTTTTCTTTGCCTGGTAAAATAACGAGATAGTTTAAACAGAGAAATAAATAAATAAATAAATAAATAAATCCCTAAAATCTCAGTAATTTTTTTTTTAACTTTTTTTTTACTAAAAAATAAAAATGAAATATTTAATTTTTAAATATGTTGAAAGGATTCATGTAGGAGACATTTGTTCTAGAAGAAAAACAAACACTTTTCTCCATAATTTTATTGTTTTATTCTGGCCGCATGAGTGGCACAGCGCCAAATCAATGGTTCATCAGCTAGAAACAGGCAGACCAGTTCCGGTTCTGTCTTGGTCTTTGCAACGTCGCTTGTTTTTCATCGCAAATATTAAAATGTTGTGTTTCTTCTTCATTGCATCTTGTTATAGGAATTGTTATATATATGCTTATCAAACATTCATTTCGTATCTTTTTAATGACGTATAATTTCATGTGTTATACGTATGTGTTAGATGCATCATATATATACCATTTGTTATAATTTATATCTATTATTCATTGATTTTTGGGCAATAACTTTCATAAAAAAATTACCGAAAATGAGATGTATGATTGCTAAACATTTAAAAATACAGGTTAATGTGAGTAAATAAAAGCTTGATCCCAATAATAAAAAACATTTAATATCTATCACATTAATAGTTAACTATTTGTGCCTATTTGGTACTTTAAATGTGATAAGATTACTTTATTAAAAGAAATTTCGTAATTCACTGTCTTAGCTGACTATAAGAAATATATAGGACATAAGATGTGATAAATTTACATAAGTGCAATAAAATATATTATGTAATTATAATTTGTTTTGGAATATCCTGATGTAAACATTATATTGTACGTATACAATTAGAATTTCGCATATATATTAATTTCCATTTTAAACAATCTAACACAATCGCTTATTGCAAAGATAAGAAGAAAAATTCCCAATTTGTTTTAGAAATCTTACCGTGCGAGGAATTGATTCTGTGTCTTCATTTCTGCATAAAATATGACAATTTCCAATGAATATTTAAAAAAAAGTACAATTTGTCAATATTTTTTTGAATAAGTTGCGTCATTTGCGATTTTTGTCATTATATCATCTTCATACTTGCTCTTTTGTCTCATTTTGAAGAGTGGTCAAGCAAAATTAGTTCTAAAAGTACAGACGAAATTTTTGGTTCATCCACAATTTTTGACGTACTTGCAGATCCCGGTAGAATGATGCAAATAATTAATGGATATTCTCGAAAAAATCCATTATAAATAAAATAAATAAATTCGCTTACATGGTAGCTAATTTTACATCTCTTCCAAAAAATATTGATGCAGGCTTACAGATTTTATTCTACATATTAAAAGTCGGCAGAAATAGCTTAGTTGGTACGTTAAGCCAAACAAAACCTAAGGTTAAACTTTTGGCTTGGTCAAAGCTTTTATACTTTAGCAATTACCTACTATTACTCCAAAAAACTTATATTCCATTTGTCAAAATGAAATCTAAAGTTTTTGGATGATGATGGTACAGCATAAAAAATATATAATTCACTGCTCTGAAAAAAAAATCGAAATCTGATACTATTCTTGCTGATTCTTATGTAAAATAACTCCCATTTTGCCAAGTCACCCACCGTTTTCTAGATACACCAACCCTCCCTCAATTTCTTTCCCTGTTCGATAATTTTATGTCCATGAATTTGATTTAAAGGAAGAAAAATAATTAATTTAACACATA
Source organism: Salticus scenicus (assembly GCA_963930645.1). Lineage (NCBI taxonomy): Eukaryota > Metazoa > Arthropoda > Arachnida > Araneae > Salticidae > Salticus > Salticus scenicus. Next base: position 114,906,381 of record OZ005655.1, read on the forward strand.
AAAACAAAAAATATATATAAAGTTTAAAAAATAACATTAATAACAGATTAAATATATAAGATACGTAATGATAATTTCATTCCCAAAATGTTTCCCTTGTCGCAAATGTCCATGTTGTTTGAATTTTCCAACTTTGTAACCTCTCAGAAGATATTTAATGGTTAAAATATTCCTCCCCCCTCCTAAAAATCAAATTTATAACTATAAAATCACCGAAAAATGATAAAAATAGGGGGCCATTCCTAAAAGACGGCGGGTGATAGGGCAAAGCGGGCGTCATATTCAAATTCAAGAGGTCATTTTTCATAAGAATATGCTGAAATGGTGTCAGAGGCAATTTTCATGCCGAGCAGTGGTTTCGTATTTTCTCTCTCCCAGTGTCCTTTAAAATGTATGTAAACAAATTTTATTTTCTATGTATTCTAATACTTTTAAATAGTAAAGTTAGTATTACTTAACTGTTAAAAAATATTAAAAACGCTTATTTTCAACTAAAACTGGTGCCATAAAATTAGATTCCAAAAGAATGAATAAAATGAGTTCGGGCGTAACGGTCATATTAAACTTTTGAAAATACAAAATATTGAAAAATTAAATTAATGATACAACGCTGATTTATTTATTAATACATATATCATATTTGTATTTTACAGAGTTGAAAAAAATATTTGTTATACATAACAACTGAAAAACAAATTAAATAAGAGATACTTTATCATATTTGTATTTTATTGAACTAAAATCATTAAAAACGCATTTGGAGATATTTTTCAAGCCTGAGGATATTCTTATACATAGCTTTTTCAGCTTACAAAGCTTCTAAAAATATTTACGGTATATTAGATGACAATTTGATAGCTTTCTTCTTTTTACGATGAACTACTTTTATTCTCTATCCATGAATTTTTCAATTTATCTCTGTCTTGTTCTCAACTTGTACACAATATATCATCCAACTCAACTTTTGCTTTTGGCGTTATTTTCCTTCATTATTAGATTTTTTTTGTCATTATTATGTGTTTGACGCAGTTTCACAGTTGATGAACTAAGGATTTTGAAAATATGTAAAATATATCATTTTCAATTTTCTTCAGTGTTGCTAAGGTGATAAATGTTTTATCACTTTGTTCCGCTAACTTACTTGTTTTGGAAGATTGTGTATTTAAAGTACTTCAGGTTTCTATGTGTAAGAAATTTTCATAAAAATTTTATTGTGCCACTTTTTATTCAAGATGCATTTTTATCATATCATACTGGGATTTATGTTTTAATTTTCTTGTTTTAATCAATCATTGTTGATCATTTTTAAAAATAAGATAAAAAAAATATTTACGGTATAATAGATGACAATTTGATAGCTTTCTTCTTTTTACGATGAACTACTTTTATTCTCCATCCATGAATTTTTTAATTTATCTCTGTCTTGTTCTCAATTGTACATAAACCATCATCCAACTCAACTTTTGCTTTTGGCGTTATTTTGCTTCATTATTAGATTTTTTTTTTTTTTTTTTTTTCATTATTATGTGTTTGACGCAGTTTCACAGTTTATGAACTAAAGATTTTGAAGATGTGTAAAATATATCATTTTCAGTTCTCTTCAGTGTTGCTAAGGTGATAAATTTTTTATCACTTTATTCCGCTAGCTTACTTGTTTTGGAATATTGCGTATTTAAAATACTTCAAATTTGTGGGTGTAAGTAGTTTTATTGTGTCATATTTATTCAAGATGCATTTTTATCATACAGGAATTTATGTACTAATTTTCTTGTTTTAATCATTAATTATTCATAATTTTTAATGATAAAATCTTAAAGTAAAATGAATTAAATAAAAAAAAATAACAACAGAATACCAAGTAATACATTGTTAAAGTCATAAAATTTTAAGAATTTCAAAAATGTGGAGAGAATGTAGAAGAAATAAAGCTAATGTTGGATTACTACGATATATATTTTCTAGAGAAGAACGTAAAAACATTTGCTCCGTTACACTAGTGCTGATATGTTTCACTTGATGAAGAAATATGCGTAGTTATTTCAGCCCGAAACAACTGTTATCAGATTTTTCACATTTTTTCAATATTAAACATAGTTTTTTTTTTTCTTTTTTTTTTTTTTTTTTTTTTTTTGTGTGTGTAATGTGTTGCAATTTATGTCTAAATTTCAAATATAAACTGTAAACAAAAAAAAAAAAAAAAAAAAAAAAAAAAAAAAAATGGACGCTTATTAGAAACTTCAGGCAGTTATTGTCGGAAAGTTTACCAGTAATGATGATACTAGTACATACCAGTACCGTACCTTGTAACATTTATAATTTATTCCGGAATACTTTTAGCACCTACTCTTTTTTCACACCACTTTTTTAATTGCATTTTTCTAATTACTTTTTCGTAATTATTTGCTAGTGAAAAGTTCGCTAAAAGCAAAGTGGTGTGAATAAAGGGCAAGTACTATCGATAATCCAGAATAAATTATAAATATTACCAGATATGCAGTAATCATGAACTCTGTCATTAACAATTCCACTAGACTATTAAAATAAGAAAATTTTCATGAATAAAAATATTGTTCTTCCAAAGACATAACAAATTTACACAAATAAGAAACATTTGTAATTAAGAGTAACGTTACTAAAAGTTGTGTTTTATTAATGTTGTTTACAAAATAATATGTCACTGTCATTATCGATGGAAATGTTAGAATCATAAACTAAAAAGGATATATTTTTAAAATTATTCACAAGTAAAAGATAAAAATTTCGTTACTATTTAATTATTGAATAAATTGTGTAATAGTGCATTTTATAAAATTTATTAAAAAAAAAAAAAAAAAACTTTAGTTATTTAAAATTTATTTATAAGTGTTTAAAATAAATAAGCATGTTTAAAAATAAATAAATAAATAAATAAATAAATAAATAAATAATTTGTAAATAGATAACAAGGAATATCCTCCAAGATTTTTTTTTTTTTTTTTTTTTTTTTTTTTTATGGCGCAGCACTTGGAACTTGAGCATTGTCCAGGGACTCCCCGAAAAGACGTCCATTTGTGAAGGAGCCACCCAATGGGCGGCCGTCGGAACACTAATAGCGATAACTCAGTGTAAACATCCATTCCTTGACAGGGATTCGAACCCAGGCTCTACCATGTGATAGTCAGGAAATCTAACCACTGCACTCTATAGGCGGGGAAAATTTTTTAACGATTATAATCTGGCAGCGGGATTTTTTGTAAAAATAAATAAATAAATAAATAAAACTTTAACATTTAATTTTTTTACCGAATTTTCAAGGCAGATTACAGTTATAGTGGTTTATCCCACTCAATGAACAAATTAGCAGTGAAAAGGAATTTTTCTGGAGTTTACAACCTGCCCTACTCATTTCAGTGTTTACCACGTGCGTATTTGATTCCTACTTTAAATATATTTATTATTGCTTTTCATGAAAATACTGACAATTGCTTGCTTTCTGTAATTATTTTTTTCTCTAGATAATAAGGAATTAAAGGGATAAAGAAATCCTGGTAATAACAATCTTTTAGCTCAAACTTTATATAAAAGGTATGTTTGTATTAAATATTTATGTGACATGATTTAAACGAAAAATTTAATGTAAAATAAATTTATTATCTCTTTCGTTTTTATTATTATTATTATTATTATATATATATATATATATATATATATATATATATATATATATATATATATATATATATATATATATATATATATATATATATATATATATGTATGTATGTATAATTATAAACTACATTTAATTAAGGTGTCAGTGTTCGGGTTAAAGTCAAATGTGTACACCAGGAACCCTGAACTTCGGAGGAAAACCCTATGTGGGGCTATTTCTAAATTGTCGTAGCCCGTATTCAAACGGATTTTGGAGAAAACCACGGAAAATCCCATACAGCCAGGTTAACAAGTGCCACGTGGTGTCGATTTTGGCATTTTCCGCCTTCCAGCTTCGAGAGCAGAACCTCTGAGTCACTGGAGGGGGGGGGGCATATTTAATTAAGGAAAGTATGTAAAATTCTAATTACATTTTTTTTTTTTTTTCGTTTCTAAGTTTGTACACATGATGGGCTGGATTCGAACTCAAGTACCGTTCGAATTTTTGGTGATATTCTTAGGAACACTTTTGAATATTTGAATGCGGACGAGAAATCATGAAAAAGGACCTCACTGATGGCATTTCATTTAGGCTTAGGTTCCATGTGTAGATAGTTTACCTTAATCTTTTCACCACAATACACCCTAAACTGATAAACTCCCCTCTCTCGTTTCACCCATGCCACAACTAGTCCTTTGGTACGTTTTTAATCATCCCTCAACATCTATTATTTCTTTATTACGTGAACAAACAAAGAAAAATGAACATTTTTCTCAATACAAAAGAAATACTGCCCATTTTTGTAAGAAGAATATTAGCAAATATTTCCTAAAAGGAATATTTTCAGAAGAAAAGCAGATTGCTACATATTTTTGTTGTTTTAAACATAAAGATATTTTGTTTATGTTATTAATAGGATTTACTTCGCTTCGCATAATTATTAAAGAATTTCTTAACCAAAGAAAAGTAAATAAAGTAAAGCATAACATAAAAAAAAAAAAAAATCTAACATTTCGTAATGTAAATGCATTACAAAAAATGTTTTAAAATATTTGGATTATTATTTAGTTACTTTTAGTTACTGTTTTCATAGATTACGCATTTCTTGTATAAAAATCTACATAAAGTTATTAATTAAGTTATGATGAAAGCATAAACAAAATTAAAATTTTGATGCTTCTATTTATGAATGGGGGTTGAATAAATTAAAATTAACTTAAATAGAAAGTTTCAAAATATTTATTTGTTTATACTGAAATTACAAAAAGATTAACGAAATAAATATATATGTGTGTGTGTACATATCAGGATTGCTACGGTCGGTGTTTTTTTCCCCTGATTCCTCCACCATTATACTTATATATACGTTAATCTTGTATAATATGATCCCCCATTAAATAGTGGTAAAATTGCAATTTTACCCCTTGCGCTATTTTGCTTCTTTTGATACCTTCTGCATCTTTCCCCGTTTTAGTAGATAACCAGGCATATACACTATTCAATTTTAATAGTGTAGAAACTCGATAAGATTAAATGATAAAAATATAAATATTGATATATATATACAGACGGCAGCAAAATAAATAAATCCTTGTCGAATCATTTTCTTAGACTGATTAAGACGAAATCATGTCGAATCATGTTCTTAGATTGACTAAGAACATGATTCGACAAGGATTTATTTAACAAACAGTATTAAGAGTACTTTTTTTACATAGGAATTATTACTAGCGTTCGAATAACTTTGCTACCGACTGTATATATATATATATTTCATGTTTATGTATAAACATACTTTTTTTTATTTATAGAAATCTAGATATGTGGTAAACACTGGATACGTATAGAAAAGAGGTAGTTACTATATAAATATTTATATATTTTTATAAAATCAATTTTGTGGATGTTTCAGTAACGTAGCATTGGTATTTATTGAATTTTACAAATTTCACAAATGTAAGCTTTCTTTTTGACGAACAGTTGTTAAAAGAAAGGACAATTTACAAATTTCATACAGTGCACAACTTGCTCATTACAGATAACTGTTTCTAATCTATGTACTAGCAATATTTAGTTTCTGTGTTGATTCACATGGACAATGTGATAAATCAACTTCATAAAATCCTTTATAAAAATACATTACTTTTTTGAAATGTCTATATTTATCCAAATTTTGACATTTCATAATCACTATTTTCATTCTTTATTTCCTGTGAAAGATTTATACACGTATACTTTATAAATAATTTTTGATTTTTTAATTGTATTTTTATTGTATAAAAAAGAAACAAACGAAATTTAAAAAACCGTTTCATCTAATACATTACTATTTTTCTTATTCTTTTCTTACTATATATATATATATATATATATATATATAATGAAAAAATAAAAAAATCTGCAAATTTTCTATTAAAAAAAAAGTTTTTTCTAAATCTAGAAAATTTTAGTAAAAAATGGCGTCCTAATCTGTAAAAAAATAAAAAAATAAATAAATAAATATAAATAAATAAAATAAAAATAAATAAAAAATAAAAAAATTCTTCAATCAGATTAAACCTTTAACCATTGATACAGGTTTCAGATGGTTGATATAATTTTTTTCTGTTTTGCATACGGCGAATTGGATATAAAGCAGGATTCTCTAGACTGCTGAAAAGCGGTACAAATTGTTCTTCTTTAGCTGTGGGGTAACATCGTCACCTACATTTCGCGGACTCTGGTTTCATTCTGGCTTGTAGAAGTGGATAATATTACTTTTTTCAGTGTGTCCTACGGAAAAAAAATCTCTTATGTATGAATATCCTGTTACGGAAAATTTTTGTCAGCGTATTTTTCACATAGCACACATTTATTTTAAGACTACTTTTCTGCTATGAATTTTATGTATTATTATAGAATAAATTTTACTGTGTAAATTTAAATCATTCTTTTTTAAAGTTGCAAAACTTAAGGTTTTTCCAAAATTAAACATTAAATAATGGTTGGTTGGTGTCGTGTCATGGATAGGAAAAAAAAAAAAAAAAAAAAAAATTAAATGGGACCAAAGGTCCTATATACAGCATCTGCGATTTGAAGGCAGTTGTCTTCATATAAGTCTGCCCACCACTATCCATGAAAAGGGTTGCCAGAGCCTCAGAAGAGGTTGGACTTCTGCCTGTTGGTCCGCGGAGAGTATTTTATTTCCTCTCTACCACCCATTGGAAACCAATGGAGGCGATCCCCTATCCGCCACCCGGGGACGCGCCCTATAGGGGTTACAAACATTAAATAATGATGTAGTTATATAGCTTAAATCTTTACATTACTAACACCAACTAAGTGCTATATGAAATGATAAAAAAATGTCCAGCATTTAGTCAAAATATCGATGTTTAATTAACTGCTGAATTACCTTCTTTTATGAAATATAACTAACTGCAACAAAGGTAATAAAAAAGAAATACTAATGCTAAAACAGCTTGAATTATTAAGAATTAATTTATGATGACCAATAATATCAGTGTATATCCTGAAAACTGAATATTTTTGGTGCTTATTGACTTCTATATATCTCCAAATACTGGGCATGTAGAAAGTATTTATTTTTATTTTACTTTACATTTCTTTACTTCGGTTGTAGATTACAATTTCAATATTATGTCACAAAAAAAACTGGGATTTAATGGAAATCAGCTGTATAAACAAACGCTAATAGACGCACTAACATGCGTTTTGGGCTTCCATAACTTGAGAAAATTAATTATATTACACCTCTGTTTTACACACTTTCAACAAATTATATTAAATGAAATGTAGTTGTTTCTTAAAAAAAGAACATCTTGTTTCTTTTCCTTTCTTTTTTTAAAATTATTTTAAGCTTAACTTAAGTTTAGTGTAATATTTTTACTTATTTTGCTTTACTTTTTGGTTCAAACATGTTTTGACATTTATTTTATATCTTTTAAATCTATAATCCTCAATCCCACATATCAACTTTCTATTTAATTATAATCTACTTTTGTCTCTGGTCTTATTTAATTTATAATTGGGTATTTCTTTTAAAAATTGTCTTTTACTTTTTTTTAATCTATAAGCTTCAATCCTACATATCAACTGTCTCTTCAATAATAATAAAAAATTAACCACAAACCACTAATAAAAAAAAATTACCCCCCCTCCCCATCAAAAAAAAAAAAAAAAAAAAAAAAAAAAGCAATTCTTCTTTTAAGGCCAATTATTGTTGTCGTTTACTTCAAAAGACTGTTTTTTCAACTGCTGTCTCCTTTAGAATTTCTTCATCTCATAAATCTCCTTTTGAAAAATAAGAGATTATATTTCTTCTATAAAAGATGGGGGAAAATATATGACAAAAATGCACCTTGTCTATATTTTCTTTCGAATCAAGACAAGATCGCATTATTTACGTCGGAATAGGATACAATAGAAAGCGATTTTGAGCAAAATATGATATATATTTTTATCATCGAATTTTCTATGATTTACTTATTTATTTTTTTTAAAAAAAAAAAGAAGAATATTAATATAGATACGCATACATATACTGGCTTTGTAAAAATTCGCTATAAAAAAGTAATAAAGCGTTGTCTTAAATCTTATTACTTATAGATAGGATGATCAAAAGAAATTTTCCTTTGATGATAATGGGGGAAAATGCCAAAGAAGATTTTAAAAGAAAATAAAATTGCTATGAAGTATACGATCTTCCCAGAGAAAGTGCACGTTAAAAGAAAGTGGAGATCAAAAGCGATTAAATTTGATTGTTTATTTCGTCGGCTGAAAATATCACGAACTGGAAGTAAGCGCTATTTAATTCGTCTAGCTTTTACGAATTATTACGTTTAAATAAAATCGTGTTCATCGTAAGTTTGGGGGCTATATGATCTAGCATCAAAATTGAAATTTTTCTTTTTTTTTTCCTAATATTTTCTTTCAATAACTGAAGTTTGTGAAATATTTGAATAATAGAGGAGCGTTTGGTAGAATGTTAAACGTTTATTTATATGTAGAAGAAAACTTCATGTATTACTTTTTGTGGATTTTTTTTATATTTATTATATGCATATATATATATATATATATATATATATATATATATATATATATATTTCCATTTAATGTTTCAACTTGTGGGAAAATAAAAGTCATTATGTAATTTCTATTAGAATGGTATAACAATAAAAAGTAGCTAGTTACTTAACCATATAAATAAGGAAATTAAAAAATAAAAAATAAATTTTTTATCCAAAATATACACGGTGTAATTTGTCTAGCTTTTATAAATAATTACGTTTAAAAATATTCTTGTTTGTCGAAAGTGTGTGTATTTTATTTGCTAATTTATCTTGTATAATATTGAGGTTTTTTTTTATTTTTTTATTATTATTATTTCTTATATTTATTCTTAATCTTTTTTCGGTAACTGTAGTTCAGGATATATTTCATTAACAGAATAATGTCTGGTAAATATTAAAACGTTTATTTCTATGTTAAAGACAATTTCATATTTTGTTTTTTATACTTACAGGTTGTTGCTTCACGAAGGATTTTTAACTTTGAAAATCTATCTATACATATAATAAAATAAGATGTTTGTGTGTGTGTGTGTGTGTGTGTGTGTGTGTGTGTGCGTGTGTGTGTGTGTGTGTGTGTGTGTGTCCGGACCTTTTTAGGAAAACGGATGATCACAGATCTACACAAATTTGCAAGGAGGTTCGTAATGACCTCTCCCGACGCACCTCAAAGCCCGATTTTCGAATTTTTGATTAGTTTTCTTTTAATTAGTAGTTTGTGTTTTATTGAAATTGAATTTTGACATAGTGTTTCCGTATCGCACTAAAAAAAAACAAGGCGTTTCCATTTTGAAGTAAATGTGAGGATTCCATTATGTCTATCAATGCCTTAATTGGTTAAAGCGTCAAGTTGTTAATGCGAGGGTCGTGGGTTCGATTCTCGGTTGCAGATAGTTAATAGATAAGATGTCAATTGTAAAAGAAAATATTTCATTGTCTAAACAGTATCCTAAGAAATTATTATTATTTCGTTAAGCTTTCTTTTAGTTACTATAACAAACAAAATAAAAATTTAAGTGAAAAAAAAAAGAAAAAAAAAAACTGGAGCCCTAAAAATAATAAAATAGATATTTATTCTTGAAGAGACATGGTTATAAAAATATAAACGTTTCATCAACAAGTAAATTTTGAAGAAAAATATAGATGTCTCACTTCTGCAAAAGATGAAATATTTTAAGATGAAATATTTTGAGATGAAATATTTTAAGTAATCAAAATATTTTAAAAAGCATTCGAGAACAGCATTCGAGATTCTTTTTACATTTGTTAAACTTTTGATTTTTTTTTTTAAATTAATTAAAATATGAAAATAATTTCTTTATAATAGCTTTAAAATTAGCCATTTAAATATTAATATTAAATTTAATTGTTGCCAGAAAATTTTTCCAGTTCTTTTTTTATTTTTTTCGACAAAAAATATAAATATATTTTCACGGGAATAATGAAAAATTTGTTACTGAGTAATGAAACTTAAATATTTAATAGATGCTGAGATAATCTTTGAAATCGTAGTGCCTAAATAATAACAAATCTACCTGTCGTCGATAAATACCCAAATTGAAGTACCCGGAAAAGGCCTTTTTGTAGGCAGTGGTAACCTGGACCCGCTGCAGTGCGAGTGAAAAAAGACCTAGGCTGCAGGTAACCGAATCAAATTTTAAAGCGATTTCAATGTAGGATTTTATTTTATTTTTATAACGCGATATAAAAAATAAATAGTAATTCTATTCTATTGGAAAATCATTTAAATACAGCTACCAGCGAAGCGGGCGTAGCCTGCTAGTAAATAATAAGGAAACGGTGATAGATATAGGCATAAAACTAATGGTATGTTTGCTAAAAATCCGTAAGAATCTGATACAAAAACCTTAAAATATTAGATACGAAAAGCGCCGACAGATGGCGCTGCAGGTGGCATTATTATACGAAGTTTGTACGTACTGGGTAATTTAAGCTTCCGTGGCATACTCATCAAAAGCAAATCAAAATGTGTATATTTTCCATGACAAATTGTGTCGCAAAAAAGAAAAAAAAATGTCAGTGACTCTCGATAGTGTGTCACCAGAAATCGACACAAAAGCTTGACAAAAAGCCTCCTCCAGTTCGTCAAATGTTAAAGAATTTCTTGGGTAAACAGTGTATTTCAGTGTGCCTCACAGAAGGTATCACAGGGGATTTAGGCAAGGTGAATAAGGAAATGAGAGCATGTTTTCTTTCTTTACTGTCAAAGAGTTCGATACAAGTCAAAAACATGTTGTGTATGGATTTTAATGAGCTCAATCTTGCGTAAAAAATATTACGTGCGTGGTCCATTATCGAATACTTGTCGAATGCAACAAATTATTTTAAAAGCGCAATGTACCGGTCAGCTGAATAATTGCAAGATGTCGTTGAATTTTCAAATCTCAAGATTGATTCAGTGGGACCTATATTTTTGACTACGCATCGACCACGTTGCTTGTCTGTTGCATGTTTTTGAATAACTCACAAATTACTTAACCTTCTTCAACTTTTGCGACTAGAAAACGCGTGTGAAAATTTATCTTTGTGACAGTAGAGCTGGTATTTAATCGGCAGTACCGCAATGCAATAAACTAATATTCCTCCACAGAATGCTTCAATTTCAGAATTTGTTCCCTTTCAGATCGGTTTTCATTCTTTTTTGAAACCAATTTGATGTTTATTTCACCCCTTGTTCTTCATGTACTTTTGGTTATATTGGTTAAACAAGAAGACTTATGAAATGTAGAGAAAATTAAAACCGACAGAATATTTGTAATGAAGAGATCTCCAATCTTCTGTTGCTACCCACTACTGACCTCGTAGACTTTTTTTTTTTTTTACTTTTCTAAAGTTAACATCATTTCTTCTCCTACCACCTCTTCCCATTTAGATTTTCATGAAGCTTTTGCATATTTATAAACTCGAAAAAAAAAAAAAAAAAAAAAAAAAATTTAGATATTCCTTACACTCGATTGATGCTGGAAATTACTTACATAATTTTTCTTCTTTTCGTTTGTTTTTCATTTATTTTTATTTATTTATTTATTTCTTAAGTTTTAATTTGTTTTTCACTTTCTTTTATTATTTTTGTCACACCAATACTTTTATTGACTTTCGGTTTTATGGTTTTGTTTCATCGCAAAAAGCGATTTTTTTCGTTGTGCTTTGTTTGCAACACTCTAAGGCTAATTAGGCTAAAACTTTTGACCAAAATTTACTTTTTTTAGGCATTCACCAAGAAAGGAAATCGACGAATCGCCAATTGGTGTTCCTTACGTAAAATTATATGTAGTATATTAAATTATGTTTTAGACTTTTTTTTCAGTACATTATTGCAATTATAAAGCTTTTTTATTTTTTATTTTTATATTTTTTTGCTAAATAATCATTTTTTATTTCCATTACCCGACTGCCGTATGTAATAGGAGTATTATATTAGGTCAAACAATTTGATTTCGAGTTTTCACCTGATTTGCATGTTTTAAAGTCTCCTGGGTCTAAAAAGTGGTTTTTGGCAATTGGTTCTCTCTGTGTGTGTGTGTATGTGCGGAATCCTCTTGCTATCATAGCTTCGAAACTAACAAAGATAGAACGATGAAAATTCAGAATTAAGACAGGTCTGATTTAGACATGGATTTTTCAACTTTTCGTGAAAATTAGAAAATCGAAAGAGAGTCACTGGAAACCGGAAGTGGGGTCGATAGTCCGTATCTCAGAAATAGCTCTAACGATTTTTTCAAATTCGCTATATAAGCACACTCATAGATGTCCTTTCGTAGGAATTAGATGATTAGTTCAAGAAAATTAATAAGTGACCTGTGTAAGTAGCTCAATTTCTGGTCACGCAAGTGCGTTCCTTTAAAAACAGCAGTACGGATTTCTTTCAAACTCGACATATTAGCTTCCTTTTAGATATCCCTTCGTGTTTAATTGTTGTTTACCGGTCAACAATTAAGTACGTCAAGTTTTGTTGAAAGTCGGTATCTCAAGAATGGCTCTAATGATTTTCTTGAAAATGGCTACATAAACTCAATTTAATTATTCTTTCTCGTGTATTTCGTGACTATTACAGGAAAATTAACAGTCATCTTTATCAGGTAAATCAGCTTCAGATCTCGGAAATATGTGTCTCAAAACACGGCCTTTCAGATATTTTTAAAACTTGGTATGTAAACACTGTTTCATATGTCTTTATACATGTATCAGCTTTTTCTCATAGAAACTTTTGTTATATATCTAATTTGTTAGTTCAATGTTATGTCTTCTGATGACATTATCTCTAAAAAGTGCATATAATACGTATAATAGTGGGTAATGGAAGTCGTGTTGTTTCACGCCAGATTTTTCATTATTCTATTAATTTCTCCAAATCATGGATATATATTTATTTTCCTTATTTCAATATTTTTTTTTTAACAATGACATCACTTCTCATTGTTATTTTCCAGAAACTTGGATTTTTATTATTTAGAAGATTATTTAACAACAGCCTTCTCAAAAATAACTTCTATGAAAACCATCCATACATTAAAGTAAATTGATAAAACGTGCAAGGATTTGTTCCAAAAGTTTTATTTATTTACATCTTAAAACATAAACTTGTTATATACCACATTGCTTTTCAACTTTGGGTAAGTTGTTTAAAGCACGCAATCACAAGGAGAAAAAAAAATATTTATTTTACACTTAAGAAATTATTGACCAAAATAAACTCATAAAAAGTTTACGGAAGTGATGCAGTTTTACTACTTGCCGCGCATTAAAGATTTTGATGCATTATCATATCTCCTGGAAAAAGATTTTCCATAAAAAAAAAAAAAAAAAAGAAGGAAAAGATTTCTTAAATTATTTATCGATGTGAAAATCTCGTTAAATTTTACTAAACTTTTCATACGGTAAATATTGATATTTATTAAAATGTTATATGCAATGTAAATAAAGTATAAGATTATTATTCTTTTATGCATACGTAAGGACTTATTATTATTACTTTTTTTTTTTTTAGTGAATGATTGTACATAAACAAATAAAGTATATATATACATATATGCTTTTTGCGTTATTATTATTTACTAAAGAAATTAAACTTACACATCTTCGAGTTCTTTTCAAATTTTAACTCCTTAAAAAGGTATTGTTAAGAACTTATTTTTTGCAAAACTGTCATAAAACTACTTCCTTTTGGAAAATACATAATAATTCGAATTTGTTTAGTTCAAAATTAACCAACCACCTCCCTTATTATAGACTCATTAGGTTGGTACTAGCATTTGTATGTAAAAAAAAAAAAAAAAAAAAAAAGATTAAATAAATATATATATATATATATATATATAGCAAACGTAGTATATGGATCGTCTTTAATAAATCTGGGACATCGATCGTATAATAGAATGCATTGAAATGCTTTACAAGATATAAATAAAATATATACCAGAATCGTTATTTTTAGCACATGTAGAGATTTACTTAAATATTTACAAAAAGTTTGTATGTAAACAAATAAATTATCATAAATCCGGGCTCGAAACGATTCTAAGAGTTTACGGGCATTTTATTATATTGACACCACTATTTCAGAACAGGGATTTTTTACAGAGTATTACAGCATTAAAGCCTCAAGAAAAAACTTATTTTAAACATAGTAAAGAAAATATAATAAAACACATGTAAAATTTTAGGAACGCTGTGAGCCCTGTATAAATATAATGCTCTATTACATTATCAAAATTTGTTTTGGGAAACAGTTTACACTTCTTCAAATTCATTTTAACCTTTATGCGTTTCACATATTTTTTTCCTTCTTTGTTCGGTATATAGCAACATTATTCCCAAATTTAACAAATAATATTTCAGAGGAAATCGTATGCAGAATTCCTTTTAAATATCTTCTTTAACAACACACTTATCATCAATACATCCTAAAGATGTCCTTTTCATTCTCAGGATAACCTATAGTCCTAAAAAAAATATGTGATTTTAGGGCAGGCAGGAGGTGCACCTTGTTGCTTTAATAATTAACTCGTGTCTAGTTTTATTTATTATTTATTTATTTTTTAACTTGATGAAACTTTGGGGGTATTACTTTACCTTAAACAGCTCTTGCAAATTTTTGCAAATAACAGTTAAGCACTATTAATTAATAAATAACTTTACAAATTTATTTATGTTATTAATTAACTATCACTTGAATATAATCAGGATATTTAATAGATGGTTTAAATGAAAATGTCTTGAAAATTAAAAATACTCTTTTTTTTTTTTTTTTTTTTTTTTTTTACATATTTATTACTCGTTATGTGTCTAATAGCTATTTCGGAATTGAATATGAATATTTCAAAAAAAAAAAAAAAAAAAAAAAAAAAAAATGTGCATTGCACGTCAAAGGGTTAAATTTTTAATTCCTTAAAGATCGATTTATTGTCCATAAAACTCCCATAACAGCACCTTTTTTATTTTATTTATTTATTTATATATTTATTTATTTATTTTTTACAATAAAGCTAGTACATAGTAATTATAATTTATGTTATGTAAAATTAAAAAAAAAAAAAAATTACAAAGAAAAGAAAAATTACGGGCATGAGATATAGATCTTATTATTATTATTATCATTATTAATTTATTTTTTAAGTAGGCGTGTCATTTTTGAAATCTTCATTACGGAAATATCCCAGGATCTTGAAGTATGGATCGAAATCCTCTTCCGTGATTTGGACCGAAGCGAGAAGAAAGGGGTTAAAATACACTGATTAATTTCTCGTAGTTAACTGAGTGTTTTGCCTAAATTTTTACTAAACAACATTTTCATATTGTGAAAAAGAAGTTTATATTACATACTTGCCAACCATTTCATTAATAACCGTACAATTGGTAACGCCCCTTGAAAAAACGCCGCTCTTTTGACACCACTTTATTTTTAGAGTAGCTCTCTCCAAATGTTTTTACGATTAAATAAAAATAAAATTACTCTAAAAAATGACTAGTGTGAAAAAAAAAAGGTGGGTATTAAAATTTGTACGGTTCATAATGAGATGGTTGACAAGTATGATGTTATAAAATCAACGTAATTAACTTCAGTGTTTTAACTATAATGTAATGAATAAAAAAATAATTACATTTTGTAACGGGGGGGGGGTTAAATACATGCACATTTTAGTTTTGCATCTAAATTATATTAGTTATATAGAACGTGCATATTAAGGTAACATTGAATACAAAAGAAAATTTCAATGTCTAAGCTCGTATTATTCAAGAAAGCATTTTTATGTTTTATCATTTTAAAATAGAAGACACGTTTTTAAGCATGTATCAAAAGAATATATATATAATGAGGGTTCTATTTAATACACAGTTCTACAAAACAAAATTTGCACAGTAAATAAATAAATAAATAAATAAATAAATATAAAAAAGTGTAATAAGTTCTTTAATATAGTTTTATAAAAGAAATAATTTGTTAATGGGTAATTTTCTTTTAAATATATAATTTCGCATTTTGTTATAAATAAAAAATATTATAAAACTCATTTAAGAATATTCACAATATTATAAAACTCATTTAGGAAAAATTATTTAATATAACACACTATTTTTGAAACAAATATCATAGGCACTTTAATGCTTAATCTTTAGTTTCTTTAAAAGATTTTATTTTATATAGAAAACTCTACTTGACAAAGACAAGAATGTTTGGAACATCGAAATAAAGCATAAGAGAATTCCAAGAAGAAGAACTTCTTTTTGGCTAAGAGATTAAGAAATGTTGTTCTTCAGAATTAGATAAAACAGGAGGGTCACGAGTTTCTAAGAGATTATGTCATCTTATCCTTTTTGAAATGGGATTTTGATCAAAGAGACTAGAAACAAGACATTTCGGTAACCTTACGAAGAAATTAAAGTTCATTAGTATCAAATAAAATTTAAGAAATCTTTACTTTCAGATAGAAAGTATTTCTTTTAAAAATCATATATATATGTATATATATATATATATGATCCATAGAGAAAGATCTTATGGTTTCTATTTTTTTTTTTTTATTTTTTTTTTTTTTAATCCAAATTTTATCTTAATTTATCTTATTATGTTTTTAACTTTATATCATATTAGCTAACTTTGCCGGTCATTACATTTAAATGAGTCACTTTTATAATAATAAGTCATATGTTTTTATTTCTATATATTTATTAATAATCTTCTAAAATATAAATTATCATTTCCTATAAATGAATTATTTTTGAAATAATTAATTAATAACCCTTGAATGGCAGTATTCTAAAAAAAGAAAATGTATTGTTCTAAGAAAATAGTTTTGTTATACATTCAAACAGAATATTTATCAGTAATGTACAAAAGCCTTGTGATATTATATTATTATTTGGGGTTAAGATTACTACTTCTAACTTGTTATTCTATGACTTAGTAAATAAAAGCCCCATAGAATCATATTAAAGTGCAGCGTATCAGTTTTCTCAATGAAAATGCACGTTTCTTATAAGAAATAACGTCATTTTAAAAAATGATAGTACTTCATTTGGGAGATTTTCTGAAAGTGACGTTATTCAAACATGCTATAAAAATTATTTTGGTTTTTATTATATTAAGACGTACGTAACTTTGACGTATCCTCAGTAAAATGTTTAAATAGCATGCGTGAAATTTTGTTAAAAGAATAATTCTGGAATGTTTTTTAAATTATTTTACCGATTTTTAATGTAGTTTTTTTTTTTTTTTTTTTTTTTTTTTTTTTAACTCTCTACTTAGAGAGAATATATACATCAGAATTTGTCTACATATAAAATATGACTTTTATAGCAGTATTATTACTATAGAAATGATACAAAAATATGATTTTAGAGACAGTTGATCTTCACCCCTTCCGTTGCGTATATGTGCTAGAAATGCCAAACTACCACAGTACTTCATTCCTGATAATAAGCAGGAACTGTGACCAGCTTGGTTGAAATGGGTTCAGTAGTTTGGGAGAAAATGTAAAATATACATACTCATCCACATGACTCCAATCACTTTTATTTATATTGAGATAAATCATCTACACTCTAAAAAAATTCAGTAAAATTCGGAGAGTTGGCCATTAACTTATACGGCCAGCTCCATTATTCGAGAAAACGAATTCAGTTCTTGTATTTCTAACAAATTGCTGCAAAATCCAGTGTGTTGGTTATTTATAGAAGGTCATTTCCCATCTTCAAGGGGAAAAAAATCTTTACTGTTTTCCGGACACAACTTTACTTTTATGGATATAGTGATTACAACACATTTTGCCGGTCACTAACCATTATTTAGTGTGCATTTTTTTTTTTTTTTTTTTTTTGACAGAGTATGTACAAATTGTTTACTTTAAAGTGATGTGATGAAAACTAATAAATATTTAGGTTAAAAAGACAGTAAAATCTATATAAATAGCTTTCTACAAAACCTCAAAATTGGAATTTTCAGTTAGTCGTCAGTATACATCCATTTTTTTCGTAATTTGTTTCCTTAATTAAATTAAAATACATACATAAAAAATTATCCGTATAAATAAAGACACGTAAAAGTTAGCTTAGCACTAATTTTAATAAAACATAATAGACAATAAATTAAAGCTGCAGAATATAGTAAAATTTGCATATGAATACAGTAGATCACTGATCACCAGATCTCATTCTAATCATTTTGCAGATTCAGATTTTAATCTAAATATTGTTAAGCAAAACGGACACACAACGGACATTTTTCTGAAGAAAAATGTTATGTTTGATGTTTTCTTGGATTTATTTCCGATACCCGATTATTTCAATTCCATTTTAGTAAAAAAAAAATTACTAAGAGAAATATATAAGAGATGTGAGATGATAATTTGGCGCCCTTTTCTTCATTCCCCTTTTAATAACTTAAAGTAATTCTTATTTTTCTATTGTGGCTTGTGTTAGCTTCCCTCATACCCTGGAGCACTGATATAAGTGGTGATGAAACAGAAAAGAAAAAAAAAAAAAAAAAAACTCAATGTTTCTTTCGTTATTTCAAGAATTGTTTATTTATGGTATTCGTAAAATAATAATAATAATAATAATAATAGTAATAATAATAAAACGAACAAAATCGTGAAAGAAAAAAAAATTAACCGATTACACTGATCTGCACGAAAATTGGCCCCAATACCATATTTGCAAATTCTTATATAAAATGACCTCCTGAATCCGAATATGGCATCCATTTTGTCCCACCATCCACCGTTTTTTGGACGACGCGACGCCACCCTATTTTTATCGCTGTTCAGCAATTGTATGGCTATAAATTTGATTCGGAGAGGGGTCAATAAAAATTTTAACTTGTGAATATCTTCTTGGGGTCTATAGAGGTGAAAAATTCTAAAATGTGAACATTTGTAGCAAGGAGGGGTGCATTTGTCACTAAAATTAGAAATTATTTTTATTATATTTTTATTAATCTATTATTATTATTTATTATACCTTATATATATTGTTTTTAACAGTTAAAACAGTCATTTTCTACCCTTTAAATAAAATTTTTAGCTATAAAACTTCCGAATAGTGATACACATTGCGGGAGGGGGTGGTATCTCTCAAGAACAGTGGGTGGTTGGACAAAATGGAGGTTATATTCGGATGCAAGAGGTCATTTTACATAAGAATCAGCAAAAATTGTATCAGGGATCGAAAAAAAAAAAAAAAAATTACAGCGTAGTGTTATTAGCACGACAGTGACATTTGCTGTCAATTAAATGTTTCACATCGCCATAATTCCTTTTATTTAACCTTGAATATGTCAAAGTGTTTTAAAGTTAAAAAGAATATAAATTAAAATTGAGATAAAACCAGTCAATTTTTTTTTTTTAAGAAATGATTATAGTAACTGTTGCTGAGGATCAAACAATTGCAAATTTTTGGATAGAAAATATGTTATAAATTTAATTTAATTTTTATTTATATACATATTTATTTATTTTACACTTTTCATGAATTTGGATTAAAATGTTCCCTATTTGTCCATCTTGAATTCAATTAAAATAATAATAATATTAATAATAATAAAATTGTGAAAAATCCAGCACACACACACACATATATATATATATACATATATATATAAATGAATATAATAATCATAAATAAGGGGCACAACATCGTTACTCCATGCCTTTATATAGAGAAACAGATTAGAAAAGGTTATACCATCCTAAATTAAATTCCGCTTTCTACAGAAATTTACATCTATTACTTAGAAAACAAAAATAGGAAAATAGGATTCGATTTCTTTCTTTTTTTCCAAACCATTTAATCAAAAAATCCATTAAAAAAAAAAGAACTTTTAATCAATGAAAAGTAAGTTGTTAGCATTTGCTAACAGTGACATGAAATGCAAAAAGATATTTTTCATGGAACATATTTTGTACAAAAATGTCGATTCTCAAAAGAACCCTTCGAAACAATTGTTTAAACATTATCTTTTGTCATCGAAAAAAAATAAAATGATAATAATAACATCGATTTTTTTTTTTAATCATTACAGTATTAATTAAATTATATTAACATTTTATTATCGCTATTTACATATTTAAAAACTGGTGTACAAGCCAATGATAAATATATGAAAATTAATATATGAAAAATCTCGCGTTAAAATAATCTCCTTATCATTAAAACGAAAAAAACAAAGTGACACACTATTCTTTCACCACAAATTACTTATCGGCGAAAACAATAGGATGGTAGAAAAAGATAAGTTTTAATGAATTTTAAGGATATATAAGTTTTTGCCAAACTGCTGACATGTCCACTTTAATGAAAAAAAAAAAAAAAAAAACAGAATTAAAACTAGTGGGAAACAAGAGTAAAAGTTCCCAAAACTGCATTTAACCCTCAATATAAAGGTTAAAAAGGAAATTCCATATAAACAATAGCAAGAGGTTCGGACCAAAAGAGCAAGTACTAAAAGACCGAATAAAGCTTTTCACTAAAGAATTAGCGTCCGCTAGAGATTAAGCACGCTGCCGTTTCCTTACGAAGAAAGACGCTTTGGGTCACGGCTTCATCAGAGATTATGCCGTCTTACTTCAGTGAAATCGGATTTTGAGCAAGAAAGTTAGATCAAGAACCCCTCGGTGGTCTTTTAGAAATGGAATATTCTCCATATTTTATATCAGATAAAAGGTTCTAATTAATAAGGTATAGGTAATTTGACATACTTCTCGGAGAAGCGAGATCTATTGATGTCAAATGAATCCATTTATATATTCTTATAGATAGGTAGGTATTTGTGTATCGGTGATAGATGGTTAGATATTTCAATTTTATTTATATGTTTGAGTGGTTGATAATTTTTACTTCATATTAACTTTGTACGATCTAGAAAGTAATTTTTATGAAGCGAATTTTAGAAAGTGAATTTTTGATATTAACGGGACACGTTTTGAAGTCTCCTGAATCCAAAAATAACCCCTCGGTTGTCTTTCTTCTTCTTCATATTTTATGTCTCATGAAATATTCAAATTAATAATATTTAGGTAATTTGGCATACTTCTCGGGGCAGCGAGATCTATTGATGTCAAATGAATCCATTTATATATTCTTAGATAAGTAGGTATATGTTAATCAGTGATAGATGGTTAGATATTTCAATTTTATTTATATATTTGGACGGTTGATAATTTTTACTTCCTATTACCCTTATGCGGTCTAGAAAGTAATGTTTATGATGCAAATTTTAGAATGTGAATTTTTGCTATTCAGGGAGCAATTTGAATTCAGGGGATACGTTTTGAAGTGTCCTGAATTCAAAAATTATCCTTCGGTAGTCTTTCTGAAATGAAATATTCTTCATGTTGTATGTCTGATAACAATGTGCTGAAAAAAAAAAATCGAGCTCCAAACCATTCTTGTTGATTTTATGTAAAAACACCTCTTGAATCCGAATATGGCCCCTATTTTGCCCAATCACCCGCCGTTTTCACAGGTCGCCACCCTTCCTTCAATTTGTATCCCTATTTGGTAATTTTATAGCCATGGATTTGATTTGGAGAATGGAAAATAATTATTTTAACACTTAAAAACAAAAGAAAAAAATATAATGTATAATAAATAATAATACTAATTAATTAATAAAATGTAATAAATGTAATGTATAATTTCAGTGTCAAATCCCCCTTGCTGCAGATGTTCATGTTTTAAAATTTTCCAACTCTGTAGAACCTCAGAAGATATTTAACAGTTAAAATAATCCCCCCCCCCTCTACAAATCAAATTTATAGTTATAAAATTACAGAAAAAATATAAAAATAGGGGATGTCCGAAAAAACGGTGGGTGATAGGGCAAAATGGGCAGCATATTCGGATTCAGAATGTCATCACGAATTTGCAAAAATTTTGTTGGGGTCGATTTTAATGCAGAGCAGTGTAATATATTCCAATTGATAATGCATAAGTAATTTGACATACTTTCGTGAAGTGAAATCGATTGATGTCAAATGAATTCATTTATATATTCTTAGATAGTTAAATATTTGTGTATCGGTGATAGATGGTTAAACGTTTCAAATTTATTAATATGTTTGAGCGGGTGATAATTTTTACTTTATATTAACTTAGTACGGCATAGAAAGTAATGTTTATGAAGCGAATTTTAGAAAGGGAATTTTTGCAATTCAGGGGTCAATTCAGATTCAGAAGACATATTTTGAAGTCTCTTGAGTATAAAAATGACTCATGGGTAGTCTTTCTAAAATGAAATAATATCCTTGTTTTATATCGGACAAAGTATGCTAATTAAAAATGTGTAAGTCATTTGACATACTTCTCGGAAAAGGAAGGTATATTGATGTCAAATGAATCCATTTATATATTCTTACTTAGATAGGCAGGTATTTGTGTATCAGTGATAGATAGTTAGATATTTCAATTTTATTTGTATGTTTGAACGGTTGTAATTTTTACTTTTTCTACTTTATGCCATGCATGGCATAGAAAAGGTTTGAATCTAGTTGTCTAGTTTTAAAAAGTCAGCTTTTGTTATTCATTGGACTCATTTTGAAGTGTCTTGATTATATATATATATATACTATTTAAAGAAAAGAAGAAAGAAAGAAAGAAAGGAAAAGAAAATCGGTGTATTTACGGAAATGGATTATTCTCCACGTTTTAAATCTGATAAAAATTTTACATTCCTAGATATACAGATATTCGTGTATTACTGGTAGATGTTTAGATATTTCTGTTTCTTTTAAACGCTTTGGACATTTGCTAAATTTTACTCTATGTTACTCGTGAAGAGTAGAGAAAATATTACTTTGGATTTTTTTAACTTTATAAGTTGCGTTTCTTCTAAAATTATACGTTTTCAGGACTCTGAATCCTAAAAACCCCTCAGAGATCTTGTGGAATAGTCTTCATTTTTTATGTTTCATACCTTATCAGTCTCTAATGTATGTATATCTCTATAGTTATGTATACATAATTTGATCAACTTCTCATTGAAGAGAGATATATCAATGCATGTTAAATAGTTTATTGAACTCCTTTGATATAAGATTTAGACATAAATACAATTTCGATGATGCTAAAAAATCTAATATATTTTTGATGAAGAGGTCTACTGCTAAAATGGAGAAAAATGTTCAATCTAATTTAAAGAGATGGCCGTGGTTTTGAGCTGTGAAGACAATTCACCCAGGAAGCAGTAGCTGTCTTCAAGTACTTTATTTACTTTAAATTCGTGACAAAATATTCTTGATAAAATATTCCAATATTATAGGATTACAGCAGGACAAAGACGTTTTGAAAACATCAAGATAAAAAATTATTAATATACGAATATATGGACACGGGGAGAACAGAAGAAAATGATGCGTGTTACTACTACAAAAGCTAAAGGAAAAGTGATGAAAGTTTGGCTCATTTACTTCATATCAAAAACCACAAGATCTGTCGCCAAACTTCATTCCGAAAATAACCAAGAACAACATCCAATTTTTCCAGTTGCTCTTAAATCAGTATAACTTTTAAAAATATATTGGCGATTCTAATTTTATCCAAAAATATCAATTCATGAGAAGAATGGAAATGTACGTTAGAAACTCAACCACGAGAATTTATGATTGAAACATAATATTCAGTCTTTTAGCCGATACAAAGTACATGATTTCTTTTCAAATAGAGGATCCATCTGTTCTTAGCCTCAAAAACGACCCATCAGCAAAACTTATTTTATTTTGTTATACTTAGATGTAAAGATTGACTACCGATTACAGTGGCTGTTCACATATTTTTAGACGATGTATATTGTATTCATAAAACTAAATTACATAAAATTCTTGTGTGTTAAATGCTGTATTTGATAGTCCTTATTCACAACTATCTTTCGACACCATAATTTCCAGGATAATAATGCCTTTTGAAGTGTCAGAAGAGGTATTCTATCCCATTCCTCCTGAACAGCTTTCCAGAGTCCTGTAAGGGTTGTGGGACGACGTTTGGATAATGCAGATTTTAAAAATCCAAAAGCACAAAAATCCATAGGTCCATCGGGAGATTTAGTAGGGATATCAGTGAAGGGTATGGCCTTGATACTGGATTTTTGTTTCATTTATTTTAGAAAATTTACAGTGGATTTTGATGTGTGACTGCTAGCTTTGTCTTGATGGAGTTTCACAGATTGATGGCAATATTGGTAAAGCGATGGTATTTCATTCAGAAAAATTGGCGATAAAATATGTTCCCAATAGTATTTGGAGTTAATCTTGACATTTTTTTTTTCACTCTCTTTATTTTTAACTTGCCATTATGTGAAAAACCAGCAACAATCATGAATCCCTTAGAAAAACTTTCTTTCGATTCTCTGAACCATGTACTTAATTTTTTTTCTCCCTTTTTATGATAATAAATGGCTCTTTTTTTTGCTGCAATCATTTAAATACACCCACGATTCATCTATTGTGACAATTGTTTTACATTCTTCTTTGGATAAGTGTTTCTCATACAGAATTCTGGAGCGTGTCCTGCGTTCAGCGATATGTTTTGGAGAAAGACGATGCACATTGCATTTTTTCGCTTTCTTAAGATTTAAAGCAACGTTTATCATTTTGTTTACAGTGGACAACGAGCATTTTAATGATTTTGTAACTGTCCTTTGACTAGAGGGATTTCCTTTTAACATTAAACAACGTAACTTTGCAATAGTCGAAGATGTCCGTTTTTTCCTTGGATACTTGTTTGGAATTTTTGTCCCACTTGAGGCTCCAATTTGACGTTTTTTTCCTTTCTTGTTGACGATATTACCTATCGACGCGTTAGATATCACAAAACCATGAATCTCACATCGTGTTTGGATAACGGGATATGAATATTTCTCTTCGGAAAGAGCATAAATATAGCCTTCGAACCACTGTTTCGTTAAAAATGCTGTTTTGAATGAAAACAAACCTCTCAAGCCGCAGACGATAATTTTGACTTTTAAAAACATAGTACAATTGCAATTATTTCATTTGAAGCAAACGATTTTTTATTACCGCTAACCAAAATCGTCTAAAAAATGTGCGAACAGCCTCCATAGCACATTGACAGAAAATCGTTTCTTCTCCTCTGTGAGAGATAAATTAGACATATTCACAGTAAAATAAACCGCAATAGTGACTTGATTTTTAAATGTTATATTGGTTTTAGAATCGCTTTTTATAAAATGGGAATTAAATTAAATATAAGAGATATTATGTAACGTTGAATATGCGATTTTCGATATCACAATGCAAATTAATCCATTTATATATTCTGAGATATAGAGATAGATATTTGTGCATTACTGGTAGCTGTTTGGATATTTAATGTTATTTCAAATGTTTTAATGTTTGATAACATTTATCTTATCCTACTGGATGTACGTAGAGAAAATATTATTTTGGAGTCGACCTTCAAAGTGCGTTTTTGCTATAAATTTGTTATAAGATTCACTGAATCAGAAAACAAGATTTTTAACGGTTTATTTCTATGTGACTGTTATTAGTAATAATAGTTGCACAAGATATTTCACCTGCATAACGTGGTTTTAAGAGGGATATATGCCTGTTAATAAAGGTTTCTTCTGTTAATGCAGTATAATAAAAAATTAGCGCGGGTGCCATAGCAGATCAGTTTGTATGTTAAAAAAAAAAAAAAAAAAAAAAAAGTTAATTATTGTTAGATATTTTTATATTTTATGATTTTATGTGTCATTATGACTGCATTACAGTCAAATACACATTTAATGATACTTCTTCTTCTTCTTCTTTTTTTTTTTTTTTCTTAAATAACGCTTGCAGTTTTTTTGTGATATTTTAAATTACTATCGCATGCAAACTATAAACGTTAAAAAAAAAAAAAAAACAGTAAAAAACATGCTTTTAATATAAATCATTTCAGAGTAGAATGTTTAATTGAAGAAATAAATTAAAATGAATTAATTTAAACATTTATATTCTTAATGTTTTAATATTTTTTCCTTAAATGAAAATAGAGCAACACTTCTGTTGTATTTAATTTTCATGTCATAGTAAAAAAAAAAAAAAAAAAAAAAAAAAACACTGCATCTTTTGTAATATGGCATTTATAAAATAATATAATTTTATTGGAATTACTTAAATAGCGCTCTAAAAGGAGAAAACAGTAATAATTTAGAACTATGTTAAACGCACCATTAAATATACAACTATACATTTGCCACCGTCTACAAATAAGAGAATGCGAGATTTACTTTTAACCATTAATGTTAATTCAATTTAATGATGCTTTGAAATAAATGCGAGCTGCTGAAACTTATGTTGAAATGTTAAATTGTAAAATTCAGGCATTATTACGTTACATAATGTAATGATTAAATGACTAGAATTTTACTATTTCTACATGATTAAAAACTTTTTATCAGACAATATGTGTACGAAAACTTAAAATAAGCTGAGAGTTTTCATTTACACTTTTCTTTAAAAAAATATTTGCGAAGATTTGTGATAATTCACGTTGTAACACTTTTTAAAATTCCATTTATAAACTCTAACAGTAAATTTAGAGTACGAAAATTGTAAAAATACAAAATATTTCTAAATTTATTTCTAAAACAAATATAGAAATAGTATACACAGGATGATTGTAATTAAAGTTACGATTTCAAAATACTATAATTTTAAAACTACCCATCAGAGTGATTTTATATTTTACCAGATCAATCGTGAGGCAATGAAATTTTGTTTGGCAAAAGAAAAAAAAATAGTTTCAAAATGTTCCTACAGATGGCGCTGTCGGTGTAAAGACAGGGCAAACGCCTAAATGGACTCATTAAAGACAGGAATGTTGTTAGCAACACAATGGAATAGAAGGAAACAATAGAATACAAGGGTTTACTACATTTCTTTTTAGCAAAAAGACAAGAATACGCGTTTACAGCAGAAAAAGTCATAGTGAAAAGGGAAAAAGAGGACCTTCATGAAACAAATACTTTACGGATAATTAACGGCACATTTTGGAACTTTTTTTTCTTTTGCCTAAAAAAATTTCATTCCCTCACGATTGTTGGTAAAATATCAAATCGCTCTGATGGGTAGATTAAAATTATAGCGTTTTGAAATCGTAACTTTAATTATAATCACCCTGTGTATATGTATCGAATATTTTATAAAACATTTTTCTAATACGTAAATTTCATCACAGTTCTTGTCACGATTTTTCTCCTCCAGGTAAATTAAGCCGGTAGTTTAAAGTGGTGGTTGTTGTAACTAGATTAGAAGAAATATTTATAATACAGGAAGAAAACTGTGGCCGCGTTAGCCTGTTCGGTAAGAGCAGCGAGTTCGTGATCGAAAGATTGCGGGTTCGGTCCTCGAGCCGGCCGAAGACCGTCGTGTACGCTAAATTCCGTCGTGGTCGCAAAGTCCTCCAAGTTCCCATCAAAAATTATACCTCTCGGGGTACCGGAACATGGGTTTAACTCGCTCTGATCCGTATCAAAATCCGAGTTGTATGGCTGGTGCTGCCATCTTTCACAAGCTTCTGGAGCTAAAGTCGTACTCCCTCCCTATGAAGCGCTCCTAAATAACGGAAGACGCACCCCTCATGCCTTAAAAATCCGGTTAGTTCCACTACCGGGGCTCGGAATTTCCGAGTGGCACACGACAACAATAACAACAGGAAGAAAACTAGTGTCTGAATTTTTGCCAAAGAATCGCAATAAAAGAGAGAGAGGGAAAATTGTAAAAACTGTTTTTTTAAATCTGTAAAAGTTGAACTTTTTTTTTTTTTTTAGTTACTAAAAATAGTCTATTTGATGTTTCCATCTCTATATATAGCGTTGTGTCGGTCGCTTTGTAAGCAAACAGCTGACCACACAGCTATAAATTTTTGCGTAGAGGTAGATTTTGACATTTTCTTATGCACCCTAAAGCCTAATTTCCAATTGTTTTTTTATTTTTATTATATTATTTTTTGATTTATTTATTTTTATTTATTTTTTATTTATTTATTTATTTATTTTACTGATAATTAAACTGTGAATATATATATATATATATATATATATATATATATATATATATATATATAAGTTTCAAAATTAGTAAACAAAGAATTAGCTGATGTCAAAAACGTTTAGGTATTAATTTTTTTATTTTCCAACATACAAACACAAGTGTAATTTTTTTACGCATGGATGTTAAAAATAAAAGAAAATTACTCATGCATCGGCCGAAATTGACGCCGTTATATTTATCAAAATATTATATATAGATAGATAAAGTTTTATTTCAGTTTTATTATTTGCGTGCAAATAAGTATATTTCTCTCTTCATGTTAAAAAAAAAAAAAAAAAAAAAAAAAAAAATGTACGTTCATTAATAATTTTGACTTTATTCAGATTGTACATTTAATGAATCATTTTACTGATTTCTACTTATTCCACAATATTTTTTTCCGACTTCCACGTTTTAGTTGTTTTGATACGAAGACATAACATTCACATAAATATTTAAAATCTACATTTAGTATTTACTTCTACACTGAGAAAAAGCTATACCGTCTTCATCTAAAAAGAAAAGGTTGTCGTTTTCTGAATCTGTAAACGAAAAATATAGATTTTCGTGCTACGAGCATAAAGTAATCATATAAACTGAATAGAAGCAATGATAGAGAATTTCTATTCTATATTCTTTCTAGATGGTGAAACATTATTATGGATATTATGAATCATTTTATTGCGAGAAATTCTCACTTAAATTTCTAGAATTTGGTTATAAACCAAGATTATAGTTACTGAACTCCACCTATTGTGTTTACAACGATAATTTAGGAAAATTTGCGATTTTGCTTTAAATTTATTTAAATGTAGTGACTAGTGAAGCAAGCAAAATCTGCTATCGTTAATATACAAAAGAATACATGAGCGGTACTTTTAAATACATGAACAAGTTTTTCCTCCAATTATTGACAGTTCATGTATTCAAAACTAGGCATTCAATGCAAATAACGTTTTGCTTACTACTGAGAGAGAAAAACATATTCGAACATATATAACCTTACTGTTAAAAACTACTCGAAAATGCATCTTTCTTTTCAACCAGGACATTTTTCGGTTTATTTAAAAAAAAAGCCATTCGTAATGGCTATTCATAATGCTTATTTCGTCATATGCGGAAACGCTAGAATTTAAATTCCTCACTCCCTTTTAACTTTGAGCAGGGATGGAACACGGGCGCAGAATTCATACCACTATCAATGTAAGAAAATTTTCTACCTCTTAAATCAACGATATTATAGGCAGATAAATTTCTTCAACAGATTCCGGTATGAATACTGCGCCCGTGTTCCATCCCTGTTTGTGTAAACGAGGCAAAATTTACTTATAGAGAAAATTTCTAAAAAAAGAAAAAAAATTATCCGACGGAATTAATCTATAGAATTTTACTGGTGGATTAATTTACGAATGCTTATAAAACTCATAAAATCTAATATTGTGTACGTAGCAAAAATATTTAGTCAAACTGCACGCATTTATAAAATTTGAAAATAAAAAATGACTAATCCATACACGAAATGTTTAATTATGAATATTAAATTTTATAATAATTTAAGAAAAAATATTAAATCAAAATACCATATTATGCATTATTTAGAAAAAATTACTAAAAATATTTATTTCTTTATATTATATAAATATTTCTGATGTTAAAATACATTTCTCATTTTAAGAAACACATCTTTGTTTGGGATATCAAACAGTTAAACAAATATATATTTCTCTGGTGGAACGGAAATCGAAATCTATAAGTCTATGGATCTTTCAATATAATCTTCGTAGCCTAAAGATTAGTTTGTATATTCCCAATAGTATTACGGGAAGAAAAAAACAATTGTATTTACTTTTTACAAGGAAGATCTGCATTTTTGTTATGAAACTAAATTCTACAAAAGAATTTCAAATACGTAACTGGATATTAAAGTATGTCTATAAATTTCATTCTGAAATAAGAAAAAGAAATTAATTGGCAAAATAAATTTGCTACATTATATTCAGTATTGGAAGCTAGTATGATAGCTATGATAGCTTAACATACATATATATATATATATATATATATATATATATATATATATATATATATATATTAAATATAAATTTTTTATTCTAATATTTTCTGTAAAAAAAAAAAAAAAAAAAAGAAGAAGAAGAAAGAAATCTATTTATATTATAGAAAGTATCTTTTTCACATTCAGTGGGAGTTTCTACGGCACGTATTTTTCTTTTTTGAAAAAAAAAAAAAAATCCCAATTTTAATTACATTTCAGATATTGTACATTCCATACTTCTTCTAGAAAAAGCCAAAAGAGAACAACAAAGTAAATTTTACGGAGATATGTACAATATCCATAAAAAAATATTTAAATGATTTTAATCTTTAAAACTGTTAAATGCAAACAATACTACCAATCAAAAAACATTTTTGGAAAAAAAAAAAAAAAAAAAAAAAAAAAATAGAAACTTTTATTTATCTTATTATTATTTACCTTATCATTTATTTAAAATCATTTATGAAAATTTTAACTTAAAAATTAAATTTGTTATATATTAGTTGGTAAATTCTAATTTTTTTCATACAGCACCTTGTTTCCTGTAAATTTCTGCAGTAAAAGCTTACACTTGTCCTAATAACCATGCAACAAAAAATTTTACTTTAGCAAAAGATTTTAGAGTATCAAATATTTGAATATATGTTAATCTTTTAAATTTGGTATCTTTGCACATTTTCTCGGTCTTCATTAAGGGGTCGGTTAAAAAATATTTAAAATAATTCAATTAGCAATCAGGATGCAGCACACATTTTACTTCCGAAAACGTTTGGTGTACCCTGATGCATAGATAAAAACACCTGAAGGAAAGCTGACGTATTTGACACCTCCACCGAAGTAGGTTTCACATAAAAGCTTATATTTCCATTTAATATTTATAAATTAAAGTATATTAGGTTTGTTCAATAAAATATAAATTAAGGCAACAATTCTTATGGTTTTTGATAGATTTTTTACAAATTTGAAGTCTTTAAACTGCTTTTTCACAGTTTGTATGTTTTCATGAATTCATGATCTTCATAAAGCTAAAACTTCTATAGATATTTAAGGAAATACTTAATATATTTTTTCAGATATTTAATAGAACCTATTTAAAAGAATTAGGGATGGATTTTGAATTTATTGATTACTTTTGGAGAAAAAAATTAAAAAGTGGATGGCTAGGTAAAATTTTACAGAAAAAAAAAAAAAAAAAAAGAAGAAGAAGGCTTTTTGTTATATTTTAATTTTCTATATTTTTTCCTTTACAAATATTCTAAAATCCGTCCCCAATTGTCTGAAGTAGGTCCTATTAAACATTAAAAAAAAAAAAAAAAAAAAAAAAAAAAAAAAAAAAAAGTATTTTTTTATATATTTTTAGAAGTTATGAAGGTTGCGCTCCAACCTCAACCTGTAAATTGTTCGCTTGTATGACCAAAGATGCGTGATGGGGATGGAAAAAATACTCAAATTTAAAACACAACTTTTTATTTTTCTTTGTAAGGAGAAAAGGGGCACTAAGATATGGACGTAACTTCTAGAATTAACTGAATCGAATAACAAAACAACTATTAATTAAAACTATGCGAAATTGATCTCACCACATGAGTACTCCGTGGCCATCCACTCCAATATCATTATGTGGAAATCGTTGGTCACAATTCCAAACTACTAATTTTAAAGAGCACACTCGATAATACCAAAGCACGCGCTTCCTTAATTCGGAAGTCAATTTATAGTAAATAGTAATTGAAACGATTCATCTCATTTTCCCTCAAATACTCATCCTAAAATTATTTATATCCACTTTTTCAACTTCCCTTAAACCTGTTCTCAACATGGCAAAGTCATTCTAAATAGCTGGTAACATTCCGTTTTTAACTCAACTTGACACTTCTATATTCGACCCGATATTTCGAACCAAAACATCGCTAACTAATCCTGGATTTAACTAGTGACCTTTACTTTTCCAACCCAATACAACTCTAAACCAACTCTAATTCAACTCGACACTATCACGAAACCACCACCAACACTAGATCTGACTGGTGACTTTTACTTTACCCTCAAAATATTTCTAACTCAAGTCGACACTATCATCGAAACCACCACAGCACTAGATCTGACTAGTGACCTTTACTTTTCTAACTCAATTCCTATAACTCAACTTGATATTATCATCGGAACTGCCAATTCCTAGCGCCGGATACTACTAGTGACATTCTTTCTCCCATTTCGACACATCTCATGCCTTAAAAGTTTTAGCATTCTGAAGATTATGAATTCATGAAAAATTGCAAACTGATGAAACTCAGTTTAAAAATTTCAAATCAGTCAAAAAATGTATAAAAACCATAAGAATTGCTGCTTCATATATTTTATTGAACAAACCTAATATAGTTCAATTTATAAATATTAAATTGAAATATAAGCTTTCGTATGAAATCTCTTTCACTGGTGCCGTCAAAGGTACCAAAGTACCCTTAAGTACTTTCCGGTTGCCCTTGAGTAATCTATAATACACGCTATTAATACAGCGTATTCTAAAATTCTTGCTATCGATTTCACATTTTTAAATATTTATCTTAGATAATGTTGCATAAAAAAAAAAAAAAAATACGTCTTTGATATAAAACAAATAATTTAATGAAATGTAACTCACATACTAATAATGTGATGCACAAAATATAAACATTGTGTAATAAAAAATCTAAATATATGGAAAAAAAAAAAAAAAAACTTAAATAAATATCCAATGTCTCGAGATAAGTCCACGAATTTTTTGTTTAGGCCAAATTACGATTTAATTATGTGATTAAAGAAATTAAAATAATAATAATAATAATAATAATTTGCAATTAAATTTTTAGCCGTTTTTTATTTTTTTTTTCTTTTTGTTAACGTACATCTACAGCTTCTTTCAACCTGGATGTATTACACGTATTTGACAGATAAGGTGAAGACATATCCTGAAAATAGCAATTATAACATTCCTAAAATAAATAGCCCGTAAACCTTGTCTGAACTTATTCTAGAATTGTTCTTTTATTATCATAATAAGGGTCCTGAATAGGGACAACATATTCAAGATTAGAACATTGCACACTAAAATATTACATTTTTAGAGCTTTTGGATTATAAAAATTAAAGTTATAGAAAATTATTTCTGAAAAAATTGCACCAAAATATTAGTTGCAGCTAAATTATCCTAATTGACACAATTTCTTTCTTTTTCCTTCTTCTTCTTCTTCATTCTATTATTATTCTGTAAAATGTTGAATTATATTTTTAACAGTGTAAAATGTTCACTTCAACCAATTTTTCCTGTAAGTATTTACCCATTTATAGCTGTTTATTTAAAAATCTACAATATACGGTACTATGTTTATTTGCGCCTAAAAACAATGGTATTTTAAAGAATTTTTCCCGTGATCTTGTTTGGAGCTGTTATAACAACAATATTTTCATTTATTAATAAGTAATGCGTATTTATGTTGCTATCTAATTTCAATTTTTCTGTTTAATGCCTTATTCTTAAATGCAGAATTAAAATACATCAATTCAGACTACCTATGTTAATTTTCAAACTTTTATAATCTCCGATAATAATACTGAAAAAAATAATCACTGCACGAAATCATTAAGTACGTTAGTAATGTGCGTTTTCATTAGAACCAGACCCATTTTATTCATTAGTGATCAATGCGTATTTCCAACAGAAAAATTGAGCTTTTCCGAAACCTCTCACCTATCGAACATTTTTACTTCTTCGCCCTATCATAATATTCTTCCTAGAATACCTTCCGAAAGAAAAGTAAAATCTTTTTTCCCTTGAGTGTTTATCTTAACATACGATAGAAAACTAATAGAAAAAAGAGAAAAAAGCGAAAGACGATCCTATAGAGAAGAGAAAACTTCTCTGAATGAGCTTCGTCAGACAAGAGATTAAGTACTGTGTCCCTTCGGTCCTACAAAGACGAATATCCGGGGTAAGCTTTCGGAGCAGATTATGTCATCTTAACCCCAAATGGAATCAGATTTGGAACCAGAAATGAAGAAAGAGCACTTTGGCCGTTTTCTTTAGATACATTGTACTCAGTCTTTGTTAAGACACTTGGAAAGGAAAAGATAGAGTATTCAGAATTAGTATCACAGGGCGCTGAATTTGCTCATACTATCGATCAGCACTTAGCAATTACAGAAAGTTTTAATATGTGCACTGCTAAGAGTTATTCTGGTGGGAGCGAAAATGTTATTATTGCATCTTACGAAACATCTTGAAAAACGATATTATTTGTTTGTATTAAGAGATCTTTTTTTTTAATGTACAGTAATTTCTGGTAGATAACCCGCAGGTAAGATGTGCCATTTCTCCAACAGAAATTTTATTTAATAGAGAAATCTATACCATTTCGAAGGAAGAGCTCGAACAAATATAAATTTATTTGTCAATTGAAATTTCTGGTGCAAAACTGGATTATATAACCTGCGGGGTATCTACCAGAAATTACGGTAAATAATACATCGCTGATTTTCTTTCGTTAACTTTTAATTGTAAGCTCTAAAGAACTTTGAAAATAAATATTGATACTGGAATTTTATTTATTTATTATTAAGTGATTTTCTATAATTTGTCTTAACGCTTTCGCGACCGCTTACGTAGATTCACGTCATTTGAAAATTTTTAACTCCATCAGTGGGCGTTTCTTTTGCAATTTGTATGTTATTTATTTCTTTAAAATATACCCAATATTCATATTTGTACAATCAATGTACTATGGATATAAAAGCTTTGAATAGAAAGAGTATAACTATAATGTATATCCATTTGTAATATAAATGTGAATACAGAAAATTTTGTTTTGAAATATTGTAACTGGGGAGAATAACGACCACAGGCGGATCTTACTTTGGAAAAACAAAAACATGCGATCGCGAAAGTGTTAAGCATATTATACCATTTTAACTCCAAAAGAATCAGATTTGAATCCACAAATGAAGAACGAGTACTTTGATCCTTTTCTTTAGCTACTAAGCCTTTGTTGAGACACTATGAGAGGAAAATTTAGAGCATTCATAATTACTTATTTACATGCATAATTACATTCATAATTACTAATTTAGAGTGATTAATTTATTTGTACTGTCAACCAGAGTTTGACTATTACAGAAATAAATTTTTGGCAAGTCAAGTCAACAATGTGCTTCGAAGTACCTGCAGCTGGTCGGTCGAGACCATTGCTTACCTGCAATGAAACTAATAAAAATATAAACAAAATTTTCTGAAGATAGAAAAAACAAAAAACAAAAAAGCTAAAAGGGTTTTAATTTGAAATTGTTTTCACTGAATGGATCCCCGCGTGAACAGAGATTATTTAGAGCGAAGCTACAGGAGTTGGTTTTGTTTGTTTGTTATAATATACTTTATACCTTCGGCCCTACAAAGCCGAATATCCGGGGTAAGCTTTCGAAGCGTATTGTGAGATCTTAACCCCAAATAGAATCAGATTCGAAACAGGAAATAAAATTTTAAAAAACCCCAATTATTATTTCGGGAAGTTTTATCGATAATCATTATTAACACTTAAATTATTCATTTTTTTTAAATATTTATTTACATTATTATTTTTCTTATTTTCCATTGCATATGTGTCTTTAAATTTATGACATTTTTGTTGTTTAAATACCAACGGATTCAGATATAAAATCAAAAATGAAAAAAAGCTTTTTGATCAGTGTCTTCTGCTCCAATTTGCTGAAATTTTATCATAAAATTTGTAAAGGGAAATGCAGAAATTTTGGAATTCATAATTTTGGGCTCTGGATAATCTAATATTTATTATGTATTTAAATATGATTAAAATTTACTTAAATATATGTTTAATTTGAAAACAGAAGTAGTTAGTAATGAAACGTGAAAATATATTTAAGAACTTCAATGTTTTTAATTATTAAACATCAATGTTATGTTTTATTAAAGTGGGATTAAATATATATATATATACTTTTAATTCAATATTTACCGTGCTCATAATATCCCTTAGCCAAATCGAATGCATCCTGCTGTGTTTTAATACTTTTTTTTTTTTTTTTTTTTGCGGGGGGGGGGATATATATATATATATATATATATTAAATTTTATCGAGAATTTAACTAAACGCCTCTCCAACTTTTCTAATGGCTCTTTCAAAAGCAAATAATTTAGGTTAATTTCTATAAAATGTTTCTCTAATTCTGCTTGAAAATGAAGGAATGTAACATATTACTTAGCGATATTATTTAACAAACTTATTTTCGTTAATATGTATTTAAAAAAAAAAAAAATGCATGTTAGAATAGGTAGTCTGGGCTAATAAATTTGATCCATGCATGTACGTATTTTCAAAAACACATGATTTTGATTAACTTTCATACAATGTTTCCCTAATTCCATTTGAAAATCAAGAAATTTAATATGATTTTATAGTGAGCTTATTTTAACAATCTTATTATTGGTGATTAAAATAAATAAATAAATACATTATTTGTAGCATAGATACTAAAAGCAATGTATAACTTTAGTCAACTATTTGAAAACATCTTTATTAAAAATATCCAATTGGTTGAAAAATTATTTCTTAGCTTTCGACTCATATTCGTAGAGTCTTATTCATAGTTTAAAATACTATAGAAACATTTCCGTCAAAGTATATAAGATAAAAAAAAAATATAAATATAATCTTATA
This sequence comes from Salticus scenicus, assembly GCA_963930645.1. NCBI lineage: Eukaryota > Metazoa > Arthropoda > Arachnida > Araneae > Salticidae > Salticus > Salticus scenicus. The sequence goes on from OZ005655.1 coordinate 114,943,392, forward strand.
TATTTTTGACGAAATTTTCTTTTATTTTAAACTCTGAAGAAGACTCTATGAATATGAGTCGAAAGCTAAGTAGTAATTTTTCAACTAATTGGATATTTTTTATAAAGATGTTTTGAATTAGTTGTACTAAAGTTATACTTTGTTTTTAGTATCTATGCTACAAATAAATCATTTTATACAATGTAATCTACCTAAAAAAAAAAAAAATTAAATATATACATGTTGCCGTAGGTAGTCTGAAGTGTCTAATAAAACTGATCTATGTATGTACGTATAACTGTTTGAACCAAACTTAAAAAAATAAAATAAATAGAAATACAAAATTAGTTTATGGATATTTATTATGCGTATGTGCGTGTATATGATAAATTTATTAAGATGAATAGCAAAGAATAAAAATGTTATAGCAAATAGAAATGTTATAGCAAAGCAAACTATCCTCGTATGAAATGAAGTTTGGAAACAAAATTAGAACTGATGTGACATATTTTTACAATTAGTTTTATACTTTTTGAAGGGGTCTATGGTTGGTTGGATTTAACATCGCATTCATACAGCGCAAAGAGTAATTGAAGACGGTCTGGGATGCATCTCGTAACGATAGTCCGAAGACACGCCATCTCAATTTTGATCCTCCACGGAGGATATAAGTTTTTAGGAATTTTTAACCTTTAAAAATTCGACTTTTTAGTGTTAGAGGCCTATTTCAGTCGGTACAGTTGTCGAATTTTTATACGTCACTCTTAATAGTGCTAAGGGCCTATTTCAGCCGGTTTATTGAATGGGGATTTATTGAATGCAGTCCCCCCCAAGGCACAACTTTGACATGAGTCCCCCAGGCCCAACTTTGACATGAGTTCCCCCCAAGGTACCCCTATTTCAGTCGGTACAGCGTTGTCGAATTTTTATACGTCACTCTTAATAGTGCTAAGGGCCTATTTCAGTCGGTACAGCGTTGTCGAATTTTTATACGTCACTCTTAATAGTACTAAGGGCCTATTTCAGTCGGTTTATTGAATGGGGATTTATTGAATGAAGTCCCCCCAAGGCCCAACTTTGACATGAGTCCCCCCCAGGCCCAACTTTGACATGAGTCCCCCCCAAGGCAAAACTTTGACATGAGTTCCCCCCCCCCCAGGCCCAACTTTGACATGAGTCCCCCCAAGGCCCAACTTTGACATATGTCCCCCCCAAGGTACAACTTTGACATGAGTCCCCCCCAAGGCACACCTTTGACATGAGTCCCCCCCAAGGCACTCCTCCCCCTCATTGGGAAAAAGAGAAAAAACGTTGTTTTGCGGCTATAAGACAGTTTGGACTTCCAACGTTATTTGTTACAGTATCTGCAGCTGAAACACATTGGTTTGATTTAATGAAAACTTTATCATGGAATTTAGATCGTCACGAATTAACTAAAGAAGAATTAGTCGATAGTAACAAGTTTAGCAGTAGGCCTCTGGCACTAAATTAAAATCTGTCAATGTCAGATTTTCATGTTTTAAATAATGAAATAATGTCATGTCTGTATATTTTTTTAAATATATGTTGGAATATGATAAATTCTAAATATTTTGGTGTCTCGTATATGGTTCTACATACTTCGTTCGAAAGGCATGGCCGAAATTGTAACTGATGCCAGTATTGAACTCCATTGTATGTTTAAATTTTAATGCTTCTTTCCTCAAAAACACATTTTTATCACTATCTGGAAGGTGTCTTACTGTGAAATTAACATATTAACTTGTTTATGGCCAAAAAATGTTGTTAAAAACCAATTTCATAAAGTCAATTAAAGATATTTTGGGACATTTCGAAATTTATTTATTTATTTATTTTTAATTACATAAAACTTTTTTTTTTTTTTTTTTTCATTTTTCATTTTTTGAAGTTCGAAGTTTTTTAAAAAATCATTTGACGAAATAAAGTTAATTTTACAAAATATTACTTCATTTTGTAGATAGATACTCTTTATAGAAATGTGTGTGAAAAACGTTATAGCAATATGTAAGAAACGCTCTTTAAAAATCTTCCAGATAGTGTTAAAGAAAATCCCTTTTGAGGAAAGAAGCGTTAAAATTTAAGAGTGTAATGAAGTTCAATACCGATATCAGTTACTATTTTGATCTTTTTCTTTTCATTTTTTTTTTTTTTTTTTAAACTAAAGTACGTAGTCAAATGCTTGTATAAATAAATTAAAGTAAGAGAAATCGTTAAATAAACATAAAGATAATAATCATAAGTTGTTTTAATACTGTGTCGGTGAGTTAGAATATGTATATACATTTTCGGTTCATTCGAGTGAGGCGTTAAGACTATATCGCATTGTAAATAATTTGAGCCAATAGGCCATACTGGTATAGAATTTTTTTTTGTGTGTCCCTGTAAAAAGATAAAAAAATAAATAAAGAAAAAATCTATAAGTACTAAATTCACTAAAATCTATGCAGTTAGACGACAGTAACCTTTAACAAGTACATAAATTTTTAGTCTAATAGAATACGGCATTTAGACGCTATCGCATCTTAAATAATCTGGATCCGTAGGTCATAATGATAAGAATTGTTTCTTTGTGTACCTTTAAAAAGAACTAGGTTCACCAAAATTAATAGGGTTCATACTATTGTGACCTATAATTTATATACCAACTTTCAGCTCATACGAACCAACCGTTTAGATGCTTATCGTGTTCACTCACACACATGCATATGCACACACGCATTCATACATATACATATATCATCGTGAAAATATCAAAAATTAACTCAGGTAACCTCAAAATGTATTGATACACCAAAATTTCAAGTCGAATTTCTGTCATGATTACAATACTTTCCTTACGTAGTATGTTCGGAAAATTAAAAATATAACGTACACCTTATATTTTATTTATTTATTTATTTATATTAAAGCGATCTGATATTATTTAAAACAAACTGTATTATTGCATTAAATATATAAACTATGCTACATATTTTCGAATATACACATAAATTTCAGCAACTGTTTCGAAAATAGTAATAAATTCATTGAAGACTATTATAAATTACAGGAAAGAAATACTAAGTTCAAAGTTCAATTAGAATTTCATGTAAGTAAAAAAGGATATAAAAGAAAAAAGAAATGCTAAGAAAATTTCTTCGAAAATTTGCTGCTCCAAACACATTGCACATATCCGGAAACATTAAAATTTTCTTATACTCTACATTAATAATGCAAAAAACACTTTAAAAATACTTTTGTAATATCCCATATCCTGTTTGATCGGTTTCTAAATATATGGGTATCAAAAATCATTTAATATTACTAAACTATGAATAACTGAATCATAAATTATTAGAAATGGATTACTTAAAAGAAAGGAGGTTTCTTTGATTTTTCATTGTAAAAAAGAAAATCTACATATCATAAATCTTGTTGGTAATAAAAGGCATACTGCATGTAATGATTAAAATTTAAATTAGAGAATATTTTACACGTTCTTTGACTTTTTAATTAAATATATTGCCTTGAGTATTGATCAAATAATCTAGAATTCACGCAGAAGAAGAAACTTAAAGACCTACTTTTCCTACTTCAAAGCTAATTTATGGGATCATAAATTTTAATCCGGTACAAAATTTAAATCTAGCTGTACTTAACTCAATGTTACCGCCTTGCTACTGATGCAAAATTGAGGCATAAATAAAAGAAGTGTAGGCTGTAAATCTTATTTTCAACAGCACTTAAATTTGACAAAAGACTTATTTATGTTATAACTTTTCTCAAATATCATAATAAAATTCTAAGTGAAAAAAATTCAAGGATTTTGTATTGAATTTATTGCAAAAAATAAGAAAAAAGTACTTAAAAAGATAATTTGTATAAAAAATTAAATAAAATGTTAAGTAAATTTTCTAAAAATTAATTTGAATTCTAAGATACATTATGAAAGAAGATATTTTAGATTACATAGATAAATAAAGCTGAATTATTTCAATATTTTATTTAAGGACAATCACTTTTTTTTTTTTTTTTTTTTTTTTCCCGAAATGAAAAAGTACATATGTTTATATATAATACTAGCAGGCTTTGTCCGCTTCGCTGGTCACTATATTTAAACAAATAAAAAAAATAATAGTAATAATAATAATAATAATAATCATTACTTTTATACCGATTTAGAAACAGAAACGAAAAGAAAGTACATTGAAATCGATCAAAAACTTTGCTTCGTGTCATCGCTGCCTTCGTCAGAGACTTCTGCACCTCAACTTCTCGGGTCGTTGTCTCTGGTACCTGCAACAACACCTACCCCGTGAACTTCAGTTTTGGGGCTTACTGGATGACAGTTTTGCAACAAAGACTATCGGAAAATATCGAAGCACACTTTTATAATTAATTTTTAAAAATGAAAAATCTTTTTAGAACATCATTTATTAGCAACATAAACTATATTAGCGCTCTATTAATATGTACAAAAATTTTTAAATGATAATTACGCATTTTTGTGAGATGCATAATTTTATTTTTTTTATATATACTTTTTATTGTTCACGTTTAATTAAACGTATAAAATAAACTCGTAATTTTTTTTTTTTTTTACCAACAATTGAACGATAGCTAAAATTTAAGTGGCTGTTTTAAAGATATTAAGAGGTTATTATTTTCATATTTAAATTAATTAAAAGGAAACTAATCAAAGATTCGAAAATCGGACTTAGAGGTGCACAAAGACTTCTTGGGGCTCACCTTCGAGTCAAATCATCTTTGCACTACGCTGTACGCACACACCGACATTGCCTTATGTATATAAAGATCAGATCTTCAAAAAGTAAAGGATATAATAGCATACTACTATTTTTTTTTTTTTTTTTGTATGAAAGTACTTCTTAAAAGAAGTTTTATGATATTTGAAAGCATACTCTAAACTAAATTTTTGAATTTTGTTAATTTATATAAAAAAAAAAAAAATCTTTTCAATTAACTAATAATCCATAAGAAAGCCTGTTACATTTAGATTAACATTTAAATTTATTTTTTAACGATATTAGTGACTGTAAATATATTCACGTATGCGATTTTTTTATACAGTTTTAATTTTTAACCAATTAGCTTATTTGTTTGTTATTTGAATAACTGGTCTGATTATAAAATTAGTTGGAGATACATTGATCCTTTAATTTTTATTCTTTCATGATAATTTAAATTTTTATTCGATAAAATACAGTACTAAATAACTTCGCGGTGAAACAAAGAAACATCTTTTGAAACATTTAAGCAAAAAAATATTTTATTTTTAAATATTAGAAAAAAATTATTTTACTGTCTCCCGAAAGATTGATGATGTAAAAATTGAAAAAATAAATGAAGAAATAAAGAAAAATTCTCGAAAAAAGAAAAAAATAATAAAAAATTACATTTTCTTCGCATTGCATAGTTTTTACTTTCAGAAAAATTAGATTTTTCTCATTTCGAGTAGAAACAAATTGATACTTGTATGTTTTAACTTTTATTTATTTATTTATATTTTTATTTATTCAGGATTCGCATCGTTCCTAAATTTTTACATGCGTTTTATTATTTTGTCAATACTATTTCAGAGCAGTAACTTAACAAGTAATGTGATAAGATTAAAACTTCCAAGAAAAAAAAAAAAAAGTTTTTGAATGTAAAGGTAACAAGATCATACCTTCCAATTATCGAATTAATATTCTGTGAAATTATGCACCCGTTTTTACTCACCACTTTATTTTTAGAGTAATTTCGTCTTTTTTTTTTTTTTTTTTTTGGGAAAAAAAAAAAAAAAAAAAAAAAAGGATTATTGTATTTGAACCTAAGATTTGAGGAATAGGTTGGTTGTAGTTTTTAAGGCCGATTCACTATGTTAGGGTCCTAGACTTATAGGTTTTCCTCCGTGGGGTGTCTTTCTATAGCCTGTTTTTCTGGGAGTTATTTCGGAGAAAAACACGGAAAATTCCGAACGGCTAGGTCTATGAACGCAATCTGGGATCGAACCCGGCACTTTCCATCTACCAGCTTCGAGTGCAGAATCACTCGGCCGCTGATGGGCCTGAGGAATAAGAGTCGAAATACATACCTCTGGACAAAACTTGACCCCTTGTACATGAGTAAGTTATGATAATCTCTCCAAGAATGGCCACGCTACAAGTTTTATGGAATATTAATTAGATTGTTAGCAGTTATGCAATATAATAAAACCCGAGTAAAATATTTGGAAAGCTATAAGCCTTGTTTATTTATTTCTTTTTAATGCTTGTTTTCTTTTTGGAGTTCAACGCTTCAATTTGTTCTTTAAAATCATATTTCTAAAAAACATAGAGACCAGTTTTTTTTTTTTTTTTTTAGAATTTTTATAAATAAAATTTAAGCGTAATCTATTAAAAGATTTACACCAGTTTGCACTTAAACTTTTGATATTACGAATAATGGTATAAATAATCTATTCTCTTACAGAACACATGTGCTAATTATACAGTTATTGCACAGTTAAAAAGCAATAGTTGTTGTACACTAGAGTATTAAGGTATGTGAGGAGGGGCGAACATGGGCGCAGAACTGATACCACTATAAATGAATTTTTTTTTTTTTTTTTTTTTTTAACCAAGGATTTTACAGATAGAGAAATTATATCACCAAATACTCCTATGAATTCTGCGTCAATCTTCCATCCCTGTATGTGTAATACTAAAAACTTTTCTTTCCGTGCAAATTTTAAATTTTCCTTTTAAAATAATAAAATTTATTTTCTTTTTCCATTAATAAAACTAGCTGACATAGGTGGACTCTGCTCAATTCCCCTTAATATAATATGGATGTTCCCATAAATTTCTAGAACAGGGAATACTGTATTCATATTTGTTAAGAGAAATGAATTTGACCGATCGCTCGAAAAAGTGACAAACTCAAATGTCCCACCTAATAAGCTATCCATCGTTCAGTTCCATACATTTAGCTTATTCTAATTAATAAGGGTTAATACATAGTTACTGAGTGATTTATTTTATTTTATTTTATTTTTTATTTTTATTTTTTTATTTTTTATTTTTTGGGAGGGGGGGATGTTGTTGAATTAATAATGCGATAGACTGGATATAGTGATTAAACAATAAAACGAAAAAATATTAATAATTTCTATGTAAGAATTATATATTAATTAATTATATGTATTAGTTAATTTTATAATAATGCAAGAAAAAAAGTTATTAATTTATATCACATTTATATTTTAAATATTTTTATGCTAAATTTATATGCGTAATATATTTCGTCTAAAAACTCATAAAATGAAAAAATATTCCCAACAATTGTTTAGGATCGAAGTGCAACACGATCCTTCGTCAGGGGAACAAAAAAAGATGCGAGTGGTTTGTGTATGGAGGTAGTAGGGGGAGGGGGAGGAAATTACCACTCGCGCCCATTTTATTCGCCTGACGAAGGATCGTATTTCATTTCGAACGGAAGCAATTTTTGCGAATTTTTTGCATTTTATGGTGTGTATGCAAAGTATTTTAACTTATTACTGTTCAACACCTATCCATCTGTGCACTTTTATCATATTCTGTTTAGGTTGTTTGCAGGATTTTTACATAAAAAAAAATCACCCTGCAGAGGATTATTAAAATTAGTACAATAATATAAATGTTACCAAATAAAACACTTTATGCAAGGTGAAACAAATATCAATTTAATATGATATTTATAATTTAAATATTTGTATGCTAAAAACTTTATACATGTTATATACTCTGTTTAGAACTTTATAGGTTTGCTCAGAGCAAATATTATTATTATTTATTTATTTTTTAATGCAAAGTATTTTTAGAGGTTTAGCTGATTGATTCAGTAATTTAACCAAATACTTTCATACTAGTTAACGTGTTTCGTGTTTCACTTGATTCCATATTAGGCAGGATAACAATATAGACGAATGATATGTGTAGAACTATCAACACAGGGGATTTAATGGTCCTCAGTTATGAGGAGTACAGAATTTTTTTATTTTTAATCTGAACCTTAGATATATGTACAATTTAAATAATTATGATAAAGTTAAAATTTGTAGTGTAAGCATAAAAAATTAAATCATAAATGAATTTACAATAAAAATTAATTGATTTCATTGAAACTGAAAATATTCATTAGTTTTCCATATTTTTTAGTCTTTATTTTCTAAAACGGCTTTATAGACATTCAGAGATTTTACTTGTAGCTTCTATAGAAACCTAGTCTCCAGTTAGAAATTTTCCATTGCTATTACCGATTGAAATGCACATAAAATCATTTAATGCTCTCTTCAAAAATCACTTTTATAACATTTAAAAGAATGAAATGCCTGAAATTTATGTACTTTTCAATAATTTTCATTTGAATTGTACAGTTATATATATAGAGAAGATGTTAAGTAATTGGTTGAGTGTTAAAAAAAGTGAATGTGTAATATATATATAAGAATTATTTTATTAAGGTATTTTTTTATTATCAATAAATTTATTTGAAGAATACGAACTTTCTTAATTGCACAAAAAAATTTCCATTTTTTAAATTATAATACGCAGGGCATTAGATGCAGTGCAAAGCCATTTATAAGAAATTTCACATGTTATATTAGACACAGCATACTGCAATAAGAATGCAAAAATGTTAAAAATCTTACGAAATATGTGCATTTTTACTAAATGATTTTTAACTACACATGTACTAGTTAAAAAAAAAAGAAATCATTTGCATAATTTAATTCTCGGTAGCGTTTAAAGAAATTACGACAGTTTTGCTTTCAACATAGGTACAATATACTATAATGTTTAGAAAGCTATAAAATATAAAAAGATTTAGCCGTTTACACAGCTTAAGTTAAATTCCTAAAAGTCATTCAACTACTTATACTCCCTTAACGGCACTTGAACTTTCACGAACCCCCATTGCTCTCTCTTGATTTGTACAGAGAGATAGGGGGCCCCCTACTATTCCTTTACTTCCATTGCTATTCACATTTTCCTTTCAAAAAGACCCATCAGGTGCCCGCATTGTCCTCGAATTAATGTTGAAAATGCCATGGTGGAAAAATCAAAAGAACCACCCCGCATTTAAATTACTGTTTGATTTAGTATCTAGAAGCCGCTGTGTTGGTAGGGTTTGAAAAACATAAACTTATAAATCGTATTGAGGCCAAAAGCCACTGAATAAGTAAATGATTCATAGAACAACATATCTCTAAAAGTGTAAAAAAATTTTTCATCTTTATATATTTCTCAATTTCACCGTTTCAATAAAGATCGCAAAAAAGAAAAAGAAAACGTTACTAACTACATTACAGAAAAAAATTTGATTCCTAAAAGAACTTTGCATTATTTTTATACGAATGAAAAAAAATAAATAAGTGGTGCACATTTATATATCTATCTATCTTTTTATATACCCATCTGCATATCTATTTATAGATATATTAGTTAGTTTTTTCATATCTTTTTCAATGTTGCCACTGATTATTATTGTTTTAGTTATAAATAGCTAAATTAATTCAATTTAATTTGGTTATTGAGGTATATGCTAATTTTTTATCAGCTGTGTTTCTGTATTCTGCTACTTTGTTACAATTATATATATTTACATATATATATATATACATGCATCATATATACATACATACATATATATATATATATATATATATATATATATATATATATATTATTATTATTATTATTTAAATGAAGCTATTTTAGTCTTCGAATGGCTGTGACAACTATTGAGTATATTAATGTTTTTTTTTTTTTTTTTTTTTTTTTTTTTTATGTACTAATTTGAAATTTTGCTGAAAAAAATATGATTATTGATTACAGCATTTTATTATTATTATTATTATGAAAATCAACCACGTTATTAAATGTATTGATAATTCACTTATATGTAGTATCACAAAAATGTACACAGAACTAATTAATTGGTTGAAATATAATAATTAAAAGCAGCTGTTTAAGAAACTTATAAATGTAAAATATAATTTTAGTAATACAAAACCATAAAAGAATTCTCCTACACATAGTTTTCAAAAGATTTGCGTAATAATTATGTATAAACACTATAAACATTTTTCTTATAAACTCTTTTTCCTTCCGCCCAAACTCTCAGTTGTATAAATGTGTGCAAATCATATCTATTTTAATTTTCATGAAATTATTTAGCTGTGTGAAACTGACACAAAACAAAAGTTAAAATTTTTTAATTGGGTGTTTACATTGATTCTAACCCAGTTTAGATGCTTCAATGCTTTCGAAATATAATATCGCTTTTGATTACAATATATAATGCACAATATGTTTATTTCTCAATTATTACTGTGTGCATTTAGCATCTGACTGATAAATTGATATTTACTTTCACTTTCCGTAAAATATTCTCAGTAAAAAAAATATATTGAACGAAGGAATAGTTTAATTTAGGGAAATAATGTATAATTTTGCGTAAAACATTAGAAAATTTAGCATTTATTTTTAGTAAAGGTCAACTGCACCTTTAGTACAGTCACCCCAAAAAAAAACGCCACCCCCCCACCTAATTTCGCCGTAAATTATTGTAGAAACATTTGACTGGTACCGATCGATTTGTAATAACGTCTAGTTTATAACGGTACAGTTAAATTTTGCCTAAGGAGTCGTCTACATATTAAAACTGGCATTAACTTCATTTCCTTCAATAGCAACCCCTATTTTTGACTTCATATTCAGATTTCTGAGATCAAGGCGGTTCGAAAAACATGCCTATTTATATACCTTAAATCATTTTTAAATAGAGTTACACGTGAAAATGTATTAGGGGTCCGTCTATACATTTAGAAAATATAAATCACGATCTACCACCCACTTTACATTATTTATTAAGTTCCACACCGGAAAAAATTTTCAGAAATGTTAATTATAAAATAAAAAAAATGACTAATTCACAGAACTTTCTGAGTTAGTTTATGAATTAAAAGGTTTTTATTGGTTTCTATTGATTAAACATCAGAAAGTTCACTTCATACGAAGAAAATTAAATAGCTTGAATAGATATTAAAATATCTATCAAAAGAAAAAAAAAAAAGATGAATGGTTTTAAATTTGTTTGAAAATTCAAAATTATTTTAACTCAAGCTGCCGTATAATTGCCTGAAACGGCGGCACTCAACCTGGTTCCCACGGTTTCACAGTGACAATGGGAGTTTGTTCTGATACTGCAGTACTTTCATTTTCTTTAATTGACTTTTTAAAAATATTAAAACAGATTTTTTTATTTTTATTTTTTTAATTAATTATTATTTTTTTTTTTTTTCTTGACATTATTAAAAACTTTTACATAAATCTCCACGATATTCTTTTGCTTTTATATTTTATAATGTGTAACAAATTAATATGCAAAATAATAAATCCTACTACTTAATGGGATGTTCTAAAATTCTACACTTTAACACAGATACCGAAGTGGACGGTGGGTGTTGTAGAAAGGCTGACTACCCTTAATCTAAATCTTCACTTGAAAAGGTCAAAATGTTACATAACTCTTTTTTTTTTTTTTTTTTTTTTTAAGGAAAAAAGAAGAAGATAAGGAGGAGAAGGAAAGATCAAAACAAATATAAAGCATATTAAACGTTAATACCCTTTAAACACTGGAAAAAGGCGGGGTTTTGTATTGTGTGTCATTTGGGAGCTGTAGAGTGCAAGAAAATTACTTTATGTAATAAAACTTTTCATTTAAAGGGTATTTAAAGCAGCATTATATTTAATACATAGACTATTCAGAAAAAAAGTACCATTCATCTGGTTCATGAAAAATAAAGAACATTTTCTGGCATTGCTCTATGTATATACATTCTTGTCAACCTAACCCGGAAGATTACTGGTCCCGCCCCTTTCCGTACATTTTTTTCACATCAGTCTTTTTAGAGCCGTGTCAGCCATCGGTGGCTGACACTGATCTTTCCATTTAGGCTAAGTCAGCCGGCAGTGTAAAATATGATATAAAACTACAGAACTTACATAGTTTTAAGTAATTACTGACAATTTATTTAAAATTTACTTCATGTTTTTTTTTTTTTTTTTTTTTTTTTTTATATATAGGATTTTTATAGGATTATATCGTTAAGGCCTAATGGGGTTTATTGAAACTCGATAAATATAACACGCTTCTAAGCAGCACGTGTGGCCTGAATGGGATTTCCATAAGAATTCGCGTGGCGCTCAATGAGTTAATCGTAAATGTATTTGAAGTTAATTACTCTAAAAATTAAATTGTGTACACACAGGGGCGGGAACTAACAATGTTACGGGTTAGGTTGGCAAGTATGCATATATATTTTGCTTGATTTATAAAAATTTATAACACATTTTCTTCTTTTTTTTTAGTATTTTGTGTTTATATCTCTCATTAAAAATAAATACAATATTCATATATAAACATTTCCATACAGTAATGTACATAAACATATTGATTAAAGAAGATTTGTTGATATTATATAATTAATCTTCTATCTGTTTAGTATATTAACACAAATATATTTTGTAAATTTCGCAGCATCGAAAAACAGCAACATAGCTTCCATATCAACGCTTAATGTAAATAGGACGTAAGCGTACTGTAGCTAGTGTTGAAATTTGAAAAAAAAAGAAAAAAAAAAAAAGAATAACAATGGGCTAAAAATACGCCGGAATAAATTAAAATGTTGTTTATTCTGGTTTTAGTCAGGTGATATCACTCGTGCTAAATAGCTGGATCCGCCCTCTCTTAAGCTCAGGTTCAGCTCATCATAACAGGGATGGAACACGGGCGCAGAATTCATACCACTATCAATGTAAGAAAATTTTCTACTTCTTAAATCAACGATATTATAAGTAGAGAAATTTCCTAAACGGATTCCGGTATGAATTCTGCGCCCGTGTTCCATCCCTGTCATAAAAATATTGTTTTTAATATCTGCCGCACCAAAATGTTCAAAACACAAATGCCAATTTTCATATATTTTGAAATCTTCCAGTTTCAACTTTAAAAGCATTTAGATTAATTAATTTTATTTTGAATTTTTAAATTTAGACGTTTAAAGTCTTTTAAATGAAATTTCAGGATTCTGTAAGATCAATATCTATATATTTGAAAGTAATAAGACAATTCCTTTGTTTTAAATTTTTATTCCATAATAGATAACTGTGACTTTGATTTCGTGATTAGAAAATTGAAAATAAATACTATTGAGCTATGTTCCAATAATAGATCTTATAAACTTAAAAAAAAAAAAAATAATAATAATAATAATAAAGCAATTTTTCACTATTTGATTCTGTATTAAAAAACTTTTAATAGAAATTTGATATTTTATTATGTTACTTTATGCGATAAATTTTAAATAACACAAAGCTTACAAACGGTACAGTAACCAAATGCAAATATGTCACAACACAATTTAAACAGAAAATTTATGGTAAAAAATCTTTTTAAAATTATTAAACATTCATAATAATAATGATAAAACGATTGTCGAATGCATAATTGCTGTTTCATGCAATCAGTTTCGCTGTACCGTGTTTTCTAAAACATGATATTTAACTAGAGGTGTACGTACTCTTGAATATTGAAATGCGAAAAAAAGTGTAACAGGGTTAAAATAGAATTTTAGCAGAGAAAAACTAGAAAAAGATATTTAATACTTATGAAGAAAGACTTAACATATTAGGATCGGATATATTCTTCTCTTGTACCGTAAGCCACGCCTTTTCACAATTTTTCTAAAACTTTATAATAGAAAGCAAAATAATTTTGCATATTTGTAATTAAATCATTTAAGTTTTGTCTTGAATAATCGATGTAGTAATTACCATTGTGATTTATGCATACCAGCGTCACATATAGAGTCAAATACGAATATGCAAGTTTGTCTTTTTTTTTTAAATAGTGATTCAGCGAATCAGAGGCGGGGCTTCTTTTCTTTTGAAATTCTTTCACAATCCCTCGCCTACATTGTGATAACTTTACAAAAATATGCCAATTTGCATAGTAAACATCGAAATATTGCTTAGAAAACAATAAAAACAACATAAAGGTAAATTAAAATAGTTTTCCGTCAAATTATATACAAACATTTACTTATAGAGGATACAGATTATAACAAGTGACGGCCCTCTAACAGGAATAAAAAGTGAAATATCACTGTAACTCAAAAAATAATGTTAGGAACGAGCTGTAAATTTGGAAACCCATGTTTTTGATGATGCCCGTTCTATTCGTGCAAAAATTAACATAGGTCATATTTCATAATTTTTTCAAATATGAATTTATTAATAATTTTCATAATTCAAAAAATGTTTTTTTAGCAAAAATTTGCATGGAATATGTTTGGGTCACTTCATTCTAACGAATAAAAAAAACAGAATTTAAATATCATAATTATTTCTCAAGATATGATTTAATGTTTGTCACATTCATTTAACATTAGCACCCCCAAACTTTGACAGCTTATAACTCTATGAAAAATTGAGCGAAATATATAAACTATACCATTTTCCGTGATGATTTGATCCAAAGAATTCAAATAAATTATTAAAAATGGGGGTTACCATTGAAAAAAATGAAGTTGATGTCAGTTTTAATATGTAGACGACCCCCTAAGTAAAATCTAACTATAACATTATAAACTAGACGTTATTACAAACTGATTGGTACCAGTCGCATGTTTCTACGATAATTTACGGCAAAATTAGGTGCGGGGGTGGCGTTTTTTTTGGGGGGGTGACTGTACATACATTTTTACATATATTTATTTTTAGGATAAATAATTTTATTTTAATATTTATTTATTTATTTATTTTTTAGGATATATTCATTTATTGATAGTTAAGATCTAACTCTTTTAACTTGGCACCACTAAAGTAGGTTCCACATAAAAGCTTATATTTCCATTAAATATTTATAAATTGAACTACATTAGGCTTGTTAAATAAAATATATATTTAAGCAATATTTATTATGATTTATTATATATATTTAAAGATTTGAAAAGTTTAGAAGGCAATTCTACAGTTTGTATTTTTTTTTTTTTTTTTTTTTTTCTCAAGATCTTCAAAACGCTGAAACTTCTAAAAATATTTAAAGAAAGACCTAATATTTTGTTTTGGACATTTAATTAAACCTACTTAAAAGAATTAGAGGTGAATTTTGATATTTAATAATTAGTTTTTGAGAGTTTATTTGCTTAAACAATGTGATGTTGAAAGTAATTATAATGTATAGGAACTTTCACAGAATAAAAGTTTTAAAATTACATTCTATAATAATATTTCGAGATTTACACACTCTATTAAAAAAAAGCGACGCACCGAGAAGAAGTGGAGACAAAAATTGGTAGTTGGGGAGGAATGGGTGGTCCGAGTGGGACAAAAATTGGTAGATGTGATGTACATGTAGAGAAAAACAATTGATTACAGTTTCAGAAAATTTGAATGATTTAATCAAGAGAAAGGGCCTCACAAATTAAACAAGTCAATAACGCGAAGGTCCACGTCTGGCTCTTATGTACGCAGTTATTCGGCTTGGTATTGATGATAGCGTTGGCAGATGTGCTCCTGTGAAGTATCGTGCCAAATTCTATCCAATTGTTGCATTAGATTGGTAAAATACCGAGCTGGTTGTAGGACCCTTTTCATGATACTCCAAACGTCCTCGTAGGAAGAGAGATCCGGGGACTGAGATCAAACCCATTTCTCTGAGCCGCCTATTAAGGGTATTTGAAGTCACTGAAGTACCAGTTGCACGTAGGATCGACGATAATGATGAATTGGTACTTGATTTCATCAAAACCTGTATGTATGTCAATTCGTGTCCAGTTTGCATTACTCCTTCTTGGTGCGTCACTTTTTTTGTTATAGAGTATATTTATGAATCTTAACAACATATGACTAAAATTTTAATAATGTTCGATTATGCCACAAGACCTTTAAATTGAAGAAGATATTAAAATGTCAATTTATTTTGCATTTATATTTTACTTGATTTGAATTTCATTCAGGAAGTGTTTTCGCTAATTAAATTTATAATTTTAAACAAGATAAATACCGAAATTCCTTACCATTCTACTTACTTTAACATACTAAGAAAATATATTTTTTTAAATAATTCCCATAAGAGTAAATATAAAATAAATTAAAAATGTTATTCCTATCATTAAACAAAGAAGAAATCAATTTTTAGTACGTTTGGGATAGATTCAAAATCTACGTTGCAATTAAATATTTACAAAGATTTATTCATTGATTTAATGAAACAAAAGATTTGAAATTTAACTTAGAAAATATAAAAGAGTTCTAACATTCTTTAACTTAATTCCTGTCTCTTAAGAATGTTATATATCACTGATTAAATACCAGTGTCGATGTTTCTTCTTTCTGTCTATATATATATATATATATATATATATATATATATATTTTCCCCTCAATCTGAAGAGTAATTATGCAAAATCAAAACAACTTGTATTAATTATTTTAAGTGAACGATTTAAAAGCTTTTTAAGGATAAAGCTTATAAAAAAATATTGTTAGTGAAATGGATATTAATACGTAAAAACTAAAATATAAAAGGTATTTAATTGATGTTACACTAAATGGGATTGAAAAAATAAGTAGGATTTAAATATTTTGTTTGATATAATTTTTATAATTAACCTGAAATACTATTAGGTTGGCAAGAAAGCTTGGTCGTATTGAATTAAACAATTGACACCGAAAATGTATTCTGGAAAACATTTATATAAATTTTAAAAAGTCATTTTTACCTCATAACTTCATAAAAACTGTAAACATTGTCCATGATAAATGTCTGATATCAGTTACTTAAATCAATGCGAGAGAACTTCCCCGCCAAACCAATATATATATTGTTACAAAATTGTAAATAATTGTGTTTATTTTTGTATAGATTCTTTCAAAGAGGCTTAGTAAGTTCATAAAGTGCTAATTTTGTGCATTTCTAGTCGCTTTAGCGTTAAAAAAGCCATATTTTCCCTTAGAAACGCATTAAAAAGCCCCAATAAGGCAGGTAATGGATTTGGCGCCAAATTTGGCGACTTTTTCCACCTTGGCGATATTTTGGCGACATTGGAGAGAAAATCCTTATTAGGGATATACCAAATATGGAAGCTCTAATCTTACTGGCTGATGAGATACGGAAATCTCTGGAACTTTCCACACTTTTCTACAGGGGTATATAAGGGCTGTTTTTTTCGCCAAGGCAGTCAGTTCAGTTCAGTCTGAGATCAGAGTCAGTCAGTTTCGCTAATGCTTGCATTGCTTTGAGCCTCTTTGGAAGAGACTTGCTTTATGTGTTATTGCTATACAGTTTATACTGTGGATCTGCTATTGACAGCTGTTGTGTTTACTGGCTGAATTGAAGCTGATACTTGGTTTATATACCTGTATTTTTCTGGAACTTTCTGTGAATAAATTACTGAATTTTTGTAAGTTTCGCCTTTCATTCTCGGACAACTCACGAAACCCCAAGTACGCATCAATATATATAACGTAGTAATCTTGGGGGGGGGGGGGGGGGAAAGACAGTTTGGAAGAAATACGTTAAAATAATTAAAAAATAATAATAATAATTTTCCTAACGGTTATTTTTAATAAAGCGGAAATGAAAGTTTCGATTTGCAAAAAACGAATTTGAACCATTATTAAAGAATATATTAATTAATATAAAAAGACCTAATTAGATTATTTTTATATTACACATATATATATATATATATATATATATATATATATATATATATATATATATATATATATACATATATATACATATTCATTTTATAAAATATAGTATATTAGTTTTTTGATACGTTGTAAAATATTTTTTATTGATTTCCTTATTCATATGATTTAATACCAATTACTAAAATTAACAAGTTAAGCGTAGAAGAAAAGTATTTGTAATTGTTTGATTTAATTTTTTTAATACTTTTGTATTTCATTTATTTTTTTCTTTAGTTAAATTGAATTAATTTGTTTTGTAGGAACATTAGGCATATAAATTTGTTATTTCTTAGATTTAATCTTATAGATTTCTATAAATTTACCTATATTTAAATCCAATGATTCAATATATGCTCTTGATGAAGTGTTTATCATTGCTATGCTTTCACTTTTTTTTTTTTTTTTTTTTTGTGAAGTGGGAGGGGGGAGGAAATTCTTTGGCTTTTCTTTCTTAACGGTATTTGTACTTCTTATCAGGTATCTATATTAATAAAATCAGACTTTTGTCTGTAAATTTGTCGGAATCGAAAATTTTTGCGATATCTTCACGTTTCACACACTGAGAAAGCCGAAAATGACTTCAGAAAATTTTGCCTGTGTGAGTGTGTGTGAGAGAGAGAGAGAGAGAGAAAGGTTGTGTGTGTGTCATCGTGTCTGTATGTCGCTTTTTTTTGTCCGGGCATCACTTGAGAACGGCTGGACTGAATTCAACAGCGCTTGGCAGGAATTTAGGTCTTTACCGAACTTAAAATTATATCTATGAACTTTTCAGAAATTCTCCTACGTCCCCCCCCCTGGGGAACAAAATACAAAAACACGTTTGTAAGCATAACTCGGCTCCTAATTACTTCACAGTAAAGAAATTAGCACATGGGGAGACTAGACATGAGTACAAATAAAACATTACCTGCATTTAGGAATTTTCGACTGTTAAGGGAAGGGAGGGGGAAAATATTGAAAATTCCTGATTTTTGAGTAGACCTCTACCAAAAATGGAACAAATAGATTGAAAAAAGGCTATGTGACTTCCTTAGGATATTTCCAAAAACACATTTTTATTTATTTATTTTTTTTTTTTTTTTTTTGGAGGGGGGGAGGTTGCGTTTTTTTTTTTTTTTTTTTTTTTTTTTTGTGTGTGTGTGTGTGGGGGGGGGGTTACGAGGGTGCAAACTCGAGACACACCTTTCAGCGCTAAATTTATCCTAAGAAATCTATGGGATCTGCGGTCACGAAATTTGGTGCGTAAATTGTTTATATGTATCCGACGCTTATTGTAACGAGATTTTACGAAACCCCTTCCTTACCCCCTTGGTGTCGAGAGGGCTATAAACACGTGTAAAAACACGTTTTCCAGTTTGAATTCGCCTTCAATTACCTTAGATTGGCTAACTTTGGTGTGTGGATGTTTATTAGGTGTACGCATTATGTACTTTGTCGAGATTTCGCAAAATTTCGAACTTAGCTACTGGGGAAGGGGGAGTAAGAATCGGGTAAGTTGCTGCCGAAGGCAGTGAGAACACGGACTCCTCACGTTACGAGCGAGAAAAACCTCTACCGATCACAGCGGGAACTTTAACTCAGATTAACTAATTATGATATGGTATTTTGACAACTCATTTCAGTAGTGTGTCCAGCGACGCGGGGAAAGCCAGCTAGTTATACTATAAGATTACAGACACACACACACACACACACACACACACATATATATATATATATGCGCGTGTGGTTTGAATTTGTATAATTTTAGGTTTGTATAAATACAATTATTAGAAAAATTTATAAAAATTAACCGCCAGTAAACAATAATGTGTCCGAAAATTTTTATCGATATTTGTATACATACAATTTTAAATTCCTTGCTTTCAGTTTTAAAGACTTTTCTTCACGTTTATTTATTAATGTATATATCTATTATTACTATTGTAATAACGTACATAAAACATAAAAAAAAAAATAATAATAGTAACGAAATTTTCTGAATTTCGGTTTTAACCTAGCCTCGTTAACAATCGACATCATTGTTTCTTTGTTATTTCTAAAAAAAAAAAAAAAAAATGCTGAAATATAATACTATTAGCATATTTTGAAACTTTCGAATTGAAAATGATAATTATTTGTATGTAAATAACTGAATTTCCTGTGTTTTAAATACAACTCTTTTAACCAGGTTAAAAAATCCATTCTTTGTTTTAACTTGAAGATCTGAGTAGAACTCAAGCAACAGAAATGAGGCATCTAAGATTAATAAAGGTCTGCAGAATCGCCGACGAGATCCGAAATGAAGACATCAGGAATGAAGATATCAGGAATTGAAGATATTCAACTTATGTGATACAGTACAAGAATATCGTACTAAATGTAAAGACCATGTACAACGCATGCCATTGACAAGATAACCCAGAGCTGGCTTTTTTGACTACACATCGAAAGACAGAAGAGACCGAGGACGTCCGAGAAAGCGGTGGATTGACCAATGAAGCCGGAACAGGCACCCTGCCTACTTCTTGAAGAAGAAGATTATGATGATGTTGTTTTAACTTCAACAGGCAAGGCCGAAGCCAGATTTTTTTTTTTTTTTTTTTTTTTGAGATGGTACAAACTCCAGTACATAATGTTAATTAATAAAATAAGTTTAATTCAAAAATATTTGATAAATCAGCAAATTTCAGAAGATGGAGAATTGAACCACCATCCTGCTCTTACCTTGCTATCATGCTGTCAACAGGTGACATCTTTAACACATAATTTACCTTCTTTCATCAAAATAATAAATTATCTTCTTTTATTATGGTAATATGGTAAAATAAATAAGGAAATGCAGTAAGGAAAGTTGAAAATCAAATTTTTACCGAGTTTAGAAAAAGTTAATATAATATTTTCAAAGAAACTTTACTTCAAATTAATTTGAAATTAGTAATTGAATGGATTCACTATATTTGTTGTATTTGAAAACAGTAAATGGAAACGTACAATTTAGTTATCTAACACAGAGAAGTTCGATTGCATCTTGAAAAAAAAATTAGTATTTCAATATGCTTTTCCTATTACGTTACTTTTAAACAAAAATTAGAATTGGTTTCATACTGTATGATTCGTATTACATTTTTCATACTACGTTTTTATATTTCAACTATCGTAGTTTAAAATCGATCGTTACCTTTGAATACTTGGTTTTCTTTTTACTTTTCGAACATTATATGTGGGAAAAATATTACAGTCATGATTTACGAAATGGAATTTGTATCGTGGAGGGTTGCAAAATGAATGGTCGTAGAATGTCGCAAAATTATATTTGGGACTGTCATGATGTCTGTCATGATGTCTAGTAATCCACCACAACTCTGGTTCTGACAAAAGCTCTCTTTTAGAGATATCTATGCGATTTTAAGATATCTATGCGAATAATTATTATAGTCTTTATTGACTTATATAATTTTTATTGCTGGATTACAGGGACATACAGAAGAATTTCGTAAAAATCTGAGACTATGGACAGATTTTTGTTTAAGCGCATTTTAAAACGTTTATGCTGCATTCAACATAATGTAATTAACATATATTATTAAGACGCTTAAAAGCATGTTTTATATAGAAAAAGTAAGAACGTATAGACTAAAAATTTAGTTACAGGATCCCACAAAAGAATTCTGGTGATATTCTATAATCAGCCAATTGATGTTAAATATGGCTTAAATATTAATGAATTACAAGGAAATAGTTCTATATTTTTTATTGGTGTATGTATTGTTGGTGGATTGATCACAGAGACACGCAAAAAAATTTTTTCCCATTACAGTTTATAGACAATATTTCTTATAATTGCATTTTAACTTAGTTACACTCCATTACACATAGTGAAATAAAAATTTGTTATTAGTATGTTTAAAACCATAATTTCGATAGAAAATGGTAGACATTGAATTGGTAATCCGTTTACTAACCAATGCAAGTTAAATTACTGTGCAAGATAAATTTCGATATGTTAGTTATAAAATCATTTGTTATGAAATTTAGAACAAATGTTTTGAATTACAAGGATTTAACACAAGGCTATAAGTTACAATGTTACAATTAAACATACATATATGATAAATATATATATATATATATATATTGGAAGAGAGAGAGATATAATATCAAAGGGGGTTGCGGGGGCGGCAGCACCCTCAGAAACACATCTCGTTATATAGCGAATTAATCATATATGTATATATATATATATATTTCAAATATAATATGAAATAAATAAAAATTATCTGCTGAGTAATGAGTGATGCAATTAGGACGTTGAGGCTCCTGATCTGCAAAATTCACTGATTTAAACAATCATTAATTATCTAAAATTCGGAAAATCGAGCGGAGTCTCTCCAAATATTTTTATTTTTTCATTTTTCAGCTGGATGTTTTAATTTATATATATATATATATATATATATATATATATATATATTCAAGAATTGCCTAATTTCCTTTTCTGTAATTTAAGGTTATTTCAGCATTGAAATTACTGAAAGACCTTCATTTGCATGAATACTCATTTTTTTAGTGACTACAAGTATAAATTTTATGACATACTACTTGTAAATGACCATTTTCAAATAATTTTAGTTCTGTAAATATCTATTTCAAATTCAGAGCAATATGACAATTTTTTTTTCAACATAACACAGCAGCATTGTAGCTTTATTGTTTTATCATTCAACGTTATATTTACGTTTTTTTTTTTTTTTTTGGTAACATAGAATCACTAAAACTAATTTTTTATATTCTATTTCATATTTTTTATTGAAAAATTTGGTTTCCTGTGGATCTTAATTACGTGCATAAATATTTTAGTTTTATTTTATTTTATTTGTTTCTTTATTATTAACCGACTTCAAAAAAGAAGGAAGGTTCTCAATTCAAACCGTATGTTTTTTTTATGTTTGTTAGCTCATAACTTCTGAACGGATGCTCAGATTTTGATACTTTGTGTTTCGTTGAAAAAGTCTTGGTCTGAAATAGGTCCCATTGTAATATCTTTACTATCTAAAGAAAATACAGGGTGCCCAAAAAAATCAGTTCCAACTCTTTTAACTGCTGAACGGCTGCTGCTATAGTGATAAAAATTGTATGTAAGCATAGCAAAGTGGCCATGCACTACAAGGTTAAAGCGCTTGCAGTGCCACCTGGAGGAAAATAGCGGAGTTTGTGTTCCTATCTCGAAAACGGTTCTAGAGAAAAAAGTGAATTACAAAGTTGAAGAGTATCACTGATTTAGTACAAAAGATAGTTTAGACATTCATGCTAGCGTTCCTATCTCGGAAACGGTTCAAGACAGGGGAAAAAAGTTAATTATGAAATTGCAGAGCATCATCGATTTAGTACGAAAAGATAGTTTAGACATTGATGCTAAAAATACAATGCTAAAAACGTGCATTTGTTTGTTCGCAATTTCTTACACTATGCACACTTAAGCTACATTGCACATGTTGGAGCGTAGCTGGTGAGACATATATGCTATATTGTTCAAAATACGGTTACTTGATAGTTTTTGTTTTGTTGTAAAGATCTTGGTCTGAAATAGTTCCCATTGTAATATCTTTACAATCTAAAGAAAATAAAGCGCCATCTGGTGAAAAACAGCGGAATTAGAGCTCCTATCTCAAAAACGGTTCAAGATGGGAGAAAAGTTAATTAGGAAGTTGTAAAGCATCATCGATTTACTACGAAAAGACAGTTTTTAGATATTATTGCTAAAACTAGAACGCTTAAAACGTGCAGTTGTTTATTCGCGATTTCCTACACTGTGCACACTTGAACTACGTTGCACACTTTGGAGTGTAGTGGATGACACGTATACTCTGTGGTTCAAAATACTGTTACTGTAAGCGGTCACATCGATTAGTGCAAAGTCGTTTTCAACCAACTTCAGAAAGGAGGGTGTTCTTAATTCGAGCTATGCGTTGTTGGTGTTTGTAAGCTTATAATTTCGTAAGAGATGCTCTAATAAACGACTTCAAAAAGGAGGAGTTTCTCAATTCAAAGCGTATGCTTTTTTGATTTTGTTTTTGTTTGTTAGCTCATACCTTCTGAACTGATGATCCAATTTTATACATTTTGTTTTATTGTAAAGGTCTTCGTCTAAAATAGGTCCCATTGTAATATCTTTACGATCAAAAGAAAATACAGGGTGCCCAAAAATGTCAGTCCCGACTCTTTCAACTGCTGAACAGCTGCAGCTATACTTGTCATAAAAGTGGTATGTAGGTACAGTAAAGTGGAAATGTGCTACGCGATTCAACCGCCTACAGCACCACCTTGTAGAAAACAGTGGAGTTAGCGTTCCTACCTCGGAAACAGTTCAAGACAGGGGAAAAAAGTGAATTATAAAATTGCAGAGCATCAGCGATTTAGTACGAAAAGGTAGTTTAGACGTTAATGCTAAAAACAGGACGCTTAAAACATGCATTTGTTTGTTCACAATCTCCTATTTTGTGCACACTTGAACGACATTGCATATGTTGTAGCGTAGCGGGTGACATTTACGCTATGTAAAATTCAAAGTATGGTTATTATAAGCGGTCACATCGATTAACGCATAGACATTTTAAACCGACTTCATGAAGGAAGAGGTTCTCAATACAAACCATGTTTCTCATTGTTGTTGTTGTTGTTGTTGAAATTTGTTAGCTTATAACTTCGTAAGAGATGATTGAATTTTAATACTTTTTTTGTTGTCGTAATGAACTTCGCCAGAAATAGGCTTCATTGTGATTTCATTAAGATATAAACAAATTACAGGATACTCAGAAAAGTCTGTTCTCACTCTAACTGCTGAACGCATGCAGCTACACTGGTAAACGCAGTATGTAAGTATCGATGTTGAAAATTCTGTCCGTCAGCTGCAATGCATATTTTGCTCTTTGTTTGAACTTTACGCTGCACGATTTCCAGCGCAGCGGGTGACACGTATTCACTGTAAAGTTCAATATATATGCCTAACATAATTTTTGGTTACGAATACAGCGTATCCGTTCCTTACATTTCTAAAGACTTTTTAATTTAACGTATGTTCATTCAATAGATAGTTTTTTGCTTATATCCGATAAAGGCAAGAAAAGTTACACAACTTAAAAATGCAGTTTTGAGAAAAATCAACTTAAAAATAACTTGACTGCAATACAACTGTTTCTCGAGTGAATAATTTTCTAGATGGAGAAGTAACATTTTTGTTCACATTGGGTGCATTTCATGTATTTTTCAGTGACATAAACAATTTTTTGAGTTATGTCATTTTTCTTGGAAGTTGTGATTTGTGAAACTGCCGTCAAACGTCTTCTGGTGTTCTGCTATATGAATAGGTTTTCACTGAAAAGAGAAAAATAATATATTTTTGTAAAAAAATAGAACCGACTCCAAATAGCAACTACTATTCAAACAACTGAAAAAAAATGGTATGAAATAGCGCCTAAAAGTATAAAATAATTTCCTTCGCCAAACAACCTATAACACTACAATTAATCATAACTTTTGAAGTCGGCGCAAAATTAAATAAAAATTGATACCTTTATTCAATACAAAAATCAAATCCTATTCAAAATACACATCTCACATTGTCACCTGCAAAACGCAGCGGAAAACTACTTTGATTCAAGAAAACAAATAAGATTTCGTAAGTAGCAAAAGTTGGCGAAGATGCTGGTATCTGACGTCTTTGGGGAAAGAAAAATCGCAAAATTATCTGGCAAACATATTTAATTTCTTTGGGATATCATGACTATTTTGATAAGGTATTTTAAGAGATTAATCAAGAATATGAAACAATACTTCGTGCAATATATATTATGAAAATATACATCTTGCGTGTATATTTCTGCATTACGTTTTGATCGTCAAATCCAAAAGCCACCAAGGATGATTATTATCAAAGTTATACGAAATTTGCAAAGGAAACTCTAACTTCGTAGTAACATAATTATCGCACTGTTCTATGTAGATGCTACTAATTGACCAATTGTATACAGTGATAAAATAATAAAGGAAACATGAAAATGGATGATTCGATACAACAGCATTTATTGCTACCGATCTAAAAAGAAACTTTTAAAAACTAATTAAATTTTACTTAATTTTGCGCCGACTTCAAAAGTTATGATTAATTGTAGTGTTATAGGTTGTTTGGCGAAGGAAATTATTTTATACTTTTAGGCGCTATTTCATACCATTTTTTTTTTTCAGTTGTTTGAATAGTAGTTGCTATTTGGAGTCGGTTCTATTTTTTTACAAAAAGATTTTATTATTATTACTTTTTTTTCTGTCAATGGAAATTTGATATGAGTGTTTCTAGCATAAACTCAGAAAAATTCTTTTCTGCTAGATTTTTGGGAAAAAGAAAAAAAAGAAAAAAAAAAAAAAAAACATGTAATTTTCCTTTTTCTTGTGCTCTTAACGCCCCCATCTTAATCTTTTACCTAGTCTACCTCAGGCTTCAAAACATTGTATTCAAGGAAATAAAAGTAATTTTCAAAAGCTGGTATCTGTTAGGAAAAATAACGTCTTTAAATGATATTTTGTCAGAATCAGATGTTGTGACAGTATATTGGAATTTTCGAGGTCTCTTTTTATTTCTTTCGTTCGGAAAAACATACATTATATGAAAGATAACTTTTTTGAAGAAAAACTTAAATCTTATTAAAAAAAGAAATTAATATATATATATATATATATATATATATATATTATTTATAATATATATTTTCAATAAAGTTTTGAAAACGAATTAATTGAAAATTTGAAAACGAATATTAAATTTTACTTGTCTACATTATACGCCAAGCTCTTGCTCACATTATGCTTTGTGACAGTATATTACGATTCACATCACATCTTTGGTTAGGTCTGTAAAAAATTAACATTTCTTAGAAACTGACTTCTTTAGAAAATACGAAATATCCTTATTTATAAGGAAATTACAAAATTATCAATTAAAAAAGTCTCTTATCATTGAAAAAATATTTTTTAACAATAATTTTAAAGTATTTAAAATTTCATTGACTAAGAATAAGAATTATACGTACATGCATTATGTGAAATATTCATGTTTACATTAAACGTTGGACACGGATAGTATAAAGGGTGTTTTGAAAAGGTTCTGCCATTATTTCTATGTTTGGGTCGGAGAGAAATAGACATTAAATTAATGGTGGTTTATATTTTTATTTCTAGTTTCAATTAATTAATTTAATGGTTATTTAAATATGTTAGGTTCATTTTCTTTCTTGATTTGCTTTTCGTAAATGGTTAGGGCTTAAGGCAAAGAGACATTTAGCATAGGCCCTCTTTGAGATTAAAAACCATTTAGTTTGATAATATTAGGAAACAGGCATGCTTTCATTCATTTCCATTTATCTTGTTCTATATCATTTTTAATGAGTATATTGTCGCTTTAGAATTGATCATATTATTTCGTTTATTTTGGTATTTTTTATAAAATTTCTTATCTATTATATATATATAAATGATAGATATCGCAATAAAAGTTAATCTTAAAATTTAGCAATTAATAGATTCAAAACAAAACCAACACATAAAAATATAGAGCTGATTTTAACGTAGAGGAAAGACTGACACAACATTGTTGCGATTTAGATTAAGAACCAATACGAGACAAAAAATAACTTAAATTACTTACGCTGACATGGATGATAATAAAAAAAAAAAACATGAAACTCAATAACAAAGAAAACAAATAATTAACCACAGAAATAATGGGATGAAAATGCTTAAAAATAGAAGTAAAATACTCATCAGGGGGCATGTACTTCATATATATATAAAGAATTTTCAAAGACATTCTCTAATACTAATTTAAATATTTTTTTTAAAATCTCTCTTAGTATGTGTATAGAAGTTACATACGCCTACATTTGGGGCCACATTCTTCTTACATAAATTTTTGTGACAGTTTCATAGATGATAATATTCCAAATTAAAAATAAAATTCTCTTTTTTCCACGATTAAGTAAATTCAAAACAGTCATAATAAGATTCGGGTATAATTCGGGTTTCTAACTATAATGTTGAAAATGCAGTTTAATGTTTCTTAGAAGACATGGTGCCTACTTGGGATGGTTTAGCTGCAACTAACTTTTGTTAGAAATTTGTAACTAATTTTCAAAATTTTAACTACTTAAAATAGCATTTCTAAAACTCTAAAAACTCACATGCAAACAGAGCACCAGTTTTGAATAATTTAGCTGCAAGTAATTTTTGTTAGAAATTCGATAAGATGTTTCAACATTTTAACAGTGCTTAATACTTGAAACGGTACAACTAAAACTGTAAAATTTTGGCACTACAAAACAGTAAAATTTTTGGATATTCGAAAAATTTATCAATATAATATTAAAAATTAATTTTAACATCAAAAAATAAATTAAATAAATAAATAAATAAACATCGGGTAAAATTGTAAAAATTTAGCTGTAAATAATTTTTATTAGGAACATGGTGCTATGTTTCAAATTTAGAAATGCTTACTACTTAAAATGGCACGTATAAAACTATAAAATTTGGCACCACATTTATAAAAATATTGGTTGCCGCTAAAAAGGTCTAAACTTACACCATTTTTTTAGGGATGATTTATGTTCATGGATTAACATTTTTATTCAATTTACTTTTTGACAGATATTCATTGGGTCGATGAAAAAATGAAATCACACAAAATGTAAAAGATCTAGAAACTAATCCGAGATACTTTTATTTACAAGTAATTTTCGAAAATCATTCTTATTAAAAATAATTTTCAAACAGTACATTATTTTAAAGTTTTAAAATTTACTTTCAGTTTAATTATAATACTATGCATGTCTATGTTAAACCCATTAGCTACTTCAAAACTGGAATATTTAAACTATCGCTTGATAATTCAATGCATGTGTATTAAAAAAATAAATAAATATTTTCGCTATGAATACCAAAGATCAGAAGTATATATAAGAATACTTAACGGACCTACACGATTCCTGTATTAAAAGAAAATTATTCAAAATATTTTGATACAATATTTCACATTTTTCACGACGATAAACTTGTAAGTTGCTTCCGAAATACTTTTCTGAGATAGTTTGAAATTTATGGAACAATTTAATTGAATTGACAGCCGTTACTCTCTCTGGTGAGATAAAGTAGGAGAAAGATTAGAAAGGGGTACGGCTTTTACCGCTCCTTTGATGTGTGGAACTAAAGGCCTGTACCTAATCAGGGTGAAAGTTAAATTGGCGTTACGGGGTGGCTCTCGGTAGCGTTGCCAATTTGGCGGATGATTTTGCAAATTCAGTTCATTAATATGCACCGTGAAATAGTTGCTTTGCAAACGAGAAAATGATAATTTTTTAACCTTAATTCAGGAATACTAATGAAAGATATTTTAAAGAACATTCTGTTCCCCAGATTGTGAGAATAAAGTTATGCATATCTCTCCTTACGTGGAAGTAAGCAGTATTAAAATGTTTATCAGTCTATAAAACTGATCATTCGTTAAAATTTAAAGTAAGTTGCATGAGAGTAGAATCCATTTAAAAGTTCGAAGAGAAAATACATTACTTTTTAAGTTTCTCGGAAAAGTTGAAAAATAATAATGGACTTTAAATTCAGGCTTAGAGCACGTATCTGTTTTCTCGTTAAAAATTTTCAAATTGTGGCAAAACTTTATTATGAGGCTGAGGTAAACTGCCTAATGTTTCTTTTAAAACAGTTATTGTTGAAGTTTAGAATGTTTATCGGTAATTGCATTAAAGGAACGATTTCCTCTACACCAGTTTTTTTTATTTTCTTTGAGAATTATAAAATATGTTAAACATTAAGTTAATTTTATATTGAAGGAGAGACTTCTTTAAAGCGTTATAATAATCTTATTATAATAACAATAATAAGAACAACAACAACAACAACAAAAGTTTGAATCAGTAACTTAATATGCCAAAACTCGCAGCAATAGCTTCGGATCAAAAGAAAACTCGACCGTTCATCAGGCGAACAAAGTAGGCACAATTGTTGCAATGCAAACAAAGCGGCAAAGCACTATAATAATAATAATAATAATACATTATAATAATAATAATAAACATTCTTATAATAATAATAATAATATTTTAAAATACTGCAATAAGAATAATAATAAACTTTCTTATAATAATAATGATAAATTATTTATTACTTACAAAATATGATATGATTATTAAAAAATTTATATTTAAAATCTACTTTATTAAAATATTACTTTACAAATAATTTTAAGAAAATCTTATCAATTTTAAATGTACATTTAAACACCTTAGATGTTTAAATGTACATTTAGACATCTGTACATTTGTACATCTAAAGGTTGCTGTCACTTCAATCTTAATTTTCCTAATTGCTAAGGGAGCGGTTCTGGGCTCAAGGCAGGTAGACGTGAGGTGCCAGATTCGGTCTTAGGTCACGCTCTTCGACCTAGCCATTCGGAGTTTCCCGTAGTTTTCTACAAAACTTGCGTATGTACGGGCTTGGATCTCTTAGAAAGATCCCCTATGCAGGGCACTCCCATTTACTCCTAGGAACCTAGTACTGTAAATCGATCTTACTCCCAAACACCAAAATTTAATTGCTGAGGATGTTTTGCCCCGTTCACTTATTTCTTTTTTTAACAGTATTGTCTCAGAAGAAATTACTTAATGATGTCAAGAATAATGGGTTAATTGCCATTTAACTGCTTTGTAATTCTCAAATCCTACTAATGTATCTATATGCAGAAAAAAAAATAATTTTCAAGGTGCAGTATTGAAAAACGGAACATTGTGTAATGTGCATATACCATAAACTGTTTTTCAAAAGTTTAACAGCAACATGTTCTTTCGATTTCTTCTTTTACGAATAACTGTGTGGTAAATAAACACATGTATATTCAATTTAGATTGTATGATCATTATAAAACCATTATACAAATCCTATGCAACTTTTTATAAGAAAACAAATAAGGAAATTAGATAAGAAAACTATATGGAATGCGGTAATGCATTACATTATTTTGTAACCTTGTTACAGATTGTATAAGTTTGTACATTATATATATATATATATATATATATTAAAACCACTTTCAGGCCACTCATTAAATACTGTAAGTAATTAGTTTTTAAAAATGTCCAAAAAAACTATCGTCTTTTTCGGATACTCTTCTAATTTGCATAATTATAAAGGAACCAATAATTTTACTTAGAAGCTAACAAAATTAATTATTCTGTCAAGATTTTATTTTATGCCAAATATAAAAATATCATATTGACATATCTACAAATTGGAGCGTAGTATTTTAAAACTAGCCGCCTTCAGGGACCAGCTGGTTCGCGATTCTTGAATAATCCGACTTTACGAAACTTCCGCTCGCTGGCGCCTGCGCCGCATATTTCCTGTTTCAAGTCCTACAGCGGCTTATTGACATATAGTGCAAATAGCTTTATTGAAAAATTTAAGCGTAGTAAATTACCTCTAGATAGTGCCTGTGTTGCCCTCTTCCCGTTTCAATATCTGAAGCAGCCTGTTCGCTTACCGTGTTATGATCTTTGAAAATTCTTACTTTAGCAAAGTCCCGCTCTGTGGCGATTGCTGCGCCTTATCCCCGTTTTTGAAGTTTATGGTTAGTTAATAGCGATTTGTTTACAGAAATACTAATAAAAATAATGATAAATCTGTAAACGACATCATGGTACCTTTATTATAGCTCCCCTTGGAGACTTTTTATTTTTTAATAAAATAAAAGGGATTTTGCCAGCATGGCAGCAAAAATTTAAAAGTCGCCATTGGGGTCCTCTATTAAAGTTGCCTTGCCAGGGGAAATATAAAAACTAAAGTCGCCAAACATGAATTTTATTTTGCAACTTTTCTTTGAATGATTTAGTTTAAGTACAGTCGGTAACAAAAGTGTCCGAACACTAGCAAAAATTCCTGTGTAAAAAAGGTACACTTCATATGGTTTTGTTAAATAAATCCTTGTCGAATCCTGTTCTTAGTCAGTGTAAGAACATGATTCGATGAGGATTTATTTAACAAAACGGTACGAAGTGTACCTTTTTTACATAGGAATTTTTGCTAGTGTTCGGACACTTTTGTTACCGACTGTATCATAAGCATTTCATTCCACAAAAACTAAACAATAATTAGGCTTTGGTGAATTAAAATTTTAATTGGGTGGTGAAATTGGTATAAGACTTATAAGTTTCAAATTTTAAAGGTTAAAAAATATATAAATAAACAAACTGCGAAAATTTCGCATGGGTTTGCTAGTCTAAAATTTTATTAATTATTTTTATTTAAATTTTAACGTCATAATAACATCATTTTTTCATGTGCATAAGCAAATCTAATTTTTGATAATTTTTTATTAACCACGGGAAAATAATGTCGAAAAAAAAAATGAACCGGGAAACTTTTTGGCAACAATTAAATTTAAAACAAATATTTAAATGGCTAATTAATGGTTGACATTTTAATTAATATCTCCGCAACTAATTAAAATTTTTAAATTCTGTTTTCAAGAGCCCCTCCGGAAGGCTTCTGAGCATCCGCATGTCAATTTTCGTACTTTTGCGTTCAATAGGGGCTGAACGTATAGAACAACAGACAGACATGCATAAATACATACAGACAGACATGCAGACAAACCTTTCCTTTTATTATTATAGATGAACTATTACTATAAATTTATTAAAGCGTGATAAACATTGAACTAACAATAGTTAGAGATATATGATTGATTTACACTGCAACAAAAACCTTTTTTAAAAGTGCTTCTACTTCAAATGGCACTCTTAAATTATGACTTATAATTTTGAATCCTTTACTCTCCCGATTTTCATTCTCTTTTTTCTTTTTTCTTTTCTTTTTTTTTTTTTTTTTTTTTTTTTTTTTAGACCCATCCCACTGAAACTTTTATGAACATGATGACATCATCTACCCCCAATTACTGTACTTTAAAAACATTTAAATCCCAGTTTTTATTTTATTTTAATGAAGTTGGCTTTTTAAGCTCCGTCAAATGACTAATCTACCTAAACCCTATGGGATTAGAGGAGGAGCTACCCTTTTCTGAGCTTAAGTAAAAAATTGGAGCTGAACTTTAGAACCATATTGATTTAATGCTGCCGTTATATATTTGTTGATCTATGGCGGATCAAAAACCTATCAAGCTCTATCTTCTGCTTTGGACGCATATGTGATAAATCATTCAAAATAAGGGCATTTTCTTATGTTCTAAATTTTCTCGATGCTTGAAAATATTTTTTTTTTCCCCTAGCTATTTCATATAAATTCCAGTAATTTTTGAAGGGATTATTCATATTTAAATATGTATAAATTACACTGCGATAAAATAGAAAACTTTAGTTTTCTTCACAAAAAGATTTACCATTTTTACTGTTTAATTTATACAAATAACCGCTTTTTTTTTTTTTTTTTTTTTTTACATTTTGTGTTTTAAAATGTAATTACTAACGTTAAAATTGCAAGTAAAAGTTAATTTTTTATGGTTATCCTGTCTGGTTTAAAATTTCTAATTTAATATGGTATTATTTGTCCGTATTTTATTTAATACTATTAAAAAATTAAAAACAAATATTACAATAAAATAAAATATATATACATATAATTTCAGTTTTAAAAAAAATTATAATTTCAGTTAAAAAAAAAAAAAATTATAAAAATAAAAAATCTTACAGCTTATGATCAAATTTAAGATGCTTGATAAAAATTTCAATCTTTCACTTTACTTCAAACTGTTTGAAACTATAAAATCAAACACTAATCTTGATGCAAGGAGTAATAAGTTTACACGAAAACAGTTTGTATGAGAAACTGGTAATTTGTTAGAGAAACTAGTTATAAACATATAAGTCTAAAGAAAAAAAAAAGGCTATGAATTCAAAATTTAATTTCTTCATATAGGATCACAAAATACATTATGTAACACTGGTAATAAAATACATTTTTTTTTTTCTTTATAGTTTAATTTGTTAAAAAATAACAATTAGTATATAAACTAAGTCTTATAATTATTATTAGACAATAATATTTCCTAGATGGCTTGAGAGACTTTCCTTTCATTGTGAGTTGGTTTGAACAATGTAAGATTGGGATAAATATTGAGTGGCTTTTTTATATCACATACAGAAATACAAAATAGATAATTGGTAAGTATCTTTGATTCATCCCCAGGAAAGGTTCGGAGACATATAATCACAAATTGGATCATCCGTTGAATGGATTTAGAGTATTTGAGAATGAGCCTTAAATAAATTTAGTATGTTCACGTGTTGTATCCAAACTTTTTTCTATAAGAAGCTTAAAAACTTAAACTTTCAATATTAAACGCTTTCTACAGCGTACATTGTTGCAAAATTATAATGAATATAATAGAAAAAAAAAAAAAAAAGATTAATGTTATATCTATCAGAAGAATTGTTTAAGTTAATATATTTTTTGTCAGTTGTCTATATAATTTGGAAGTGAAATAATCAGTGAAATAAACATTATAATATAATCAGCTAATAATATTTTGCAAAATTAATTTGGACGTTAACGGGTTAATTCAATTTCAGTTATGTGTTATAAATATTAATTATGCTAATACAATGAAAGCCACATCATCTAGAATAAAACGACTCGTGAAGCCAAGATCGCATACATAACAAAATTTTTAAGTATTTATTAGTCTTTACAGTGGTCTTTACTAATAATCAAAGTTTATAATATATTTTCTTTCAAATTACGTTAAAAGCCTTATAATATAAATAATAATAAGAATTAGATAACAATAATAAAGATTATAATAAAAATAAAAATATTAATGTTAACGATATTATTAGTCATTACAGTATCCTAAAATGCCACAGCAAGTTCAATTAGAATACTGTTTTGATTAATGTTCTTTTACATGCGAAACCAAGAGTGCAATAATTTTAAAATACTTTTAAAACATTATAATATAAATAATTAAAATAATATGTTAATGATAATAATAGTAATAAAAACATTAATGTTAATAATATAAAAGAATGTGCTTATAATTGAAAAAAAGAAAAAATAAGTTATATTAAAGAAAAGGATGGAAGTACTGTAATAACTAAAAGGAAAAAAGAAAAAAAAAGTAGCTAAACAAATTTCATAATTCTGTTTAAAGAGAACATAAGAAAATATCATTTTTAAATTACTTCAAAAGCATTAAAATATAAATAATTATATTAATACTTAATAATAATAATAATAATACAATATTCAATCTTAATATTATGAAAGGGTTTTTTTATGGATTGTTACAATAAATTATTTTAAGAAATTTTTTGGAAGAATTCTTTTTTATTAATAATAAAAATATTGATAAAAATTTCGTATATTGTGCAAATTACTTAAAAAATATAACATACTAATTCTCAAAGAATTGTGTTTGAACAACTTCTTGGGAGCTAATCAAAACCTATTAAAAACAAAATAAAGTTGTAAAAGTAAATTAATTAAGCAAACACTTCTCATATTTTTTTCTTTTTAGTTAATAGATGATGTGTAATTTCAACAAATATTAGATATGAACATTTCTTCCTTTTTTAGACTATTTTTCACCGCCTTTCATAAAAGCAATAATTATTAACTGGGAATGGAAACAGATGCAAATAACCGTGATAATCGTACATCACGATTTATATTCTTAATGCAGTCATGCATGTCACGTATATGTCAAAAATCCAAAAGGTAAACCCCTGTAGCCGATATCATAAAAAATATAAACTGTCGGTATCTTTAAAGTGTATCATACGTGTGAGTCTGATATGTCTCAAAATAAACAGCTTGTCATATTGTAGATAAAAAGAAAGATTATTTTAAGTCGCGTAAGTCAGGTAGAAAAATCAGTGGCAGTAGGTACAAGAGGAGTTGTTTATCTATCAATATTATCATTTGCCTTGCACCCACTTTCTTGCCGCTAGCAATATGAAAATATTGATCTCTTTCTTTCTTTTTTCTTTTTCTTTTTTTTTTTTTTTTTTTTTTTTTTTAGGAGTTAAGCTTATGTAAATGTAGCGTTAATCTTACACGGAGAATTTTCCACTTCAACCAACATTTCTTTAACGAAAATCACTATCCTATATAAGGACGTACGGTACCTAATATCAAAGAATTTTTACTATAGTATAAGTTCTTTGCCTTATATCGCCGGCAATTAAGACTCATAATATTCTATACGAAATTTTGTTTTTACAATTACTCATTACTTTTTTTTTTGCTTGGGTTTTTTCTTTTTTTCTTCCCTTGTTGTTTGGCTTTTTTCTTTTCTTTCTTTTCCTTTTTTTTTCTTCCCTTTAAATTCTGCTTCCTCATACAGAAAATTCACAACCGTTAACTTAGGAATCGTTTTTATTTATTTATTTATTTATTTATTTTTATAATTTTTGATATGTTATTTTTTAATTAAAAAAAATAACTGTGCACTTTTCGCTTTTTTACTTAGAAAATAAAATGCACACACACACACACACGTATATATATATATATATATATAATTTGCATATGTATAGACTGGTATTAATTATTTAGTATTAAAACATTCCCATATTAAAGCCTCAATATAAAATTCATTTGTCATAGCAACTTAATTCATTACACATAAGTTTTAATTATTATTATTATTATTATTATTATTATTATTATTAAAAAAAATAATAATAATTTTTGATTTACTATTTTGATTTCCCCTTTAATTAAGAAAAAAAAAATCCGCTCTTCTTTTTCTTGCGAAAACGTAACCTATAAATGAGAATAAAGATAATAAAGGCAGATTAGTTTTTCTTTCATTCAAAATTTTTATTTTCTCTCAATTGATGTTGGATTCAAAATTACCGGACTTTTTAAATTCTGACATTCCTCAATAGAATTTCACATACATCCGTAAATGCTGAGAGAGAAAGAGAGAGAAAGAGCCAAAATACTCAAAAATGAATAAAATTGTGTCAAAATAACTTCGAAACAAATATTCCCAAATTTCAATTACGTATATTAACAAGCTGAAAAATTGGCATCGACCAGCATCGTGAATCTCAGGATGCCAAATGTAGATTTTTGTTGATGTATTCTTCCACAAATCAGTATGAAATTGCCACGAAATATAGTTCTGGACATTTCAGGGAATAAGTTTTGTGTCTGAACTCTTTCTGTTTTAATAAGCAAAAATTCTAATAAAGGACGTCTTGTAGTTGAGCTTAACCGTCGCTTTCCCAAGAGACCGTCGCTTTCCATCTTGACCCCATTTTGAAGTTGAAATTAAGTTAAGCCCGCCTCATTAAGTTAAGCCCGCTAATTCGCCAGAGATAGCAAGCGTAGCCAGTGGAATGTTGCAACTTCTAAACGATACAGTCGGTAACAAAAGTATCCGAACATTAGCAAAAATCCCTATATAAAAAAAAAGAAAAATTAATACTGTTTTGTTAAATAAATCCTTGTCGAATTGCGACAAGGATTTGTTTAACAAAACAGTATTAACTCTACTTATAAAAACTCTACTTATCCTATATAAAAATATAGGAATTTTTGCTAGTGTTCGGATACTTTTGTTACCGACTGTACAAAGAGGCGTGGTGCTGGTGATTTTCGCCAAACGTGCCAAGCGGCACCTGGAAGCAATTTTTCTGCAGTAAAGCCTTGATCTTGGGAAAGCGAGGGATATTTATAGCAATTTATGACGTGAATATATACAGATTTTAAAACATGCGATATTTCATAAATGAAATAAGCATGTTTTCATTTTTGAAACAAAATCACTCATTTCGAAATGAGTATGTCCATTTACTCATTTTTGAGCACTTCATTTTTAACAGTGTAAAAGTTTTAAATTCGAAATTATATATATATATATATATATATATATAAGGATAACAGCCTTTTTGTCTAAAATTCAGTTTGTAAACGAAATTTAAATTTTTAAAAATATATTGGAAAAAATAATAGAGTTAATAACCTATCATTATCTGAAATCTGAGCGTGTCTATACTTTTATGTGTATTTTCAAAGTATTACGGGGTGATCATCGCAAAAACTTCTTCTATATTATTCTGTAAAACAGCGCCATCTGCATGTTAACATGAACAAAGTGTAATCAACATTGCATCCCTCAATACAGTTGCATTTTTCTGCAATTTTAGAAATAGATGCTAAGATATAGCCCTTTTGAAAATCGGAGGAAATTAATGATAAAACCTGCACCCCTCGACCAATGCCTAGAGGTTTGTAATAGGAATAAATCTTTCTCCGACGCACGCGGCAGCTAAAAACCCACATCAGAAGGAATTTGCAAAAGAAATCGCTTGCCGCCTTGATTCCCGCGCATATGTGTGATTGAAGCCTAACAACGATTGTAGTCTTTCCGCAACATACTCTATTTAGTCTTGTTACATACTACTAGAATCAGAGCTTGTTTAAGACTCAAAAGCGAAGTAAGCCCGATGACATTCAGGGGGTCCCCTAATCCTATACAAATCATTTGTTCTTTATTATATCAACAGATTTTTATGCAAGCTTAAAAAATGTGACTGTTCACCATAATTTTCTTTAAAGAAACAAAAAAATAATAGAAACTCATAAGTTAATATAGTCTAATTTTTTTGCAAATGATGGCAGAACAATAATTATTTAACATATAATGTTAATTGTAAGTTCGGTTCAAATTATAAGCAACTGCTACGAATCGCGGATACAGTTTCAATTAATCTTACCAAGAACCTGAAGGAAATACACTCATAAAGAAAGGAAATGCAAGTACCTCCTTATTGGCAGATTGTGTTTCCCCCACCTCTTTCACTTCTGACGTCATTACGATGTTTGGAGTTCGTTGATTGATTAATTGATTAGATTAACGTCGCACTAGAGCTGCCGAAAAAGTAAATTTTGTAGTTTTGATAAAAGTTTTGTAAAAAAAAAAAAAAAAAAAAAAAGAAAGAGTTCTTAAACAAAAAATTATTTTTAAAAGTGAATTCCCCCCCCCCCCCTTGTATATTCTTGAGTAAGCCCGGGCTTCACGGGCCTATTCGTTAAACAGGCCCTGACTAGAGTACCACTGAAGATTTAAATACTGTTATTATTAACAGATACACAATGAAGGGGTTGTCACACTAATTTTCAACCAGTGGTTTGCATCATTAGTGCTGTTGAGTTGCAAGACAGTATTTCTTTTTTGAAATAAAAAACAAATAAAAATAAATTAATTGTTTTTAAAATATAAAGACATTAAGTGCTGGAGAAGAAATAATTAAATTCATTACTAATATTAAAATATATAATAAATTAAATGCATAATAACAGTAATCAACCAAAGTGAAGAATATCATCATTTTCTTCGGTTATTACGGATTAATACAATTATTCAATTAATAAAAATTTAAACGTCTTCTTTGCAATCGTTACCATTCAAAATAATAGTAATAATAATTATAATTAATATTATTAATATAATAATAATACAATATAATGATAATATAATGATAATAATATAATAATAATATAATTATAATATAATAATAATAATATAATGCATAATAATAATAAAGTATATATAAATATAATAATAATAATAGATAATATAATCTAATAATGCAAGTTTTTTATATTACGTGTAGAGCACGTTAATATTAAAGTATAAAAATTACATAAATAATAATCAAGTTTTTCTAACCACATATGTAACACATTTCATGTGTTATATTCACAACTATTTATTGTTTAGAAAATTACAGTAAGAAAATGATGCAACGTGGCTGTTGCCAACCTAAAGTTATACAGATAAATAGATAGATAGATACGTGTGTGTGTTTATAAACATAGAGAAGCATGGAGAGAATCCTGATAGGATTCATTCGAAGAGACAGAGTGCGAAATACTTTGTTTAGGAAACAAACCAATGTTGCTGATGTTATTTCTAGAGTCAAGAAGTTAAAATGGAGCTGGGTTGGGCACTTTGCGAGAAGAAAAGTTTTATTTTGGATAGCAAGAGATAAGAAAAACCGAGAAAGAGACCACTGTGTCGTTGGAGAGATGAAATTGTGAAGTTCGACGGGCAGAATGGAGAAGAATTGCAGAAAACAGGACAGTTTGGAATCACCTAGGAGAGGCCCTCATTCTGCAGTGGATTGATAAAGTACGAAATTGCTGATGATGATGATATAAACACAGACAATATTAACTGCATATAATCAGTTAAACCTATAGTGGTAATATCACAACTAATATTTTACTTATCTTGTTCCATCCAATAAGCAAAGATTGTATTCAAGAATTTTACAAACGAAAAATTGTCAACAGATCATATTCATTATTTTAATTTTTCTATGAATACTGCATTAGCAGTAAAATAAAGCTCAAAATACATACAAATATATGACCAAACTATGAAAAATATTTATATTTACATTTAATTTTTCTTTCTTTTCCCTTTTTTTCCCCCTAAGAAAAATTCTAATTTTATCTCTTTGCGTCACTGATAAAATACTCTTTCTTAAACTAACTTCAATTTATACTGAGTGAATTTTACATAACCGTTTACTTCTACTTTCAGTTTATAAATTTGGACAGGGAAATTACTTTTTTTAAAAGATTCTGCTTAAACTTTCTCTTCGAGAAAATATAGAAACTTCCATTTCTTCGCTGCTGAAATATTAGAAATATTTTTCATTTCTAGCCATACACTAAAAATCTACACTTTCTTTCGAATAAAAAAAAAAAGTGTATAAAACAAGCAAAATGAAAAAGTAAATAAAATTTTAAATTCACCACTATAAAGAAATGCGAGTAAACAAAATAAAAAGCACCATTACCGGGCGCTGAAACGCCTGAAGATGAATAACGTCATTAGTTCCGTGACGCGTGACGTAAGGAACTTGTCATTTCCGCTTAACGCCATCTAGTGACCTAGCTGCTCGTCATTTGTCTCCCTAAGGAGAAGGAAGACTGAAGTCTCCTAGCTGTATTTTGCTTTTGAAACATTAATTCTTATGGATTGACATTATATGACATTAAGAATCGAAAGAATATGTAAAAAAAAAAAATACATAGGCTTTTCGAATACTTTATGGCTTAAAAAAAAAAAAAAAAGAAAAAGCTTAAAATTTTATTTAATTGAACTGTTTTCATCTATCACTATAATAATTTGTTCGTTATACATTCACCCCCCCCCCTCCGCCTAAGAAAATTAATTTAAAACAATTATATGTCAGTATGAATATAAAATTAATGTTACCCGTTTCTTTTACATCTGACTAACAAAATCTGCTTTTTCTTTCTTCAAAAATTTCCCTTTGGCTCGGGGAAAAAAAAAAAAAAGCAAGTCACATTTAAATAATTAAGTGCATTTTTCTTTTCTTTTCTTTTTTTTTAAATGTTTTAAAAACAAATATCAACAAACAATTCTTAAAAAATACATCATCGCACCGTACAATAGGGCAGTTAGTTGCCAGAGGACAACTGTATAATGGAAAAGAATAACACAGACAAATTTAATAACATTTAAAAAAAATCTTTATTATTGGAATATTAAAATTAAATATTTTAATCACCGACAACCAGATATAGTACAAACTTTACATTGGTAATAATATATGTAAGATTCCAGGAATTTCCCGAATGTTTGCAGGTGCGATGATAATTTTGGTGACAAAGTCCACTAACATTTAAAAAATCTTAAACTCTTAAACACCTATTTATAGGTATACTTAAAACAAATTACTGCAGAAAAACATAGATCTGGAAAGCCAAATGATGGTCCAACCGCGACCGATGCATCATTATGTCAAAGCAATATAAGTAGTTCTTCACACTTCTGTAGAAATGTGCAGGCATTCCATCGTAGTGAAACTACATAATTGATTAAAAACTTACTAGTACATTTAATTGTATTCTCTGCATCGCCTGCTCAAGATAAGTGAATTACACCTCTGCATATAGGATCTAGAAATAGAGGCTGTCCAATTATATGTTTATGGGTAACATCCGATCACACATTCACGTAACTCTTTGTTTGCCGAACATAACGCATGCGGATACACTGCGAACAGTAATGCATTGTAAATATTAAATGTACCATTATATATGCCCAAAGAGTCATCTCTAAAAAATACATCTGTTTCAAACTGTGGTTGCAGTACTTCCCGCCGTGGAACCAGTGTTTAAGTATTAGACATAGGTATAAAATAAGTTTTATTTGCAGTCTACGTGCTTTGGAAATGCTAAACGTGTAACCGTATTGTACGCAACACATATCGTAGAATCACCGTGGACACTTTTTATGGAAGTCCGCGTGGTTTATTAAGTCTAACTCTCCGTTACATCAGAGATTCCATAGACTCAATTTACAGTTCTCGCAATTTATTTTTATTAGATCCGTGTCTTGTCTTTAGTTGAAGAGTAAATCCGTCTCCATCTGTCGTTTGTGCACTTTAAAAGAATCATTTCGATTACATACATCTTTGTTTGGACATCGCTCCTTGTAAAATTTTAATAATACTTCTATACTGCTGCAAATTGCGGCCACACAGTCAAGTACATACAAACATTCCCTGCATTCAAATATTGTCTAATCTATCACAAAGGAGTTTCTGTCTCTTTTTGTCATTAATGTCACTTTTAGTTAGAAAAAGATTTTTTAGAAATTTCCACATAAATTGCTAAGGTTCTTTTTTGAAAAGCTGCTTTAGTATAAACACTATGTTTTGAAAGCCAGCTGCTAGACGGTTACACGCTGAATTTCAGGATCAGACACTCATACAGTGGATGGCACTTAATTATTATAATTTTAAGTTCTACCGACTAATAAAAATGCTAAAACGTGGATCACAGTTTGAATTCTGATCCTGCTTTATATATATATATATATATTGGCGAATTTCACGACTTACAGTCATGACCACCAGCCGTGTTACACCCTGCCTACACAAAGCTTCAGTAGAATCAGATATGTAGAACAGACTCTTTCCTTTTAATTAAATTCCTATATATGGTGTTTCAAAAGAGTTCCGACAAACTTTAAGAGTAGGTCAGTCATAGGACAATATATCATTTTTACATAGAAACATATAGGTGTACATGTCATGTACGCCTACTAGAGGGCGTTGTTTGGCCAACAGGAGCCCCGGTACGGTGGATTGTGAACTGGCAGGGACGGATCCATCGCCTGGTCACCACGAATCCCCCGATTTGTCCCCCATTGATTTCTTCCTTCGGGAATTCATGAAAGTCCATGTGTACGAGACCCCGTCACCTCTTCTGAAGAACTCGTAGTTCAAGTTGTTGAAGCAGCAGCACGTGTCCATGACAGATTTGGACTGTTTGGAAGCGTTAGTCAACCTATGATTCTCCGTTGTGAAGCTTGTATTGCTGCAGATAGCAGGAATTTTGAGCGCCTTCTGCAACATTATGCACACAGTGTTTAATAAACCTTGTGTGGTTAAATTGGACGCCATACCTCAACTTATTTTAATTAACTTAAGTGCCTAAGTAGAAATAGTACGAGACTCAAAGAGACACTTTAGAATGTAGAAAAAGAGGGGAAAAAAGCTAA
Organism: Salticus scenicus; assembly: GCA_963930645.1. NCBI lineage: Eukaryota > Metazoa > Arthropoda > Arachnida > Araneae > Salticidae > Salticus > Salticus scenicus. The sequence continues at coordinate 114,986,772 of OZ005655.1, forward strand.
AAACGCCATAGGAATAGCATGGGAAGGAAACCAAAAAAACTCACAATGTCAAGTGTGTTAAAAAAAAAAAAAAAAAAAAAAAAAAAAAAAGACTCACACCGGAAGTAATAAAAGGACAAAATTCACTAGAAAAAGACATTGAACAGCGGGAACGGGCGGGCTGGGGCGTTAAATATATCGTCGAGGATTAATACGACTCGCCTAGTATGTGTCTTCTTATTAATACAAATAAAACTTTATTAGAGCTTAAGTGGGGGGAGGATACTTGGGCCAAACTCAATATCAAATTTTTAATAGCTTAACCCCTTCCGCTCCAGGCTAGCTGTAGTGTAAATGTCTGAAATACCAGGTTATAATTTTGAAACAGTATCGTATACTTTCTTTGGACGTATGCACGTACGTCCATGGTATTAATGGCCATTAACACTAGGACGTACGCACGTACGTCCCTGGAGTGGAAGGGGTTAAGAAAATAACTTAGATAAATGAAGAAAAGATCTCACCAGCTGCAGATATTATAATAGGCTGAATGCTGCTCTTGATGAACCACAACACTTTTCAAACTGGACTAAGGTGGTAGGATTCCTTATTTTCACTAAACTCTCCACTATGATTGAACTCCTTCAAAACCACCGCAACATTCGCCGAGCTAAGAAACTTAATCACTAAATGATTGCCTAAGAACAATTCTATTCTACTCCACACCTCTACTTCACACCACACCTTTCACCAAAGATACATTCATATTTATTATTAATCTCCATCAACTCTAATCACTTCACTTAACAAACTCTAGAACCTCTTCGTATTCAATCACGCCCCGTAACTTACTTTCTTCATTGCAGTGCTATGCTGACTCAAAACTATTCCATCCTTAAATTTCGCCGAGTACTGTCGCAGAAGCATATTTAGCTTTCCTAACACTCGCGTTGCTGGATACAGCATAATTTCAAAAAACCTGTGGTGACTTATCACAACCTGAACCTTACAACCTGTTTTTGTATCCCACATCTGCATTGATTTATTTTGTATTCTTGTGACGCTAGCGCGTATACATGACGTTTCCGTCTATATGTTTCTACATAAAAATTATTTGTTTCATTATGCCTAACCTACCCTTAAAATCTATCTGAACTCTTTTGAAACACTCTGTGTATATATATATATATATATATAACTGTATTCAGAAGCATCTTCTTTGGTGTCTAGAACTTATTTCATATTCTAATACAGCAAAACTTTTAAATACAATTTCATAAAAAGAAAAGAAAAAAAAATGAAAATGAAATATGCCAATAAAAACAAAATAAAAGTATTACTGTTCTTTACTTTGTACATTAAATTCCCTCTCACGTTTATAAATAAGGAATTATTACATTTTTTTAATCATTAAAATATATTTCTAAATAATACGTTTTCCTAAAATTTGCTTAAAAAGACAGAAAAAAAAACAGAAAAATCTTTTGTTTCTTAAATTTAATGTAACAATTTTATACGTATTAATATACATTCAAGCAGTGTTTTTTGATAGAAAAAGTAGCCTTTTAAGATAATATTTTAATCGTGAGCAATATAACTAGTTACTTGGAGGATGCAAATCTGCCGTAATAACACTAATTTAAATACATCAAATATTAATGAATTTCGTGCAATGAAAGATAAAATATAATAACATCAGTATTATAAAATATGTACTTATGTAAGCTTATAAAAAATATTTAAAATACACACATTTGGCTAAGAGAATTATCCTAATTCCTAGAATTTCTTTTTACAAGCTTAAACGCTTCATTGTTTATTTTAATTATTTATTTTTTATTCTTTTGATCCAAAACTATTTTATGAATAATTTATGTTTGTGTATTTAAACAAAGAAAATTGTTTTAGAAAAGTCGGCATAAGTAATTAATTCAAAGCTGTTCTTAAAGCTTACCGAATATTTCCAGCACATATTAAATTCCGAACAACTTTCTTAAGAAGGTCAAGTTATATTTTCATTAAATTTGGATTATTTATATCTCTTTTATGCAAAATATACCCATTCTTGCAACATTAGATAAGAATAGATCTTTATATAAATAATTCATATTAAATTTTCATAATCTTTATGAAAATAAAAAAATTATTATTGAGGAAGGATTTTGATTACTCATTAAATCTAATACAAATTCATTACACCCACAAAACATAATACTTAAATAAAATATAAAATATAAGTACTGTAACTGATTTTCGGTTTTATTATTTTAATTTTTGTAAGATATGACAAATGTTTTCAAATTTCTATACATTTTGCTTGTACGATAATATTTTGTTTTAAAATTCCTATTTTAAACGCAAAAATGATTTATGAAATAATAAAATTAAATAAGCTTAAAAATAATGAAAGGATAAAAGAAAAAAAGAAACATTAAGATATATATAAAAAAAAAGTTATTTTTAGTTTATTAGAGATAAAGTTTTATTTTGCAAAAAAACATGCTTCCCGCAAACAGAAAAAAATAATAATAACAATAATAGCATATCTTACATTCAGAGTTTTTCCGTTCTGTTTCACATGCAATTTACCCTGCATTTCAAATATTTTCCATTTTATATTCATACGGATTTGCATTAATAATAAGTTTTAGTTTGCGGTGCTACAGTTTTTTAATAAAAATAGAAATTCAGCTCTGTTATGTCGCTACGAAATATCCTTATATGTTTGAACAATAAACTGGTGATGTTATTAAATTGAGCTGCAGATTAAATGTCATTATCTCAAAAATAATTTAGGAATTCTGTCCTTTTTCAAAACCTCTAAGGATCTTCAACTGAAAAGCATTGTTCTTCAAGGAATGTAATAAGGTCCTTATTAGAGAGAAGTTTTCGAGTAATTCTTATTATACGAGTGGCTTTAGAGAATTCTAAATTTAATAAAGCAGAGGAAAAATAATATGAAGGACAATCAATTTCGACTCCAAATATAAATCTTATTTTATGCCGGTGGTTTAGTTCAGCTGCAACTTGTCTTATTACAGTAAGGAATTAGTTCTGTGAATGTCAATTTATTCCACAGAATACAGGGTTAAAATAAATAAGAACAAATACTCCGAAGAATTCATTTGTTAAATATAAGTATGAATATAAATATACGCGGCTAAAACTCACTACTGCTGTTTGATATAACTAAAATGTGTATATTTATATTACTAAAATGGTACTAAATTGAATGTATCTCATTAAATAAAATTTATTCAGAAGGAATTATAATATTATTAATGAACGTAGTAATTTTTGTTGTTTCTAATGCAAATGAACAGAATTATCCACAGTAGAAAATTTTTATTTGAGATTACTAATGACATGTTCAATATTATTTTACCGATGTAAATTTTATTTCCCCCAGAAAAATACTCCTATACATTATCATTGATAATTTTATTATTTAAGATATTGCCTTAATTAGGAATAAAAGTTTAAAAATGCATATTGTTTAGACAAATTGTAGGAAAATGTTTCATTTTAATATCTTTTACTTACTTACTTTATTTATTTATTTTTAACTTTTTAAAGCGGGATATAGAAAAACATTCTTATTAAAATTCACAATTCCATATAAACGAATGATTTATATAAAACTGTATTTTATAAAGAAATGTGGTTTTACAAAAAATACTTATTAAAATAATTCATAATTCTGTACAACCAAGTGCTTTGTGCAAAACTATATTTTACAAAGAAATGTGATTTTTAAAGATTTTCTTATTAAATAATCAAAGATTTATATAAACATCTCTCTAGATCTATATTTTACAAAGAAATATATGATTATTAAAGAAAGTTTATTAAAGCAATTCATAATTTTATATAACCAAGTTATTTATAAAAACTATATTTTACAAAAACATATGGTTTTAAAGAAATTCTTATTAAAATAATTCATAATTTTATATACACAAATGATTTATCAAAAACGATATTTCACAAAGAAATACGTTTTTTAAAGAAATTCATATTAAAATAATTCACAATTCTGTATAACTAAGTAATTTATCTAAAACTATATTTTACAAAGTAGTGAAACATTTCCGTGACAAACACATAATATATATATATATATATATCTACATAGAAAATAATTGTAAATATTTTGATTTACATTAAATTACACATTAGATTTTTTTATTATAATATATATATACATACATACATATATATATATATATATATATATATATATATATTATGATAACAAGTAAATTTAAATGAAGTTTTTTGCTTTAATACCAATAAAAATTTGTTGAAATATCAACACACTAAATTCAAAGAATTAATTTACCAAGGTTTGATGTGGTAATCAGATCAAATCCGAATATCAATACATACCTGCCAATTTTTTTAATTTATTCCGGAATGCTCTTAGCCCCGCCCTTTTTTCACACTATAATCTTTGTAGAAAAAATTTCTTCACTATATAATTATTATTAAATATGAAGAAAATTACTCTAAAAAGATTACGGTGTGAAAAAGTGGCGGGACTAACAACATTCCGGAATAAATTAAAAAAAACTTGGAAGCTATGTCAATAATACGGACTCTGTTAATTTATTATTCCTATGGGTGTCAAGCCCGTATACACGCGAGTTTCATATAAAGTTAAGGATTGAAATTTAAGGTAACTACAACTATTTATCCAATAAAAATATTGTTAAAAATAAGATAGACATATTTTTCTACATAATATTCTTACAATGACGTGTCATAATTTAATTTAATAAGAAAAATATTATTTTACTGTAAGCCAAAAATTTAATGAATATTTAATTTGCCGTATTATTGGTAAAAATAAGTGTGGTAGATACCATTTTTTTAAACATAATTTTTAAATAAATTGGGTTAAAGAAAAACACTCCAAATATTAATATGTTAATGTTTGTTAACGTTATAAGTTCCTATCGAAAATAATTAATATAGCTTTTAATAAGTAAAAAAGAAACACACGAAGAGATTGTTGTGCTAATTATGCATCATTAACCCATTCCTTCTCACTCCCATGAAAATGACGTGGGGAGGTTTCGCTGTCTATTTCTCGTGCCCGTGAAAGTTCCGGGCTGGAGTGTTCAAAAACAACGCGCTAAAAAGGTTTAGAAACAAACTATTTCTGATACCCGGAAAATTTTTATTCCTTATTTCAGTCTCTAGAGTAGATGCAAGTAGCAAACTATTCAAAATGTAATTGGAGGTGGTAAAAAATATATTTTTTTATTTTTGTGTACATTATGGAGTCAGAATCACAAAGTGACTTTGATTCTTATTTTAGTATAAGTTGCATCTGAAAGCGATTCCGAAATAAGTGATATTTATGCAAGTTCGGAGAGCGAATCTGTGAAAAGTGTATATAATGCCTATAGTGTTGTGTTATACGTAAAATTCGTTTCATTAAATTCTCTTTTAATATTCAGAACACATATCTTTTATTCTTTCTACTTACTGGGAAAAGACATTCAGTCATAATAAACCCGATTTTTGGTTTTCCTGCAAAATTATTATTTTATTTTTTTCTTTCAAGCTAAAAAAATTCCAAAAAATAAAAATGAATACATATATTGGCCATACACTATATTTTACACATTTTTCATTCTTTTACCATTTTTTTTTTTTTTTTTTTTTTTTTTTTTTGAAATTGTTAAGGGTTTTTTTTTTTTTTTTTTTTTTTTTTTTTAAATTTTTAAATTTTGAAGTTTTTTTTTTTAATTATTATTATATAATATATATGTATATAAAGTTTATATTATAACATAAAATTTTCTACAAGCTAGAAGCCTAGGTTGTCACCAACTTATCTTAATATAAATAAAAAGAATAATGCAGTAAATGCATATTTACCTACAGAACTTTAAAATAAATTATGGGAACGGAGACACATCAAAGGATTAACATGTTAAAATTTATTACAAATATTATTATCTGAAATTAATTAATCTTAATTTAACAAAATGAAACACAAACATATTTCTGCAAAGTAGATATTATATCACTAATTATACATCATTAAATCAATTTTAAAGATTTTAAAAAAGAAACAGTATCATGTTTATCTACAGGTTCCGACTTTTATCTTCACAAAACATGCGAAAGGTTTATAAATATTAGAAAATTTTCTTTTATAAATTTTCTCCGAATATTTTAACGTAATAATGAAATTTATAATTTGACATTGAAATATAATCTTACGTGCTTTCTTTTAACAAAGAGTTAAAATTAGTCGGAGTTTATACAGAATTTTAAAAATTCTATATATCTTTTGTTAGAAATATTAATGTTGCTAATTAAATAAAGCTAATAACACAGAATTAATTTTCATTTTAAATTTAAAGCCTTATATTAAGGAAGTAAGGGTTTTATTACGGAAAATGAAATTTAAAATGGAAATAAAGAGTATAATTATTATGTAATCATTTTTAATAAAATGCTGATTTTTGATAAAACATTATGTATATACATACATATATATATACACATGTTCTATTTTCCCTTTTAATGAGGGAATAATTAACACCCTAGCCTTCTGTTTTCAAGTGTCATGTTTAAATTATGCTTCAGCCATGAATTTTCGTAATTGTTCAGAATGCACTCAAGGCCGTAAGTCCCGGTCAAATGGGGGTCTTACGACCCGCTTAATACAATAAATAAATAAATAAATAAATAAAGTACTGTAATCCAAACCCTATTTCTATTTTAATCAAAAACTTTTTTCTTTTCTTTCTTTCTTTTTTTTTTTTTTTTTTTTTTTTTTTTTTTTGAAAGGGGGGCGGAAGATGTTGAGTGAAAAAAATTATATTTCTTCGTTCTCTTGACATACTAAGCGAGACGCATCAAGACCTGGACGATAGCTTAAGGCCACCAAGCCCAATCCCTTCCCGAGCTTCCATGACTTTTTCTTCTCAATTCAGACCTTTTACTCCTACGTGTTATCTTTTTTTTTTTTTTTTTTTTTTTTTTTTTTGAAAGGGTGGAGGAAGATTTTGAGTGAAAAAAGTTATATTTCTTCATTCATTCGACATACTAAGCGAGACGCATCAAAATCTGGACGATTGCTTAAGGGCACCAAGCCCAATCCCTTCCCGACTTCCATGACTTTTTCTTGTCAATGGACAATTTGCACACATGGGGGATTTGAACAAAATCTTATTTTTTATATATGCTAAAGAATAGCTTTTGAGAAGCATTTAGCCGTTGTATTAGTGCAGAGTGGTACAATACAATATTTATACTATGATTTTTTAATATCCGTCATTATTATAAAATATAAAACCTATTTCACGGATTCAAGAAGCAAAGCAAAGCACAAAATCAAATATAAACAACGATTACTCCCGTTTGTTGTCATACAGAGTGACGTCACGATATTTTATACTGCGTTTTCTCGATAGAGAAAATAGTGCGATGTTAAAATTGTTTTAAATAAGTAATTAGATTTCAAATAAAGAAATTGTTTGTATTTATTTTCTTACCTTTTCATATTCTATTATATAAGAATAAAATCAGAAAACGTGCAAATTCAATATTCTGACCTTTTATTCCTACCGGTGTTATCCTTTTTTTTTTTTTTTTTTTTTTTTTTTGAAAGGGAGGCGGAAGATGTTGAGTGAAAAAAGTTATATTTCTTCATTCATTTGACATGCTAAGCGAGACGCATCAAAACCTGGACGATTGCTTAAGGGCACCAAGCCCAATCCCTTCCCGAGCTTCCATGACTTTTTCTTGTCAATGAACAATTTGCACACATGGGGGATTTGAACAAAATCTTATTTTTTTGGTAGTTTTAGGCTCATAAATTTCGAAAAGTTTATTAAAAATGCAAAAGAAGTTCTCATTAATTTCAAAAATAACTTTAAAATTAACCAAAAATCATGTGACTTCAAAACGTTGTCTGACGTCACACTTTATGATGCTTCAATGTTTACATTTTAGCAGCAGCAATTCGTTTAACTTTCGTAATTATCAACCATTCATGTGATTTTTGAGCATTTCTTTTTCATTTTATAATCATTTAATGCCATTATCATCATTTTTCCTTATCCTTATTTTCAATTGTTTTCTTTTCATAGCGGTTGTCCAATGTTTTCGTTTAATAGGATCCTGTGGAATGCTAAAGAATAGCTTTTGAGAAGCATTTAGCCGTTGTATTAGTGCAGAGTGGTACAATACAATATTTATACTATGATTTTTTAATATCCGCCATTATTATAAAATATAAAACCTATTTCACGGATTCAAGAAGCAAAGCAAAGCACAAAATCGAATGTAAACAACGATTACTCCCGTTTGTTGTCATACAGAGTGACGTCACGATATTTTATACTGCGTTTTCTCGATAGAGAAAATAGTGCGATGTTAAAATTGTTTTAAATAAGTAATTAGATTTCAAATAAAGAAATTGTTTGTATTTATTTTCTTACCTTTTCATATTCTATTATATAAGAATAAAGTGGAAACGTGCAAATTCAATATTCTGACCTTTTATTCCTACCGGTGTTATCCTTTTTTTTTTTTTTTTTTTTTTCTTTTTTTTGAAAGGGAGGCGGAAGATGTTGTGGGAAAAAAGTTATTTCTTCATTCATTTTACATACTAAGCGAGACGCATCAAAACCTGGACGATTGCTTAAGGGCAACAAGGGCTTCTGACCTTTTATTCCTACCAGTGTTAGCCTTTTTTCCCCCCCACCCACTTAACATTGTGAGTTTTTTTTCTTTCTCGTCCCATATTTTTTCTGCGAATTTTTAGCCATTTTCACGATAAAATAAAAAATGATAATTTTAAATTTCTTGTTTTTTCACTGATTACGCAACGCCAGATTTATATAACTTTTTTTTTTCCCCAATTAAAATTACTTACTCATTAGTAGAACTGAAGCTTAAGTATTGAGTGAAAATTTTATTTAAGTTTTGAAATAAATGTTTGCGTGCTGAAATCGACTAAGATTTCTTTTGTATTACTCAAAGAATAATTTTGTTTTAAAAATTTATTTTATTTAATATTAAGAACTAAAACCCAACAAAAAAGTACGCATTTTCCACAAGAAAACTATTGAATGCAAAAAGAAAAAAAAAAAAGAAAGAAGCATTTAATTATTATATTTATCTCACTAATGCGAATACTAAAGTAAAATAAATCTCAGAACCCTTAAGGAAAGAATGAGAAACAAAGGATGCTGATGCCTAAAGAAAGCTGCCCATACTAAAAGAAGAAATTCCCCCCGAAAAAGATTACTCACAGTAATCTTTTAGTTTTCAAAGGAACAGAAATGGTTTAGATTCCCTGGAAGATTAAGGCATTTTGCCTCAAAAGAAACCGTCTAAACTCACAAAATTGAATGAAAGAACAGCTAAATGTTTTTAAGGGCCAAAACTTTGTCATAATCCCCGAAGATATTACATTGTTTGAAAAAAAAAAAAATCAGTAAAAAATCTGTTTACTTTTCTTTTTTAATTGTAAATATATTTCTGATTAAGTATGGTGTTGTGTGCTTACGGCGATTTATCATACTGGAAAAATATATTTGTTTTCAAAAGAAGTAAATTAGAAATTATTTACTTTAGCTTATATATACTTAAACTCATTTTACTCTGTTAGACATTATTATAAACATTCAGTAAATACGTGTGAATATTAATCAAAAATGGTTATTTTCTATAAATATTGTTTATAGGCACTGTTTATTACAGTTTAAGAGCAAATTAAATATTATAACAAGGGTAAAATATTATATACTTGTAGTAATAGAAAATAAATTATTATTATTATTTTTCTCTCTCTTAAACAAAATCGCTTTTATAAATATTTTTTTTAAATAAAAGAAATATAATTTATTATGCATAAACACTGTTTTGCTTCATTTTATTTTCGTACTATTTTATTCCTGTAAAGGTATTAACCTTTTAAGATTAAATATCGAGTTATTTTGAGAGACGAAAGCCAGCAAATTAATTTCTAAAATTGAAAGATAGTAGTAACTTTTAATCAATATTGAATAAAGAGGACCTAATTAAGGTATGGTGAGATTTCACATCCTCTTTATACTTCCATATTTGCTTGTTTTATCTAGAAACTTAGTTCTATATTTAGGAATAATAAATATAGCATTTATCTATTTATGTTAGAACTAATGGAATTAGAACTGGGGAAAAAAATCATGAAGTATAATCAGTTAATTAAAATTTATTAAAAGTAATTTTTTAACTATGTTTTGATAATATATCAGTAAATATATTTAATACATTGATATATTTATTATATTCAATGTAAACGTAATGTATCGTACAATTTGTTCAGATAATTGTTTTAAAATAAAAGTGATTTTATGAATATAATAATTTTGATACTCTTTTAATAAATGTTGCGAAAATAGAGCTAGTCCTTTTTATTTGTGTTAGAATTAAATAAAGAAAAACTAAATAATAAATCAAGCGTAATTGGTTAATACGGTTTATTAAAAGCCAAATATTTTATAATATGTTTTTAATACAAATCTAGTATTTCATTTAACACTAGCAGTCTACGTCCGCTTCGCTGGTCACTAAATTTGAATACATTTTCAAAAGAATTGAATCACTACTTATTTTTTATATCACATTTTGGGCTTTGTAACATAATTAAAAATTACTTTTAAGGTCAAAAAGTCAAAATAACATATTACAAATAAAATAAAATGAAATATTTCTTCCGTTTTGCACTCGTTTTGCAACAATGCTCTATGGTCTTATGTGAAATGATTCTCAAGAATGAATCAACAATTGCTTACAAATTTAATGAATTATGTATGGGAAATAAGTATGCTGTAATTTAAAAAATTCAGTTCTTAGAACTCAAAACTGAAAATTTTTAAAAAAGTTATACATTATTCTTTAAACTGTTTTTGTTTAATATTAGACTCTTAATTTAAGATAAAAGCAATTGAATGATATCGCGTTATGAAACTTTGCAACGCAATATCTTTAATTTTAATAACTTGATGTATATAGTGTTCGCACAAAAAAAGAACAGTTTTTGGAGCTCTTTTAAAAAAGTATAACATCTATGCAGTATCTTTAAAAAAAAATGGCCGACTTTCATCACCAAAGTAGTTAAATCTAGACCAATCAAAAGTAGGAGTAGTCCGCCCGGATGTGTTCCGTCGACAAACTCTTTGCTTTATTAGTATATATATTATTATATTTCTGATAAGTGTTTGTGTTAAAGGAACTATCGTATATTATTTGTTTAATTAATGTAATCCCTTTTAAAGTATTTAAAATATATAACGTTAAAAATTTTAAAATCAGATTGTTTGAACAAAAAAAGTGTATACAACATATTAAATTACATTTAATTGAGGTCAAATTAATAAAGTTATTTATATCATATGCTCTTCAAAACTTATACAACTGAAAATACATAAAATGTCATTATTAACCTAATTATTATGAAAACATAAATATATACAACACAGTGTTCCGCACTGGTAGCCATTTTTATATTCAGAATTCATCACTAATATTTAATTGTAATTCTTGATTATTTATATGTTTGTCACATAATCAACTATTATATTCACCGAACATTATTCTTGAACATTATTCATTAGTTGAAATTATTAAATAAATAAAAGACTCTACAAATTGGAAACGCTAGTATAACAGGACGACTCAAATTTAGCAATAACAAAATTAGGAAATTTTCTATAATAATATTTTGACATTTTTGTTGCATTCCGTAAGAATTCTAAACTTATAAACAGTTGTTTTAAAAATATAGACTCTATACGTAGTACAAATTGTCAAATTTCATAGTGTCTGAAAGCAGTGCACAGACATATATACTGATATAAGTTATACCATATATGCGGTAAAATAACCATATTCACAATACAAAGGAATGGACAACTATCTTAAATACAAACGAAACTGGAAATTAAAAAAAAATTAAAGATTTACAGGAAAAGAAATCGGACCAATAAACGTAAAAGCAGATATGTTTTCAGTTATAAAATTTTAGCATGGGTTCACCATAATAGTATAAAAGGAAGCTCTTATTATTATTACTATTATTATTATTATTAGTATTACCATTATTGAACTACAAATTATTCTTTTAAATGCGAGAAATATAAATCTATAGTAAAACTCTTATATAATAGGATATTCTCAAGACGTTTAAAGATTTAAGTAGAAAAACTTTTATGTACACATCAAGGCAAATTTAACTTTTGAAAAAAGGGGATTGCGTGCGAATTTTACTAAATATTGATTCTGCAGTGCGTAATTAAGATGTGGTGCGTCCCATGCACTCATTTTCTGTTCCGTACATTTATCATTTTTGTGAAAAGCTTATTCTTTAAATGAAAAAGAAAATATGCCAAGGGGAAAAAAACTGTTTACATTAAGGCTAAATTTAGCAAATTAACTTGTAAAAAGGGTGGTTGCGTATAAATTTCACTAAATATTGATTATGTAGAACGCAATCAGGATGTGATGGATTTCTTACTCCGCTCTTTAACTTTTCACTTCTACTATTTTTGTGAGAAGATCGTTCATCATTGCAAAAGATATTCTAGTTAAAAATACACAACGCGTGGTTCAAAAGTCGCAAAAAAAAATAAATAAATAAATAAATAAAAATAAAAAATGTATACCATTTATAAAGTATTGACTATAGCACTTTTCGGTTTTCAAGAAATGTTCAAAAAGACAAGAGTTGATTAAATAGTGCATATATATTAGTTTAATATATTTCCAGCAGGTGATGCTTTAATCGTAAAATTACTTTTTTTTACAGTGGTGTAGTACATTCAACAAATTAACTAGGATTATAAATGTTCAATGTGATGACTGCATTCATGAAAATAGACGTCAGATGTTGCGCATTGGGAATTCCCATAATAAAGCTTAACTAAGAATGTTTCATCACTTGACAGTATCATGATTATATTTTTAAAACGATTAACATCAGTAATTAGCAATAAACATTTAATTTAAATATTCGCTAACGCCTGTAATCATATGCAACTCGTTAAAATAAGATTAATCAGCATTAACTATAGGGCGTCGTTCGTTTAAAACGTTAGAACGTGCAGTAAATACAGCGCTATCAGTTGGTGAAGAATATAATATCTATCTATCTATCTATCTATCTATCTATCTATATCTATCTATCTATCTATATATATATATTGTACATAAAAAAATGAATGAATGAAAAAATAAATCCTATGCTTAGAATTTCAGTAAAAAAAAGCATACCGTTTGGATGAATACTTTTCTAAGAATATATTTTTTATTTTGATTTGACATTTGGATCACCCGGCATATGTACATGCACACGTATAGTGGCATTAAAAAGAGATTATCCAAAAATAAAAAATTACAATTCTCTTTCTTTTTGCTGTTGATGTCAACAATCTCTAAGAACGTGTTATAATTTTACACAGGAGTGAAAAGAAAAGTAATAAGAAAAGATTATTTTTAAACAAGAATTTTGCACTCTTAAAAATAATTACTGTGCTGAAAGCATTAACTGGTCTCCTTCCTCACTATATCTCGATTTGTGTGACATTTCAGATGTAGTTTTTCAAAGACAGAGTATATGTAAATAAACCAAGTTAGCTCGCTGACATTATTGAGTCAATTACAAGAAAAAAAAAAAAAAACAGTTGAAATCCATATACGTGCCCAAATATGTGAATGTCAATTAAGTAGTTTAATAACAGGAAACTTGGCGTTGGAATATTAAAACCCGAATAAACTACTACGTCAGAAACGCCAAAGACAGAGTATATGTAAATAAACAAGTATATGTAAATAACCAATATTTTTCTTTGGCGTTTCTGACGTAGTAGTTTATTCGGGTTTTAAAATTAAGTAGTTTGCCACCATCACATGGTAAATAAAGGACTTTATCCGTGTTAGGTCATAAAACCTCTCGCATATGACGACTGCAAAGAAAACTGCAACATTTTAATGTTTATTTCAATATTGCATCGTTGCAATATATTGCAATGTAGAATGCAAATGTTTGCATTCTACAAAGAAATGTACGTATCCTAGAGGAAATTTACAGGGAAATGGGGAAAGAGAAGTCACATGATGGAAATGATTTATCCTCGAACTCAAGAAACGAATATTGTCCATTAGGGATTACACATCGAAATTTTTATATTGTAAATTCAACGTGATTCGTTATATATGGCTTTTTGAACCCTTACATTATCTTTAATAACTTGAAAAAAATAAACCTTTTTCATGTTATTGATCTTTTTTGCATCCTACACACGCGCACATGTGAACAAATGTGTGTGAGCATGTTAAGGGGAAAATTTTTAAAAATAACTTAAGTATGTGTTTCCATATAAATTAGTCTAAAGCTTAATTATGTAGCGTGTAGTTTCGATATGATGTAGTATCTTATTTGCTATTTTATAGTTTTTGACAACTCTTATTTTTGTGGGAAGCCAATCCAAAGTTTAATAATACATATTTGTATAATATAGCTTTAAAACTTTTTTGGGTTTTAATTAGATAAATTTATGATGTAGTTACGTATACTTTTTCGTAAATATTCGAGTTAGCATGTCGTGGATTATAAGTCAAGATATGGCAGATTTTCCACTTTTTTCTTCTTTTTTCAACATTTGTTCTTTTCATCTGAGAAACTAGTTCGTCTGTTTTAAAAAAATATAAGTACAAAATTTCCTTCATATGCATTAAGATATAATTCTGTGAAATTTTTTTAAAAATATGTTTAAGATCACAGTTTGATGAACTTGCAGGCAGACTTAAATGAATTTATCTCTCTAACCGCAATATAATGTCTTAAGATGTAATTAGATATCACATTATATCTTTAAATGAAACAGAATCATTCTAAGCAAAATAAAGAGAATCGCATCAGACTAAAATATTTCGAAATTCATTTTTCATAATATTAAAATTTGTTAATAATAAAACTAAGGAAAAAACAAATTTCACTTTATTTCAAGCCAAATCTCTGAAAACTAATTTCTGAAAAAAGAGTGTATATATCAGTAACTTTTTCTAATTATTGATTAAAATAATTGATTAATAATTTGAGGGAAGAGTGTTGCACTCTATTTAATCTCTAAAGTGATAGAAAAGTTAGGGAAACGTACTTTAGGGAACGTACTTTAGTGCTGATACGATTCTGAATAATAATAGTAATGGCAATACTTTAATAGTTGATGTTAATAGTTAATGCGAATAATTGGTGTTAAAAAATATGCTTGAACATTTTAAACTTATTATTTCGTAATCGCAACAAACTATAAAAAATGCGTTAAAAATATCTGAATAAAAATAAAAAGAAATCATAAATTTAAAAAACGAAACCCTCGAAATTTGAAAAATATTCTATTTAACCACTTACTAAAACAAATCAAATTAATTAATCAAAAGAACTTCTCGGAATAAAGATTTTACATATGCAATTTTGTAAAAATGTAACCAATATACAGCCTTCTCGAAAGTCACAATAAATGAACAGAAGCAACGCCACGTATGTTTTAAACCGAATTTTAAATCAGCGAAAATTTCATAATAACCATTTCACATATAAAGTTTGGTACATTAATTTGTCATAGAATTTGAGATATTACGTTCCCGTATGCAGTGAAAGTTATATCATAGCAACGCCACCTCTCAGACGACATGCAGCAAATTAAATTTTTGCATTTTTTCAAAATAACTATGCTAAATACCAAGTCTGCTGTACTTATAGCTTCCAGAAGCTGAGGCAGGCTAAACTGCCGGACAGCAGTTTCACTTGTCGATCGATCTTCAGCCAGTTTGAATCAATATATTTCTTCCCGATGTCGATCTAACGTATCACCTTTTGCACAATTATGCTTCATTGAATCTGAAAATCAGCTTTCCCATAATTGGAGAACATTGCTAGAAATCCTATATGATAGTAGACTGGATATTAACCTACAACCGATTCATCCTGTCTATTCAATTTGTTACATAGGATACCATGACTCTCAGGAAATTTTTCGAAGGGCTCTTTACATGGTTCTGTTTAGGTAAATAAAACCGTGTACCTGAGATTTTTTTTTTTTTTTTTTTTTTAAGTGTCAGAAGGTATTAAAAATATATTACATTCTACAGCAATCGAGCTGTTTTTGAACTTATGTCCGTCATAGTTCCTCAGTGCTTATATATATCTTTCTCTACTCAGGATCACTATATGTTGCAGCGTAACAGAATCATTTGTAGGGCGATGTATGCCGAGATCTAAGCAGCACTAATTTCTACCAACTAAACGAAAAGTCCAAACAAACAAAAGTTTTGTAGAATTACCATTATTGGTTCATGAGTTATAGCTCCCATAAAAATTCGATAACACTCACACAAGCACGCAGACACATGCAGTAACTAATTTAAAAAACTGTCAAATCGTATTCAGTCGAAAAACATTTTTTTATGAACCTAATATAGTCTTCTAATTCACATAGTTTACATAACACGAAATTTGAATTTCATATTTATAACTGAAAAAGTGACACATAAGTAAAAATACTTATTTGAATTAAACTGATATTTTAGTATATACATATAAATAAATCTTATTATTTTTTTGAGAAACTAGAGCTGATTTCATAATACTGAAATAAGTTAGAAAAAACTTTTTTGAATATCTTAATGTCTTAATAATAAAGCCTGGGTAACAGGAAAACTCGAATTATTTCCAAGCAAAACTCTGGAAATTAATTTCTGAAAAAGGAGGATAGATACCTATGACTTTCTCTGAATATTGATTAAAAGAACATAATTAAGATTTGATGGGGGTTGGCGCTCTCTCCTGAATCTCTAAAGTGGCAACAAAGTTTAATTGTATGCCTGGCATGAGAAAAATCATTTTTGAATTATAGTTCATTGTAAGAGCTTCTTTAAATCAATATTTTTAAGAGGGAAAATTTCCTTCTCTAGTGATATTGATTAGAGAGGAATACTTTTATAAAGGCTGTGATTTATTTTCATTCGAGTGACAATCTTTATGGCTTATGCAAATATCTACTTTCAGGATCAAAATATAAATCAAGATATCCATACCTGCTGCAAGTTATTATCAATAAAAGGATATTTATTACACAGTATTATGGCTCTTTTACTTCCTTTGAAAATACAGATTTGAAGTATCGGAGTTAATTTTAACTGAATAAAACTCCAATTTGTTTTAGAATATTTACTGCTTTTCGTGTCGTAATAGAAATAATATTTTCAGGGAATATTTGCTGTTTTACTTCTTGTAAGCTTATTTGCGTGAAGAATGATTTTAAGTGAAATTACAGAATATCTTATCGCAGGATAATCTTGATAAACAATGGAGTGCATTTTCCCAGACGTAAATTGCAAAATTTGCTAACATTACTATTACTATAGAATTATGCATTTGAATTAGCAATTCCGCTAAATAATTCAAAATCAGAAATTTTAGAAATACATTTCATGAAACATTCGTTTTTATTATTTCTGCAAATAAAATATTGTATTATTAAAAAATACCGTATCATTAATAACTAATGTTTAATAAATAATGATATATATATATTTTTTATCATATTTTATATTGATAGAACCACACTGTAAAAAACATGAAACCAAATTTATGACTAAACAACTGGAAACTTCACTGCCAAAATTCAGCCGTAAATTTTGCAGTAAGCCGTAGTTTTTTATGCATTATTTACCGTATAATTATTTTTTATGTTTTATTTGCCATATAATTTATGGTGAAATGTTGATTATACGACAAATA
The DNA here is from genome assembly GCA_963930645.1 of Salticus scenicus. Classification (NCBI taxonomy): domain Eukaryota; kingdom Metazoa; phylum Arthropoda; class Arachnida; order Araneae; family Salticidae; genus Salticus; species Salticus scenicus. Next base: position 115,004,566 of record OZ005655.1, read on the forward strand.
CACTACATTTTCTTTTACGGTCATTCGACGTCATTTTTTACGGTGAATAAACTATAACACTCACCATTATCTTTTACAGTGCAGGCAGTATGAAATATATAAGTAATAAGTAATATAATAGCATAGCTTATAAGTAATATAATAGTATAGCTTAGGAAGTATATGAGTAATATAATAGTATAGCTTATACTAATAGTTATTCACTTATAAAAGTATAGAGTATATATATATTTTTTTACATACTTTCACTAGTATGTTTTACATTAATTAATTTTTTATTGCTACATTAGTTTTACTATTGTTATTATTTTTATTATTATAAAATTTTAGTAGAATTCTTTTTTCACCTTTTTTTATATACATAAGAAAAAGTAATTACATTTGTGAAAATTTCGTACTTTTGTTTCATAAAGACGTTTTGATCTATGTCGATGACTAGTGTTGCTCGTAGGATTTGATCGTTTTTTTTGCTTTGGTCTAGCAAGAAGCGCCATCTGACGTCTATACTCGTTCTTTCCACGTCACTGAATGCTTGCTCTAAAAACAGGGGTAATAAAAAGACACTTGAAAATAAATAAATAAATAAAACCTATAGCCGCAAAAATAAAATCAATTATTTCTAATTCCAATAAACTCAATAATTAAGCATAATAGTTAAGCCATTTCTATTAAGTGTAATAAAAATTTATTTCAACGAATCCGCAATAAAAAAAAAATAATAATAATAATAATTAACCCATTTAATTCCATCAGCATCTAGGAAATGAATAACATAGAAAAAACAATATGACAAATATTTCTATTGGCATGACAAATATAAAAAATATATATATACCAGAATTAAAGAAATATAAAACGACAGCAAATTCGTCCTAAAAGTAAAACTTAAACATCAATTATGAAAACCCGTGAAAGTTAGCAATTACGCAAATCGCATCTATGCCTATAAGTGTAAATATGTGCAAATATTAATCAATAAGGAAGCTTGCATTGCCGTGGATCCAACACAGATGACATCTTCTGTTAAATGAAAACAACAAAAGGTCAAATCCTAAGAGTAACGGCAGTCTGAAGATGCCCCGGGCCTGTAATGAAAGTACTCAAGATAGTAAAAAAAAATTAAAAGGTGCAAATTTTTATTTATTAGTATAATAACACTTTAAAAAAAAATGCAAAATTAGTTTATTTCCAATGTTTCTATGCATCATCTTCAAATTTCAGCAAGTCAATGCTTTACTAATATTTTATTTTTAATCTATATTCATTTTATACTCGAATGCGCATAGAGTTCGAAATTGTATGTTTATTACGGCGGGAACGAATATTTAATGTTTATAAAATAGACCTGTAAGTTACAATAATCTTGTTGTTAGTTTTTATAGGGAAGAGGAATTGTGAAAATGCCATTGTAGGTGTTTGAAATTAGGAAATGGTGTTACAGGCGCCATCGAGTAAAACTTCGGTGTGGTCAGAATTTTCAAAGTTCGGTTTCACGGTAAACGAAAAATCTGTTGTATGTGTCTCAGAAAAAAGGGCTGATCAGGAGAAACTGTTACAGTAAGAATTTAAAAAAAATTTAAAGGTCATTTCTATGGTGAGGGAGCAGACTGTAGGAGGTCATACACTGCAATCTGGGCTGGAATTTTCTGTTTCGGGTTTTTCAAGAGTCGTTTTCGCAGTATGCTCTTGTAAGGAAACAGAATAGGACGCCACCGAGCGGCTTTTTTCTACAGTGAGATTTTTCAAGGATTGCAAATACTATCAGAATTTCCCAGGCTCATTTACACGATCAGTAGCTGTTATAGGTCACCAAAACGGAAAAAAGGTATCGTACCTGCCTCTAATCGAGAGATTTTTTATGGTTAAACTATTTAACGGTAGCAATCCATTTGGTGGCTGAAAGTGGCTAGTTTAATATAGATGAAACAAAAATGCATTGTTGAAATATGCATATTATATAAACATAGAGATCTGGTTAAATTGTGGTTAAATATACCTTTTATTATTATTATTATTATTATTATTATTTATTTATTTATTTTTCCTCCAAAGAAATCTCAAAGAAAAAAAAAAAAAAAAAAAAAAAAAAGGCAGATAAGGGAGCATACTTCAAATAAAATAAATCCAAAAATCTTTATCTCGAATAGTTTACATTTCAAAAGTTTATACATTTTTATTTTTGTAATCATTTTTTTTTTTTTTTTTTTTTTTCTGCGTCAACGAAAAAATAAATTGCTCCTAGAAATTGAAATAAAGTCAACAGAGATGTGTGATAACAATAAGTCTTTTTTAATATAATTGAATATTTTTCCTACTAAAGTAAAAAAAAATCTAGATTTTTATCGAACAAAGATTAAGTGTTTTTATACCGGAACTAAACTGAATTAAAAACATAATAAGAAAACTATAAATGATTGAGTAGAGAAATATATAAAATAAAATACGTCGTTTTTATCAAAATAGATTGATATATTAGAAAACAAAAAACACTTTTAACTATCTTCCAACATGCTTAAAGAGCAAAAATATTATGTTAATTTCTATATAGTTATTTAAAATATCTAACAAAAACTCTGAATATAATACATATTTAAAAAAAAAAAAAAAGAACATGATTTAAATAAGAATATAGGCATTAAAATTATTGAACAGAAAATTATATTGAAGGAAATTTTATATTATTTGTGACAAATATAAAAAAAATATCTGTAATAATATACTTAAAGAACATATTTTAAAGGAAAAATGGTTTTAATGTTTTTAATGTATTACGGAACTTAAAATTGTTTTTTTTTTTTCTGATTTCACAATTTTTGAAATTACTAAAATAATTTCCGTTTAAAATTTCTATCATGTCATCATAATTGAAAATAAATGAAATAAAATGAAGTATTAATATATCAGTCATCATATTTTTAAAATATATATTTTTATTGTATTATAAATTAAAGTTCATGTATAATTCAAAAGTATTAAAACATTATACCAAAAACATAAATTTAGATTAAGATTTATCTGAAAATAATAATAATAATAAATAAAAGAAGAGTAAATGGTAACTACTTAAACTCCGAAAATGTCCAAAACAAGCATTAATGATATGGGTAACTAATAATATGTTCAAAAAGTTAAAAATATATGTTTGTTAAATATGAACAAGACTATTTTAAATGAAATTACAAGGGTTTTAATTATTTCTGTAGAATGCAAAAAGTTTTAGATACACCAAGAAAAAATATATATACCGCCTTTATTTAGAAGTAATAAGTGGCATCTATTCAGAATGAATTAGTAGTCATTTTCTAAATCACTAAATTAGAAATATAGATTTCCGATCTATGCGTATAAGTTACGCCATTAAGCTGAATAGACGAAATGATAGAGAATTTCTAGTCTATACATTTCTAGATGGTGAAACAATATTCTGTATATTATGAATTCTTTGCATTGCGAGAAATTCTGGCTTGATTTTCCAGAATTCGGACATAAACTAAGATTATAGTTGCTAAAACATGCTTCTTGTATTCGCATTTATTTGCAGACATTTTTAAATAAGGTTGACCTGGATAATATAGGCAAATGCGCTATTCTAACAGATGGTTCTAGAACTCGCTTTCATAGGGGACTAGAACTTATATGGATGGTATGGAGCTGTTTTTACTAGAGTCACAGTTAAATTCTAGATGTCAGTTACAGAATGTTTTTCTCAGTGGACAATTTTTCTTTTCTTTCTTTTCCATTTTTTCCATTGAATTTTTTACAATGTTTTTTGTTGGGACGCAGTGAAAATATAAAAATTTTCATCTCTACAATTCTCAATGATCTGTAAGGAATCATTAAAATGTATTAATGGGACATGTACTTTAATGCACAAATCTTTATTTTAACTACACATTATTTGCTGCAAAAGAAACCTGGAATTTATCTTAGATAAATAAGTTAGCTTAACCTGAAGCGAAACTGAATTACGCACTCGATAAGAAAACAGAAGCTGATTGAGGAAAAAAAAAAGAAAAAAGAAGAAGAAGAAGAGAGACAGATGTTTGCTTTCTCAAATAAGATGTACGTGTTATTAAGAAATAACATGAAAGTAAACTAAACGTTTTGCGTCTAGAAATAATATGTATAAGTACATGTATTTAAATAATAATAATAATACAATATAGCTATAAAAATAAAAAAATAAATAAAAACTAAATTTCATTTTAGATTTGTAAATATTTCTTCAATCACCTACTGAATAGTTTACTTATAAATATCTTCTGAAATTTATTTATGGGAATCTGTATCAAATCAGTTTTTAAAAATAAAGTTTAGAAAAATAAATAAATCACTAAAGAAATTTTAAAGAAACTTGTATTTAAAAAAAAAAAAAAAAAAAAAAAAAAAAAACTTTTACAACAAATTTTCTCTACTAAAGTATTTTAATACAAATCTAAGAAAAAGTATGTTATCCAGACCCAACAGAGAAATTACATTACAGACCGGATAAGAAAACAGCAAATGATTGAGTCGGGCGAGGAAAAGGAGACAGATGTTTATTTTCTCAAATAAGATATAAATGATGCAAAGAAATAACCGGAAAGAAACTCATCTTTTATCCAGAAATAGCAAAAATCATTTACTTAAAAAATCATTCAAAGTGAATTTCTTTTATAATTTTAAAATTTTACATATGATTATTTTTAAATAATTTGATTCATCATTAGGAATTTACTCATTAAAAATGCAAAAACCTCGACTTGTTATCAAAAAGGTACTGCGTTATTGCAAGATGCATTTTCAGTAAATAGTCACATAAATGAATTTATGAGATTTGAATTCTTCATATTAATTAGATCGGAAAGATAAATAAATCCTATGTCTGCTAACATATTGCGATTTATACTTCTTTGTAAGATAATGGGAATAATCTCATGATAACTATTATATGCGCCTTTATGTTTGATTTTATAGTATATTTTCATTGCTTTAGGGATTTTTTTTTTTTTTTTTTTTTTTTTTTTTTAATAAAACAAACAACACAGGTGTTTTAATTTTTCTTGTAAATATTTAACAATAATTTGATGAAGTGGTCGGACAAGAGATAAAGATAACAAACAAACAGAAACGTTTCAACTTCAAATTAAAATTAAAATAAAAATAACGAAAATAAAAATAAAAATAAAAATAAAAATAAAGGGAAAAATGCAATGTTTTTATTCTAAAATGATAACATTTTATATGGAACACGCTATTGTCTTCACACTTATCACATTCAATAGAATATTCTTTTATGCAAGAGCTAAAAGGACGCAAAAGTACCGACCCTTCGACAACTCAGAAGAAGTTCAATGGCAGTTTAAAAAGACTCTTGTATTTCTTAGTATCTTGTAAGCCTTGAAGGAATGCTAAAAGCGACAAATACCAATCCATTAAAATGAGACCAATGTATGAAGGATGGCTGGATGGGTTTACGTCGCATTAATGCTGTGCAATGGGCAATTGGTGACGGTCTGGGACTGATCCCTAGAGGTGGTCCGGAGAAATGCCACCCCAAATTTGATCCACCATGGAAGGGATGGCTCCCGTTTTAGTCACCTCCAGAAGCTCGGTCATAGTTTGTTCAAATTAGTGCACATGATTCTTTTTGGGAAAAAAAAAAAAAAAAAAAAACTCGAATAATTTTTTTAAAATGTTAAAAAATAATGAAGGCTAGCATACTGAAGGAAAGAAAAAATTCAAAAAGTTGAGTAAATATTATACGATAATAACGATTTATTTTTTACAATTCCATAACAGAATGAACACTTTCTAGATTGTGCAGTATGTCTCATATAAAATGCAACCCACCAAAGTCGAGGAAATAGCGGCATGACGAGCAGAAATCAGTCATCAAAGCGATCAGGCAGGGAGAGCTTTTGAATGTGCACATTTTTTTTCAATCGTGAACAAAGTTTCTATGAAAATTTAATCTTAAATATATATTTTGATCTCCTAAAATTGAATGTCTTTCCTTCATAGAGGTCTATCATTTTAATCTCACCTTTTTTTTTATTATTATTATTTTTATTACTTTATCTTATTAATTACTTTTCATACAAGTTTTTGATACAGACTTTTAACATTAAATAATAATAATAATAATAATAAAATAAAAAATAATAAAAATGTATAGATATAATAAAAATAACTTTCCAACCAATCAAAAAAAAATATATATATATATATATATATATTCAGAAATGTTTATAATACAGTGATATGCTATGAAAAGATAAAATCGAAGAGAAAATGTAAAATTTAAATTACATAAAGCTCTTTAAATTATTTAATAAATAAATAAATAAAAATTTTTATTCCGAATTTCGTTTAATTTTTCGTGAAATACAGTATCCAAAAAATTTTTAATACATGCAATCAATCATATTCTAAAAGTGATCAAATCGTATTCCGGACATATAAAAAGTGCAAGTCCAACAAAAAAAGTCAAAAAATATCAATTGTCTAATATACTTTTTTTAAAACGTATTTCCAAATTCCTAAAAAATAAATAAAATAAAATAAACTATTTAGCATCTGAAATCATTTTTTTTTTTAATCGATATAAATTTGATTAAATATTTGGTCGTTTTTTTACAAATTAATTTTAACTAAATTTTTAATAAACTTTTAATCTGAAATATAAAATGTTATCTTTCCAGATTTAAATAAATTTCTTTCATAGAGGTTTATTTTTTTTCAAATTCACTTATTTTTCGTATTTCTTTAGACCCCACCGATAACTCTGTCTAGGTGGATGTGAAAAAAAAAAAAAAAAATCGTACTCTGAAAACAAAATGAAAGAAAGAAAGTCGGTATAGAAGTTTTAATGTTCAGAATAAAAGGTTCCCTTTATAAAGGTTCTCTTTTTTCGAAAAGCAAAGATCCAGAATTTATCTGGAAAAGATTATGTTATCTTAACCTAAAACAAAACTGAATTAAGGACTTGGTAAGAAAGCGGTAAATGATTGAAGAGGTAGAGAAAAAAAAAAGACAGATGTTTGTTTTCCAAAATAAGACATGGATATTATAAAGAAATAACTGAAAGTGGTTAAACTAAAAACATATATTTTAGATAAATAATAAGTATAAGCGCGTGTTAAATAAAGGATTATATAAAATTTAAACACTAAGAATATATTTCTATGTTTTAAACGTTATTTATTACTTATTTATGCTTTAGATTAAACGGAAGAACAGATAAATATTATTTGGGTGCATAACTGGTTTACACAGCTGCCAAGTTTTTTAATTTATTCCGGAATGCTGTTAGCCCCGCCTTTTTTTCACACCGTAATCTTTATAGAAAAATTTTCTTCAGTATATAATTACGATTAAATATAAAGAAAATTATTCTAAAAAGATTACGGTGTGAAAAAGAGGCGGGACTAACAGCATTCCGGAATAAATTAAAACACTTGGCAGCTATGGGTTTATCCCTTTAACGCACAATGTTATTGCCTCGAGGACACAATAACAAATTCCACAATTGTAAACATTCAATATGTAATTAAATAACAAAATTTTAGTTTTACCTCTAAAAATGTTGAAAATTCAAAATTATAAAATTATGTTACCAGTGTCTAAGACAGGGGAAGTCTACATTTTAATACCGATCGCCCATTCTTTTTATCAGAGTGGCCAAATTTTATAATTTATTCCGAAGCATTTCTAGCCATGCCTTCTTTTCGCATCAGAATTTTGTAGAACATTTCTCTCCAGTATGTTACAACGATTAAATAAAATGAAAATCACTCTGAAAAGTTACTAGTAGGGGAAAAAAGGCGGGTCTAAGTATGCTCCGAAATAAATTATAAAAGTTGGCATCTCTGTTTTATGTCCGTTAGTTGTAAAATTTTCTAACCCCCCCCCCCCCCCCCTCCCCCCATCGGGTCTACAAACCAGGTGATTCATAAAGTAGGGAAGTATCTTTACTTTATAAAATTTATAAAACTGAGTTATAGTAAGTTAAATCTTATAATAATAAGGAATTTTTCCATTTCATCATTTTTAAAAAGTCAATAAATTTTTTAAAAGACAAGTGCTTCAGTATATGACAAAAACCCTACCGTCCACCTTCAATGATGAAACGCCTACAAGTGAGTGAAAGGGACCGAGTTCTCAACCACTCCAGGTCTCGCAGTGTTCTTAAAATTTTACGCTTATTTATTATATTGACACCATTATTTTAAAACAATACTATTTTACTATTTTACATAATCGTTACATATTTAAAACATGTCTTAAAACATTCAAGAAAAATTTCTTATTTACGACAGTGGTGATAATATAATAAAATGTGACAATATAATAAAATTTTAGGAACACCGCGAGATCACCTACTGGTCTAAGACATTATGGAATTTTAACGATTGTAATATATTAAAGTTTTGAAAGAAATATCCAAAATTACCTGAAATACGTTGTAAAAATATAGGTACCTGATATCTTAAAACGAATCTAATAGAGTTTTTAGATATATTCATAAAAAAATTAAAATAAATTCAAAATGTGCTTTGTAATATATTTAACTAAACCAGTGAATTCAGATATTTTGAGAAATTTCTGTTTTAAATATGAAATATCTGAGATATTTTACGTGTTAATTTATGCGTTATTAATCAGAAGAAAGTATAGGGAAATGACATAATTGTACATATATATATATATATATATATATATATATATATATATGTATGTATATTCTAGTTGATATGTGTTTCAAAACAACAAATTGTGGTTTATGGATTCAATTATCTACGTTATTTAAATCTATGAAAATTTTTATGAAAGTAAATGATAGGTAGATAATGAATATAGGCTGATTTTAGAGTGTTAGTTTCCTTTTATATAAATTTTTAAGAAGTAAATATTTATTTACTTCTTATTAGTTTTTATTTACTTTATTACTTATTTTACTTTATTACTTTATTTACTTATTTACTTTTTATTAGTTTATTTTTATGATAAACAGGAAGAATGTTAAAAGTTTATGAAAGCTTAAGAAATAAATTTTTCTTCTTTATTATCCGTAAAAAAGAATAATGATAACTTTTTTAGGAAGTTATAAACCTATGTACGCGCATTCTACAGCTAAAGCAATAAGATTCATACGCATAAGAGCTATTTTTTGACAAAAAGAAAGATCCTTCCATAAAAAATTAAATATATTAAAATGATCAATAGCAGTTGTAAATGTAGATCGAAATTACATAAGCGAATTTTAAGATAAATAATATATATATTCCTAGTTCGCATGTAATTTAATCTTTTATCTATAAAACTGAATCAACCACTGATAACTGCACTGAAACACAAAATATATCAAAATAATTTTATCAATTAAGGTATATTTAATTTTAAAAAGTAAAGATAATTATGAAAGTAACAGTAATGTAAATGTAACTTTTGAGAAAAGCGTCAGCACAGAAATAAATAGCGCAGAGTAAATGCGTGTGTTAAAGTTACAGTGTAAAACAAATTTTTGAAATTATATTAAACGAGAAAATATTAGAAACTTAATGGATATTTAAATTCTATGTATAACTTTGTTTATGAATAGCATTTGTGTATAAGTGTTTATATTTTATGTATATAAATTCATATTAAGTTTAAAGTTTTATGTCATATTTAATATTAAATGCCTCAAGAAGTAAAATATAACTATAATATATTATCCTATTTCATTTGTTATTTAAATTTTATGTATAATTTTGTTTATATATAACATTTTTATAAGGGTTTTTATACTTTATGTATAGTGATTAATTTTATTTTTAAAAAATTATACCAGCTTTAATTTTAAATGCTTAAAGAAACAAAACGTTACTAGAAAATATTATCCCATTTCATTTCTTTTCACAACATTAATCTTAGAAATGTAGCACATTGTTAAAAATATATTAATAGATTAAACATGAAAAAATGCGATCATGTAGGGAAAAAAGGTTGAAAACTTGCATTTTCCATGTATAAAAAAATAATAATAAAATATAAAATAAAAAAAGTACTTAGTTGAAATTTACTAAGCTTTAAGAGAAAAATAATTATTTCTGAATATGTAAATTCTTAATTAGAAAAAAACAAAGCTACTGTATTTTTGTTTTACAATTTATTTCATAACTAAACTAATTAATCAGTACTTACAATGAAACTGTCTAGAAAGAAAATTCAGTTCCTTAAAAAATATTCCATACTCATTTGCAAAAATATTAATCATCAACAATCTACAGAATTGAATACATTTTTTTAAAAATAATGCAGATTTAATCATTAATTAAAATACAACTTACAAATATTTAAACTTCATTAAGCAATAACAGGACAAAACATTACAGCCAAATATATTTAGTAAAAACGTATATCAGAAACAAATTAAACAATCGAATCTAAATTTTAAAAAAATTAATGCTGATTTTACTCATTTATTAAAATACAACTTACACATTTAAACTTCATTAAGCAATGACACAACAAGACATTACATTCAAATATGTTCATTAAAATACAAACACCATTTCCTCTCCTTACGTTGGCCATAAATAATCCCAAAAATATTTGACATAAATATTGAACAACATTAGAGTCGTGTTGAATTATTCATGTGGCATTTAAATGGTTTTTCTTTTATTCACACGCCGGACATATGCTAACAACTGCCGTTTCATGCTTCAAAACTTTAAATTTATGTTAAACCGGATTTTTTTTACGGCAGACAAAATGTAAATAAAACACGAATAAATGTCCGTAGTATCGTTTCGTTTTATGGTTTTATGTTTAAACTTTGAAAAATGAAGTAAAGTTATTGCACGGAATATCACAGAATAAAACATAAAGAATGCTATAAAGAAAACACTGTAATTAATAGAAAAGGAATAAATCAAAACATTAAAGGAAGTCGATAAATTTTATGGCGGAATGCAGTATCAGCGAAAAGAATGTTTAGTTATTTAAAGATTTTGGACTTTTAAAACGATGAATTATTAAATTGCACGTTTTTCTTTTCTTTGTGAAACCGTATTTTAAAATATAATTACGTAAAATGATATATGTTAAACAGATTCCTTTTTTTTTTTAAGTATCTTTTTAGTTTATAATAACTACACAAACTGACATACAAACACACATACACACATACATATATATGTATAGTGTTTTAAAAATAAGAGAGGTGGTAGTACTCATCAAGACAAGCAATAATTTATATAAAACATGGTTTCGCATTCCTCTCTCAGAGCAGAAATAAATAAAGTCGAAACGCGTCCATAATGAAAACGATATCGCCCCTAGCGTCGATTTGTACCTGTCTATGTCGCATATCTCCTATGCAAGATGGTCTTGTCGGTAAAGCACTCGCATACAGTTCTGACGTTCGGATGTAGGCGTGGATGTTCGTAGTGTTTCGAAAACAACGGGTCTGATAGACCTCGTGAATGATCGTAGTGCGATAAACCAAACTGAACTGCATGTAAATTTCTTGTGACAAGAAACAGCATAGTAGGTACCGTAAATTGACAGTCACATGGAACTTTTTTTTTTCCAGACGGTACATTATCAACGCTTTAAGAAATTACCTTAATATAGTGTAACCACGTTTCCTACGCCTAGCAGTGAGGACGAGACGAAAATCTTGGTGGGTTTCCAAGTTGACCAAGAGGTTTGAATTTAGTAAACATCCAGTCATTCGGAATTCCCTTATCGCTGATTTTCTCTCAACGAAAATCTTGTCTCCCCTATTTTACTAGTGGACTCATTGAATCCGCACTTGCGCAGAGGCTTCCATGGTCGCAAGAAATGTAGTTAAAGAGTACGTACGTTTTGTAAAGTATGTACGATTCGTGAAGGCAATTGCAAGGAATCGGCAGATATGCATTTCACACAAGGGGAAGTAAAAGAGAATGGACGCAAAGTACGAAGAAAGTACCAGCAGCGATTTCAACCGTGTCGTGTCCAACACATTTTACCTTCGCCAGTGTGGATTAACGACCGCGAGAAACCTGCTTATTTATCATATTAAACCGCAATGCAGGCATTCGTAAAAGATACGAACGCAGAAATGGGAGAATCAGTCTCGGCGATAATTAAAGAAGCTTCTTCAACAAAAACGCGAGCGGTGGCATATAAAATGGGCATTTCTCAGAAAGTGGCGTGGTATATTTTACAAGAGGAATGCATTCACACTTGTTAAATTTGCAATGTTTTCACCACGATAGGCATTCCCATTGGACATATTTTATGCAATGGATGCCTGGGATGATAAATAACGATCCACGATTTTATGCATTTGTATTATTTAGTGATGAGGCAAAATTCAGCAGAAAAAGTATTTTCAACTGCGCAATCAACACCTTTGGTCTGACAGTAATTCCTAGTCTATTATCTCTCGTAAACACCGGCAAAAATTTTCCGTACATTTTGGTAAAAGACGTAGTAGGCCCTTACCCGTTCGATCAGCGCAACATACCGCATCCTTTTCGGAACAGATTCTTTTCAACTTGTTGCAGGCTGTTCTGTTTTCTATTCAAGAGAAATGTGGTTTAGGCACGATGGAACCTCGGCACATTTTTCAAAAAAAAGCAGGCGGTTCTTAAATGCGACACATCTGATATGGTAGGCTGTGTCTTCGCCTCCTCGCTAACGGGATCTCAAACTACTGGTCTTTTTCTTCTGGGAGTATATGAAATATTTAGTGAAAGAGGCACCTGAGAACTCGGTTAAAGATCTCGCAGTGAAAATCGTAGTCGCTTCACAGATAAATTAACATAACACGAGGAGTCTTCGAAAGGGTACGCCAGTCATTCCTTCGCAAGTCTGAACTGTCTAACAACACGCGTAGCCTCTACTTTGAGCACATATTATGTGTTCTTCTTTTATGAAACTGTTCTTCTGCATATGAGATTATACAAATTTGTGTATCGTTCATGCACTGTACTGAAACAGTTGTAAGTTCATGTTGAAATTCTAATTTTACTCGCATCTGCCTCTCAGAGTGATATGCGACCCTATGCTAGATGGTAATTATTTCTCATCTGGGTGATCACTATCATCCCTATTAAAAAAAGAAATAGACTCACTCTGCATTTATACAAATGGGAAAATTATTTGAATAAATGGGAATTTTCATTTCCATATATATATATATATATATATATATTTTTTTTTAACTAATACTTGTTTATTGCAAGAAAAAATATTGTATTTGTTCACATGATTAATGTTTCTTCAGATTTACCCTTATATTTTTATAATTATTTATCTTTTATTACCTTTTAGAGAATATTTTTAATATTTATCAAAATATGTTACAAGTGAATGTGAATTAAGTTGTACAGCAATTTCATTTCTCTATATATTTTTAGAATGTCATAAAACACATATATGTTTTTTGAACATTAGATTTTAAATGTTTTCATATACACATTGCTCCATTTTTCCACTAAATTAAACATGTAAAATTTTCATATATATTTCATATTCAATAAAGTACTTTTTCTATTAAAAAATAATTAATTATCATTAATGACTGATTTACAGTATCCTACCTAAAAATTCAGATTCGTTATGAAAAAAAAGTATAAAATGCAATTTTAGTTGCGTTATGCGATATTTTTACAATTCAAACTGATTTTGAATAAGGTTTACCGAAGTAGCATAGCAGTATTGCTCCAATATCGTCCAACAAAGGCAAAGATCGCCTAGATCGCCTTTTTTATTAATCTTATTCTATCTTGCCCTATTCACGTAAATTTTCATTGACTTGAAAATTAAAACTTTTAGAACTGAATTCAAAATTTAAAATTCCCCATTACTTGCCTAAGATAACTACTTAAAAATATATGAAATAAAATTTGCATAAAAAGTAATTTGGTTGTTTTTATAAGTGGAGACTATAATATATGTACACATAAAAATTGAAAATAAACCTTTAAATTAGAACATTGTAATGACAAAAAAAAAAAAAAAAAAAAAAAAAAAAAAAAAGACCTTTCAGAAAACAGTAATTTTATGCCGCAAACAGGAAAATTCTGAAAAGGTTAAATATTTGTTAGATTAAATTAATAGAATTATTTTTTTAATCATGTTATACTAAGAATGTTAGTACACTAATATAATATTTTTTCATAAAGGTATACCATAGAAAAAACTGCTAAAATTTATATCGATTGAAATGTAAATAATAATAATAATAATAATAATAATAACGAAGGTTATTGTTAATATTATTATTTTTTTTTTTTTTGCTATTTATTATTTAAAGTAAATAATGGGGGGGAGGGTCTTAAAATCCATAGAAAAAAGCATGGGAGGAAAATGAAAGAACTCACAATCAGAAGTATGTGGGGCAAAATTGGCAAGGTGAAGGAATAAAAGGTGAAAATTGACTAGAAAAAGCCATTGAAGCTCAGGAAGGCACTGACCCCGGGGCCCTGAAGCTATCGTCGATGTTTTGCTACGTCTCGCTGATTATGTGATTTACATACATACGAATTTGCTTAGACGTTTTTCTCGTTTTCTTATCTGAAATTTTTGACAGTGTAAAAAAGTTGTTTTTAGATTAGAGAAATATTTAAGTTAATAGAAAATAATATGTATCACTAAATATTAATAATAGTAGTAATAAAATTTACATTAAGAAACCATTAAACTAACACCATCAGAATAATATTGTATTAGCATTATCAAGTAAATAACCAATGAAAATTTCGAGTGACTCTTAAGATCTCTTTTTACTAAAAAAGAAAAAAATTATAATAAAAGAAAAAAGCTTTAAATACACATACATACACCTATTATAAAAGAAAGTTTTACCGTTTTAGCCTTAAATCTGAAATAGATTAAAATGTTTATTTTTATATCACTAAAATATTTAGATTTGTAAGTAAATGCTTATGTTACCTTATATGTACGGATTTACAAAAAGTTTTCTTTATTTTGTAATCTAAGAAATTGTTACAGGTTAACCATCTGACCGCCGCTGACGGATATATCCGGTCACTGAACTGTTCTTTTTTCCACAATATACTAATAATCAAAAATTATATAATTATGAAATTTTGGCTTGTTTTTCAAGTTTGAAAATCATAAATGGTAGTCAGAAGGACTATAACCATGTACCAGAGCTACATTTTTAATCTCAACTTGAAATAAATATTAATTTAGAACATTGATAAAATTATGCTGCAAAAACAGCATTACACTTTCACCCTTTCCAAAGGCATTCAGGTGGAAATAAATAAATAACTGCATTTGGGCCAAAGTCACATAAATATTTAGGCTTGTTAGAAGTACCATATATACCTCGATTTCCGAAGATCAAGTCGTTACTGCAGAAAAATTGCTTTCAGGTGCCGCTTGGCGCGCTTGGTGAAAATCCCCAGCACCGCGTCTTTTTGTATCGTTTAGAAGTTGCAACATTCCACTGGTTACATTTGCTATCTCTGGCGAATTAGCACAGTTTTTGAATGAGGCGGGCTTAACTAAATTTGAACTACAAAATAGGGTCAAAATAACCCCATCTTGGGAAAACGAGGATTAAGTGAATTACCTTGTGAAATTTACAGTGACTACTGAAATCCATTATTATTTTTAAGAAGGTTTTAATTTGCATTCACAATTTCAATTTTTTTCTCTTCTTCTAATCTGAAATGAGAAATATGTACAAATAGTTGTTTTAAGTTAACACAGATCTTTAGATTTGTAGTATAAGATATATCTTTATACTCTTGCAGTAATGCCAGATTTTGCGACTTTATTATTCAGTAGTCACCAACAATTTTGAGAAGTGATAGTTAATATGTTTAATCGACGATTCTTCGATTTGATTCGTCTATTGTGCCTATCAAATATCCCATCTTTAAATTATTGGCGACTATTGAATAAAAAAGTCGCAAAATCTGGCAGCACTGTACTCTTATATGCATGCAAAAAAAAAAAAATGTCTTTTAACATTAACACCTTTGTAGTATGAAAAAAATAATATAAATAACAGAAATATGCAGATTTTAAAGAAAGGACATATATCTTTGTATAATTACGGATCCATAATTTTTTTTAAACTTCTATTATAATATTAAATCTAAAATAAGGAAGAAAATGGTTTTTGAAACCACACTAATATTCGTATGAAATGCATGTATTTTTCAACAATAACAATTATAAAGGATTCTGATACAAAATAAACGTAAACTTCTTTTAAAAGCTAAATATTTATGTATTTACATAAAGTGTAGAACAAAAAAGAATTTTACTGTAAAGATAAAATGTTATTTCTTCACAAATTTTATTTAAATTTTACCAGGAAAAGAAGCGCTTAAGGAAAGTGATAAATCATACCACCTTACTTTTTGCGTGAAGAATTTTTACCTTGTCTGAACATAATACGCAATCGTTTGTTTTTTATGATCCAAACTCCAATCCATTTTACTAGAATCTTTCTCAAATAAGTTAATTTAAATATTTTAGACAATTACTAATTAATGTTCAGCTGTTGTTGTTATTTTTTGATTATTTCTTTTTTCAAACGTTAGATTTTCTGATTTATTGCTACCATGAGAGTAGAAAGGTAAAATAAACCATTGGTTTGAAAGGGAAAAAAAAATAGGTAACATGTAGAAAATAAAAGAAAAGTAGAAGAAAACTTTCCATTACCGGCCGTTGAAATGTTCTAAGATAAATGACGTCATTATTCCCACGACACGTGACAGGAGAATCTCGCGCCATCTAGTGCTACGTCTAGCCGTCATTTGTTTCCCAAGGGAAAGCAAGTTTGATTTGATTGTATTTTTTCTCTATCCTGAGTTATTTTGTTGCCTCTTTTTTTCTTGCTTCTTTCTTTTTTTTTTTTAATTATATATTTTGTCTTAAATTTCTACTTCTTTGTGAGTCTCATCAAAACCATTTGAAAAAAAGGTTTTATGCAAGAACCTTCTGCATTAAAGGCCACTTAATGCTATTTAAAGTCATTTCAAGATTAATCAACATGACAAAATAGTTTTTTTTTTCTTCTTCTTTCCCCGCTTAAGAAAGAACGAAACTTCTTTCGCATTTGTAATAAGCAGGAATAATAAATAAATTTATTACTTATTATATTGCATATTTTACTGGTATAACTATTTTAAATTTAATATTATGAAAATTTGAATTTTGAAAATTTTTATAATTATTTATCTAATAAATTTAAAACATGTTTGAAAGAAAACCTTCAAATCAGCAACACTTTGCTGTTTTATGTTAAATTGCTGCTTGCATGTTGCAATCGTGTCAAATTATTTATCTTCTGTCGAAAGGTCGTTCTTAATAATTTCGACCCCAAACTGTTGTTGATTATTGAATTTTATGGTGCTTGTTAACGATATTGTTATTAAGTATATATTTTTTATTTATTTATTTATTTGTTCGTTTTTACTTTAACTACATTGCAGCTGGAATATCGTAAAATGGTCCAGCTGTGAAATAACAGTGCCATTTCAATTAGGAATTGCATAGTATAATATTTGTAACTTACGATCAATCGAAATACATTCTATTTTTTTATACTTAAAATTATTCTTCAAACATTCATAGAACATTGATTTAGTGTACTCCTTCAGTCCCAGTCCATATTCCATCAATACTATTTATAATCACAACATAGAAAATCTTAAAAATTATCACATTCTAAAACGAAAAAAAAAAAATGCCAACAACATTCCCTCTATATATTTATTTTCAGGCTGCCCTGTATATCAATCGATATAAAATAAAATATGTATTATTTGTAAAACGAAATGAATTTAAACAACATCAATCTTATTTTTTAAGACATTTTTCATACAAAGTACAATTTCGCATTAATGTTGTAAATCGACAAAATTTTGAGTGATGAGTGTCACGTGCTATTTTCCACATTAATGTTGGAAAATATCCAAACAGCATTTCAAAATATTGTTCTGTATAGCTTGGATGTTTTCCAATCCAAGATGTTATTCGCAGGTGTTTTTGTTCCCTCAGCAAGTTAAAGTGTGAGAAAAGACATGATTGGAGTGAGAGCAGCAATTTAAATTTATAATAAGTTGACCAACGTTCAAAATATGTTTAAGTGTAATCATCAGTTTTTTTTTTTTTTTTTACATATTAATTAACGTATTATTTTCAATGGATTTAATTGCCTTTCTATTTAAATTGTTGTATTATAAGTACGTCTACTTACTATCCAGTGCACATTTTTTAAAGATTAAGGAACATAGTATTTTCAACCATTTGGATTGTCTTTCTGTTAACATTTTTATATAAAACTGCACCAATTTGTAATACAATTTACAACAAATATTTCTATTATTTTTACATGACGCCGATTACTTTGCGCTTACTTTAATGTATTTTCCCCAGATCTTTCACCACTATATTCGTATAATATTTTTTCTCTTAATCAATCAGGAAAACATGCTGTAAATAATTACTGTAAAGCAACACTGATGAAAGAATCAAAGAAAAAATTTGGACTTTCTCCACCTTGTTTTATAATAAATATACTAAAAATATTATTCTTACACACTTAAATTTGTAATGTAATAATTTTAATATATTTAACTTCTATAGATTATTAATCTTCAATAATAATAATAATATATATATGTATATATATATATATATATATATATATATTTCATTGCACAATAAAACGATTGCGTTTTTTTTTTTTTTTTTTTTTTTTTTTTTCAGAAAAAGGGGCTTAATTCCCTTAACTTCTTAAATTAAAATGATTCACTTAAAGAAAAGAATTTTAATCTTCTCAGAGATACATAAAAATTACATATGTGTGTATCTTTATATAATATTCTGATGGATATTTACAGCATTTGTTATCTACAGTATATCTTCAGGCTATTTCTGGGATGTCTTTTGATCCTCAAGATATCCTGAAGATATCCTGGGTAGAAGATTTGCTGTTAGGGGCCGTAATATATTTAAAAATTTTGTTTTTATAATATTAGTTTCATTTAATCAAATAATCACATATGTTTTCCCCTTGATTTTATCTTCCGCAAAGTAATGTGTGGATACAGCTTTAATGTAGGACACCTTTGACGAATTTTAACATTTTTTGCTGTTTTGGAGATGAATTGAAATGGCTGTCGTGACTGCGTAAGTTAAGACCATGGTGAGAAGAGTCTATAAGATAATTCGGTGTCAAATACCAAGCTTCGACAAGGGTATCCAATACTAAATATGCACCCTAATATGAATGTATAATTCGTTTATTTAAAATTAATCAACATAATGAAAAATTCATTATTTAAATATTGTGACCAGCGAAGCGGCAAGAGATTGCTCGTATATATATATTATAGTCTTGATGACAATCCCACTTAAAGTTTGTTGTTCCATTTTGGGCGACATTTAAGTGCTGGTAAGTGGTCCTACTAGCTGAAGCGGGTTTTATGTTTATAATGGGCGGGGGTGTTCAATTTTCCGTATTCTGATGTTTATTACAGTTTGTCCATGTATGTATTTATATATTCTTGTATTTCATATTGATGTATTATACCTTGTGCTTGACTTCTGAATTTAATTGCTTTTTATGCTTTGTATTAATTAAAATTTGTTTGCTGTATGGTCTTGCTTCCATCTGTGAGAAGTTGGGAGCTAGAAAAGTGTATTTTGGTTAAATTGCCAACGTTTCGTCAGAAACTTCTCATATTCCATTCCCTACATGGGGGAGCTCTCCTGATGAAGGCCTTCATGTGTTTTGGGATTAATTATTTTGCTTATTTATTATAGTTTTATATTTCCTTTTGCTGCATTTGTGCATTGGTTTATAAAAACTTTGTTCTAGTTCTATATATTTAATAATTCAAGTTTTACTCCATTCTATATTTAAATTTTCTTATATATATATATATATATATATACACATATATATATATACTTTTTTTTTTTTTTTTTTTTTTGAACATTGTTAGTACCCTCCCCTTTTTAACATTACTTTTATGAAGAAATATGTTTTTCTTACTTAATTGTAATTATATATTGGAGAAAAGTTACTACAAATAAAGGGATGTGAAAAATGGCATGCAGTAACAGTTCGGAATAAATTAAAATGTTGGTAAATCTTTTAGATTCATTCATAGTGTTATTTTTAACCCTTTGAAGTGCAAGGTAATTTCGCTCATTTAACATAAAAAGCCACCAAAATTTGCGAATAAATTTAGAAGAATATAAAGTAAATGAAGTTATTCTTTTAAGTAATGAAAGTATTTTTTTTTAAATTTCCGGAGCGAGTTTCTGCATTTAAAAGTTAGGTGATATCCAACCGCACTTCATAATGTTAATTTTACCTAAGGTAAGCGGAAGTGTGTATCCTAATAATTTGACATGAAGCAAAAAATTTTATATTGAATCTAAAATGAAAATTAGAAACTGGATGATCTCTTATTGGATGCTAAAACAGGTAGCAGGGTGGCATTTACAGTCTGACTACTTCTGGGTAATTTAACGTAAGGTCTGTAAAGAATATAATTTTCTTGGGATTATTGTAAACCCTCTATTACTTCGTATGAAAATATTTTTTTTTTTTCTTTACATCATTATGCCTTGAAATTCTCTGCTTGTCTATGAAAAAGTCAAATTTCTAGTACTGTTTTATCTGCTGAGTTCCTACAATGTAGTAAAATCTTGCTTATTTTAACTTGATATTAAAAAAATAAAAATTAATCTTAAGATAAGCCTTGCGAATAGTGTTTTTTTATTACTTTCATATTTAAAAAACAACCTAAAATTTCTATTTGAATAACTTTAAATTATAAGACTATTAAGGAAAAGACAACTATTTCTGGGTAGTTTACAGCCAGGTCTGTAAAAGGAGTTTTTTTTTTTTTTTTTTTGGAATACGGGGTCTATTGTAAACCCTTTCTTATTTCATGTGATTTTTTTTTTCAAACTAGTTTTCATATCTTTCTCTCTTTCTCTCTCTCTTTTTACTTTCCTGAGGAAAGTATTGTAATCATGTCAAAAATCCGAATTTAAGATTTTGATGTTTCTATACGTTTCGAGGTCTCCTGAGTCAGTTTTCACTATTTTTACGATGATGTGTGTATGTGTGTGTATGTGCGTGAGTGAACACGCTAGCGTCTAAACGCTTTGTTCGAATAAGCTGAAAGTTGGTACGTGTATTGTAAGTCACCAATGTACGAACCCTATTGATTTTGGTGAATCTAGCACTTATAGTATTTTTACAGGGACACCAGGAAAAATTCTTTATCATTATGGCCTATGGGGCCAAATTTTATAAATCTAGTTATCTTTGTTTCTCTGTTTGCTTTTCAAAAAGACAAATTTTTAATGATGTTTTGCATCTACAGTTCTGCAGTGCAATAAAATAATGCTTATATTTGTTAACTGAAGATAAGCTTTGTGATTTTTGCTTTTTTTTTTTTTATTATTTTCATACTTCAAATACGACCTAAAATCTTATTTTTACAATTTTATTCGTTCAATTTTATTATTATTATTTTTTTTTATTACAATTATTATCTTTTTGTTACAATTATATATATATATATATATATTTTTTTTTTTTTTTTCAATTTTATCCGATATTACCTTTTATCCAATATACGTGGTCTATTTTATCTTTTCTTACTTTATGTGATTTTACTTTTCCCTTTTAAAACTAAGACTTTTTTTTTTTTTTTTTTTTTTTTTTGTTTAATCTTGTTTTTTCTTTGTTCTTTTGCTTTCCTTTGATAAAGGCAAATTTTTAAATTTGTTTTACCTCTACAGTTTCTACAATATAGTAAAATAATTCTCATATTTACATGATATTAAAACATAAATATGCAACTGAAGACAGGACTTATGATTATCGCTGCCTTTTTTTTACTTTCATATTGCATAGTTAAAATTTCATATTAATACAATTCTTAATTTTAAGAGTTTTGAGGTAAAAACAAAAGTTCAGTAAATTGATTTATACGAAGGAAATTTCTAAAAATTTTGAAAGGATCTAAAAATATCATAAGATAAATTGACTAAATATTTTCCATTTTCAATTCTGTCTGTTAATCGCTTTATAAATCCAAAGAAAAAACATTTGCGTTTTAATAAAATGGAAAACAACTGGTTGATTATTAATTATATATAAAACAAATAAAATAATACTCAATTTTGAAATGATACTTTACATCAAAATCTGAGTGTTTTATATATACATATATATATATATATTTCTTTTTACTCACCTTCATCAACAATTAACTGTTGTTTACACAGAAAACATACTGGATTATAAACTTTTTAGATAAGCATACTTTTTTATTTTTAAGAGGGTTATGAGCATTGTGTGAACAAAAATAAAACGCATATTAAATACAAGTACCTAAACAAACTTTTACATTTATAAATGATGCCATAATTGTTTAAAGCAATAAAGAATTCTGTAAAAAATGGAAAATGCTGTCTGTTTTTAAAATAACATTTTAGCTGTGAAAACCAAGTAAAACTAATCCCGTGAAAACAGTTGTTTAAATATTAATCGAAAAATTATTTTAACAAATTTGTGATCATGTGTTTGAAAGACAATACATGAAATACTAAATAAATGTATTCTCGGAATAATCGCATGCAGTAACATTTGCATATTTAAATGTTATAAATATTGAAAGAGCAACTCCGGTAAAGCATTATTTACTGCTTCTATCACAAGAACTCTCAAACGAAAACAACACAGATATTTCATACTGAAAGCTAAATGCTAAAACATTATGGATGAAAGATTATCTTTTGAGCAAATGCGGACGTTCATATAGTTTTTCTCTCATTAATTACACAATAAAATGATAATGTAAGAATTTTTCTCTAACTGCGAACGAAATGTTTATAAATGAAGGTTAGTGTAATGGAAGAGTTTGCTTAAGATTTGAATATTTGCATTTATTGCATGAAATAAACTGCTGATAGAAGTTAAGGCGACTTGATAACTTTGATTTGGTACTATTGAAGGTTTTACATAAAAGCTTTAATTTCTATTTAGTATTTATAATTTGAAGTTTTTTTTTTTTTTTTTTTTTTTTTTTTTTTTTTTTTTTAATTTTTTATATTATTTATAATTTTTTAGGTTTATTCAATAAAATATAGATTCAAGCAACAATTTTCATGCTTTTTGATACTTTTTTTTTTTTTTTGTAATTTTTCAGTTACCATATTTTCATGAATTCATGATCTTTAAAATACTAAAATTTCTACCGATATTTAAGAAAATATATTTTTTTGTTTTGCATGTCATATTTATAATTTGACCTATATTAGGTTTATTCAATAAAATATATATTCAGGCAACAATTTTTTATGTGTTTTGATTCTTTTTTTTTTTTTTTTTTTTAATTGCGTTTTCTTATTTAGCAATTTTCCATGAATTCATGATCTTCAAAATGCTAAAATTTCAACCGATATTTAAGAAAAGACTTATTTATTTATTCTTTGCATGTTTAATAGAACCTACGTAAAAGAATTAAGGATGAATTTTGAAATTTATTAATTAGTTTTTGAGAAAAATTAAAATCTGCATATCTATGTAACAATTTGCAAAAAAAATAAATAAATAAATAAATAAATAAACGTGATTTTTGTTATATGTTTATTTTTAATATTTTTCATTTAAATATATTGAAAAAATTAATCCCTAATTATTTTAAGTAGATTCCATCAAACATACCAAAAAATATTAAGTCCTTTCTTACATATCTGTAGATGTTTTAGCATTTTGAAGATCAAAATCCATAGGAATTGCTGTCTTAATATATATTTAATTAAAAAACCCAATACATTTCAATTTATAAGTATTGAGGTAATGCTAGGAGAGATTGTGCATACAGGGGATCGGAGGGAAAGAGTAGAGTGGGCGAATCGAAATTTTAGGTGGCTGTACAAAACCAATAGGGAAGTGCTGACTTGAATTTGCATATTGATTGCTTCAAGACTTTAAGATAAAACATGGCTAAGAAAAAATAAATGATGAATTTTCATAACCCTTCCTAAGAATTTCAATACAATGGTAGTAGTACAAAATATTTTTTAATTAAACAATTTCTCATAACCTACTGACCTATACTAACGGTACAAGCATCATGATTTCCTCTAAAGGTGAGTAATTATTTATTATTTAATAAAACAGTGCGCAATCTCTCCTTCCAAAATGGGAGAGTTTGCGCTTTTGCTGTTTAGGAGATGTCGCGCATATAAAATTCTATACTAACAGAGATTTCACAGCTTATTTGTGATAACAATACAATGATTATGAGTTTGTCCATTGCCTGGGACTGTACGAAAACCTAACTTCCATAAGTCATTGGACTAGTTCAAACCATTCGAGATGGCGCACCACCTTTATGGAGATTATCCATAAAATCTGAAATTGAACATTATTCAGAAGTGACACAATCGGCAAAAGTCC
The DNA here is from genome assembly GCA_963930645.1 of Salticus scenicus. Lineage (NCBI taxonomy): Eukaryota > Metazoa > Arthropoda > Arachnida > Araneae > Salticidae > Salticus > Salticus scenicus. The sequence continues at coordinate 115,029,014 of OZ005655.1, forward strand.
CACCTGTGTTGGGATTTACCTCTAGAATGCTGTTAACCTATCAGAAAATTAGAATCCCTAAAGAATTTAAGTGTGATATCTATTCAGTTTTGCAATTGTTTAAAGCATAATGCTCAAGTTTTCTGCAGCTGTCGGCTGCTTAAATAGGAGATATAAAACTAAATGCAAGCAAAAAATATCAGCCTACTCAATGTTCTTTTTAAGGAATGTAATATTCTAAATTTCAATAAAGTAAAATAAATACAATAAACGTAAAGGATTTTAAAGCGTAAAGGATTTTAAAACGTAAAGGATTTTTTGGAGGAAGATTTTGAGGGAAAAAAAAAAAAAAAAACTTTAATGAATAGTAAATGGTGGGCGTATTCTGCGCTTAAAAAAGGGGGGGGGGACTAACCACATATTGCACGCACGGTGTGCTAACTTTTTTTTTTTTTCTCGGAAATGCCTGTTCGAGACGAATACAACGTCTCGAACAGGTTCACTTGTGGCAAGTGGTTGCACAATAACATCACATGTACAATAATATCTGGACAACGACAGATTCTGTCAGCATCTGGCCAAGAAAACATCCTAGCTGAAAAAGAATTATACTAATTTTAAGTGTAATCTATATACTAATAAAATTAATATACTAATTTTAAATAACATGTTAACTAGTAGCTTAATATTAGTTTCAGCTCTTGTTTTTTTTTTTTTTTTTTTCTTATTTTTTTCTTTTTTTTGTTTCTTTCATATTTTTTCTTCAAATAAATTTTTATAGCTCTTTTTATTTTATTTTATTTTATTTATTTATTTATTCATTTTTTAATTTTTCTGATTTTTTTATTATTTAATTGAAATACCCACTCCCAATGCAAAAATATTTGTTTACAAATACCTTACAAAAATGTCATTTAAGTGAATTATTATTATTGATAATGTAAATTTTGTTATAATTAAGAGCAATCTCTTCTACCCATGTTCGTAGCTATTCCTACCCTATAAGGAGATAGTGCACAAAATAGCTCTCTTGGTTTTATTACTAGTGTTGTTTTAAATTCTATCAGAGCAATAATATGGCAATGGAAATGCATAGAAGAAGGATCAATTCAAAGTTATGCACCAAATGTTTAGCAAAGTTAATGTTTGGATTTTTATATTATTTTGTTGAAGTGTGTACAAACTCTCCTAGCTTTACCTTAAATAGAACTTTAAGCTTTTATATGAGATCTTCTATGGTGCCAAGTCAAATGTAACGAGTGCCTTTCAGATCGAAAATTATTTATCACAAAGATTATATTTACATTATCATACAATTGTGTACTTCACATTTCGAAAATAATTTTTTTAAACCTTTGCAAATAGCGGGTGTCCCATAAGCTGTAGATATTTTAAAAATTCATAAAAATTGAAGGAATTAGCAGAATTTAACGCGGTTTACGAAAAAGTTATTCTCGTGAAGGATTTTTATTTATTTATTTATTTTTGTTAAAGAAAAGATAATAGTTAAAATTATTGTCCATAGAGGGCGCTGTACTTGAGCAAATCAGACATTTTCTTAAAAAATTTTTACTTATTTGCATGCAAAAGTTTGCAAGCATATAACTCTTATTGTATGTGTCCGCTATCACCTCAAATTACCGTTTGCAAACGAGTAACATCATCGATAACTGCAGTCGATGGTTTTTAGCTAAGGTAAAATATCGCCACCAATAATGCTTTACCCGCCAAATCAGCAATTATAACTTCATGTATGCACAAGTAGAAGAAAAAATAAGAAATGAGCTATTAATTCTAAAACCACCAATTTATAGGACTCTGATTTCATATTTCTCATTACACGTTTATCCAGCGTCCTCTACTGACGAAAATTGTAAATATTTTTAATTCTTTCCAAAATGAATCTCCTTTCACAAGAATAACATTTTGTACACCGTATTCAGTTTTACCAATTGCTTCAAATGTTATGAAGTTCTATATGTCTGCAGACCTATGGGATACCCAGTATATTGAAAAAAAAAAATTATATTTTCCATATTCATTTAAATCTAATATTATTTTTTTTCAAAATATGTTATTCGTTTTACAAATTCAGAAAATAATATTTACATTTTTACAAAAACGAAATATCAATCAGTCAATTAAAAATAATCATATATAAAAGAAAATTTAATCAAATATACTTTTCTGTTTAACATTAAAAGCTGAATGCCTTTTAAATTAAAATCCTTTTTTGTTACCTATCTTCTTTAACAATTAACTATTTGCTGCCTACAATGTATATTAAAGTAGTTTTTGGAATAACTGTAGTTTTAAGCTTTCAAGAGAGACATAAACATTGTTTCAACCGAAATAATGCATTATACATACAGGTACAATAACTTTTACAATTATAAGTGCCGCTACAATTGTTTTTAACAATAAAGAATTCGGTAAACATCGGAAAATGTTTTAAACTTTTAAAATGACATTTTAACTGTAAAACACTGGTAGAACTAATCCTGTGAAAACTATTGTTTAAATATTATTCGAAACATAAACATTCTTTTAACGAAATTTTGAACGTTTGTTTGAAAGACATTGCAGGATGTACTAAAATAATGCACTTTCGCTGTAATTACATGCAGTAACATTTGCATATTTCAAAGTTATAAATATTAAAAGAGCAACTTTGGAAAAAAAGCATTATTTATTGTTTCTATCAGAAGAACTCAGGAACGAAAATAACGCAGACTTTTCATGCTTAAAGTTAATGGCAAAGCATTTTGAATGAAAGATTAACTTTTGAGTAAATGTGGACGTTTGTATAGTTTTTCTCATTAATTATACAATTAGATGTTAATGTAAGAATTTTTCTCTAATTGTGATAGAAATGTTTATAAATGAAGATTATTTTAATGGGGAATTTTCTGAATGTTTGAATAGTTGCATTTAACCCATGGAATAAACAACAGATAAAATTTCATAAAGTTTGTATATTTTAACATAGAGATTTCATGAATAATTTCATGAATATGAAAATTTATTATAAAATTTTCTACTTGTTAATGAATGTATTTATAAATAATTTCAAATTATTTTTTTTCTGTTGTACATAATGGAGCGAGTACAAATTCAGTAATGTTATTTTTAGTTTATTTTAATTTATTAAAAGGAGTTTTCTGCATTTCTCTGTTTCTACTTCCATGTTAATTCAAGAAATATTATAAATATTGAAATATGTTTCAGAATTTATTTTGTTAATTAAAAATCATCTTCAAACAACTTAAAATTAAATTAAAGAAGTGGTTATTTCTATTTTACACAATGTAAGTCAATAATGATTTCTTAAACTTAATTTCGTTTTGTAGTTATTATTATTATTATTATTATTATTATTATTTATTTATTTATTTATTTATTTGTTATGCTGTTGTTGCATTTTTACAGCAATTGTGCAAACATTTTTCGCTTTATAAATGATATTATTTATTATATAAATCCGAAAATATAATGTAATTTTTTAAAATACTATGACGTTTAATCGCAAAAGTTGTTATGCTTTAAAAACAAAAGTTAATGAAAATATATATTATTATATTTCTAATTTTCTCCTGACAATTATACACTCCTTCTCATATTTATAAGGACACTTTATATTTTAAATAACTAACGTAAAAATAATTGTAAACAAGATTATACTAAGTGTAGTTAATATAGCTAGTATTCTAAAAACCAAAACTGTTATAATTTTTTAATATAAAACAAAAATAATAAAAAATAATGCAAAATGTGTTTTTCTCCACATTTTTAGATGTTCAAATTATAGGGACAATCCAGATTTTTTCGTTTTATTTAACTTACTAGCGGATAAATTACAGTTGACATGCGAATTTGTTAATTACTGGGCTAGATTAATTCATATATAAGCCTTCAATTTTTTCTGGACGGACATTACTGATAATTCCTTGAAAAAAAGAACGTTCAAGTAGTGAAGTATGATAAATGTGTTTTTTAAGTGGAAGTATAATTTCAATCCGCCGAATTTTTAATGAAATTCGAAGGTCTAAAATTACTGAAGGAAATGTGATCAAACATTGAACAGCTGGTTCGATAGGAGACAGATCTGATGCAGAAGTTTTACAGAGATCGAAGACTCATAATTCCTCTTATTACTGTTCTACTCATAATGACTGCTGCCGAATTTGTTCGTAATTTTTAACGAAAGGTTAGGGTCTACATTTATGCGTGTTTAAAATAATTAATAATATGTTAAAATAAATAAAAAACCTGTAATAATCAATCAGCATTTCATGGGGGAAAGAACGTCTGTGTTAAAGTTGAATAAAGACAATATTAAATGGTAAAATGTTGCATTTTCGGATGAAAAACATTTTATTCTTGATTAACCAAATGGTTTTAACAGTTACTGGCACGATCTGAAGATAGCGAAAGACAGAGCAGATTTTTTAAAGGCAGATATGAATTGGGCATTTTAAAGGTGGATCTATGGTCCTCTGGGGAGCTGCTTCTACTGAAGGCAGAATGAATTTAGTATTTGTTTTCTATTATTATGAACATCAAGAGAATATCCGCAAATTTTAAACGTGGAATTATCAGATTTTTGTTAGATTTTGGGGTGTAATAATATTTTTTTTCAACAATACTTACAATTTTGCTCTACTTTTAGAGCAATAGGAAATAGTTTGAAGAAAGAAACTTCTGTAGTATTGCCTTTCCCATGGCCTAAAAGTTGAAAAAACCTTAACTTATGATATTAGAAAAGTGCATGCAAGTGGAAAGCTATTTTAAATAGTTTAAATGTATTAAGAATATCATATATGCTATATGAAATGGTATTGAAACTGAATATTAAAAATAAATGTGTATGCATATATATATATATACCAGGGAGAATGTCTGACTGTTTAACCCTAAAAAGAGACCCCCATAAATATTAATTTAAAGAATAACTGAAAAGAATTACTAAAATTCGAGCTGTCCTTATAATTGTGAACACCTGAAAAATCATCTTTTTACCATATTTAATGTTTTTTTAAGATAGAAAAACGATAAAACTTTTTAAATATAGTCTATTAATGAAATTCAGATTAATTAAAAATATATTTGTTTAAATAATAGTGTTCAGTGTTTAGTTAATATAGAAAAACGGGTGTCCTTATAATTATGAGAAGGAGTGTACATAAATTATTTACTAACTAATGAAAATATTGTAAACTAATGACATTCAAGAATTAAGAATGTTTCGAAATTTTTAATGTTAACACCTTTATAAATTAAGAGAAATAACTCTACATCTGTCTGCACCCTGGAGCATAGTCGACAGATCGCAGATCTACAAAACTTATATGGTAGATAAGTATCTTAGACATTGAAAGGGTTCAATTCATGAAAATTTCTTTCCGATTTTCAAATTTGAATTTTTTTTTTTTCGCTCTTATTCACGGATTTTTCTGTTATATTTCTTTAAATTTATCCTTTCGCTATCTTTGTGCGATCTGGTGCACAGACAGCTAATCGCAGAGATCTAAACTTAGCAAAGGAGTAGCTGAATACTACAGAGGTATAAAACTAAGAAATTACTTCGATTTTTGAAATTAAAATTTTAACTCTATTTATTATTATTATTATTATTATTATTATTATTATTATTATTATTATTATTATTATTATTCATTTATATTTCTGTAACATCTTCTTAAATTTATTCTTTTGCGTCAGTCATCTGAATTCCTTAGCATTGGCTATTATACTATTTATTTTTTATTTTTTATTTAATATCTTTGAAATATATTACATACATATATATATATTTAATTTATTGTACTTAGCGAAATGAGATGATAATTAAAAGGTCTTATTAAATTTTTAACTTAACTGGAATTTATAGCAATAAATTTTATGTATAATTTTGATACTATAACTAATAGTAACAAAGTTTTGAATTTATTGTACTTAATTAAATTGTCGCCGATCCCGTGGTTACAAAATTATATAGTTATTTAAATAATAGATGCGCCGCCTATCATCTAAAAAATTCTCAAAATAATGTGTATGGGTAAGGAGTTGCCACACGCAATGGTAGACAAGGCCAGGTAGTGAGGGTGGGAAAGGCACTTCCGAAAGCAGTGTATAGCTTAAACGAGGTTCAGGGCGATTTCAATGACATTGTTTTAATTTTCATTTATAAAGTGATATAAAAATAGTTATTTTTTATTTATTTTTATTTTATTTATTTATTTTATTTTATTTTATTTTACTTTTTATTTATTTATTTTATTTATTTTTATTTATTTATATATTTGAATAATAATTTAAATATAGTGAATTAAAAAAAACAAAAAAAAAAACAGGAAAGTTAGCTAAGCATTATAATGTATTATAATATGCATTTCAGTTATGAATATTTTTTAATAATTAATTTTTTTCCCTTTCTGGAATAATATACATATTCATAGAGGATAACAAAACAGTTTAAAACATAATTGATTTTTTCTCCCATAGGTATCACATGTAAAGGTAACTTTATTTCTCTGAATTTTGTCCAAATGCATAAAGTAAACATTAAATTTAAAATGAATAAATAAACGCATATTTACTTATTCAGATATAGGCATTATTTAGGCATACTTTCTAACATTTACCTAAACAAAACTCTTCTTATGAGTGTCTAAGGATAAATATCTACCACACACACACAAAATAAATACATAAATATAATAAAATAAAAATTAAATTAAATTAATTGTATTATTATTATTATTATTATTATTATTATTATTATTATTATTATTTTAACATTTAAAATAGGTTTATTTTAATCGTTTCCTTGCCAACTGTAAATTACAAAACTTATTCTTGATTCAAAATAACTGACTGTAAAATACTGTGTAAACAGAATTAAGTAAAAAACAATAATAATACTAAAAGAAAAAAAAAAACAAAAAAAAAAAAAAACAAGTTTAAACGCAGAACTCTTTTGTCTTCATTTAAATTCATCGGATTTCGAGATTTTTCGAAATGAAAGCTTAATGGGATAAATCTCCACAACTACGATTCATAATTAATATCTCTCAGATAGTTGAAAACTAAAGAAGAAACAAAGAATGGAAATCTACCGAAAATGGAAAAACGGAAAAGAGAACATTAATTTATACGTAATAGCTGTTTTTTTTTTTTTCTTTCTTTAAATGGATGCTTGAAAGTGATTCTGGGAATGATAAATAATTTTTCACGTGAACTTCTCTTAAAAAAGTTTTGTGTAATGCAGTGAAGGAAAATGCGTATTGAAGGGATAAATTTATGATGGTTTATAACATAGATGTGGAAAAAAAATATTAACTTTATGTATTTTACATTGTAAAGTGAGATTATTATAATTTATTGTATGTAATTATTTGTACGTAAAAAGTTTTATAAATTATTTTAAAAAAATCTTTAGATTTTAGCTGAAATTCTTTAGATTTTAGCTTATTTAAAGTTGTAGTTTTTACTGAAAAGAAAAAAAAAAACGTGATTGACATTTAGAAAAGAAATTGTAGCTCTAGTAAAAGTAGTTCCATACCATCCTTATAAATTTTATTTCCCAGTGCTAACGAGTTCTAGAAAACTTTTTTGATTATCTTGGTCAAAATTATTTAAAAATATGTGCAAATAAATGTGAACGCAAGAGGCGCATTCTAGTAATTATAATTTTGGTTTATGAAACAATTCTAGGAAATCTAGTTAAAATTTTTCGAAATACAAACAATTTGTACTAATTATAATATTAATTCATTATTTAGAAGAGTATAGAATTGAAATCCTCGATCATTTCCTCTATTCAGTTTATCTGTTTACCTTATACGCATTACTCGATAATCTATATTTCTAATTTGAAGCTTCAGAAAATGACTATTTATTCATTCTTAATGAAGGTGGCATATTTTTTCTAAGTATTATACCACAATTTTCTTAAACAGCCATTAGTATGCTATACTTAACGTACTAATATTGGTATATAAAAATAATATATATTGAATATATAAACTTGACATTTAGATAAATAATATACCAAAGTAAATATACTTTACCTTTAAAAATTCCAAAATAGAAAATTCAGTCACTGCAGATTATTTAGTATTGTTTAGTCTATTCTGTAATAATGACGGTATGGTTAACACTAAGGAAACCACAGTACGCGACCTTTACATATTTCTATTTTGATGCTTTTGAAGTTGGAGTAAATTTAATTTTCTATAATATTACTAGTACCAAGTCGCTGAAATATACTAATATTTTGTTATTATTATTCAGTATAAAAAATAGATCAATGAGTAAATAATGCTATTGCTCAATGATGAAGCTTGAAAAAAAAAAAATAAATAAATAAATAAATAAATTGATCGTTAAATTATAGTTGTATTTTAAAATTTAAATTACATAATTTAATATAATTGTTGCAAATGTAATTAAATTATTATTGTTGATCATTTTGTTATTTTTAAGAAAAGAAAATTTATGTAGATACTTCGTACTAAATTAGAATAATTAAATCAGTTAATGTAATTTCTTATTTTGTTTGTATTATTTTTTAAGCCTATAAACACACAACACGCTTATGTATTATTATTAATGAACATACTTTAAAATTAAACATATCAATACTAAATATGAAAGGTAAAAATGTTTTAATATAGGTATTGTTGGATAAATTCGTATTACAGAAAATGAAACTAAAATAATGCATCAAGCATTGATTATAAAATTATTCCCAATCTCAGGAAATATAATTATAATAAAAATTATATAAAATGAAATGTGTTCGAAAATGTTTCACAAAAGACTAGTTGGAAGAAATATTTAAGTAAAATAAAAAGTGGATAATGTAATAGAAAAAAACATACAAAAGTATAAAATGTTGGTGATATTAGGAGAAAACTGAAATCGATACAAACAAATAAGTTTTGGTAATAGCATGAAAATATAAAAAATGTAACAAAGAATGGAATAGGTGAAATATCTTCAGATCTAAATTTCGAAAAAAAAAAGAAGTTTTATTCAATATTAGTTTCCGATTTTATACCAAAATAAATTTTTGTGATTCTGAAAAAAATGAAATTTCGGTGCATCTGTACAATTTGAGCCAACCTGAAATTCATTTTTGATACCTTTACGGTGATGTACATATGTATGTGAAGACAATACTATCTAAATTCTTTAATAGGCTAAGAAGGGGTCGCAGCTTTCCCATATTTTTACAATCTTTTTATTGTATTGTCACCACAATTTTCAAAAAGAAAATGTTTATAAGGTTTTAGTGTTATTGCAACGTTAAAATGTTCAAGACAATATTTTTTTTTTTTAAATTTCGGTGACAGTATAATAAAAAGACCGTAAAAATATAGAAATGCTGCGACTCCTGATTAAGCCAAAAATATGTACGTATATTATGAGTCAGCAGTCGCATGTACTGAAATGGTTCATGAATATAAGACTTATAATTATTTTACTGGGATACAAAGAACAATTCTTTAACATTTCGGTCTATGGACTCAAACTGTTTGTATTAGTTCGGAATCTAAACATGACATTTGTTTAAGATAAAATTGGAGAGAGTTGTTATAGGGCATCGTCGAAGGAACAACGCAAATATTTATAAGACTAGGACTTACACAGTTTTTTTTTTTTTTTTTTTTTTTTTTTTAAGGGATACAAAGCCGAAATTTTATACGTTATAATCTTTGGACTTAAACTCCTTGTAATTCGCTTAAATAAGTTGTATTGTTTAAAATGTGATGCATGATATAATGCTTCGCAAACATAATATCCATATAAGAGTAATGTGTGTGTATTACTTGTATTTCTTTTGCTGAAAACTATGGGAGAATTTACAAATATCAAGTACAATACGTGCTTGTAGGGAGTTAATTATATAATTTAAATAGACTGAAACAAATATATGATTTAATGTTTTGCTAAAGATTAATCGTTACTGAAATTCAAGTTCTAATTATATATATATATATATATATATATATATATAAGGTACACGCTTAAACGCCTGTTAACAACTACACGTATGGAATGTTGATAGGAGCCACTCTTAGAGAACTAAATGTCAAAAATATTAAAATTTCAATTGGAAAACGTTACATTGTATTACATATTTGGATTCTATTAATATATAGATATAGATATGTATATATATATATATATATATATATATATATATATATATATATATATTGATTAACAGATAACATTTTTTTATATCACTGTTTTGCTTTAATCCATAAAAATAAAGTTCATTAACAATTTTAGAAATAAGAATGTCTGAAATAATTCTCTTTAATTTCAAAAAAGAAAATTGTATTTTTAAAAATTTTACTAAGTATAAACTATTTTTTCCCCTTCTTCTTCTGTGGTTAGAACAGGGAAAATTTAATATATTGATAAGAATGAAAATAATAATTTTTTTATTGCATATTTAAATTGTTATGCGTGTGTAATTTAATGCTAAAACCACAAACTTCATTCCATTTCATAAAATGAAAATATATTATTAATGAGGATGTTGAGTTGAATAATTTGGATTTCGTAGATATAGATATATATATATTTTTTTTTTTTTTTTTTTAATGAAAGATAATTTTTTTCTCACGTGTAGTAGACATATTTATTTATTTATTAGCCCCAGGCGTAGATCGGAGAATGAAATTAAGACAGAAAGCGGGTCAGTAAATTTTGTCACTTATAGTAATCCTGCGTTGGGTAAATCACGTGATTCGAAAGCAGAATAGCGGTAGTTTGAGCTTGTACTGAAAATTATATATGTATATACATAATAGTATTTGTAGCATAATATGTAAATCTGCATTAAAAATGATAAATTTTATTTAATATTGTAAATTGACCCCACGCATAGAAAAGACGAAAGAAAAGGTCAATTTTACTATCATTCTACACATTTTTAAAATATTAAAAGTGCCTTTTTGATTTTTTTGATCCGAAAAGTAATTCTTCAGATATTCCCGTTTTCAAAGGTTTGCACCTTTGTTTGATTCTGTTTTATTAAAATATTATGAGTTACAGAAAGTACGACGTTTGTTAACCCCAGTAGTGAAAATATGTTTCCGGGGAGTAAAAATCTTCAATAGAAAATAAGGGTGACGACCATTTGAAATTCCAAACTTACCAACCCAATCCCATAAGTTGATAACATTTCTTTTCCTTTTTTTTTTTCTTTCTTTTAAGTGCTGAGTGCATATTTCTGTATTTACTTTTCATTCCGAATAGTATTTCGCGAGATACTTATGTACCATTTTGTTATATTCGGTATATTGTATTTGAAATGTAAAGATATAAAAAATAGAAAATGTAGAGTTTAACTACATTGAATAAATATACAACGAATAAAATATTATTTATAATTCATAACAAGATGTTTTGTTTGTGTAAAAGAATGGTGACTGAATAGTTCAAGATTTACACTTGGTATTTATGTTCAGAATATAAGTATAAGAAATTCTCTCTCTCTCTCTCTCTCTATATATATATATATATATATATATATAAAATAGCAAATATAAAAAAAAATAAATTGAGTTAAAATTTAGCTACCTTTAATAAACATGCAATTAATGAAATTACATCTGTTAATTTCAAAATAACAACTTGTTTTGTTTTTCTAAAATAAATGCTGATTACACACAATTAAATAATAAATACCTTTTTAAAGAAAATTAAACTAACGTTAGCTTTAAAGCAAAGATATCATTCAGCTTCATTCATACATATAATTATATTAGAGTGAAGGCTAATAAGATAAAAATTCAAAGTGTTTTCAGACAGAAAATTAACAAATACTTCTGGGAATGGTAAAAAAATGAAGAAACGTACAAGCTAAGTAACGAAACACATTATAAATTTTTCAAAAAATAAAAGAATATTTTTTTCTTAAACAAACATTTCATAACAGAATGTTGAACGACAGATAGAAATTTATTCCTTGTAAAAGGATAGAAAATGCCACTTATATAAGTGAATGTACATTAAGAAATTAAATCTGAAAAATCTTTTGAAATCTCATTAGGCTTTCTGATTGTGTAACGTAAATAAATGAAATAAACCTGACTTGATGGCATATTACGGAATTAAAAATAAATTCCACAAAGGAAAAAAAAAGTCTAAAAAATTCGCTATTTTTTAAGAGTATTTTTTTTCTTCTTACATTGTAGAAAAAGAAAATAATTTTGAAAGGTCTTCATTAATTATAAATCGTTTGAATGGATAAAAACAAAGTAATAAGAGTTTAAATTCCTTTAGTGGAAAATTATGCATTGAATTACTTGCATCAATTTTTTCCATGATTTTTTTAAAAGTAGTTTTATTATTTAAGTTGAATTGTTTATTAGTTTAGCGTTGGTGTGATATTTATCGCGTAAAGTAATAAATAATTAATTTTAAAATTCTGCTATTTCGTTGATTCGGTATTTTGTTGAGTTTTTAACTTTAAGAGAATGTTTTTTTCATTTATTTTAAAATTACACAAATGCTTAAAAATGATAAAAAACTATTTAATTAAATTTTTATTCCTGTGAATTTAAACAAAAAAAAAAAAAAGTAAAAATAACATTAATTGTATATTCAGAAAATCTTCAAAACTACGACATTTTGTTTAAAATATTTAAATACACCTAACAAATTAAAAAAAAAAAAAATATATTCATAAAAATAAAATCTTAGATTTATTATTATTATTATTATCATTATTAAACAGTTTTTCTAGAAACAAGCAATTTGACACTTGTTTATTTCATATTCATTTAAAAAGACTGGATATTTCAAAATAATGTAACGTAAAGGACAAAAGTTGTAAAAGACAGAAATTGTGATAGGATAGGAAAAATCTCTGAATTATATAGATATGTATTTATAAATTTATATAAAAATATTTTGATTTCTCATTACGGTTTTTAATTGTGTAATATAAATAAACGACGAAATAAATGTGATTTTATAGCATACAGTAGAAATGCAAATAATTTCAACAAAAAATCAATTATATGTATAGGGGAATATCTCCAGTTATGGACATTCTCCAGTTGTGGGCACCCCACCATATCTTTTAACAAAAAGTAAACATGGTGTATTTGAGTGCTGTCAAGCATGTATTGTGACAGTATGCAGTTATTGTGCTAACACCGAACTCAATAGACGCAATTGCTTAGTGAACATTTTGAAAAACAAAGCAACACAAAAGCAATTTCTGATTTTTTTCAATGTTCAATAAATCGAAGTGAATTGATTAAAAAATGTGAGTGCAATATAGATTCATGCAGTATATTCACTATATTTTGTGATGCAATATGTAATTAAGCCAAAATTTGGAAAGAAAATAGTATTTTCTGTCATTATAAAAGTGATTGTTATTCCCGGTTGCGGGCACCTTCATGTAACCGATTGTAGGCACCCATGTTTCTTTCATTTAAAGCGTGTTTTTGACTTACAAATTGTCCAATATGGTCTTTTAAAACAACACAACATATTTTATTAGGGTTTTATGTATTTTTAGGCGTTTTAGGGTTTTTTTTAGCCATGTCAACCCTGGAAAAGTCAATCGATCCAAAAGAAATGCATTTTAAAACGATGGTTATAGCCATTTAGGATTGCTTAGTTTATACGAAATCCATAAAATCGACTGCCTCAGATATGGACCTCCAAGCAGCTTCTGTGCCCCTACAGAAGAAGCCTACAAAAAGTAAGGGAACTCCACCTGTCAAACTGCTGACCAAACGCGCTAAAAAAAAAGCAACCTTCACAATAAGTAGATGATGCCGATTTCCGCATCATTTGTTTGTAGCACCTGCTACCATACCAAACAAGAGCAAATTCAAACAAATTCAACGAATATGATCATCGGGTGCATTTTAAATGTGCCAATATACATGAAAATTATTTTATTTACAAGCATTGCACTTCTGAGTTGAAGGATGAAGAAGATAACGAATAAAATTGCAAAAATGCCATTTCTGTTATTATTTCGGCCACTGAATCCTTACAAAATGTATAAATTGTATTGTTTTCTGTATTTATGGTGGTTTTCTTAGTATTTTTCCATTTTTAGCAGATTTTTCAAGTGTGCCCACAACCGGGTACAAATTTGTTTTTGGCAAAAAATAATCACTTCACAAAATTGGCAAGGATTTTTTACTGGTTGACGGAATCAATACAGTTTACTTCGTCAAACTTTAGCTAATGGTTCTAGCTTTCCATTGGTATTCATATGTTTGCATAGCACCTATTCTAGGAAAAGTTATAAGCTAAAATCAAAACTGTGACCACAACCGGAGATGTTCCCTTAAAGTTATATATATTGGGTGCTACCGTATATCTAGAAAAAATATTTGGTAAAAAACAAACAGTAAAATAGAAAAACTATTTAAATTTTTCATTTTTACAACAAAGTGTCTAACAACTCTTTTTTAGAACAAGTTTTCGAAATTTTCGCCTTTGGCGTTGGTGCAAGCTTTGATCGTCTTCGACAGTGAAGCGACAGTGCGGAGCAAATTGTTTGGTTCTAAATCATCGCATTCTTTGCTCAGAGATGTCCTGTGGTTATCCAATTTCTGAAGTTTCCCTGCTCGTAATCGTTCTTCTAAGTATCACCACACTGAAAAATCCACTGGATAAAAATTAGGGCTGTTAGGAGGCCACAAAACTTTTCAGACAGGTTTTCACTTTGACACCGAGGAAGGCAAGCACAGACCGGAGATCAATTTTTCTGAAAATTATGACCGAGTGATTTCACTTCAGTGGAAGTCCGGCTATTTCTAAAACATTTTTTAAATAAACTTGTGCATTATTATTATTATTATTTTCAATGAAAACCAGTTGAATCTTCCCATTGGAGCTGATTCCAGCCCTAACAATCAACCTTTTTGGAAACAAAAACTTTGTTGCAACTTTTCATTTTCTCATGCTCTTGAGAAGTGTACTTAAAAGATGGGGATAAATTTGAGAGATTTTAGAGACTTGAACAGTAAAAACTTTCTCAACAAACCAAAAACATCTTGGATGCGCTGCATTGAGAAAAAATCACGAAGCTGTTTTGCATTTATCTAACCGATTTTCCTTTCTCTGATCGCCCGAGCCCACCAGCGGCCGTGCGGTTCTGTAATCAAGGATGGTAGATGGGAAGTGCAGGATTCGATCCCATGTAACATAATAGTTGTTATGCTCTCCATCGCCATTTATAACTGATAAATTTTATTATTATTTTTTTTTTTTTAAATATTTATATGAATAATAATAATAATAATAATAATAGAAAAAATCTTTGCAAAAATAGTGGCGTAGAATGTTACAAGCAACAGAAAATCTAATATTATGAAGCTATAATATATTGTGTGGGAAAAATCATAAATGCTATGGGCTTCAAAATACTTGCAAAAATTATTATTTTTTTATTAAAGATTTTTTTTAAATATATTTTGTAATAAATCTTCAATGGCACAAAAAAATAAATAAATAAATAAATAAATAAATAATAATAAAAAAAAAAAACAGAAATCCGAGTTTTAAAAAACACTACCGCAATTCGTTTTAATAAAATATTTTTGAAATACTATACATTTAACATGGCTTTTGAAATTTTGAAATCATAAAATGCTACCCTGTATTAAATTATAACATTCAGAAAAGAAATAGCATAAATATATTAAGATTAAAACTATTTTAATAAAATATCTTCATCTATAAAGTAATTAATTTTTAATCATTACCTCATAATTTCAAAATCTGTAAATTATAAAACTAAACTCTTAAAAAAAAAGAGCAATGTTTAGGTATAGAAAAATTTTAAAACTTCTTTTTTTATTTCTCTTTGGGAAATTTCACTTTTAACATATCTTCGTTAAGATACGCTTAATGTGGTAAAAATATAAATCAAATCTGGTGCAGACTAATTTATAATTAAAATCTCTCACCCCACTAAAATTTAAGAAGAGACAACGAATGGATAATAAGTACATGCGGCAAAGCGTGAAAATGAACATTAATCTAGTATAATGTCTTCTGTTTTTCAAATAGCTACTTGAAAGTACTCCTAAGGGTAATAAATTATTTGTGTCATGTGCTTAGGGTGACGTGAAAAAAAGATTTTATGAAAGAAAAATATGTATCAAAGTCATAAACTTTCATTAGTACTCGGAGTAATGCAATGGCCGTGTTAGAGTGGAAACTTATTGCTAAAAATTATGTATCATAAAATCTTATTCTGTCACTTTGTTAGAAATATTATTTGAAGTTTTGAATAAGGCGAATGAAAACTTAATTTTGATGTAATTTAAAAAGATGCGTTTATAAAGATTTCTGCAAAAGGAATCTTTTTGAAATTTGTTTTGACATAAAATGTGTAAAGGGATTTTTCAGTAGGAAATATGCATAGATTTATGTGACATTTATATTTTACATGTGAATTTTGATCAACTTCAGTTGTATTTTGGATGAGTAATACTAAGACGATTCGTTTAAATGCAGTTAATATAATTAGTTGTTTAAAATAGTGGAAAGAGTCCATATTTCAACAAACAAACGCAGATTAATAAATTGTAGGAGCAATAATAGTTATACAAAAGGCGTTCTAAAGTAGAAAATTATTGTTAAAAATTATATATTGTAAAACCTTCCCTGTCATTTTGTTAGAAATACCGTTTAAAATTTTGAATAATGCAAATAAAAACTAAATTTTGATATCATTAATAACGCTGCGCCTATAAGGTATCTACTATTTACATAACTATTTAAACAAGGGAGGTATTTTTTTTTTTTTTATACTTACCAGATGAGAAAAGGTGAATTATATACAAACTAATCTAATAAATTCCTAAAAATTCGCAAAAAAAAACAAAAAAAAAACATATGCCTCGCTAATTATGTACATCTCCTATGAATGGTCGGGGAAACCCTACGGTGACTGCGTACATGAGAACTACGTGACATGCTATCGTGTGTAACATAGCATTTTATCCGAACTCACCCTACTTGAAAAAAATTGCCAATTATTTGGCTGAATCTGAATAAAAGGACATTTAGCAGATTAGTTGGCGTATTTTGCTTACATTTTATAAAAAATATGTATAATATTTCTCTAGCGTGGACTAGTTACGATTAATTTTTGTCGAAACAATACGAAAGGGACGTAAGGTGTTATCTGATTGGCCGACCAAGATTGGATATTAATCAAAGCATAAATTCGGCTGCTATAGATTTCAGCTACAAACATTTTATCTAATATACTTAAAATGCACATTTTCTTAAAAAAAATTTTAAGAAAATATTAACTTTTTGTGCTGAAACATATGCTCAAAATCTCATATTTAGAAATATATTTGGAAAAATTTAAAGCCAACTAAGCCTCACATTTCATGATTAACTATTCGGCAGTACAGTGGTTACGGTGGTAATCCGGGACTGAAAGAAAGAAAGAAAAAAAAAACATATTTGATATTGAAATTTTATATTCACAATATTTCGGAAATTTACAAGTAAAAATAACAGATTCAGAGATGCAGGGTAATCAATTTAAAAATGCGATTCTGAATAAATTTTTGAAAGTCAAAATTATATATAATTTTAGATTTTTCATTTCTTATAAGTAGAATGAATGTTATTTCTTTTTATTTCTTTATTTATTTTGTAGATACATTTATTATCTATGGAATTTCTGTTATGTATGATAATATGGTAATTTGGTTCCGCTAAAAATTAAGAAACATTCGATTTTTAATATAACAATAAAAACTTGATTCTGAAAAATTTTAACTAAGCAGCGGATATTTTTTTTTTTTTTTCTAAAATTAAAATTATAACACAAATATCAAAGATTTAAATCTTGTTCATTGGGAAAAACCACTGAAATTTACTAATGATTTTATTTATCAGATTTTTTTTTTCCGAAAAAAATGTTAGGTGTATAGCAGGGAGGAGACGTAGTTCAGAAAACTTCGCGGAAGCGCCAAAACTTTATGGAAGAATCTTTATGGAAAAACAGAAACTTTTTCACAAACTTTATGGAAGCGCCGAAGCGACGCGCTTCCAGAAGCAGAGGAATTATCAATTCAGTCTTTCGATGAGGCGACGTTACTTGATTAATTTTTAAAAATCTTAAAAAAGGGAAGCGCTGCTTCAATCGCTTCCATGGACGCTTCGCCACTGGTGTATAAGTATTATCACGCAGATGTTCACGAAGAAAAATCTAATATTTTAATAATGTATTTTTACTTCCTTATACAAAGTATAAGGAAGTATAGTAATCCCGATTTGCGAAATGGATTTTGTATTTCACATTGCTCAAAAACGAATGATCGCCGAATGTTGCTAATTTATACGTGTGACTTTCATGATGTCTAGTTGCACGCCTGCAAGTGTCATCTTAACACGAGCTCTCGTTTTAGAGATATAAGAGATTTTACACGATTTTTCGTTACGTCTGTATGTGTGTGTGTGTGTCTGTGTGTGGGTATGTCGCATAACTCAAAAACGGTTGGACGTAGAAAGTTGCGAATTGGTACATAGGTTTGTTATAACATCTAGTTGTGCACCTCCCTTTTTGGACTTTCTATGATTTTCCGTTTTGGAGATATTTAGGAAAATTAGGTTAATAATGACAAAAATTTGCCCATAATGTATCAAAAAACGGTAATAACTCAAAAACGGTTTAGACAAATCTTGCAATTTAACTGACTTTCCGATTAGCTAGACATTTGAAACTTTCAGAAAAGCTCAGAACACGTTGACAATGCATTTTTAAAATATTTTTAGCCAACTGTTTCCGATACCTGCTGCCTTCAGCAGCATTTATGCGATTCAACAGAAAATTTATTTAACTAACTTCCCGACTAGCTAGACATTTGAAACTTTCAGATTAGATCAGAACACGGTGAAAATGCATTTTTTAAATATTTTTAGCCAACTGTATAGGGTCCCTGCTGCCTTCGGCAACGTTACCAGTTCAAATCTTGGAATCGATTTGTAACTAACTTCCCGACTAGCTAGACATTTAAAACTTCCGGAAAAGCTCAAAATACGGTGACAATGCATTTTAAAAATATTTTTGACCAATTGTTTCGGGTCACTGCTGCCTTCGGCAGCGTTTACATGGTTCAACAGAAAATTTATTTAACTAACTTCCCGACTAGCTAGAAATTTGAAACATTCAGAATAGTTCAGAACACGGTGAATATGCATCTTTTTAATACTTTTAGCCAACTGTTTCAGGTCCCTGCTGCCCTCGGCAGCGTTTATATGGTCCAACAAAAAAAATATTTAAGTAACTTCCCGACTAGGTAGACATTTGAAACTTTCAGAATAGTTCAGAACATGGTAAAATTCCTTTTTTTAATACTTTTAGCCAATTTTTTCGGGTCCCTGCTGCCTTCGTCAGCGTTACCAGTACAAATCTTGCAATCGGTTTTTAGCTAACTTTCAGAAAAGCTCAGAACACGGTGATAATTCATTTTTTTTTTAAATATTTTTAGCCAACTGTTTCGGGTCCAATGTCAATGTTTTTTAACATTATGTATATTTCTAAAAGTGTATAAGGAAGTCATGTGGTGCCCACATCAGATTTTTTTTACATATAAAGGAAGAATTTTTTTATCGTTGATTTGTTTAGAGACAAAAACCAGGGCTGTTATTTTTTACTTTTCTGTCTAGCCCAAAATTAATTTTCTGTAACAGTGAAATATCTCTTAACGCTTCATTTCAAGTGACCAAAAGGACCTGGATCTTGGCTATAGAAAATTAGGATAAAAATCCCAGTTTTGATTTGTTATTTTCCAAAGAATACATTGTAAAAAAATTTTGTGTAAGAATACACAACATTATTGAGGAAATTTATTTTCCTCAACCATGTTGAAAAATGTTATCAGCTATTGTACAGAGTCATACAGTGGAATGTTACGCAATTACAACGGGTAACATTCCATTGTATGACTCTATACACAGCTATAGCTGATAACATTTCTCAACATGGTTCAGGAAAATAAATTTCCTCAATAATGTTGTGTATTCTTACACAAAATTTTTTACAGTGTTTTATGTGCTCTTTTATGCTGCATTCCGCTGTACTTCATTTTCTACTTCACATACATACAATCTTCGCATTTAATAAGATAATGTTGTAGAGTAATAAGATAATGTTGTAATTGTTGTTAATAAGATAATGTCTTCTGAATAAAAGGACCTGGATGAATTAAAAATGTGGTAAAAAAAAAATTCTGGCCAGGAAACATATAGACTCCTAGTATAAACATTTCAAAGTTCCACCACTAATTGCGCTAACTTTGGTGATATCTAATCAATACAATTTACAAAAATAAAAATTTGAAACTTCATCTGTTTTTCGAATAATGATGCAACTCCAATTTTTGTTTTCTGAAACCTGAATTTTTGAATGTTGAAACTTCATAATTTACCAGCCGGAATTTCCTTATAGTTTATTGTTTTCAATTGTAACTATTAGAGATAATTATAGAACTGCGATTAATTGTAATATATATATATTTTTTAATTTATTTTTCAGGAACAAATAAATTCCAACACATGCAAAAAGTAACTAGGGAAGGATTTAATGGATAAAGGTGGGAGCGATTTTTTCAACTTATGTAACTTAGTCGATATCTAATCAGTACATATTATTTTCTAAGTGCATTGCTCCACGAAAAAAAAGGGAAATAATCACCCTATTTTTAGGAGGGATCTTGTCATTAATGACTTCCAGGTATTTTAATAATTATGCGTATTTCAACAAAATAGACTTTACTATGTGATGTTAATCATTGCAATTCGTTTAATATTATTATTATTATTATTATTATTATTATTATTTAAATAATAAAATTCATCAGGTAAAATAAATAAATAAATATATAAATTTATTTTTGCGTGTTTAAAACTTTTAATCGTTGTTTAAAATATAGTTTTTTTTTTTTTTTTTTTTTTTTTAACTGAATGCCAAAGAAAGAAATGTGAAATCGTAGTTAGCGTAAGATTAAGCAGAAAAGCATTAGGGTTGAACAACGTCGAATAATAATAATTAAAAAAACAATTAAAAAAATAATAATAAATATGCACAAACTTCATTAATTCAATATCCTAGCAGACATCTGCATCATATAACATTTGTATTTCGTCTCACTTAATAGAATTTATTATAATATAGAAGAACTAACATGAAAGGTCATAAAAATCATTATTTACTATATTTATACAAATTTTAGAAATTCGGAATTTTTGTAATATCATGTCAAAAAGATTCCATCACATAAATCTAGTTTCCATTAAAATACATTGCTCTCATGCAATACTATTAACATCTAGCTGATATAACAGTTCTTAATTATGATACACTATCTCTGCCCTACATTCCTCAAAAAACGTAGGACCTTTGCAATCAGATTCCCTTCATGATTAAAGGAAAATTCTGTTTTTTACCTATATAACTTGTTTTCCAGCGTATATCTTCCTTGATAGCACGTTTAACCAACATTTTTCTTTATTCAGCAAACTTCTTTTCCTCTGGCACCGAGAAAATTATCTTACGGAGCAAAAAGTCTGTCTGTTTCCCGTGATATAATCCACGACCGTTATTCAAAAAGCAAGCAAAAAGTAAAAAATAATTTCTTAAAAAGTACTTTTTCTGTAATACTCGACGAATACTCTTACAGGGCAAAAAAGTCAAATGGTTGAAATTGATACTATCGATCTCCTTCTTCAAAAGTACGTCTTATGCGATAAGACACATAAATGTTGTAAAAGGCTCCTGGCAAAAACACATATGCATAATTATAATGCAAGTAAAATCTCTTCAAGAATAATGCGTAATTAAAAACTGTTAATGCTACAAAATTGACAAAGAAATGGCAACAAATGTTATAATTACAAGTAGAAGCTACCGAGTGATAATATCAGTGTTGTGTAATGTTTCCCATTTTCCAAACCACCGTCTGAGAGCCCTTATGGCAAAATACATTACACGCTTCATATAAGATCACGTTTTATAAAAGGGGGATTCCATAGCAATCGACGGAGAAGACAGATCGTAATGTTTTTCTTTATTCATCCATGTGCTTGGGGCTCAGATAGCCCGATCAGTACTTGTCAAATTTTTATCTTCAGTATAGCAATTTTGTATAAAAAAAATCTGGAGTGACTCCACTCGACTTTCCGAACATTGAGTAACTAACAGTTTTGTAGATAAAATAAAGAAAGAGGAATTGCTAAACAAACAAAAGAGAGAAAACCATAATAGAGTGTTTTTTTCTCCATATATCACACGAGGTTTTATTTAACGCTACTGAACTTTGAGCCCTTAGATCATAATGATAAAGAATTTTTCGTTTTGTCCCTGTAAAAATCTATAGATGCTAGATTCACCAAAATGCTTATAGATAGTGCAACAGTGATTTATAATATTCATACAAATTTTCAGCTCAATTGAATAAGGCGTTTAGATGCTATCGCACTTTTAAAAATTTGGTCTCATAGGCCATAATGATAAAGAATTTTTCTTTGTGTCCCTGTAAAAAAACTGTAGTGCTAGATTCACCAAAATCTATACAGTTGGTGCAAATGCGACCTATAACATGTGTACAATTTTTTTGCTCAGATTAATAAGGCGTTTAGACGCTATCACACTTTTAAAAATTTGGCCCCATTGGCCTTAATGATAAAGAATTTGTCTTTGTGTCCCTGTAAAAAACCTATAAGTGCTAGATTCTCCAAAATCTATACAGATTGAGTATCTGTGACCTATAATATGGATATAAAATTTTTGCTCAATTGAATAAGGCGTTTAGATGCTATCGCACTTTTAAGATTTTGGTCCCATAGGCCATAATGATAAAGAATTTTTCTTTGTGTCCCTGTAAAAAAACTATAAGTGCTAGATTCACCAAAATCTATAGGGTTCGTACTATGGTGACTTACAATATACGTACCAACTTTCTGGTTAATCGAACAAAGCCTTTAGACGCTAGCGTGTTCACAGACATACACACATACACACATACACACATACACACACACATACATACATCATCGTAAAAATAGTGAAAACGGACTCAGGGGACCTCAAAACGTATAGAAACATCAAAATCTCGAATTCGGATTTTTGACATGATTACAATACTTTCCTCACTATAGTGTTCGGAAAGTAAAAATACAGTGCATAAAATACAGTTTTTGTGTTGCCATACATCATGTGCATTAAAGAAATCTAAATAGTTCTGTATTATATTTTACTAAAATACTGTAGGTTGTCCTAGTGAAATATACATATATATAATTATACAGGTATTTACATATATTATGAAAGTTTTACTGAAGATAATTACTTAAAAGAAGAAAGCTTTAACATATAAAAATATGTAGAATTGTTTTATGCTTTAGGATTAACAAAATTTTATGCTTTATCAAAAATGGCAAATTTACAAATAACATTAAAATTTGTTTAGAAAAATAAATTTTTCTTTATTATTATTATTATTATTATTTTAAGAATTTTACATATTCAAAACATATTATATAAATTTAAGTTAATGCAATGTAAAACATTACAAATTATATAAATTATATTTTAAAATAATTAGATTATTATGTTAAAAAAGAAAATAAATAAATAAATAAAAATGAAATAAAAATAATTATAAGATAAAAAAATTTTTATAAACCATGTTTTTTAATTTTCTGTTGAATCATATAAACGCTACTGAAGGCAGCCGGAACCCCAGCAATTGGATAAAAGTATTAAAAAAATTCCTTGCTATCGTCTTTTTTTGAGCTATTATAAAAGTTTCAAATGGCTATCTAGCCGGAAAGTTAGTTAAAAGTTGATTGCAAGCTTTGTACTGGAAACGCTGCCGAAGGCAGCAGGGTCCCGAAGCAATTGGATAAAAATATTTTTAAAAAGCACTTTCACCGTATTCTGAACTGTTCCGAAAGTTTCAAATGTCTAGCTACTCAGGAAGTTAGTTAAATGAATTTTCTGTTGAATCATATGAACGCTGCCAAAGGCAGTAGGGACCTGAAACAGTTGACTAAAAGTATTAAAAAAATATATTGCCACCGTGTTCTGAGCTATCCTGAAAGTTTCAAATATCTAGCTAGTCGGGAAGTTAGTGAAAAATCGATTGCAAGCTTTGTACTGGTAACGCTGCCGAAGGCAGCAGGAACCCGAAACAGTTGGCTAAAGGTATTTAAAAAAATGCATTTTCACCGTGTTCTGAACTATTCTGAAAATTTTAAATGTCTAGCTAGTCGGGAAGATAGTTAAATAAATGTTTTGTCGAATTATATAAGCGCTGCCGAAGGCAGCGGGATCTGAAATAGTTGACTAAAATTATTAGAAAAATGTATTGTCATCGTGTTGTGAGCTGTCCTAACAGTTTCAAATGTCTAGATAGTCGGAAAGTTAGTGAAAAATCGATTGCAAGCTTTGTACTGATAACGCTGCCGAACGCAGCAGGAACCCGAAACAGTTGGCTAAAGGTTTTAAGAAAATGCATTTTCACCGTGTTCTGAACTATTCTGAAAGTTTCAAATGTCTAGCTAGTCGGGAAGTTGGTTAAATAAATTTTCTGTCGAATCATATAAGCGCTGCCGTAGGCAGCGGGACTTGAAAAATTTGACTAAAATTATTAGAAAAATGTATTGTCACCGTGTTGTGAGCTGTCCTGAAAATTTCAAATGTCTAGCTAGTCGGAAAGTTAGTGAAAAATCGATTGCAAGCTTTGTACTGATAACGCTGCCGAAGGCAGCAGGAACCCGAAACAGTTGGCTAAAGGTTTTAAGAAAATGCATTTTCACCGTGTTCTGAACTATTCTGAAAGTTTCAAATGTCTAGCTAGTCGGGAAGTTGGTTAAATAAACTTTATGTCGAATCATATAAGCGCTGCCGATGGCAGCGGGACTTGAAATAGCTGACTAAAATTATTAGAAAAATGTATTGTCACCGTCTTGTGAGCTGTTCTGAAAATTTCAAATGTCTAGCTAGTCGGAAAGTTAGTGAAAAATCGATTGCAAGCTTTGTACTGATAACGCTGCCGAAGGCAGCGGGAACCCGAAACAGTTGGCTAAAGGTTTTAAGAAAATGCATTTTCACCCTGTTCTGAACTATTCTGAAAGTTTCAAATGTCTAGCTATCCGGGAAGTTAGTTAAATAAATTTTCTGTCGAATCATATAAGCGCTGCCAAAGGCAGCGGGACTTGAAATAGTTGACTAACATTATTAGAAAAATGTATTGTCACCGAGTTGTGAGCTGTCCTGAAAATTTCAAGTATCTAGCTAGTCGGGAAGTTAGTTAAAAATCGATTGCAAGATTTGTCCCTGACAAACCCACAAACAAACACACAAGAATCGAAGTTAAAAAAAAAAAAAAAAAAAAAAAAAAAAAATGGTAAAATAATAAACATGCACAATGAATAAATCAAATGAAGCTAGAATATATTTGCTCCCCCCCAATGGCGTGGCACTTGCGACTCATAGATATTGTAATATATATAGATCTATCATTCCCATGTTATCGAGCAAAAAATTTTGATGCTGAAAAAAAGTTCTAAAAATCAGCCATTAGAGAGTATTGAAAAAAAGAATAAAACGAAAAATGAATTTGAAACTGTATCTGGAGTTTTTCATTCACCTTTAGTAAACAAATTATTCATATATTTTATTTACTAAATTGTAAATTATCCGTGTGTATTCCTGAATGTGATTTACTCGGAGAAAGGCAGCCATTAGAGTGACTTTTCCCGAAAAAAAAGGAATCACTTTTTCCCTCTGGCTAATCAATATATGTCTTATTACTATATCTATGTTGCGACTAAGCACTGGCCGGGGTCACCGAAATGTTAGTCATATGCGAAAGGTCAACGAATGAGCGTCTATCGCTAACCCTAACAGAGAGGACACATCCATATCTTATCCGGGATTCGAAACTGGACCCTGTAGTGTGAGAGTCACGGATACTAACTAATCATCACACCGTAAAGACGGTAATTCACTTTAAAAAGAAAAGAAAAAGAAAGGGTTGTGGGGGTTAAGGCCGATTGACTACTCTAGGGTCCTAAGCTTGAAGGAGAGTGCCCTCGGTGGGGGTCTTTCTAAATGGTTCTAACCTGTATATACGCAAGTTTTGGAGAAAATCAAGGGAAACTCCGAATGGCTATGTCGATGAGCGCGACCTGGGATAGAACGCGGCACCTCACATCTACCAGCTTTGAGCGCAGAACTGCTCGGCCGCTGGAGGGCAAGAAAAAGAAAGAAAAAAAAGTGAGAGAGAGAAACAAGAACGCTGTTTTCTTTATACATTATATATTTTATTTCACACACTAATATAATGTTATGTGTGTATTTCTTATTCAAATATTATTATTTATAACGTCAAAGATGTCATCAAATGTCTTGAAGTATTTGAAGTCTAATAGGAACTGAAATTTCTGAAGTAATCTTATATTTTTGAAATCCATAGAACAGGAAAACTGAATCTATCTTAAATATGCAAATGTATCAGCTAGTAGTGTTATAGATTGCGTGTAAGCGTTTATCATATTACTTTTAATATAAACTAGCTTGAGAATATATAAACCCGGATAATTTGTGAAATATAGTCAAATAAATATAATGTTATGAATATTATATTTTTTTATGTAGTTGGTTCAAGGAAATCTTTTGTAGCATGCTTAATCGACATTTTTTTTAATCGAATAAGCACATTCCTAGCATCAAATCACATTGATATACAATTCATTGCACGTTTAATCGACATTTCTATTGAATCAGCATTCTCGCCTTCCTATTTCTTAGTACTTACTTATTGTGAGAAAGAACAATAGATAAATTAAGCACTTTTTACTCAAAGACACTCTTGCTAATAAAAATTAATAATTTTTCATCTTTTATGCAGTGTGATTGAAAGTGTTATCGTATTCCTTTAGGAATTTGTTCTTAATGAAATAAAGAAATTTCTGGTATACTACGTTTTCTGTGCATATTCAAATATTTTACTCAAAAATTCTAATCTTTTTTTTTTTTTGTACAATCATTTTACAATGTCTAGATAGTTTTAAAAATATGTATAACTATTTAAATGTTGAAAGGAAGTCTAACTTATTGTAACATTTACGCATTACTTAAACTTAAACTCAGATTTAAAACTTGTAGTGTGGCTTAAATGGATACAAATTTGCAATTCAGGAATCTGAGATTGATAAAATTTCTTGTACTCAATTGGTAAGCTTTATTATGCAACATGTTTACAGCGAAATAAGAAGAAGCTTGTAGCAATAAAAAGATTACATTTGAGCTTTACAAATATGAAGACATGGATGTGAAAATTAAAACTCTATGGCATATTTTTTATCATATTTTTGATTTTAATTTGCTATACTCATTTGCTACGCTTCATTGATCAACATACCTATAGCGAAAAAAGAAGCTTCTAATGATAAAATAATATATATATATATATATTAGCTTTACAAATATGAAGACTTAGATGTGAAAATCAGAACTCTACAGCATAATTTTGATCAACAACAGAGGAAATAAAGGAAAGGCGTTTAAAAAGTGCACTAAAAGTAAAAATGGTTTTAGAAAAAAAAAAAAAAAAAAAAAAAAAAAATCTTAATTTTCAGATATATTTATTTATATGTTGGCATTAGTAAATATTTTATTTTTATTTATTACAAAACCTTACATGCACACTCTCTTCAATATTTAATACTAAAATGTCATTTAAAATAATGATTCGCCATACTTTACAATATTTTCAAAAGAAGAAAAGAAAAGAAAGAAAATGTAATATGCATGAAATATATAATAAAATGTTTATTATGATACTAAAGTTTTCATTATATAAGTACTTTTAATTTTACACTTTTATGACAGTAATGCCTGCATTAATTCTAATATTTTTATCTTGAATTTATATCATGTATGAAATTTATAATAAATATATTATCTTTCAAATTAATGCAGAGATGAACAGCTTTTATTTTTATTTATTTATTTTTATTTATTTATTTTTAATTCCTTACAAATATAAATACAATAACCATATAAGTTCTAATAAAATAAATATTAGAAATATTTTATCTTCAATAATATAAATATTATAAATTCATTAAAAAATATTATATTTTTATTGCAATTTTTTTTTTTTTATTATTATCTAATAACATAAATATAATATTAAAAAAAAATTGTATAAATTTAAATAAAATAAATAAAGATGGAAAATTGAATGCTTTTGTTTATTTTTCTTTATGTTTAAATTATCCCAGCTCATACAGATAGATAGAATTAAATTTAATCACAATCTAATTCATTTATAAATATCTGTAAAATAATTTACATGCATTTTTATTTGTAACTGTGAGTTTAAAAAACAATACATGCTACTGTTTAATTATAGAAAATTATTAGATCTCATTTAATTTATGTCAAACATCCAATTTTTTACAGGAATATCAATAAAACTATGTTCACCAATTTAATGGAAACAATCTGATTCAGTAATTTTCAAATTTTTATAATTAAAAAAAATTATGTGGCGCTGCCAGTTATGCTCATTCATCAGTAATAGTGTTAGACCCCGCCTTTTTTTCACACCAGTATATTTTTCTTCTTATTTAATCGTGAGTACATATTACTGAATATTACTTGCCGTCAGAGACCCTCTCTAAAGGTTAAAATCGCTCAAAATTGCTGAATACCTTTGAGCGGCCTCTTTTTTGCCTTTGAAATCTTTGAAATTTACTGGTTTGAAAAAAAAAGGGGGCGGGCCTAACGCTACTACGGATAAATTAGCATAATTGGCAGGTCTAATGATATCATAATATAATAAAAAAAAATTCAATTTTATAATATTAAAAGTTATAAGCTAAAAATTCATCATTTGCTTGTTTCTAGAGATCCATTGAAAAACATTTGGCTTTGGGAATTATCACAAATTTTCCCGAAGTTCTTTTATGAATGCATCCTAAAAGTTCAGGACACCTGTTATAAAAAGTCAATGAATTTCTCTAAGAATTATTGAATTTCTTTCGAATCATAAACTAACATTGATTAAATATATATTTTAATATAACTAAGTTGTTAAAATATAAAAATTTTAACATAAATATAACGAAATAATGATAGTTTATTAATTATTCACACCCTGTTTTCACACCAGTCAGATTTTACAGAAATTTTCTTCAATAGGTAATTAGGATTGAATAAGAAGAAAAAAGTTCTTAAAATATACTGGTGTGAAATAAAGGGGGGGGGGGGAAGGCAGTATCGGTAAATACTATGAAAAAATAAAAAATAAAAAGCCTAAGCAGCGATTTCATTGCATTGCATGATCTATCTTTAATTCGAGAATGCAAATTGAATACCTTAATAATATAAGCATCTGTCAAATAAAAAACTATTTTAAAATAAATTAATTATTCACATAAATCATTATTTAAAATCTTATGAAGCTAAGTTCAGTTTAATTATTCAATTCTTACGTCGTACAATTCCACATAAATATCAATATAGAATTTTAAAATCTATTTTATAAGAGAAAAATTATTTATGGAAGAATTGTTGCTAAAAATTTCCATATCATTTCAAAATTTTGCCAAATTTTTCATCATTTCAGAAAAACTGAAGTTATTCGATGACTCATTTTAATTATGACTCATCATAAATCTGAAATAGTTTTTCAGCCAATCTCAAAAGGCATATTATTTATCCTTTGCTTCATCGGCATTTTCATGGAATTGGATAGCCAATTTTCTGCCTCTAATCTGAGCAGCTGCATAATCCATAGCTCACGAAATCGGCATTTTCATTGATTGAGCACATCCGCCTTTTGACTGATATCCAATATACCGGTGCACATAAAGAACAATAGCCAGGTCAAGACAAAATATTCCTTATTTTGTTCAATAAGTTCAGCTTCTCATAAAAAAAGTGATTTTGATGTTTTATTTAGAAAGATTATTAAAACATTTATTTTTTTATTTTATTTTATTTATTTATTTATTTATTTTTGTATTCCAGCGATAATTTTGAATGAAGTGGTAAGAATTGAATTTGTTATCTTTAGCAAGAAAAAAAAAATGTCTGCCTAATTTTTGAAATTTCTTATTCGTACTTTTTTTTTTTTTTTTTTTTGTAATGAAAATTTTATATTTTAAAAAGTTTTTGTTGGTTCAGCAAATTATTATTGTACTTAATTTTAAAATGAAAACTATTATAAGCTATTTTTTTTTTTAACAATAGATCACATTTAAATTATACATATATGATTTTTTAATATTTTACACATTTTATAAATAAACTTAAAATATTTAAACTTTTTTCTTTTTTCTTATGGAGATGATGCAAAAGATCTGATGCATACTGTATCAAACTGTTTTACATGGCATTGAAGTTTTACATTTGTTTATGATATAAATAAACTTCCTATCATCATATTAAATTTATAAATTCTAAGAGTTAGATAAATCATAAAATAATGCAAAGTTACCGATAATAAAAAAATAAAAATGTAATTTAAATCTTAATAGGTAAGCAAATGCTTCTAAAGAGAAACAAAATAATTGTCGTCTACATTATAAGATAATTTCTGTAATAATTATTTAACCCTATTAAACTTACATCTGTTCTTTATTTCTTCTTATTGTTTTTTCCCTAAAAGCTTTTATCCTCCTTCCACTGGATCTACATATTAATCATTTCGAAATTGCGATAACGGATTTGTAAAAGATTATTACTACTGACAGTTTCAAAAAGTGCTTTTGTTAAGTAATATTAAAAAGAAATGAGCATTTTAAACAAATGAAATAAAACAAAAATTTATTTCCAGGTTAATAGAAAATTATACTAGCTGTATTTTAATTTTTACAATTCACTCAAATTCTAGTTTTTCAATGAAAAAGAAATTTATGACAGAGATAAAGTGCTAATGTGTACAATATAAAACAGCTTTTCACCACAACAAAAGATTATATTCGTTTATTATGTAAGAATTATCTGTCCTTTATCGTATTTCTTTATCTGTGTATTCTAACAGTTAAAAAAGTAATAAGCTAATATATATCTACCTACTGCATCGTGGTAAAAATATAACTTAATTTATCTTCCTCTATACACAAATACATAAATAATTCTAAAGCCAAACAAAATAAATCTATTTTGAATTATAACAAAAATTTCCTTAATAATTCTAAACCATATCTATATCTAGGAGGTAAAGGACACCATGTCCATTTTGTTAAAAGAGTTACCACCATATCATTGATGTGCATAGATAAAACATATTTGCCTTGAATAAAGAAAATGGATATGATTTTATTTTCCATTCTCTTATCTCTTTTATAGTAACTAATGTCTCTATATAAAGCAAACTAGTATGATGTGTGGCCACCACAAGACTTTCTTCTATATACTTTCACACAAAATTCATGCAATAGAAATTATTTATTAAATTATTACATTATTTTCCATTATGAATGCAGACAATTTTTATCTGACAGAGTTATATCACTAAATGCTGAAAGAAGGTGAATTTTCCGCCAATATCAAGAGCAATGCGATTATTTTTCTCTAGGTTTTTTTTTTCCATTAAAAAAGGGAAAAAAAAAGATGACTTTGTTTTAAATTATCACAGATCTATGGTTCAACCACTTGTTTTAAAGAAATTGACGAGATTTTCAAAAGATACCCATATTGAAAATTTGCACTTCCCCCAAGGGGGGGGGGGAGCAATGATTCCACATGCAAAAACTTTTTTTTTCTATTTTATTACTACTATTATCAACCATTCATATTAATTTAAAATCACACATTAAAAATAACTCTCCTTATACGAACTCACATTTATACGAAATTTTGCCCTATACTGTCATGTAAAAAACTTAGAAGAAATGGGATCACAGCGCCACCTGTTGAGCGAATGATCTTCAAATCTAATCAGCACCAGTTTATGTTAGGGTCCAACTAAATACCATGTTTGGTTAAATTTCCTTCATTGGTTCGGGAGATACAGCGTCCACAAAGTTTGTGATACACGCACACAGAGACAGACAGACAAACATTTTCTAAAAATAGTCGAATCGTGTTCAGAAAATCACAAAGCGTGTAAATCCATCGAAAACTGGAGATCGAAAATTTTCACGAATCCAATACTTTCTCTCTATATATACATGTAGTAAAAATGCACATAAAGGACATGGGTACAGTTCGGGGTACAGTTCTCCGGGGTACAGTTCTAAATCATAATGAATACTCACAAGAAATAAAATATAATAAAACAAGAGCCATTTATATTTTTATAGAAAATTATTTTATTTAATTTTTACAATGCGCTCAAATTCTAGTTTTTCAATAAACGAAAAGAGATAATAAAGTTAATTTGCTAAAGTGTGCAATATAAAAGAGTTTTTTCATTGCAACAAAAGGTCATATTTGTTTATTAAGCAAAGATACATTATTCCTTATTATATTTCTTAACCCTTTACCAGCCCTAACAGTCCTAATCGCTCTTAACATCGTTTCCAAATTTAGGGATTCTTTTATTCAACTACCACCAATAATTTTTAAGAGCCATATTTGATATACATGTTGGACGAACAACCTTCAAAATGATTAGGCAGCTGTTACAGTTAAAATACAGTGGTGGATATTGACTAAAAATGTCCAACACTGATCAGAGGAGTGGAATTAAATAGGACCGGCAGAGAAATCTTTGAAGGGTTAACCTATGTTTTCTAACAGTTATATTATAGTAATAAGCTAATGCACAAATACCTACCATGTTATAAAAATACAACTTAAATTCTCTTTCTCTATCAATAGATACATAAATACTTCTAAAGCTAAATAAAATAAATACCGTTTACATTATAAAATAATTTCCTGAAATAATTCCTTAACATATTAAACTTGCTTCTGTTATCATCGCTTACTGTTTACTTTTTACTGGAGAGTTGATTTTCAGTCCACTGTATTTATCTAGATATTTATAATCTAGTAATTAAGATGACTAATTTATAGAAGATTATTACATTCAGAAAAATGTATACTGCATCTATCTAGAAAGAATATGTAGTCATTTTCTAAATCCCTAAATTAGAAATATAGTTTTACGAGCTATGAGTATATAAGGCAAACAAATAACCTGAATAGACGAATTGATCGAGAATTTCTAGTCTATGCTTTTCTAGATGGGGAAACAATATTACAAATATTATTAATCTTTTGTATTATGAGAAATTGTCACTTGATTTTCTAGAACCGGATAAAAAAACGGAGATTATATTTACTAAAACTCGCCTTTTGAATTCACATTTATATGCAGAGATCTTTAAATAAGTTTGATCATGATAATATAAGAAAACGACCTAGAATTTTAGGGGTTTTTTAGAACTCGCAAGCTACGGGAACTAGAATTCATAAAGATGACATGAAATTATTTTTACTAGTGACACAATTGAGTTTCTAGATGTCAGTCACACACACATATATATATATATATATATTATTTTATTATTATTATTATTATTATTTTTGTGTGTGTGTGTGTACTTATAATTTAAAAAGCAATATTAATAAGAAGTAATGTTCATTATCATAATTAACACGTTTAACAAACACAATAGAAAAAAGAAATGAAATTGATTTATCTGTTTATAGAAAAATGCAGGAAGTAAATATAATTATAATTAATTTTTAAAATTTGCTCAAACGCTTGTTTTACAATAAACAAAAAAGATGACTGAATTAAATTGCCAATGTTTACAATATAAAACACTTTTTTTTTTTTTTTTTTTACTGTAACAAAAGCTCGCATTTGTTTATTATGTAAAAATACACTCTCCATTATCATATTTCTTAATCTATGTTTTCTAACAGTTAAAGAAAAAAAAAGAAAAAAAAATGTAATTACCGACGGTATTATAAAAATATAATTTAAGATCTCTTTCTCTATTCGTAGATACATAAATACTTCTAAAGCCAAACAAAATAAATATCGTTTACATTATAAGATAATTTAATGTAATAATTCTTTACCCTATTAAGCTTACTTGTGTTAGTAACTCCTTGTGTTTACTTTTTCCAACAGCTTTGATGCGCAGCCCATTGCATTTATCCAGCCATTTATCATAGCACCGCATCATTTGGGCAGCTCTCCCTAAAAACAAAAGATGCAGCAACAGATTAATGTTCTACTTCACGCACTGCTTGTAAAAGTTATTATGCATTCTCAGCCATTTCTTTTATAAAAGAGTGCAGAGAATTTTTAATTATGATTCATAGCCACAGCATAAGCATTTAATCCTAAAACAGGGTGAAATTTCGTTGAATTCTACGTGAGAAACTTTGTTGTAATTAATGGGCAGTAAGTATGTCTTTTAGGTTAATTTACTAATGCTGGTTGTTTTAAACAAATTTACAGTGTAATGTGCAGTGTAGAAGAAAAAATAATAATAAATTCTATTAGGTAGAATTTTATTTTACAGAGCGAAACTTGAGTTACGTGGAGAGAGAGAGAGAGAGAAAAAAAAAATAAATAAAAATGCGCGTATTTTCTACAGCCTCATTTCCATAAAAATGCTTCCAGAAAATTGAATATGACAAAGATTTTAGAGAAATAGTTCATTATGTATAAAATATTTTAAGGTGTGCCATGAGTAAGATTGACATGGCTGGTGTGTAAATGTAGCTCTCTCTACTACACCTCTTTTTTTTTTTTTTTTTTTTTTTTTTTAGAGAGAGAGAGAGAGAGAGAGAGAGAGAAAGTGAGAGGAACAGACAGTTAATTGTTTTACGCAAATATAAAGTTTCGACAAATGTTGTATATATATATATATATAATATTAAATAAATTATGAAAATTATGGTTACTATGCAAACACTACAATTTGGAATCGAAATTATGTAAAAGTTTAACCGTAATATTAAAATGTTTTAAACATTATTCCCCTTTTTTCAAAGTTCTCTGTTTAGTAAAAGTACTTTATTTTTTATTTTTTCATGAATTATTTTAAACAGAGTAACTTCAAGAGTGTAATAATAAATATATTTTTTGAATAAATTAAGAAATGGTAAATTCTCCTAAGTGATCTAAACGAAATTTTCAAAAAAGTGTAAAAAGAATATTTTAATTCATCTAAAAGTAACTTTAAAGTACATGGTTAAGATGAACAAAATCGACTTTGAAATAGAAAAGAAATTAACTGAAATAATTTTATGTAAGAATAGATTTTAAGATAATTGAGGTAACATAATCATCATATGTATTTGAATTTAAAAGACGAACATTATATAAAATACCTCATTATTGCACAGTAAATAAAAGTAATTATTGTCATAAATAGAATAATTGGATTCGGTTCTTTTTCCGTTCATATAGTGTAAGAAGTGAAAATGGTTTTTAAAATAAAGCATCTCCACAGTTGCCAACATTTTAATTTATCCCGAAGCACTTTTAGCCACGCCTTTATTAGGAATCACTTTATTTATAGAATAATTATCTTTAATATATAAGTACGATAAAATAAAAAATAAATTCTCTTAAAAAATAAGTGCTATGAAGTAAAGGCGGAGCTAAAATTGCTCCGGAATAAGTTAAAATGTTGGCAACTCTGCATATCAAGCTGAAAATAAATAAATAAAAATATAAACAAAAATTTAATTTTTCTTCAGTTATTTAAAAAACGACTTCTGTGTGTCTAATATTTATTTTAATGCCAGTGTTGTCATGGAAAACTTTGAAGAGCTTTTAGAGTACTGTTGCATCCAGACAATCCCATCCCATCACCCCCAAGAGAGATTTTTGCCGCTTTTTAGAGCAAAACATAAAAAGGGAGATTTTCCCTTCAGGGCTATTGATAAAATGAATATTATAAGTAGAACAGGGCAGGGAAATATTTTCTTAAAGCTGCCTGCATGCTAGATTTATCAACGTTTAGTACAACTTAATCTAAATCTTGAAACAGTAAAAAAAATAAAATAAATAAATAAAATGTATATTATAAGTAGAACAGGGCAAGAAAATATTTTCTTAAAGCAGCCTCCATGCTAGATTTATCAGCGTTTAGTACAGAATCTAAATCTTGAAACAGTCAATAAAATAAAATAAATAAATAAATAAATAATCTTTTAAAATCCCATTTATGTTCATTGTTCTTCATTTAGAATTGCTGAAAATTATATAACTCACACATATTCAAGTATATATTATCATTTTCTTTTTTTTTTTAAATTATTATAAGAATATATAGGTATATATATATATATATATATATAAATGTACTGAGGAAGATTCATTTGAAAAGAAGAAAAAACAGTAAGAAAAATATCTGTGTTCTTTGTTTTCTTTATTTATAAATACTGAAATTAATAACTATTTACGCATATTCATGTATAGTCATGATAAAATATTTTATAGAGTTAGTAGAAGGTAAGTTAAACTCATTTTATTTAGAAAGGATGTTATCTGAAAATTATCGAAAAACTCGCGATAAACATTAACCATTTTTCCTAATTTCTTGTAAAAAGACTTGAATAAAATATCATATTTATCCAATATATATTCAATTACATAACTAGATGTAATTAGGAAAATAATAAATATTCAGGTATGGAGATCTATTGAAAAACCATAAAATGGATATTCATTAATCAAAACTGCACAAAAAACTTCCAAATTAAAAATTCCGAAAAATATTGTAAAATGTCAAAGATTCTTTAAACTAAAACTTCTTACGCTAAAAATAAATAAATAAATATTTAATAACGCGTATTTTATTTTATGAACAATGTTTGTGCGACTAATATTTTATTTTACTGCTAATATTAGTGAGAACTGTTCAAAATGCTTTTAGAGTAGTGCTACATCCAAGCATTTTTCCCCAAAGAGGGATTTTTGCTTTTTTGGAAAGCAAAATGTACAAAGCAATATTTTACTTTTTGCATTGTATGAAGCTTCTTTTCTGTATGTATTTGTTTATTGGTTAATACAAAACTTCTCTCTGGTTGTATATCAATATAATGATAATGCATTATTATTATTATTATTGTTATTATAAATATAAATATAACAGGAAAGTGAAATATTTCCTTAACATAGCGTGCATACTAGATTCATCGCTGTTTTAGGAAACATAATATAAACTTTAAAATTCCTCTAAGGTGCCTTCAAAAAGTTCATTTTTTTTCTCTCATTTATCAAGGCGGAAAATACTATTTACTTACCCACATTCAAGTATACATCAAACTATTTCATTTAATTACAATAAAGGAAAGTAAACTCACTAACAAAATTTCATCTTATAACAATAGACATTAGAAAAAAAAACAGTGCTGTTTATTGCCTTTTTTAAAAATTAAGTCTAAATTGTTAATTACTTGCATATATTCAAGTATACATTAACCGCACTTTAGATTGTAAAAAACGGTGGAAAAGAGTAAAAAATCCATAAAAAGGAACATGGAAAAAAAAAAAAAAAGAACCTCACAATCACAAGTGTGTTGAAGGAACAAAGCTAAAAAGTGGAGTAATATAAGGTCAAAATACACAAGAAAAAATTGTCGAAGCTCCGGAAGAAAATGGGCGCGGTGGCCTGAAGCAGAAGTTGATGGTTAGTCTAATATAAGAAGAGCACAATAAAATTATTTAATCACAAGAATTGAAACTAGACTCACCGAGGATTTTCAGTTGAAAGTAGAAAAGACATTGGAAAAAAAATCAGGGTTATTTATTACGCTTTTTTTTATTATTTATGTATTGATTATTATTTTTTTAATTGATAAATTTTTCATACACAGTGAGAAACAAACAAAGTATACCGCTTTCTTCTATGACAAATAAGCATAGTAGCCAACATTTTAACTTATTCCAGAGCATTTTTAGCTCTACCTTTATTTCGCACCCTTTTATTTATAGATTTTTTTTTTTTTTCGAATATATTTTCGATCTGCCAATAATACTAATTTATCCGTAGTAACGTAAGGCCCCACTTCTGTTTTCATACCAATAAATTTGTAGAGTGATATACAGTAATATGTACTTAACAAATATACTGGTGTGAAAAAAAGGCGGGGCCTAACACTATTATGGCTAAATTGGCATAATTGTCACGTATATAATTACTATATAATTACTATCAAGTAATAAATAGTTATTTATGAACAAAAGTGTATGAAATAAAAGAGTTAAAAATACTCCGAAATAAATTAAAATGTTGGCAACTCTGAAATATGATGTCATTATCTGTTTCCTTAAACTAGAAATATAGATTTCCGAGTTATACGTGTAGGCAGATGATGCCAACATTTTAATTTATTCCGCAGCATCTTTAGACTCGACATTATTCCACCCCACTATTTTCTTAAGAGTAATTTTTTCTTATTTTATTTTAGCTGTATATTGGAGAAAAATATTTTGTAAATAAAATAGCGTGGATTAAAGACTGGGGTAAAAATGCTCCAGAATAAATTAAAATGTTGGAAATTATATATAAGGTAAACAACTAACTTGGACAGACGAAATATCGAGAATTGCTAGTCTATGCTTTTCCAGATGGTGAAACAATATTATGAATATTCCGTTGCATTGAGGGAAATTCTTAATTGGTATCCTAGAACTGGATCATAAACCAAAATTGTAGTTCCCAAAACTCGCCTGTTGTGATCACATTTATTTACAGAAAAATTTAAATAAGTTTGACCACGGTAATACCAGAAACTATTCTAGAATTCTAATAGAGGTTTTAGAACACACGAGCAGAGAGAACTAGAATTTATGAAGATGACATAGAACTATTTTACTCGAGCCGCAATTTAGTTTCTAGATGTTAGTAACATAGTTTTTTTTTCTTTTTCTTTTTTTTTTTTCAGTTCAGATCTGCTATTATTTCAAATTTATTTCGTAGCACTTTTAGTGTCCGCCTTCTTTTCCACACCACTTTATTTATTTATTTATTTTATTTATTTATTTATTTGTAGGATGAATTTCTCCCTGTAGAAAAAAATTAAATACGAAGAAAATTGTCCTTCAAAAAAGGGGTATGGCTAAAAGACAGATACTAGTAATGTTATAGAATATATTAGAAGTATTGATAGCTTTTTTACATAAATTTAAGTACAGAATAAAATATTATATAAATTTGGGAGCATGAAAAGCAAACTCATTAATAAAGATGCCAACTAAAATTTTATCAATTAAATCGTGATTGACGTTAATAATTTTTTTAACACTTTCTAATAAATGGACGGGAATAAAATATATTATCATAGGTGTCAAGTTTCCGTTATTTTCAATGGAGAATTCAAACCCAAAAGTTTTCGTAAATGTTTTTTGTTTATGCAATTTTATGCATTCGTCGGAAATTTATGTGACAGAATTTTTTTTTTTAAATGCTGTTGGAGAAATCTGATTTAAAAATTAATATTGTTGGCAGCCATGTATTACATATTAAATCTTTTTTCAATTGCAAAATTGCGCTGTCCTCTATCATCCACTCATATACACAAATGCACATAATTATGTATATATTCAAATATACAGGCAGATATAATTAGGAAATTATGGAATATAGATGTATGGCTTATTATTACATATTGCAGATGCAAATGATGTATAGAGTACTTCTTCCTCGCTGACACTTCATATGAGTGAGATACGTCAAATCAACAGCTAGCTAGCCAATCGAAAACACTACACATGCTCTGAATCAGCAAATAAACACTTGGCATTGATCACGAATTTCAACCATAGAGGAGTCACAATGATGTGACAAGACTGACTGAGTAATTATGTAAATTCTAATATAGTACTTGAGCTATTAAATATGTATTTCTTGTCATATGAGAAATGATAGAAAAATAATTTTTACAAATTATAATTAGTAAAGTTTGTTCATAATGTAAAATGTAGCACTAAACTGATAGCTTATAATTTCGATAGGTTAAATTTTATTTAGAATTATTAAATTTATATTCTTATTTATGTTTGTGTTTAAAAAAGAAAGGAATAAAAAATACGTTCTCAGAATATCTTGTATAATTAGTACAAAACTTTGATTAAACATCATAAAATGCAAGAATTCGCAATTATTGTTTAGGACTTTCTTTGCAGCACTCGTGCCTACTTTGTTTGCCTGACGATGGGCCGTCTGTTTTTTCGACACGAAATAATTGTTACGTATTCTTGAATTTTATGCTATTAAATCAAGGTTTTGTACTTATTATTTTTAACACTTTCGCGACCGGCATATTTTTCACTTTTCTAATACTGATTACC
This sequence comes from Salticus scenicus, assembly GCA_963930645.1. NCBI lineage: Eukaryota > Metazoa > Arthropoda > Arachnida > Araneae > Salticidae > Salticus > Salticus scenicus. Next base: position 115,069,318 of record OZ005655.1, read on the forward strand.
GGGGAATATTGCAGTAAGCTCAAGCAAGTTGCCGCAAACTTTTTACATTTAAATATGGATAAAAATTAGATTATAATATTTTGAAATATTACCCTTGTAATTATCTAAAGCTTGAAATGAAGATTGGTCATATAACATTAGAACGGACCTATAATACTATCGAAATATTAATACCTTAATAATACTATCAAAATAATACTAAATATTGTTTCATAGAAAATTTTTAAATGTCGTGAATTCACGTCAGCGTTAACCAGGAACAGAATAGGAAAAGACGTGAATTTACTTCAACGGCAACTAGCTTTATAAGTTGAAATGATTTTTGTATTATTATTCTTTTCGTTTCATTTTTCCCCCCAAAAAATAAATAAACAACAAAAAAAAAAAAAAAAAAAAGATAAATAAAATTATAATATATTCAAATAAATCTACACTTTTAATCTACTTTTTAATTAACTAACTAACTAACTTAATCTACTTTTTAATTAACTTTCTACTTTTTAACTAATCTACTTTTTAATAAATCTACAGTTTGCATGCATTAATTTGTTATAATTATTTTTGTTATGGAATTAGTGGTACGAAAACAATAATAATAATAAAGTAAAGTTGCCTGAGGCAGTCCTGGAAGTCTTATTCCAGTTAAAACTTGCTCCCTAAATCGAAATTTTATTAGCTTCTAATAACACTAAAAAATAAATATTCATGAATGCAACACAAATGCAATTTTAATTTAAATCTGTGAAACAAACACATTTTGGCATTCTTTTACATAAAAATAAACGATATGTTCAAAGTTTAAATAATTCAAATGTTTTCAAAATAACGAAAACATTACAATAAAAACAATAAAATAATGGTTACGCTGTTATGTTATTTTTTCTCTGATTTCGTTCTGATTTATTATCAATGAATTTTAAATCTTTTTCTAGCGAAAATTTACTCCAAAAATAGCAGCTTTATCCGAAAAAATATTCATAAGTGCGACTGAAATATCTGGATATTCAACATTTCCTTATCAAAACATATTTGAATAGCCGGATATTTATGTTGTAAAAAAAAATCACGCCATTTCTGCACAAATTTATGGTAGTTGCTTATTTTATCGAAGCATTTTTTTGCATATAGAATCATCGTTCTTATTTCAAAAGTCGTGCTAGTGAATAAAGTATAAGTAGCATAAAGAAAACTTCAATTTTTCTACTTTCTATCTTACCCTATCTATGGTAAGCCATCTGTTATTTGAGGGGAGTTGAAAATACGTTAATATATTTTCCTACATTATGATGCAATTTTTACAAAGATCTGTTAAAAAGAGTTGAAATATGATATTTAAAAACGAAATACTGCTGAATATTTTTACACAAAAATGTATATGTATTTGTATATTACAATGAAATGTGTATGCATTTTTCATTGTATGCATAAGTATTATGTATTTTAAGATATTTCAAAAGAAATTTGTTTGGGTAAGATTATTGCGTATTAAATGAAAAAAAATGCATAAGTTCAGGGTTGGAACACGGGCGCATAATTCATACCGGAATTTGTTTAAGAATTTTCTCTAACTATAATATCGTTGATTTAAGAAGTAGAAAATGTTCTTACATTGATAGTGGTGTGAATTCTGCGCCCGTGTTCCATCCCTGTAAGTTTTTAGAATATTATTAAATTTTGTTTTTTTTTTTAAATAAAATTTAGGAGAGGGGGTTGGGGCTAGAAAGTATCAAGCCACATTTTAAGTGACTTAAATCCAACGTTGTAATATTATTAGAATGCTACTAAGAAACTGGCAAAAAACTTTATGCTATATAATGGCGACTTTTTTTCTATACTGTTTATACCACTATTTCCAAGAAAAAAAAAATTAATATATTTATGCTGGTAAATCTTATACCTTATAATTATTAGCAGTACCTTATGATAATTAGCCTCTACACCTTGAGGATGGTGGAATAGGCTGAAGCATTTCAGAGAGATGCATATCCTATTGCATATAAGACGAGTAACATTTTTATTGGTTTCATTGTGTATCCCAGAATCATATCTAGTATTGATTTCACGATTTCTGCTGCTTTAATTACCTTTATCTTTTATATGTAATGTTACGTATTTTAAACTAATTAGAAAATAAAATTTATCCTCTATACCAGTATAGTTATTGAATAAAAAATGAAAAAATAAATGCATAAAATTCGCTGTATGTAAATCATTATTATTATTGTTGATGATGTAGTAGTTGTTTTTGTAATTAAATTTAACGCATACATGTAAAGCCGATGCTTGTTAAGAATATTTTTTTTATTTTCAAAGAAAGTATAATATTAGGGGAATGTCTCACGTTGTGGGCATTCTCTGGTTATGGGCACCCCACCAAACCTTTTAACAGAAAGCAAATATGGTGGATTTGAGTACTGCCAAACTTGTATGTGATAGTATGCAGTTTTTGTGCTAAAACCAAAGTGAATAGACTCATTTGCTTAGTAAATGCAAGCATCGAAAAAAAAAATCTGAAAGAAACACAAAAATAACTAGTGAATAATCTCAGCACGCGATAAATCGAAGTTAATTTATTCAAAAATGTAAGTGTAATGTATATTCATGCAGTATATTCATTCATTATATTTTGTGATGCAATATCGAATTCAGCCAAAATATGGAGCGAAAATTGTTTCTTCTGTCATTATAAAAAGGGTTATCATTCCCGATTGAGGTACCTTCATGTAATCGATTGTGGGCACACTTTTTTTTTTCATTTAAAGCGAGTGTTTGACTTGTGAAATTTGGTCGTTTATTTCAAAATAACATACTTTATTAGTATTTTTATGTATTTTTAGTCATATTAAGGCATATTTAGCCATGTCAACCCCAGAAAAATCAATTTATCCAAAAGAAAAGGATTTTAATGTGATGATTACAGCCATTTAGCATTGTTTAGTAAATAAAAAATTCATAAAATCGACTGAACAAGAATAAGGACTTCTTCGCATCATTCGTGTCCCTCCAGAAGAAGCCTTGAAATTTAAGGCGACTCCACCTGTCAAACTACCGGCCAAACGCGCTAAAAATAGGGGTAACCACAATCTGATGATGACATCGACTTCTGTATCACCTGTTTGGGGCACCTGCTAACATGCCTAACAAGAGTCAACTCAACCAAATGCAACGAGTGTGCTCGTGTGATGTATTTGAAGTGTGTCAATATACATGAAAATTATTTTACTTGCAAGCAAAGCACTTCTGATTTGGAGGACGAAGATGATGACGAATAAAGTTAGAGAAACGTTATTTTCTGTTCTAATTTTTACCGTTGAATCCTTATAAAATGAATAAATTTTGTTAATTTTTGTATTTATGGTGGTTTTTCTTATTCACTGAGAAAAAATTCTGTATCCGACATCTAGAATTTAGTTTGTGACTCTAGTAAAAGTAGTTCCATGTCAACCTTATAAATTCTAGTCCTCTTTGAAAGCGAGTTCTAGAAACCCTGTGACGACCTCAATGTCGTCGCCATGATTCAATTTAACTTTAGGTTGAAGCTGAAACTGAAATACTTAAGCAAATTATGAAGTGAAGACAGAGTCAGATTTATAAAATAAATGAGCTTTTATTTTGAGCTTATATAAAAAGGTGGGCGTAGGACTATAATTATATTCAATAACTTATAACTAAGATGGCAGCCTTCTTAAATACTTTAACTTTACATAATTAACCACCAATAATTTCAACTACTTCATTTAAATTCATTGACCCTCTCGGCTCAGTAACCTTTCAATAGCGGGAGGATTCCCTGACACCACGATACTACTCGAATTACTAACTCCTGCTATAGCCGCTAACAACCAACTTCCCACTCACTTACTTCCAACTAACCTTCTACTAACTCCCCTCCAACTCACTCTAAAAGCAATCTTCCTTCTCCTTTTATATCAATCACTTTCCAAAATACTTTATAAAATTAACATATCGCAGATTACAATTTCATTTGTCATTTATCATAGGAACTAACTCTATTGATCAGCCGAATCCTAAATTCTTCACATTCATGTTTTACTCGCAAAGTGCGAATTTTAATTGTAGCACTTTGCTATACCTCACAACCCCTATTAGAATTCTTGAGCGTTTTCATATATTATCATGGTCAAACTTATTTTAAAATCTCCCCGAATAAATGTGTACACAGAAGGCGGGTTCTAGCAACTATAATCTTGGTTTATGACCCGATTCTAGAAAATCAAGCGAGAATTTCTCGCAGTGCAATGGATTCAAAATGTTTAGAATATTCAGAATATGTTTCACCATCGAGAAATGTATACACTAGAAATGCTCGATCATTTCGTCTATTACGCTTATTGGCGTGCCTAATATGCATAGCTCAGAAATCTATATTTCTAGTTTAGGGATTTAGAAAATGATCACATATTCGTTCTAGATGAAAGTGGCATATTTTTTTTTTCTCAGTATTATTTTCACATTTTTAGTAGATTTTTTAAGTGTACCCGCAACCGGGTACATAATATTTTTTGGCAAAAAATGAACACTTCACAAAATTGGTGATAGAGTTTTTCACCAAACGATAACTAAGGTTCTAGCTTTTCATTGAGATTCATATGTTTACAAAATATCTATCAAAATTTATAAGCCAAAATCAAAACCGTGCCCATAACCGGAGACATTATCCTACATATCAGCTAAACTTTATTTATCCGATAAATAAAAATCTTTGGCATTAAACACCACCAATTGCAAAAATATACCGAACAATTTATTTGGGTCGAAATAACAGGACATTCTTTCATTAAAAAAAAAAAAAAAAAAAAAAAAAAAAAAAAGTAGGTACGGGTGCAAAATTAAAGCATCATCGCATGCCTGAAACTATTGTTACGAGCTTTTATTTCAAATAAATGGTATTTCCTTTAAATGTTTATACATATATATATAATACTTTGCAACACCTGTCCTTGGTACACGTTTAACATGTTCATTCATGATTTTTATTTTTTAATTAATGAAAGTGTTTAAACTACTTTTAGTCATATATTAAGCATAGTTTACTATCCATAACTCAGGACTTGTACTCCCCGTCCTTTTTTCAAAGCACTTTCAGGGATGAGAAATTTTAGCCTTTATTTCTATCATTATTTTTATATAGAAATCTTCACGGTCACCACCAATGACCGTGATGCTCTGCTCTCAAAGCTAGTTGACGGAAAATTCCAGGTTCGATCCTATTTCACGCTCTTCGGAGTTTTCCGTGTTTTCCGTCTAGGACCCTTTAAAACTACTTGACGAAAGGCATTCTACCCAGCCCTAGGTCCAAGTGCAGACAACTGGCCTTAATCCCAATACCGTCATATACATATATCTTTACCGTATTTTTATAATAATTTGCCGTGATTTAATCGGATAGGGATTATTCTATAAAAATAGTTGTGAAAAAATAGCGGAAAGTTCTCCTTCCTGAAAATGTCCTGAAAAATTTACGAGAAATGCAACCCCTGCCCATTATCTTATAAATCACAATCTACCCCTAACTTTATTTGCATGCACAACTCAAAAATTATATTGATATTCTAATAAAGCTTAATAAATAATACCAGCATCAAGCCATAATAAGGATAAATTTATATATGCAATTGTATAAAAATCAGTTAAGAAATCTAAAGCTTAAGTATATGTCCGTAAAAAAAAAAAAAAAAAAAAAAAAAAAAATTAGTCATAAAAATACGGACATAGATCACAAAAGGACGAATGGCATAGCACTTTAAATATAATTTTTTTAAAATTATTATTACAGCTTCATAATGTACCCTTAAGTTTCAAAAGAGATCAATATAACAAACCTGGCAACATTTTAATTAATAATCCGCAGTACTGTCAGTAACTGCCCCCTTTTCCACACCCCATTATTTTTAGAGTAAATTTCTCTATAGGTAATCACGATTAAATTAGAAGAAAAATACTCTAAAAAACAAGACTGTTGTGGAAAAAAAGTAGGTATTAACACTACTACGGAATATTAATTAGAGTGATGGCAATATGATATTATGTGCATATCAAACATTTTTTTTATTTGTAATTATATCGTTTGGGTCCATATACGATGCTTATTCTTTTAATTAAATTATTCATAACAATTAAATTTGAGAGGCTTTAGTTTATTACGTCCTGTATTGAATTCAACTATGTACATAGAAAAACTTAAAAAGCTTAGAATACTAATATTACTATTACTACTACAACTACTACTACTAGTAATAAAAATAATAATATTAATAATAAGCTGTATTTAATCTATTAAATTTCTAAATTATTAATTAAACTGTTAAGAAAATTTAAAACAATAAATAAATAAATAAGGCATTTACGAATGAATGCAAAAATTAAACATAAACACATTTATAGATTTTTTTTTAAGAAATTGAAATTAATTTTAATTAATTTTAATCTTAAAGTTTATGGCTGAATTTTCGCTGCAATTATGCAATGACTTCTGTATAATTTCACACAATGTTTGACGCTTGGCCCTAAATTCTACTTAAATGCATCATAAAGAGGTACTGTGCTGGGTTATTGTCCCTAATTCTTAATTAAGAACAATTTTTACATGTACCTGCGTTTTAAGTTAATTTAAAATACTTTTCCACCCCTTTATTTTAACATGCTGATGTATCACGAGAGGACCTAAGCCTTTTTAAATTATGTGTGAGTAAGGGTAACAAAAGGATATAAAGGGGAGATGATCAAAGGAAAGTATATACTTAGGAAGAAAGCCCAACAACTGCCGTAATTCATAAGGTATCTTCATGAAAATTACCCAAAAGTATTATTTAATAAAATTCTTACTTTGAGTTTATTGACCTACATAAGACTGTCATATGTTAATTGGAAAATCAAAGGGAGGTAGGTTAAAAAAAAAAAAAAAAAAAAGAGGCAAAATTAATAATTCTTAAATAATTCAATTATAGAAGAATGTAACTCAATAAAATCAAAACAATAAAATTTATATCTTTATTTTTCTCTGTAAAAAGAGAAATTCGTTTTCCTGTTTTAGATAGATTTCGACATTTCTGTATTTCCTAAATATGATTTAACTCACGATTATATCTCCAATCAAATGTTTCAACTAAATCAATTACGCTGATATATATATATATATTAATTAAGTTATTTTTATCGACTAAACTTTAGTAAAATTATCAGTAAAAAAGACTTATATAAATACATTTCGAAAAACTTTTGCAAGGTAAAAAATAATAACCTTTAATACTAATGTAATTAATATCACTTACAATTTTTATTATACTCGAGTTTTGCTTCCATTTCCCTACTACCGTAGGTAATGTAAGTAAAATTCGGTCCAAAAAATCGATATAGAGTTTTCACCTGATTTACACGTTTTAAGGCCTTCTGAGTTCAAAAAAGTAGTTTTTGGCAATTGTTCAGTGTGTGTGTATGTATGTATATGTGTATGTATGTTTGGAATCTTTTGGATATCATATCTCGAAACTAACAAAGATAGAAATACGAAACTTCAGATTTGATACAGGTCTGGTGTACAGAGGAATTTTACAAATTTTGATGAAAATTAGAAACGGGTCATCGGAAACCGGAAGTGGAACCATAAGTCCTTATCTCAAAAACGGCTCTAACGATTTTCTGAAAAGTTGCTATATAAACATTCTATTAGACGTCCTTTAGAATGATATTGTTGGTTAGTTTAGGGAAATTGATAGTCCTTCTTCATAAATAGCTCAATTTCAGGTCTCGTAAGTGCGTTTCTTTAAAAACGGCTGTACGGATTATTTTCAAACTCGCCATGTTAACTCAATTTTATATATTCTTGTGTATGTAATTTTTGTTTTCTGGTCAGTAATTGAGTATGTCAAGTTTTGGTAAAAGTTAGTATCTCAAAAACGGCTCTAATGATTTTCTTGAAAATTGTTACATAAATCCATTTTAGATATTCTTTTTCATGTATTACGTCGTTGTTACAGGAAAATTAACGATCATCCTGATTAGGTAAATCAGTTTTAGATCTCGGAAATTGGTGTTTAAAAGTTTAAAAAAATAAATCTATCTTTTTTTTTTTTTTTTTTTTTTTCAACTGTGCAAACTATGTTTTATGTCTTTACACGTGTATCAAGTTTCTATTACTTAAAAATTAAAAAAAAAAAAAAAAAGCATAAAATACGTGTAATAGTGGGTAGTGGAAGTCATGTGTTTGTTTCACACCAGGTTTTTACTTTAAAGATTCAATACTATATTCGTATTATCAATATCAATATACTATTATTAATTTATCTCATACATAATATAATGTTGCGCAAGAAATGCGGGTGAACTAAAATTAAAAAATCCTTATTTAATATCATACACATCCTACAAAATTTCGAACGATAAATCGCAGTAATTCAATAGGAAATTAATTAATTTTGCGAAAACGTCAAAATTATAAACACTATATCCTGAAGATATGAAACATTTCTATTAATTTTATACATTTCGTTATTCTCCTTTCAAAGAGAAAAATTAATTAACTTTTAGAATATGAAATGCATGAATTAAGTATACTTTATGAAATGTGACTTTTTATAGGGGGGAAAAAAAGAGTTATGTTATCTTTAATTATGTATCGAGTGATGCATGCTATTTTTTGATAATTAGTAATTAATTAAAAGTAAGTGGAATTTGTATTGACGATTAATTATATTATTATAAATTAGTTTATGTATATATTTTGATTTGCAACTAAGGTATGACGAAATAAAATCATCTTTCTGGAAAGTTGTTCAAAACATTGTTTTAGCACAGTAAATCGTGAAAGGAAAAATAAATAAAGTGAATTAATAATAAAAACTTTCTTTGGTTCCTATAACACACACACACACACACATATGTAATGATAAAAATGAGTCTGGATTACGGATGTGTACGATCATCTTATGAAAGGAATTAGGGGTCCTTTACTTAAACGAATATTGTTTATTAAGTTCTAATATGCAGTCACCATAGAGATGATGCAGTCATGGGCTGGTTGTTCGGATATCCTGAGCGGATCCTTCAAGAAAAACAATGCCGATGGTCGGCGATTATCCAGCCACGGGACCCCGAAGGGCCACGAACCTATTTCAACGCTCTTTACACGATGAAGTATAAATTAAACGTGAGTTTATTTGACAAATGATTATTGGGAAAAATCCACGATTTCTCGTGTGTGTCCAGCTTAAATACAGTCTATTTCGGCGGGAATATTTACTCCTCCTCTACTCAATCATTGGCTATTAACTCCATGATTGTCAGTCCAGCTTAGGCCGGGATATCCGGGATTAATTAATATGAATTTCTTAACCACAAGAAACTGAGAGTTGCGTTTACTCAACACTTTTCATTATAAAATTCGTCCAATTTTCTGTCGTTAGCGTTATGAAAGTGTATTGCCATAAAACTTATTTTACAGGCGAATCTTTAGAATTACTTTTCAAGTTAAAAATTTCAATGGAATTTTACTGGAATGAAGTTATCACTCAATATTAATTTAAATACTAATTTAGAATCTTGATTATTTTATCCTTACACACACACACACACACACACACACATATATATATATATATATATATATATATATATATACAGTCGAACCTCGTTAACGTGAACACTATTAAAGTAAATTATTTTTAACATGAACTGCCTCCACAATCCCCGTAAAAATGAAGGTTAGTTTAGTTATATGAAAATAATTAGTTACTCATAGCGTGAATACTGATAACATGAAACAATTTTTTATCCCCCTTGAGATTTACGTTAACGAGGTTTGACTGTATATATTTCAGACATTTACATGATTTGTAAAAAAATATTATCCATTTAATTTTATCTATTTTTAATTTTATTAAATTAAATCAATAGAAAAGAAAAAACATCAATTATTGACTTATATAAAAATTTCAACAAATATCTAACCAATAATAAATTCTGTTATTAATGCTATTTATAACGCATGAAAATATCATTTTAAAATCTGTTTTATCCTCAAAATTTCATAGTTGATATTCTCAAGGAACATTTAAATTTTATCCATTTTATCAACAGCATTAAATTATTATTAGTATATGAGTAATTCTCTGAAAAGTGGTTATTTCATGTCCCAGTAGTCTTGAGGTCATATTTTTAAAAGCACAAAAACAAAAAGCAGTCCAAACTATCAATATTAATTAGTTTTGCATATAAACTGTTATTCTTTGGTTATTGGAATTCAAATATAATTTTAAAATATTTTTTAAAATGCAAAATATCATTCCCTCACTGTGTCCCCCATTCCCACATGTAAGTGAATAAAATGGTTTCTATGGTATTAAAGCATCTATATTGAGATTAATTGAAGTGAAAATTTATTAAACATACTTTAATAAATATTTATCCATTATACTACATTTATATATTATGCAATGAAAGAAATTAGAACACTTATTATTGTTGTCCCTGGTAATAGATATCATTCCCTCATCAAACTGTAATTATACACCTACTTACTCCATTAATGGCAGCATGTACTTTATATAAGTCCAACTTAATTTATATAGAAGCAAAGTAAAGAAAACATTTTGTGTTCTGTTGGAAATATTTTACAATGAACAGCATATGGCTCTCAAATGTTAGATTGAAATACAGTATTTTTATTATATCTCATTCCCTCACTCATAATAAAGTTAACTAAAAGAAATGAAATTTGCTTTTTTATGCTATTATAGTAATAAAAATATGTTTTAATAAATATTTAGTGTTTGAAAATATAGCTAAACAAACTTAATAATATTTTTATAAATTAGTTTCTAGAAGAAATTTGTCATTCCCTCATTTTTCTAATTAATAAAAATAATTACTATTTCAAAAATTATCAGATACAGCTTGGTTAATATTATTTTTTATTAACTGTGTATGTATTTTTATTATTTTTATTAACGTGTATATGCACAAAATTGAAAAAAAAAAAAAAAAAATGGAGCAATTTTATTTGAGCAAACTTTTTTTTTTTTTTTTTTTTTTTTTTTTTAAGCCCACTTTTCAGAGAATGACCCATGTATCATCTCTGACATAACGTTCTGCAGCAAATGTCTGAGGGTTATGATTGAAAAAAAAAAAAAAAACTTTCCTAAGCGCTTACCTGCCGAGGAAAATTTACGAGACTTGCTTCTGAGTACAACCATTGTCTCTCAACTCTGAAATGAGCAAAACTTTCGAAAACACTGTCAAGATCACTTTCAAGGTTATTTTATTACATCATCAAATCGTGTCAGTAGTTTTACTGGTAGCAATAAAATACAAAGTATCGTACTTTGGAAAAACGTATATATACGCCCGGGGCAGTTAAAGATTTAATATCATACACTACAATCAAATTTTCCAACAACAAATCTCTGTAATTCAATGAGAATTATACATCATAATTGTACACATTATAGCTTCATGTTATAAAACATTTTTATTATTTTTATATGTTTTCTTTTTTTAAATAGAATATTTAATTAAATTTTAGATCATAAAAGAAAGGATTTAAATATATTTCATGAACTGTAACTTCTTTTAAGGAAAATGAAATTAATGTTATTTATAATAAAATATCGAGAAATGTGTGTTATTTATTGATAATTAGCAATTGGTTTAAAGTAGCAGATATTTCTAACGGATATTACGCATTATTAGAAATTTACGTATAAGCATATTTTTAATTCCAGTTCTGATATAGGGAAAAATATAATCTTTTCAGAATGTTGTTTCATAAATTGCTTTATCACTCAAGGAGAAAAAATATAAGAAATATTCTAACAAGTTTCTGTCATTTCCTTTATAATAGCAACGTTTTCAACATTTTAATTTATTCCAGAGCATTTTAAACCCCGCCTTTATTCCATGCAACTTTTTTTTTTTTTAATAATAAATTCTACTTATTTTATGTTAGTTATATATTGGAGAAAAATATTCTAAAAATAAAGTGGTACGGATTAAAGGCAAGGCTAAAAATGCTCCTGAATAAATCAAAATGTTGGCAACTATGATAATAGTAATGTATCTGCAAAAAAAAAAATCATAAAAAAAACTTTAATTTTTCTATAAACTGTTTTGAGCATTACTTTAGAAATACGTAACAAAAAACATTTCTTTACAAAAATGATAATCATTTAACATCAATCGTTATGCAAGATATTTTATAATATTAAATATTTACCAAAATGTATAGTGTTAAATTATCCAAAAGAGTAATTTTAAATAATATTTATTTTAAATTATGTTTTGCGCATTACTTTAGAAATACATTATAAAAAAAGCATTCCTTTATAATATGATAATCACTTAACATTAATCGATATGCAAGATAATTTCAAATATTAAATTTTTATCAAAATGTGTATTGTTAAATTTTCCAAAAGAGTAATTATAATTAGTATTTATTTTAAATTATTTTTTGAGTAATCACACAGTTTGGAAATAAAAATTCCACGCTGAATTATTTAGAAAAGGAGGGTAATAATCTTTTATATTATTATTATAATTTTTTTTTATGTATAAGATACTATTTAATAAAGAGGTGATAATCTCTCAGGATGGTATTATAATTACAATATGATATTTAGAAAAATAATCTTATAGATAAAAATGAAATTCTATTTTTTTATTTATAACATGATGAAAACTAATTTTAAAAACATCCATAGAATCCAATTTCTCTGAACTAAATATATATTCATTTTTTTTTTTTTTTCAGAGATAATAATAGTTATAGAATAAAAATTTATGAAATTTAATACTCTCTCGTGCATAGAATATACAAAGTCGTTTATCAAACAACTTTAAATTATTATGTCTAACCAGTTGACACCTAAAAATTATTAGATTCATAACATAGACAAAATTGTTTGAAAAGAATGCGCTTGCAAAACGGAAATATCCATGCATCCTAAAACAGAAAAAAAATGATATGATGTGATTTGACAAAAAAAAAAAAAAAAAAAAAAAAAAAAAAATATTATCTCCAATGAACTATATTATTTTGTCTTAAAAACTGTATATTACTCTTTTGCGAATTTCATATCATATTGGCAATAAACAAATGATTTATTGGTTTAAAAAAAGAAAAGAAAAGAACAGTCTAGAATATTATTAGCAACATATTTCTTTTTGAACACATAACAGTTTTAGACTGATTAAAATCTGAAGCATGGTAACAGTTGTTTCTATGTATCTAAACTATATAGAAACCCATATAGTTAGGGCATGTGTAAATAATTTAAATTACACGCGTTTATTGTATCGAAATCATAAGATTTATGCATTTCTAACTATGTAGACTTTTATATAATAAAGATGCATGTAAATAAATTGCCACGAACACCACATTTAGTTGTTGGACGAGATCTTCTTATGTTTATTTGTTTATGTGCAATGGAAAAAAAAGTGTATTACTATTAGCAGGAATCGTACTCCCCGCCTATTTTTCAGAATACTCTCGATGATAAGAAATTTCCGCCTTCCTTGCCACTACTTATTTTATGCAGAAATCTTTGTTATTTTTATAGTAATTTGTCACGATTAAATAGGATAGAGGTTATTGTATAAAAATAGTGGTAGCAATAACAGCAGGAATTTCTTATTCATGAGAGTGTCCTGAAAAAAGGGCGGAAAGTACGAGTCCTGGTATTAGAAATGCCAACATTTTAATTTGTTACGGAGCACTGTTTTTACACGCCTTTTTTATGCAGCACTTTACTTTGAATGAAATTTTCTCCAGTATGTATATACGATTAAATAAATTAATACTCTTTAAGAAAAGTATTTTGAAAAAAAAAGTAAATAATACTCATGAATTAATTAATATGTTGGCATATACAAAGGTAGAATTTTTTTTAGTGTACTTTCAGGGATGAGAAATTTTTTGCTACCAGTGTATTTAAGGAGAAATTTTCATGGTATTTTAAAAGTAATATGTCCTGATTAAAAAGCATAGAAATTTTCTTTAAATTAGTAGTAGTAAGAAAGGCTGACATTTCTCACCTTCGGAAGAGTCCTGAAAGAAGTGGAGATGGTGACCCTAGCACGTAAGAAGAGTACATAGCTGCCAACTTGTGCAGTTTTTTTTTCTGCTGTTGTTGTTTTGCTACAAGAAATTTTTAATAGAAATTTTTAATAAGAGTTTAACAGGTTTCTTCTATTAAACTCAATGAAATTTCTTACAAAATAAATAAATAAATAAATAGCGGTGTTAAAAAGCCACCGTACAAGTTACTGTTTATGAGACTACGACAGTTTAATGTTAATTAAACGTTCAAAACAAATTATTTTTATCAAAAATAGGATATTTAATTAAAAATGTATACAAGCAATCAGAAGAAATTTTCAGATTTAGTAAATTTCTTAAGTTCTATGCATATTTTTAAAATATAAGAATTAAAACAACATTTTTTTAGATACGTGAAAAGAAAGTCAAAAGATAAGTCAAAAGACATTTTAACAAAATCTTATATTTACCTAATATCAAAATATTTTTTCTTTCATAATTTATTTAAACAAATTACAGTATCACTTTTTTTCCTCACTAAAATAACATATTACCATATTTATGAACATTTTCAAACTAGCATGTTTCAATACAGAGTACAGAGTCCCTGAATACATTTTTCATCAAAGAAGTCATGTTTACATAAGGAGAAAATGCTACGGAGCTTTAAAGTTTTATACTTCAAACACTTTTTCATCACATACATAAATTCAATATTTTTCATCATGTTTGTAAATATTTGTCTTAAATATATGTGATAGTTTCAGAAATTCAGTGTAGAAAACATCTTTGCCAATTTTAATTTTTTGCTTTGTTATAGTTTTTTCTGTTAGAAATTTAGTTATGAAAATATTTGGCATTTTTAGAGAATATACGGAAAAAAACACCTCAAAATGTAAGGAAACTTAGAATTTCCATAATAACACATGAAACGTTTATTCAATTACCATTTTATAATAAATACGTTCAGATTATTTTGAAAGTACGTTTTAATAACTCGGATTATTTGGAGAAATGTAGAATGAATTTTTAAGTAATTGCTTTCTTTAAAAATAATGTTCAACAACGTTATTGTAAACATTTAGTGTTTAAAACTGTTTAAAACTGTTTAAAATTGCATTATAATTTTTTTTTTTTTGACGATAATTCTCCTTAACTTAACATTACAAACTATTTAACTTATTATTTTTATTATTTTACATTTAATTCTTATCTATTACCGCTACGAAGGGGAAACAAAAGTATATAATTTATATAATTTAGCACAGAATTTGCATTAGCCGAAAATAAGATTACCGAGTTCCAAAACCATTGCATTTTTGAACACCAATAGTTTTTCTTTTTTTTTTTTTTTTTTAAGAAATACAAATTTTATTATTAACGAAATTTTTTGATTATATAAAACGAAGATAACTTACAAAAAAAAAAAAAAAAAAAAAAAAGTGGGAGTTTTTGAATTTGTAAACCTTTGAAGACATTCTATTTTTATTTTGGAAATAAGTAAAATCTTTGTGAATATTATGCATATAACCTTATTTATTATAATGAAACTTAAAAAAATAAAAACCAGGATCTATTTTCACCCTCTGTTAATATAATATCTGATATCGTTATTATTGAATATGTCAGCATTATTGTACCAAAGCAATATATGAAATTGATTATGTATCCATAAATTGCATTTTCTCCAGATAACACGCCACGTTTTCCAAAAGAACGATTTTTAATACTCAATGAAGCCATAGCATATCAGAAAGAGTTGAATGATGATTATCCTTCAAAATTTGCTTTAGATGAAGACTGTCAAGGCGAAGTTAATATAAAAATAATGCAGAAGATGGAGTCTCATGTTACGGAAAAATTCGTGACAACAGCTTAAGCAAATTTTCCATTATACCTGGGCCTTTTTTGCCTTGCAAAAAAATAATTTTAAATATTTGTCCCATCTTTTATAAAACTGATGCTACTTAATTTTCCGCACTAGCATTTTCTCATAACTATGTTATAAATGAGGTAAAATTAAACCTTGAAGAATTGGCTAGAAAGTATGATAAATATGTTTGAAATTAGAGAACCTAGTATCATCCAACATTACAGTAAATGTTTACTTGTGGAGAGGTATCTTGCGAATTATATTGCGACTGCGACGTATCAAATTTACGTAAAACATGAAAAAGTATTGTAGATTAATTTTATGAATTATATTGACATTGATACAGGTAGTTTATGGGATCGATATAAAATTTAAATTAATAAAATACCATTTTTAACCCTTTGCAGCGCAGGGTAATTCGTATCATTTAAATTACACTGCCACCGGAATGTACGAACGAAATTATAATAAAAGAAATTTTTAATTTTCAGGTTGAAAAAAAAAAGACCTTTTCTGCTATGTTATAAATGTAAATTTTTGATAAAAGATTTCCGGGATGAGTTTTTGCACTTGAGAATTAAATTAGGTGTTCCATCAGCGGGAACACTGCGACTGAAAGGGTTTAAGTGTTAAAACATTTGAGAAAATAAATAAATGAATAAATAAAACCAAGAGATACAAGTGTTTGAAATAAAATGTGCAAAAATATCCGATCTCTCGAATCTGTAACTGCGCATTGGAGAAAATGTCTATGCAGAAAAAGTGGTGCTAAAAATATGCGGATATTGGTAATGTTCCAGAACAATCAAACATATTAGCTTACTTTTGAAAAAAAATAATAATAACATAGAGGCATCATATAACACGACACTTTTCTTCCGAAGACTTAACGCCACTATTCGCAAATAGTAAACTTTTTTTAAAATGTCTTATTTTTGACAAAAAATCTTACTAAAATTAGCGGGGAATGAAAATCAGAATAGTACGATCCCTGCACATGACATGATAAACACATACATATACAGTCATTCAAAATGGCATTGGCCCATAATTTAGCTCTATTCGAGGCACAAATGGTACCGCAATGACTCAATTACTACGTACAAAGTATGTTTCATAGATTTTAATCCCTTTTAAAATGACAATGGATTTAAATATATATATATATATATATACATATATATTATATTTAGTTAAAATTCTTAATTAATCGTTAAATTTCAAAATACTTCTAGCAATTTATTTTTTAACTCAGACTTCTTCTTTTTTTTCTCTCTCTCTTTTAACGTGTAGCTTTAGATGATCTTTACAAAAGTTAGTTGGCATTTTTTACAATAATAATTGTGCAAAATAAATATATATATATATATATATATATATATATATATATATATGCATATAATTGAAAAAATAAAACATTTTTATTTTTTTATTTTATTTTTATTTTTATTTTATTTTTTATAAGAAAAAAATTCCTTATTAGTTCTTTTTATTTCAAAATTAAAGTTTAAAAAATATGCTGAGAATTGCAACTAAGTTTTGAAAAAATATATATAAAATGAAGTTTCAATGAAAATTTAACAAAAAAAAAAAAAATAAGACGCATAGAATATTTAAACTTTATACAATTTCGTGTAATTTATTTTTGACAAAATGATGTTTAAAATTTTTACAAGAGATTTTCATTTTACAACAGATTCAGTAGTATTTGTTTACAAATATGAACGTTTATAACTCAGCATAGAACGATGGGAATTTAATTTTGTTTTTCTACACATTATTACTGATATATAACTTCATGTTTTACTAAAATTGAAATACAGACATTTTAGTCCAATTTTGTCATTTCAAAAGTCCAATATCGCCATAATTCTGTGAATAGTGGATTTATTTGAAGGAAACGATATATTAAGTTCTGTTACTTTATAGGATGAGTAGTAGAACGAAGGTTTTTAATTTTTATAATATTTTAACGTATGGATAATATCTGAAAAGAACGTTACACACACAAAATGTTTAGCGTTGGACGTTGTTCAATCGTCCCAAGAGCTCCGCCTACAAATGATTCCTATTTGTCAATCCTTCCACCAGTAACAATCACTATTTGTCGGTATAATCAATACAGCAACCGTACTTGCAAACGCACGTATATTTTTTTTACACATTTTTCGTCTTAGGTATATCCATGATTCAATTTTTCTGTGTATATCTTAGAAATTTAACTATCATTATTACTAATATTTATTATTATTATTTGAGTATTAAAAAAATAAATATTGTAGTTTAAATTGTGTAAGGATTGCGATTTAACTGCGTACTTCGAAAGTATTTTGAAATACAAATAATTTTATGTTTTTTTATTAATATGAGATGTACAGTCGACAGCAAAATTATTCGAGTGCTAGTTCTTAGAGTGACTAAGAACGTGATTCAACAAGGATTTGTTTAACAAAACAGTATAAAGTTTACTTTTTTAATATAGGAATTTTGGCTAGCACTCGAATAGTTTTGCTGTCGACTGTAATCTTACAACGGATTATTTAATATATACTCATAGATCAATTTTGTGACTTATTGAAATTTACTAAAATATATCTTACTTGCACTTCTTAAAGTTTTAAGTTTCTAAGTGTACTTTGAAAACTAATATACATATTTATCAATGCATGTTTATATTTCTAAAGCACCAGTTGTGAATTAATTTTTCGTTACTTTTTTTTAGGTAGAGCTCAATTTGTACAACAAGAACATCTATAGAAGTAAGTTTCATTTATTTATTTATTTTTTTTATTTTTTTATTTATTTTTTAATTTTCTATAGATATTTTCTATAAAATTTTTATGATACATATATATATTTATATATAACCTTTAATTTTTTAAAACATTACACTAGCTTGATTTTAAGTGCGTTTTGAATTGGAAGTTTATATACATTATGATGCTAAAAATCCTGTATAACCTGGAAATGTAAACATCTTCAATGTCTAATTCGTTTTTAATTCGTTTTTATATTATAATTTATATAAAAAAGCACTAGTGTAAGTTACTTTTTATATGTAGATATATTATAGCTGCTAACATAAGCTACTGTTCTAACATTTCTAAATAAGCTTTGTTACAACTGTTTTCAAATTAAAACACTGATATTATTTATCTGCAATAGAAAATTTAAATGTTGTACAGTTTTACGAGGAAGGTGCGTGAGTAGCCTGCAATGTATATGTCATGAATACATATCTTTATAGTTCATAGGTTTATATACACGCACACACATCATTTTTGCGAACTTGTAGGGACGTTTATATTTAATATACAATGCTATATTTTATTGTATGAACAATCTGATTATCTAATTGTATGAACATAGCTGCCAACCTAATCCGGTGTACTGATAGTACCCACTCCTTTTTCCACACCACTTAACTTTTATAACAATTCTCATTAAATGTGTTTAAGATGAAATGAGAAGAAAAGCACTCTAAATAATATTATAGTTTTAAAAAAATTAAGAACACGCTTTTATAGAAATGTGAGCTAAAAAGCACAAAAAATCTATCTTACTATTAAAATGCAGGGCAAGAGAAAATCGTGTGACTGACACACCATAATTTTTACATAAATTTAAATCTTTAATTAAAATAATTTAGAATTAAACAAAAACCATTTTTAAAAAATCTCCTCTGACTGGGCTCGAACGCTAGACCTTCAGGTTCGCAGCGCGGCTCTTTACCTCACAGCCACGGCGTTCACGTACGGAACGTCTTTTTTTTTACAATATAGATTTTTTGTTTGCTCCCAGAGCGGTTACAAACATACAAACATACATAAAAACAAACATACATACAGGTGAAGCTAATAAAAGCGTGTTTAAAAAAGATTGGTGTGAAAAAAAAAAAAAAAAAAAAAAAAAAAGGCGTGTAGTAACAATCCTCCGAATTATTAATTAAGATGTTGGCAGCTCTGTATGAGTGTCTAAACGATTATTTCATCTATCAAACATAATTCTTAAAAAATAGAGGTGAATATTACATTAAAAAAATCCTATAAATTCGCAACTCTTGATACGTGCCATATTGTTAAATTTAAAGATATTAAGCAAAATACAGCCGTATGTTTAGAGTTCACAACTTATTATAACTTGAATACCACTATATATATATATATATATATATATATATTAATAATGATCTTCGCTTTAATTAATTGTCGAATGTCTGTCTTTAATTAATTATAAAATATTAACCATTTCAAAAAAAGACAAATTTATTTTAAGTACTAGCGGTCTTCAAAATAAAGTAAGCTGCGATCTCTGTATGCAAAATGAAATTTATGTAGACTAAAATAAACATAATTCAGCTGAATCGTAAATATTGGAAAATAACAATTCATACATTAGAGTATATTACATAAACGGAGTTTTTGCTATTTTAATGCACTAGTTGTCGTGTTCTTAATCATTATTATCATAATTTATGTAATTTAGAGTTTAATTGTATTTATTTATTTACTTATTGTAGAAAACATTAACATAGACTGTTCAATAGTTGTATAAGCTATGTTTGAGCTGTATCTATACATTAACAAACAAATATAAAATTTATCGTACGTATATAAACTATTTTTAGTAAGAGAGGCGACTAGATACTTAAAAATAATATCGTTCGAAATTTATGGTCAATGTGGGTTGCAGAAAAAAAATTCATACTAGGCCATTAAGACAGACAAAAATACCTATAGTAGGACATCCAGACTTTTGATTTCAGACAAAATAAACCACTTGTAAAAGATTTCTTTTTCTTTTGCAAAAAAAAAAAAAAAAAAAAAAAAAAAATCAATAAAAATTGAGACAAAACGTGAAAAGAAATTTTAAGAAATGAATATGGTAACCATTGCTACTGCATTCAACTTCATATTTTACAGTAAAATATCAACTATTTCTTCAACTTTATTTAATTATTTTTTATCACGTTTTCTGTAAATTGACACCAGTTGTAAACGTTATTCTGTTTTCCTTGTCGTATGAAGTTAATTTTTTTTTTTTTTTTTTTTTTTTTTTTTTTTTTAAAGAGAGAGAAATTGTATGAAACAAAAATTAAAAAATTGAATATAATAATCGTTGTTAGGAACGCAACACAGTTTCCGCATGACTTTATGTAGAAGAAAAGATAAAAAAAAAAAGTCCTTCCGTCATAAATAAAATAAATTTTTGTACAAAATTTTATATATTTTACTTTGACATAAAAAAAATAAGCTTTGGATTTTTTTTTTTTTTTTTTCGTATCTTTTTTTTTATTTTTTGCTCGTATTTTTTTTGTATTTAAATTTCCTATATAAGACTGCTAAAGTTAAATCTGCATGAGCAATATTTTAAAGTGCAATGCAGAGAGATCTTGTCTTTGGTATAAAGTAATAACAGTTAAGTAAAGTAGCCTTAAAATCGGAGTACACAGTCAAATAGTTTAACCAAAGTTAACTTAAATTTTTCTACGATTCATTTTTCTACTATCAAAAAATATCGCGATAAATTTAATACTTCTCATCCAGATATCGTCGATTCATTAACTCGACGATCTAATGAAAATAAAAACATGCTATCCGAAAGCAAATGATAATAAAATACAATCTCAAATCCGAGCAGAATTTCCTCATCTTCAAAACAACCTTTGTTATATTTCCAATTCGTTTACAAATCAATACCAATACGGTAGAAACAGAAGTTACCAAAAATAAAATGAGTTTGTAAAAATTTAACATACTTCAGGGAATATTAAACATTTCGATATTTAATAACCGTGTAATCATATTATGTATTTCCACACATTTCATTTGATATTAGTCATAAGAGTAAATCCTTGACTTAATAATCAGCTCCAGCGCTTCTCCTATAAAATACCTAGCTGTTGAGGACAGATTTCAAATCAATATATTTATCTTGTGTAATAATGTTATATAAAGATGTTTCCATTTCCTTGGCACTTCATTATGCATTGACTTGCACCGAATTGAATATACCGCGTTACTTTGCCATTTGGTAGCTTGCCAGAAGGATGAAAGAGATACTTAGGGAGTGTAGAAAGTAGGCAGAGGGGAAATAAAATAGAAGTATTGGAATAAATATAACTTATGTCATATCATTGCAATTCAAATATTGATTCATATGATAATATTAGTTTTCGTTTTCATTTCCATTTCCAGATATTTTCTATGTAAGAATAGAACGTATTGGAAAAAGGTGTTTTTTAAGGTATTCATGCTAAATGTAGATATTCGGAAAAAAGAGAAGACCTAATTTTATTATTCTGTGGTCTTAAAAAAAAAGTTAGAATCTGAATTATTGTTTCTGGCAGCTTCGAAATTATTGTTTTGAAATTTAAATTGATCATGCACATGATTTAACATTTAAAAGTTTAAAAAAAAAAGTAATGGTTAAAATCAATTTTATAATTTCGTAAATGTAGAAAAGCAACTAACAAAAATATTTAACAATAATAACATATGACCTTTGGAGTGATAAATTTATAAAATTTCCGATGTTAAGGATTCATGTTCCGTTTAATAACCATAATATGATAATAAATGAATCTGTTTAATATTGGATGCATTTGTATTAACATAATTGTTTTTAAAACTATTTACGCAGAAGTATTTTTAAGCTTACATAAACTTTGTGTATAAATATTTCAAAATTTAAAAGACTTAGTTTTATTCAAACATGAAATAAAATTATTTAAACGATTATTCTATGCTCGGATATAACAGTATTTATCATTGCATTTCTGTATATTTGAAGAGTTTTCAAAAGAAAAGAAAATTTTCAGCTAGATTTTCGGCAGAATGCCGATTTCCTGTAATTTAAATTAATACACTTTTCAATTTTAGCATACCATAAGAACGTTATTTCAACTAAAACCTGTAATATATCAAAATATATAACAACAAGGACATAGAAATTTTAATAAGTAGCAAGTCGAATTTTGTAAGAATTCCAAATTTCATCATCCGTGTACCCCGGAGGTAAAGAACACCATAGCCATTTTGAGAAAAGAGTTAGTACGATGATCTTGATGTGAACGTTTTGCTTTATAGAGAAGCATTAAGCATTATGACAAGTTTTTACAAAGAGAAAAGATAAGTAGAACATAAAATCATGTCCATTTTCTTTATTTATGAAAAATTTCATTAATTAATTTCGTTATAATATCATTCCTAAAAATAACGCGTATTTGTGACAAGGTGACCTTTACCTCATAGGTGCATATATAGTAAATTGACTTTTTTAAAGAACACCCCTTTTCTTTTTTTTTGACATAAATCTCAAAACCAACAGTCGCCTCAATATACTTTAATTATTATTCGCGGATGAAAGTTTTCCACGTTTTTCACCGCCACTATTTCTATACAATGATATATATCCTTTTTAATTTTCAAACAATAGCCTAAAAATACGATATACATTTCTGTATAGAGAAAGTGGTGGGGAATAAAAAAACTAACATTCTTTATTATTTTTTCCAGTGTTTGAAAAAAGTTGCAAAAAGAAACATCTTTCTGCTCTAGAACTATTTATTATTGAACTAATATAATCTTAATCACATTTTTAACTCAATAAAAGTTTTTCAGTTAGATTTTCGTCAAAATACATGTTCGTCTGTGCTTGTAGTTATTATTCATTCCAACATTTTTAATCGTATCACGCCATAAGAATGCAAAGTTTGGTTTACTGCAGTTGCATATAGAAATTTGTAACAAAGAGTATGAAGAAAATTGTAAGCATTACGAATTTATGTATGCTGCATTATTGAATATAATCTTTTCATTTGTCTTATTTTACTGTCAAGTAATTGTTAAAGGAAAATATTGTAAAGACAGTAAAAACCAGAATAAACTGTAAATCTTAGTTACACACGCTCACAAACATATGTACATACGTATATAACATTCCAAAAGCGTACACCTTTTAAATGACAAAGCAGTCTTGTACTTCAACTTAACAATTTTGCTATTTTTGAGAAAGTTTAACATACATAAAACATATAAATTATTAGTTTAAAACTACTTAAAATTGCTACTACTTTTTCAACTACTTGAAAAAATAAAATGTTGTAAATACATTTAAAACTAGGGTGAGATAGGACTAAAGAGAATCAGCTACATCACTATATATATATATATATATATATATATATATAGTAGACTGAGAAAAATTCTCTAGCTGACATCTAGAATCTAAGTTGTGGCTCTAGAAAAAATTATTACATGGCAGCCTTATAAATTCTAGTCCCCTTGGAAAGCTAGTTCTAGAAGCTCTACTGGAATTCTAGAGTGTTTGTCTATATTCTCGAAGGCAAAGTTATTTAAAAATCTCTGTAAATAAATGAGACTACAAGAGGCAGTTTTCAGGAACTAAAATCTTGGTTTATTACCAAATTCTAGAAAATCAAGTGAGAATTTCTCGCAGTACAAAGGATTCAGAATATTTAGGGTATTCAGAATATTGTTTCACCGTCTAGAAATGTGTACACTAGAAATTCTCGATAATTCGTCTAATCAGTTTATTGGCGTGCCTGACACGCATAGCTCGGAAATCTATATTTCTAGTTAAGGTATTTAGAAAATGGCCAATTATTCATTCTAGAGGAAGGCGGTATATTTTTTTTCTCAGTGTAAACTTTATGTTTTCGAGGATGGTGAATCTAAAAATAATTTCCATACCTATCCATTGTACACCTTTCTTTTCTCTCTCTCTCTCTCTCTCTCTTTTTTTAAGAGGGTTTTACAAAAAAAAAAAAAAAAAAAAACTAATTTTATTAATCTAAACTAATTTTTCTCAGTTCAAACTAAATTTCTTTGTGATATATTTAAAATTTTTGTTTTCAGACTTTCTTCTTGTGAAATATTTTCTTCTTTTCTTTAATGCTCTACTCCGAACACATTTTATACACTTTCACAGACCTCCATCCATTCTATTCCCCATTTTCCTTTATTCTTTGGATTGACTTTTATAAATATCGTTTCAAAGTAAAAAATAATTATTGAATGTTTTTTTTTTTTAATAAATGAATATATACCAGATTTCAAAGTGTTTACTTTTATTAAAAATTTGAGTTTTGGAAAAAAAAAAGGGGGGGGGGGTGCGTCTGACTAGAAGGAGGTTTTTTTTTTTTTTTTTTTTTTTTTTTATTTGAGCGAAAAAAATCTAAAAGAAACAGTTTAAAAAAAATCATATATAGATTTTTTTTTTTTTTTTTTTTTTTTTTTTTAGACCTGCGTTTTGGAAATATTTGTAAAACCACACAATTTCCAAATAACTAAGCATTATATATATATATATATATATATATATTAACAACGTTCCCATACAAAAATATCGACTTAACATATTTTTAGTAGTCTATGTAACTTTTCTAAAAGGAAAAAAAAAGTAAGAATAACCAAAAAAAAAAAAAAAAGATACTTTTAGCTGGATTTTCATCAATATGTATGCCTTTCTGGACTACAACGTGATACTTTCAGCAATAATTTTAATTTTACCGCAGCATATAAACGCTACTTATAATAAACTGCGATAGTTTACCGGCATTTATATCAAATAACATAAATACATTTATAATCATTTGGAATTTACGCTTATGCTTTCTTATTTTCAGTTTTTATTTTTTATCTTCAACATCTAACCCAAATAGTTGTAAATTCAATCAAATTGAGTAACGTAAAAACCATAATGTTATACATATATAAACACACGCAAAAACCAGACTCATTTGTCATTAAAAAAGAAAAAAAGAAAAAACTATTTTTTTTTTTGTTAATGAACATTACTTTCCCACCATTCTTTATTAATTAATTAATTAATTAATTTTTAATACACTATAAGAGCACACATTACGAAATTTTCAGCGCTAAGTAATAGTATATTTATATACAGTCGAACCTCGTTAAAGTGAACACGCTTAGCACGAATTAATTTTAACATGGACTGTTTCCACATGTCTCCGTCAAAATGAAGATTAGTTTAGTTATATGAAGATTAGTTACTGATAGCATGAACTACGATAACATGAACATTTTTTTTTTTTGTCTTTGGGCTTCACATTAACGAAGTTCTATTCTATATATTTAAAAATTACTTATTTATGTAACCTGCATTAATATCTCTCGCGTTTATTTTATTTTATTTTATCATCATCTGTTTTAAAATGTAAAATCATGTAAGTACAGTCAAAACTAGAGTCACATGCAAATTCTATTGCAGTCAAAAAACATACAAAACAGAACAATTTCCAAATAACGAAGAATTTCTTTTATAAACGTTTTCCCCCTATACAAACAGTTTCCTTAATATATCTTTCATAATCCAATTAACGCGGCAAAGAAATTGCAAAAAGAATGATACTTCTGCTGCAAAGTCATTTATCATTGCAGTTCTCTATTCTTAAGTTGGATTTAAATGAAAAAAAAAAATCTTTTCAGCTTGATATACAAAATGCATGCTTTCGTGCATTTTAAACAAATATTCTCTCAATTATTTATAATTTTACCACACCATAAAAATGTTAACTATAATAAACTGAGGCAGTGTGAATACACATTTGAAAAAATTAGAATGAAGAAATTTGTAAGAATATAAGTTTATGTGTGAAACATTATTACATTTAGTATTTATTTTAACGACTTAAAAGTATAAAAAGTTTGTAAATGCAAAGTTTGATGTCATAGAAATACATGCAAAAACCAGACGTCATCCAAATACCTGAGTATTTTCTTTTTTGCTCATTAACTCATAATTCTGTCCTATTCTTTATTATTCTTTATTTTATCACAATATAAAACAGGCAAAAAAAGAACAATTATTGAAACACACAGAAATTCGTAGAAAATGAAATAGATTTTGTTTTTCAATTATAATTCTATGTATGCTTCATTAATATATTTCGAATTTTTTTTTTTTTGCTGATGTTGTTGTTAATCTAATTTAATTTTGTCTCAATTACATTAAAATGCAAACCATCGTAAATTTAGGCAAACATAGAGGGAAATGTAAAAATTATTGTTATTAGAAAGCATAAAAAATAATAATAATAAGTAAAGAAATAAAGAAAATTGGCATTTTCCAAATTATAAATCTTTTTTTTTTTTTTCAATTTTTTACAAACAATATTTTTATATTTTTTCATTATTCCACGTAACATTCCAAATAAATTGTAAAAAGAAAGATACTTCTTCTCCAGAATAATTTATCATTGCACTTCTCTATACATAAGCAGGTCTTAAATAAATATCTGCTTTTAATCTAAATTTGCGTCAAATGCATGCCCTCCTATACCTGAACTTAGTATTCTATCTATCCTTTATAAACAAACAAACAAAAAATAATAATCCACATAAACAAATTTGTAAACATTAGAAATTTATGCGTTTTGCATTTTTACAATTAGTCTTTACTTTTATTGTGAAGTACTTAAAAAGGCAATCATTTTTAAATCCAGTCATAATCAGAGATAAATGTAAACTTTATTGTAATGGAAAATCATGCAAAAAATAACCTTTCCAATAACAAATTATTTTATTTCCTATTATTGAACTTGACAATTTCCAAATACCAAAGAATTTTCTTTTTTAAAAAATTTTCCCTATGCAAACGATCTTCTTAATATAACTTTTATTATTCCACGTAACGTTTAAAAGAAGTAGCAAAAACAAAGATATTTCTGCTACATTGTCATTTATCATTACACTTATCTATTCTTAAATTAAATTATTTTATATTTTATAGCACCATAAGATATACTTGCGATAGAATACAAAAAATGTTCTAGAAATAGCACATAGATATATAACATGTATATATATATTAAGAATTACTAATTTATGTATACTGTATAATTAAATTTGCTCATTATTTTATTTCATTTTACTGTCAACTACTTAAAACCACAAAATAGTCTAAATACAAACAAAACAAGAATAACATGCAAACCTTAATTTTATCGAAAAACATGCAAAAACACACAATTTCCAAATAACAAAGAATTTTCTTTTTTAAACATTTTTCCCTATGCAAACAATCTCCTTAATATACCTTTAATATTCCACGTAACGTTCCAGAGAAGTAGCAAAGACAAAGATACTTCTGCTACAGAGTCATTTATCATTACACTTCTCCATTCTTAAGCAGGTCTTAAATGAATAAAAGCTTTTCAGCTAGATTTGCGTCAAAATGTATGCCCTCCTGTACTTGAACTTAACATTCTCTCCATTATTTATAATTTTAGCACAGCATAAGAACACTAATTATGACTAATTGCAGTAGACTGAGGGAAAACATGTGCTTTTCTTCTTTCTTTCTTTTTTTTTTTAGAAGAAGAGAGAATTATTATATTGTTAAAATGTTGGTAAACAAAGGAACTGTTTGAATTAAAAAAAAAAAAGTTTGTAGGTTTAAAAATGTTTTATTCATTATGATTTAGTTATATAAAAAACAAAAGCAATTTCTTTCAGATAAAGAAACTGTTCTTTTTATTTATTTTTTACTATTATTCTTTAATGAAAATACTTATTTTTGAGTGCTAAGAAAAATTAGAAATTTATTCAGTTTTTTTTTCTTTTTTTTAATGAATGTTTAATACTGGAACTTTTATTAAGTGTTCATGGCATAAATTAGAATGCCTAAACCTTAATACTGTTCTGGTATTTGCAGAAAGAAACGCGTTTAACATAAGACTGTTATTGAAACATGCCTTAAAAAAATCAAAATAACGTTTATATTTCGATGTATAATAAAAAACCTTTTTAAAAAAATCCAAATTTATCCTCGATTTTCCGAACATTTAGTAAATATAAATATGAATATAGATAATTTGGAATCAATGAATATTTAAGTAAAGTAAACAAAAGGGGAAATAATAATATGATGTTTGAGTATTCTTCACCAAATTTGCATATTTGTACAATGAACCTTAATACATCTGAAATTTTTTGTGTATCCCCATAAAAGAACTATACACATACATGCCATCAACAGGAAGTTCACAGTGATAGTCGATGGTAAGCATGCAATTTCCATTAATGATCAGTTTGTCGCAAAGCTACCAACATATATTGATTTAAATAATTTAAAGTATTCATATAATTAGCCTGCATACAGCGATATTTTTGTATTTTATTTTATTTTTTAACCTTGATTGTAAAACTGCTATGAATTATTCTAACATTGTTTTTTCAATGACCACACATTAGATAAAATCTTTTTGAAAAAAAATAGAACCGACTCCAAAAAGCAACTACTATTCAAACAACTGAAAAAAAAAAATGGATATGAAATGAAACTGTAAATTGCGCCTAAAAGTATAAAATAATTTCCTTCGCCAAACAACCTATAACACTGCAATTAATCATAACTTTTGAAGTCGGCACAAAATTAAATAAAATTTAATTAGTTTTTAAAGGTTTGTTTTTAGATCGGTAGCAACAAATGCTATTGTCTCGAATGATCCATTTTCATGTTTCCTTTATTATTTTATCACTGTATACAATCGGTCCATTAGTGCCATATACATAGAACAGTGAACATTCTTCAAAATGCGGTATTTATGTTTCTACGAAGTTGGAGTTTCCTTTGCAAATTTGGTATAACTTTGATAAGTATCATCCTTGGTGGCTTTTGGATTTCACGATCAAAACGTAATGCAAAAATATACACGCAATATGTATATTTTCATAATATATACTGTACGAAGTATTGTTTCATATTCTTGATTACTCCCTTAATATACCTTATCAAAATAATCATGATATCCCAAAGAAATTAAATATGTTTGCCAGAAAATTTTGCGATTTCTATTTCACCAAGGACGTCAGATACCAGCATCTTCACCAACTTTTGCTGCTTACGAAATCTTATTTGTTTTCTTGAATCAAAGTAGTTTTCAGCTGCGTTTTCCAGGTGACATTGTGAGATGTGTATTTTGAATAGGATTTGATTTTTGTATTGAATAAAGGTATCAATTTTTATTTAATTTTGCGCCGACTTCAAAAGTTATGATTAATTGTTGGCGAAGGAAATTATTTTATACTTTTAGGCGCAATCTACAGTTTCATTTGATATCCATTTTTTTTTTTTTTTTTTTTTTTCAGTTGTTTGAATAGTAGTTGCTTTTTGGAGTCGGTTCTATTTTTTTTCAAAAATATTTTATTTTTCTCTTTTCAGTGAAAACTTATTCATATAGCAGAACATCAAAAGACATTCGACGGCAGTTTCACAAATCACAACTTACAAGAAAAGTGACTTAACTCAAAAAATGGTTTATGTCACTGAAAAATACATGAAATGCACACAATGTGAAGAAAAATGTTGCATCTCCATCTAGAAAGTTATCCACTCGAGAGACAGTTGTGCCAGTTTTATTCTAATCAAGTTATTTTTCAGTTGATTTCTCTCAAATGCTGCCTGTTTAAGTTGTGTCACTTTTCTTGCCTTTGTCGGATATCAGCTAAAAACTATTTATTAAATGTTACGTTAAATAAAAAGTCGTTAAGTTAAAAAGTCTTTAGAAATGTAAAAAATGGATACGTTGCATTCGTAAGCAAAAATTCTCTTAGGCATATATATTGAACTTTACAGTGAATACGTGTCACCCGCTGCGCTGGAAATTGTGCAGCGTAAAATTCAAACAAAGATCAAAATATGCATTGAAGCTGACGGACAGAAGTTTCAACATCGACACTTACATACTGCTTTTACCAGTGTAGCTGCATGCGTTCAGCAGTTAGAGTGAGAACAGACTTTTGTGAGTATCCTGTAATTTGTTTATATCTTAATGAAATCATATTGAAACCTATTTTAGGCCAAGATCATTAAGACAACAAAAAAAGTATTAAAATTAAACCATCCCTTGCGAAGTTATAAGCTAACAAATTTCAACAACAACAAAAATAAGAAACATGGTTTGTATTGAGAACCTCTTACTTTATGAAGTCGGTTTGAAACGTCTATGCGTTAATCGATGTGACCGCTTACAATAACCATACTTTGAATTTTACATAGCATAAATGTCACCCGCTACGCTGCTACAACATATGCAATGTCGTTCAAGTGTGCACAAAATAGGAAATTGTGAACGAACAAATGCACGTTTTAAGCGTTCTGTTTTTAGCATTAATGTCTAAACTACCTTTTCGTACTAAATCGATGATGCTCTGCAATTTTATAATTCAATTTTTTCCCCTGTCTTAAACTGTTTCGGAGATAGGAACGTTAACTCCACTGTATTCCAACAGGTGGCACTGTAGGCGGTTGAATCGCGTAGCACATGTCCACTTTATTATACCTACATACCACTTTTATGACTATAGCTGCAACAGTTCAATAGTTAAAAGAGTTGGGACTGACATTTGTGGGCACCCTGTATTTTCTTTTGATCGTAAATATATTACAATGGGACCTATTTCAGACCAAGACCTTTACAATAAAACAAAAAGTATCAAAATCGGATCATCCGTTCAGAAGTTACGAGCTAACAACAACAACAAAAAAAAAAAAACATACGTTTTGAATTGAGAACCTCCTCCTTTTTGAAGGTTAATTAGAGCGTCTCTTACGAAGTTATAAGCTTACAAACATCAACAACAACACATAGCTCAAATTAAGAACACCCTCCTTTCTGAAGTTGGTTAAAAACGACTTTACGCTAATCGATGTGACCTCTTACAGTAACAGTACTTTGAACCACAGAGTATACGTGTCATCCGCTTCGCTGCAAAGTGTGCAACGTAGTTCAAGTGTGCACAGTGTAGGAAATATAGGACAAACAACTGCACGTTTTAAGCTTTCTATTTTTAGCAATGATTTCTAAAAACTGTCTTTTCTTAGTAAATCAATGGTGCTCTACAACTTCGTAATTAACGTTTCTCCCATCTTGAACCGTTTTTGAGATAGGAGCGCTAATTCCGCTTTTTTCACCAGATGACGCTTAATTTTCTTTAGATTGTAAAGATATTACAGTGGGACCTACTTCCGACCAAGATCTTTACAACAAAACAAAAAGTATCAAATAACCGTATTTTGAACTATATAGCGTATGTGTCACCAGCTACGCTACAACGTGTGCAATGTAGCTCAAGTGTGCATAGTGTAAGAAATTGCGAACAAGCAAATGCATGTTTTTAGCATTGTATCTTTAGCATCAATGTCTAAAGTATCTTTTCGTACTAAATCGATGATACTCTTCAACTTTGTAATTGACTTTTTTCTCTAGAACCGTTTTCGAGATAGGACCACTAACTCAGCTATTTTACACCAGGTGGCGCTGCAAGCGGTTTAACCTTGTACTGCATAGCCATTTTGCTATACTTACATACCATTTTTATCACTATAGCTGCAGCCGTTTAGCAGTTAAAAGAGTTGGGACTGATTTTTTTGGGCACCCTGTATTTTCTTTAGATCGTAAAGATATTACAATGGGACCTATTTCAGACCAAGACCTTTTCAACAAAACAAAAAGTATCAAAATCGGAGCATCCGTTCAGAAATTATGAGCTAACAAACATAAAAAAAAAACATACGGTTTGAATTGAGAAACTTCCTTCCTTTTTGAAGTCGGTTAAAAAGGAGCTCAAATATCATCAATTATTTTAGTTTTATGGAAACTAACACTACTAAAACGAATTTCGTCCATAAACCAATGCATGAAAATTTTCGTGCGAAACAAACCGTCTCAGGTAGCCCGGGATTCGAACTCACAATCACCTGTGTCAGAGGCCAGCGCTTTGCCAACCGCGCCGTTGGGATCACGAGGACATTTCTTTACAAAAACACATTAAGTCAACGTCAAAACTGACTAGTTGATAAATCTTGTCATACGCACCAAAAGACTTCTGGAAAAAAATTTAACAATGTGAAGTAACAAGTCTTCAATTATTTTTACAGAACTAGCTATACAAATTTACAGCAACCTATGCTGTATTTGTGTTAAAAAAAGTGCTTTATTTTTACAGAAATTTTTTCCAGTGATTAAATTGCTAACGTTCCAACTATGCATAAAATTTATTTTATTTTAAGACTGTTTGAAAATCTAAATTTGCTATTCTTGACAAAATTAAGAAGTCAGTCAAATCTCA
Organism: Salticus scenicus; assembly: GCA_963930645.1. NCBI lineage: Eukaryota > Metazoa > Arthropoda > Arachnida > Araneae > Salticidae > Salticus > Salticus scenicus. Next base: position 115,102,364 of record OZ005655.1, read on the forward strand.
TATTAAAAAAACAAACCCTTTTTTTTTTTTTCCCTATAAAAACTACGATACTGAATTTTGTGAAAGAAAATCTAACTATTTTTCGAAATCATTTTTATTTGTAAACGGACTGGATTGGATTTGGGAAAATCCGATTGACAGCTGTAGGTCTTAAGCCTGATGGGGTGTACCCTCCGAGGGGTCTCTCTGAGGGGTCCTAGCCTGTATTTACACAAGTTTCGGAGGAAACCACGAAAAACTCCGAAAGGCTAGGCCAACGAGCGTGACCTGTGATCGAGCACGGCACCTCACGTGTACCAGATTTGAGCGCAGAACCGCTCGGCCGCTGGTGGGCCTTTTTTATTTGTAAACACTAGCACTAAAGAGGTAGTCTTATTTCAAGGTTCTCATTAGAGGTAAATAATGGGTGAGAATTTCTCACCCTTTTTCAAGAACAAAATGAAACTTTTAAAAACTATGTGAGATCTCTGAAAATTAACCGAGACGCAGAATAAACTTTGAATTTTAATAATAAATCTTTTACATAAATACAGAGAATTTGTATCTCTAATGAATACGATTTTTTTTTCATGTTTTTCGATCTTTATGGTTTCAGTAGTGGGTACAAAGAAGAAATAACTAGAGCCTAATTCTTATTCATCCAAACAGGTTTTCATTGTAAGGTCGATTTCAAACAGTGTTTATGAAGTGTTAGGCGTATTTGCACTTTTTAGAATAGCAGAAGAGTTTTTTTTTTTTTTTTTAATGCTATATTCCATTGAAGGGAGCTCACCAGCGGCCGAGTAGTTCTGCGCTCAAAGCTGGTAGACATAAGGTGCCGGGTTCGATCCTAGGTCGCACACGTCGGCCTAGCCGTTCGGAGTTTTCCGTGGTTTCCTTTGAAACTTGAGTAAATACGGGCTAGGACACTTTAGAAAGACCCCCACAGAGGGCACTCCCCCTCTGGCTTAGGATCTATAGCAGTCAATTGGCCTTATTCCCAAAATCTAAATCCATTGAATGAAGAAAGGACTGAAGTATTTCGAGAGCAGAACATGCTATATATGATGTAATGTACATATGTGATGGTCTTATTCAGATAAAACAGCTTTGTTTTTGAACAGTGATGATCATACATAATAATCATAAGACTTACCTTCAAATGGTTAATTACATATTCATTTCACATTGAAATAAACTTTTTTTTAGCATATTGTAAAAAATGCATTGTGGAAACAACATTAAAATTTTCCGTTTTTTAAGGCTTAACTAAAGAGTTAAGAGCAATTAGAATGCTGTATGCTTAAAATAATAATAATAATAATAATAAAAATACGTTTAGTGGATAAAACAATTATTAGGTTGTAGTTTGTGTTTTAGAAATCTGGCTTCAAATCAAGAAACCATTTTAGCTTTCTTTTTTAATGTTTTCGTGTTAATAGACAAAGAAAATCAATTTCATCAATATCAATTACTCAGTTTCAGTCAGATCAAAATTTTTTGAATTAAAGTAAGAAAACAATATCTTATTAAAACCAATGGATGTTTCTATGCGTTATGCGTGCATAATTAAATACATTCAGTTAGTATAAATAACAATCATAGTTTCAGTTTGAAAATGTTAGAAAATGGAATTCTCTCTTCATATCACTGAAATGATAGCATTTGAAGAGATTTTCTCATAAGAAAATGGTGTGGTGAGAGATAAGAGCGATTTGTGTAGATTAACGTCTTTTCTCGTAAAAATTCAAAAAATTATACTTTCGAAACAACAATTTACGGGCTACGACCGTTTAGCTAGCAAAACGGTCATTTCCCGTAAAATTATACGGTTATTTCCTAAAGTATGCTTCCAAAACATTAATTTACAGATTATGACCGTTTAGGTAGCAAAACGGTCATTTCCCCTAAAATTATACTGTCAAATACCGTGATTTTACATTTTTTTTTTTTTTTTTTTTTTTACAGTGTATGTTCATATTTCATTATGAATACTTTTCTTGTGACAGTAAATGCCGAAATTGAAACAAAGTCGTACATATCGTTTGGATATTTTCTTGGTTTTCTTCAAACCTCGCATGAATACGTTTTCATCAAACCTCAGAAAGACTTCTATTAAAGACATTAGACCTAATAAATTTCCACTGGTTAAGTAATCGGCGTAAAAACCAACAAGTCTTCTAACGAACGTTCGTATTTAATTTGATTCAAAACAATTGCATTTCGTGGTGTTTGCTTAAAAGTTTGTACTTATCATAGTTTATAGCGATTTTTCAAATTTATATGTGTGTAAAATTGTAGTGGAATACATTGTAGATTATTTTAGAAATAAAAATTTGAGAAAATAATATATCTGATAAAAAATTCTGTATCAACAAAAATAAGTGCTCTTGGATATTGATATTATTGGGATATATTTCTATTAGACATATAAGTCTTCACCCTATTATAAAAAAGTTTGTTATGAAAAAAAAATCTTTTTATTTTTTTTCTCCTCTGAAATAACTTGTGAACCTTAAACAATGGCGATAAAAATGGCCTGATGATGTAACCTACCAGTAATAAAGCAGCCGCAAGTTCAAAGGCGCCGCAGGTCAGAATATCGTGTTTCTAAATACCCTTTCTGAAAATCAGAACAAAGGAAATCAGAGAGGGGTTGCAGAAAACAAAGAGCTGACCCAGCCAGAATGACTGATTAAAGAAAAAGAACACAACGTAGAAACAGGGTGCAAAACTAAAAGAAAAAATTAATTGTCAATTATTATGTTTTATGAAAAAATAAATTGAACTGTAACTGCCCTTTTCACGCAGATAAGAACTTATTAAAAAGGAATCCTCATTCACCGTGTCTTTTCATCAATATTTTATTTTCTAATCATCTGACGTGAAAAAAAAAGATGTGTAATTATCAGGAATTTGTAAAAGAAAAAACTAAAAAAAGTATATTGTTACAAATCTTTTAAAAATTTCGAAATTAGAATCGGGATATAAATAGTAATATTCTTTTATTTGTTTCTTAAAAATTCGGAAAATTAGAGAAAGAAAGGAATAGGTAATTGCTTGAAATTGACAATTTAATCGATAAAAAATCTAAGATTACTTTTTTTTTTTTTATGAGAGTCCAAGTTAACATTAATGTATTTAAAAATGATAAAGCTAAAAGTCGAATCTCAGTTCTTGGCACAAAGTGTCATTGTTTTGCAAGCTTATCTCGTCGACAACAGAATAACGCTATTTACTCATATAAAAGTCTCCAGTCTTTATTTGCTTTACGCAGCTTTACGTATAAATTTATTTAAAATGAAACAATAATATTCAGATTTCTTAGAAATCAGTATTTTGAATACCACTTTTTACATAAAACAATCTTCGGGTAATTTTTTCGTAGATACACACAACAAAGATTGATAAAGATTACAATATAGTATATTTAAAAAAAATGGTATCCAAAGTAGTGACTACAGAGAATCCTGCAATATTGCTAGATGACAATATTGGTATTTATATTTCCGATCAAATTCATATATGCGAATATACCTGATACCGGAACATTATTAGTACGCACTACTCGCCTTTTTTTCACACCACCTTTCTTCTTGGAAAGTAATTTTTTCCAATATGTAATTACGATTAAATATCGATATTGTATTCTACTGCGATTTCTTAAATATTGATATCATATTACATGTTAGAGGAGGTGTGAAAAGGTTCATTTAACTATTTTTTCTCTCTTTTTTTTTTTGTACTCTATATTACTGGCATTTTAATTGATTGCGTGTTAGATATTTATAGAATACTCTATTCTTAAAAATGCTGAGAAATATTCAGTGAATTTTTCTTCTTTTCAAGTAATCCATATTACTATTTCTTCAAATATGTTAGTATATCGCTGTCTTTATCTTGTTTTATTTTTTATTTATTTATTCATTATTATTATTACTATTATTATTATCATTATTATTTTGTTTCACTTTGAAATTCATTTGATTCCAAGACAGTTCAGTGGAAAAAAATGTATTAGAATAAACATTTATCGTAAGTAATTTTCAAGCATTAAGAAAATTTCACTTTTAAATAAACTTTAAAGATAAACATTGCAGTTCAATATTATATTATTACAAATCGAATTAAGATTAATCGGCGTATCGCATGACAATTACTAAATGCTGGTATACCTTTAAAATGTTATATAATATGCTTAATAAAATTTTTTGTTCCCCGAGTAAATAAAAGTTTAGAAGTTTCTAAAATAAAGAGATCATTACCCTTCTCAAGTAAATAAAAAGTTTTTCAATTACCGTTTTATTTTTAATTACCGTTTTATTACCGTTTTCAATTACCGTTTTATTTTACCGCGTGTAAAATTATTGAAAAGCAGCATTTTACGATTCAATTTAACCTCTTAATGGACAGTGGGATACATTATATATACAACCTACTTTTAATTCCCAAATACAGAAATTCGTCCTGGAAATTTGTAACAAAATTTTGCTTATTAAATGTGGCGAATAACTTCAATTTATTTCTTTATATATAAATTTATTTGTCGATTCCAGTGGATTTAGAGTTTAAATAGGCGACATTACCTTGCCTACATCTGGTAACATTTATAATATATTCTGGAGTACTAATAGTACCTGCCTTTTTTTACAGCTCTTTGTTTATAGAGAAGTTTCCTCCACTGTGTTATTACTATTAAAAAAAAGAAAATGCTCTTTAAAAATAGTGGTGTGAAAAAGGGCAGGCACTAATAATACTTCGGAATTCATAATAAATCTCACCAGGTGTTCCTCAATAGGTTACGCCTGATGTTTTTCAAGCATGCCAACATTTCTAATTTATTCCGAAGCATAGTTAATGACCTTTTAACTATGAATTTTTGACACCTTTTTTTTTTTTTTTTTTTTTTTTTTTTTTTTTTTTTTTTAAGTATTTTTCTCCAATATGTATTAGTGATTAAATGAGCAGAAATTTCTTCAGAAAATAAAAATTAGTGTGAATAAAAAGCAGTTATTAACAGTGCTCCGGTCAAATTAAACATACTGGCGTGTTAGCGTTTTACGAAAAAACTTTAAAAAGTATTTTAAATTATTCCATATAACACACGTCGACAGTTAAAACACTCCAGTAAAATTTTATTAAAATTACTAATACTCATATTAGTACCCCAAAATAAGCTCCTAATAAAAATATTACTCATAATAAAAATAATAGTCCTAATAACAATAATAATTTAATAATAACAATGATAATAATCTTAATTAATTCTGGAACATAATTAATTCTGGAGACGTCCTATTTTTTAACACCACATTTTTGCAAAATATTTTTCTCCAATATGTATTAGCGATTAAATGAGAAGAAAAATATTCTGTAAATAAAACGCAGTGTAAATAAAATGCAGGTATTAACAATGCTCTGGCCAAATTAAACATACTGGCGTTTTTCCGTTTTACGAAAATACTTAAAAAAGTATTTTATAGTAAAATTATTAATTTTATTACTGACACTCATATTTGTGCCCCAAAATAATGCTTCTAATAATAGTAATAATATTCATAATAATAATACTATTCCTAATAGTAATAGTAAATTAATAATAATAATAATATTCCTAACTGTTTATGGAGCATAGTTAGTGACGACCTTTCTTTAACACCGCCTTTTTTGTACAGTAATTTTCCAAATATGTAATATCGATTAAATGAAAAGAAAATTATTCTGAAAAAAAAGTAGTGTGGATAAAAGGTGAGTATTAACAATGCTTCGGTAAATTAAACGTACTGGCGTGTTTGCGTTTTATGAAAATACTTAAAAAACTATTTTAAATTATTCCATATAACACACATATTATGCGTCGACAGTTAAAAACACTCCAGTAAAATTTTATTAAAATTACTGATACTCATCTTAGTATCTTTTCCCGGGTAATATTGATTTCCTTTCTCAAAACTACTTTCTGACAGCTAGCAGTTTTATTTTCGAAAGCAGAATCTTTTTAAAAGCTTTTCCCTTCACGCAAAAACGAATATACACCAATATATTGAATTTCCTTTTTGAAGCAAAAGAACTTAAGTGCATTATATCATCTATATCAATGCTTCTCATGTCTCCGCGATATACTAAAATAATAATAAAAGAAAAATCGCAGGTAGATTAGAGGAAACAAATATTGTGAAACGCGCTGACAGGAAGAGTGATTGATATTAAAGAAAATCGATGTTAATTTATTTACCTCCGAAGATGATAGTGATGGTTGCATCAAAGCAAATTTATCTGAGAGAGAATATCCATAGATGATTGGAAAAAAAATCTCTTTTTATGTATACGGGTATTTTTAATATGTAAAAATATTATGTTTTTCGATATATGTTTCAAAACTTTTGAAAGTTGGGACTGGAGAAAAAAGTTTTCATTTATTACTATTAGTTTATTTGTTTATTTATTTATTAACACAAACCTTTTCTTTGTGCTTACAAAATCTTATGAAATGATCACATATATACATACTTAAGTACACATATGTACAGATAATATTCATTCTTCCTTATTAATTTCTAATAGCGATCATGATAATAAATAGACGGAATTGGAAAAATATCAATTAACATAATTACTTCCGTAAATGATGGCGGCGATGACGTTGCATCGAACTAAATTTAGAAGCGAGATAATAACCGTATTTTATTGGGAAAAAAAAATCTCTTTTCACGCATATGGAATATTTTTCGTATGCAAAAAAGTGAAATGTTTTGATTGAGGCTGCTAAAGTTTCAAGAGTTATACCTGGGAAAAAGTTTTAATTTATTTTTCTTATATAAAATTATTCCTTGTGCTTATAAATATTTATGAAATGAATACACACATATATTTACGTACGTATACATACGGACACATAATATTTCTTCTTTATCATTAATTGTTAGCAATAATCATGTTAATAAATAGACGAAATTGGAAAAATATCAGTTAACTTAATTACCTCCGAAATTAATAGCAATGGTTGAATCAAAGTAAATTTATCAAAAAGGGAATATCTGTATATGATTAGAAAAAAAACTCTTATTTTATGTTTAGGGATGTTTTTAATATGCAAAAAAGGGAGATATTTCACTTAAGGTTTTTAAAGTTTTAATGTTATACCTGAAAAAAAATATTCTCATTTATTTTTCTTACATAAAAGTATCCCTTGTGATTACAATATCTTATGAAATGAACGCATATATGTATATATACTCACATGAATATAAAAGCATATATTTCTTCTTTGTTATTGCTAATAAGTTTATTAAATTGAAAAATCATAATCAATGTTAATATAATCACCTCTGTAAATAATATTGATGGTTGTTTAAAATAAATTTATATGAAAGAGAATATCGGTTAATGATTGGAAAATAAATGTCTCAATAAATATGTCTCTTGCG